>JARHVA010000550.1:3262500-3967500 GCA_037957365.1 Torreya grandis | reverse complement strand
TATATATATATATATATATATATAGACACATACATATATATATATATGTCTATATATATACATACATACATATATATATGTGTGTGTGTATGTATGTATATATCTATATATATATGTGTGTATTTATATATGTGTGTGTGTGTGTGTGTGTGTGTGTGCGTGCGTGTGTGTATCTCTATATATATATATATATATATATATATATAGATATATACATACATATATTTATATATATATATATATGCATGTATGTATATATATATACATATATTTATATATATATATGTATATATATGTATGTATATATCTATATATATATATATATATATATATATATGATTTTTGATTTTTGACCTTGGATAGACTAATAATAATGTATAGAACAAATTGTTTAAGCATAGAATTTTTTAAGGTGCATGATGTTCATACGCTCATCAAGCTCCTCTCCATTCTCTGTGGCTAACTTATAAGCTCATGATCCATATTTGGAAATGATGATATATGTGTGTGTGTGTGTGTGTGTGTGTGTGTGTGTGTGTGTGTGTGTGTGTGTGTGTGTGTGTGTGTGTGTGTGTGTGTGTGTGTGTGTGTGTGTATTTTATTTTTGACTTTGGATAGACCAATAACAATGTATAGAACAAATTATTTAAGCATAGAATTTTTTAAGCTGCATGATGTTCATACGCTCATCAAGCTCCTCTCCATTATTTGTGGCTAGCTTATAAGCTCCTGATCCATATTTGGAAATGATGATGTATAGACTAACCAATTAGGCTCAAACTTTGTCTTTTTCTCTCTTTCAACATTTATGTTTAGCTAATTTTCTTTCTAAACAAGGTCTCTGATTTCAAATTGCTTGGCTCTAATTCATTTCTTATAGCTACAATGAACATGATTGTGGTAAAATTATAGGTGATTCAAAGCATTGAGTCTTTTTTCATCTAAGAGGTCATGTTCACTTAAGCATGATGTTTGATATGATTCTTCATCTATGATTTTTTATAAAGATATTCTTAGAGATGGAATCTCAACCTCAATGGGTAAAATGGACTCACTAACATAAAAAATGGAATAAATGGTTTCCCTCATGGGTGTGTAAATACTTGTGTAGTGTGCCCAAAGGGAAGGATATAATTGGGTATGCTAGTCATGACCAACTTCATTGATAACTCACTTAAGAATACACAAAATTTTCTTATTTTTTACCTTAGATTGTCCATTTCCATGTGGGTAATAGGGAGTACACCATCTGTGCTTGATATGGTATGTATGACAAAGGGATTTTACATCTTTATTTTAAAGGATTTCCCATTGTCAAAAATGAGAGTGGATGGAATACCAAAATAATAGACAATGTGGTTAAAGATAAACTTGGAAATTTATTTTCTAGTCACATGAGTTAATTGCATTTCTTCCACACTTGGTAAAATACTCAGTGGCAGTGATAATGCATTTATGCCCATTAGATAAACTAGAGATTATTTTCCCTATGAGGTCTAACCCCCATGTGGAAAATGGCCAAGGTATCATCATAGGTTATAAGGCTTGCGAAGGACTATGGACAAGATCTCCATACTTTTGACAAGGTATACATTTTTTGACATAAGCACATGAATCAGATTCTATGGTGGGCCAATAACAACCATCTCAAAGAATATTTGTGGCTAGGACAATACTACTTGAGTGTGCCCCACAAATTCCCTCATGAGCTTCTTAAATAGTCAAAATAGATTCTTCAAAATTTAAATAATGTAGAAGGGTTCAATAATAGCCATGATGATATAGGGTGTTACCAAATATTGTATAGTGGGATGTTCTTTTGATGAAGGATTTACGTTGGTTTGAAGATAGATTATATGGAAGGGTATTATTATGAAGGTATTTATCTATCTCAGAGTACCATGGAGAAGTGGGACCGACTACCTCACAAATCATTTCAGATTCAGGTGTATCATAAGTAGGCATCCTTAAGTACTCAACCAAGAATTTATTGTGCTTTGTGGTTAAATCAAGTAAGCATCCTATTATATCTATGGCATCTATTACTCTATTATTGACTTGAGGCACTTGTTCAAACTAGATATATTCAAAAGATGTTATTATGCTATCCACTATTTTAATGGAAGGTATGAGCTTATGATCACGTGCTTGAAACTCATTAGTTACTTTATTGATGATGAGCTTGGAGTCCCAAGAAATAAAGAGATGCTTTATGCCCCATTGAATTTCCATCTTAAGACCTGATATTAAACCTTCACACTTTGTTATATTATTTATGCATAGGAATTCAATGAGAAATTCCTTAGGTATATATTCTCTATCATGTGTTACTAATAATATGCCTACCATAAAACCATAGTTTGTAAAAGAACCATCAAAGAAAAGTTTCCAAATTTGGGATTCATTTAATGACATAATTACATTGTTTGGAAAATCTACAATGATAGTTGCCTTTTCATAGAGTGGTGCTTTTTCTAGAACATCTACTATAACTTGACCCTTGATTACCTTTTGATTAACATAATCCAAATTAAACTCACTACGTAACATGACCCACTTAGCCATCCTACCTATTAGAGCTATATTGGATGGAATATACTTAAGAGGATCAATTTTGGCAATGATGTTTGCATTATTTTTAAGCATGTAATGCCATAATTTTTGGGAAGAAAAAACAACCACAAGACAAGATTTTTATATTTGATAGTAATTTAATTCATAGGATATCAATGTTTTGCTTAAGTAATATACTACTATTTCTTTTCCATGATCATCAAGTTGTTCTAGTAATGCTCTAAGGGCATATTGAGTAGTGAAGATATATAACAAAAAAGTCTTACCAACAACTGGTGGCATCAACAATGGTGGGTTAGAAAGATACTACTTGATATTATTGAATGCCTTTTGACAATCTTCTAGCCAAGTAAAAGCTACATCCCTTTTAAAAAAAAGGTGAATGGGTGACAAATGTCTGTAAGTTGAGAAATAAATCTTTTGATGGCTTGAATTTACAAGCTTTTGAGTTGTTTAAGATTTTTATATGGGGGCATATCCATGATAACTAAAACCTTATAAGGGTCAACTTAAATTTCATGCTTTGAAATAATAAATCCTAATAAATTTCTTGATGTACACCAAACACACTTTTCTTTGGATTTAATCTCATGTTATATTCATGCATTCTCTCAAAGATATGGTGAAGCACCTAAAGATGATATACTCTAGATTTAGATTTATCCAAATGTCATCCACATATTCCTCCATAATATCATTAATCATGTCATCAAAACTAATTGTCATTGCTCTCTGATATGTTACCCTATCATTTTTCAACCCAAAAGGCATCACTTGATAGCAAAATGTCTCCCATGGAGTTGTAACATTATTTTATGTTTATATTCTTCAACAATTTAATTTTATTGTAACCCAAAAATCCATCCATTAAAGATAGCATTTCATAGCCTACAGTGGAATCAATGATCATATCCATATTAGGTAATAGAAAGTCATCTTTTTGGCATGCTTTATTGATATCATGGAATTCTTTGCATACTCTGATTCTTACAAGTTTATTAGACACCAACATAATGTTTGATATCTAGTATAAATAGTCTATGGGGTGTATAAATCCTACAACCAAATGTTTCTTTAGTTCTTCCAATGCTATTTTAGGATACATCTTTTTGAGTTTTTGCTTTACTGGGTTTGCATCTAGATGCAACAAAATATGGTGAACTACTAACTCTAGATATAACCATAGAATGTCCATGTATGACCATGAAAATATATTATAAAACTCATGAATTAGTAGTGTAAATTTTCTCTTTCTTCTGGATTGAGTGATATAGCCAATTTTATAATTTTTATATCATCTTTAGTACTGATGTTTATAGGTATGGTTTATTCAATAAGTAAATTGGATTCATATTTATAATATTGGGAGGGTAAAGGAAGATGTAAATCTTCTTCAAACTCTTCTTTTTAGATGTTGATGGTAAACTAAAAGGCTAGCATAATTTATGTTCTCCAAAATATGTTAAATCTACTAGCTGTATTAAGAAATCTTTCTTATGATCTCCTACAGGAATTTGATCCCTAATTCTTAAGAACTCAGATATTGCTTCATAATTTTTAAAATGGTCAAGTTGAGGTTTAGATTTTTGGTCCCAATAGATTAAAGAAGGATATGTAAGGTCAAGTGTTAAAATTACATTTTCATGGAAAAGATTGGTAAAAGCTAAATCTTCAAAATGGCTAATGATGGAACTTATCTCACTATCTGATGAATCATATCCTAACTCACTAGAAGAATCACTTTGGTAAATTATGAGATGTACATTAAGTGGGTTGAACTGTATTCCATTCTTCCCTTCATTTGATTTTATTTTTATTGGTTTAATGATACCTTGTTCACAGAGACTAAGACCCTTGCCTTTGTAGTCCATTATTTTACACATGATATATTTTCCAACTAGGTATCTATTGGTGGAAAATCAAGTAGCTAACTCATTTGAATAAATCCAAGATAAATTTGAATCATCAATTTGTTCTTCAAAAATCAACCCCCCCTTAATAAATTTTGTTTGTCTGAGATTCTTAACCATTCATTAATCCTTTACATGATCTGGTTTACCATATTCATTAGGATTGGCATGTATTGTGCTTGTATATAAATCTTGAATAATTTACTCATTCATACCTCAATTAATGATTTTGAAATGGGATGAAGTGGAAGATGATGGTTTATTAGCTATGGGAGAAGATGTTTGTTCAATGGAGGGAATATTATAATTTTCTTAAATAAATGGATTATTGGAAGCTTTCCAAATGGATGGATTATTGGAATCTTGCTCAAGGAAAACAGATGGGATTGGAGTATTAATCCATCCACGAAGGGGAGGTGTTTTAAATAAACTCTCAAGATTGGCATAGTTTTTAGATGAAGGTTAATCCTCAATAGGGGTGAAATTATCTTCTATGATTGGGAGATAATTGGATTTTTGATAGTTTCCCTTCAATAGTTTGTAATATTGGAAGGGATGAGGATCCCCTTGAATAGTTACTTCTATTATTGCATGAGAAAACTTCAAACACTAATAAAGGGTAGATCGAATGGTTTTCATGGCATGAATCTATGGATGGCCAAGGAGTATATTATATGGTAAATCAAGATCAAGAAAATGAACAAGTGTTTCCTTAATAACATACCCTACCATCAAATGAATATGGATTGTACCAATAGAGTGTCATTCATTATTATCATATGCTTGGATTCTTATGATATTTACTTTTAATTTTGTTACTAGATAGATGATATGTTTTTATGAGTCTTAGTGTATATATATTAAGGGCCAAACCATTGTCTATAAAAATTCCCTTTACTTTATGCCTAAAATTAGTAACTTTTATATACAAGGGAAGGTTATGCTCTAAACTAAAAGGAGGAACATAGAAATGATAAAATGTCTCTTGGTTATTTGTTTCCAAATAATTGATTAATGCTTAGAATTTTTTAGGATCGGTGTTTTGTGGGACATTGGACACTTAGAGGACTTTATACAAAATATATTTATACATAGTGGAATTTTTGAGGTCTAAAATGGAGATGTTAGCTAGTGTTTTCTCAAGGTGATCTATAATGTTTTACTTTCATTCAACATTAGGTAGGAAAACACTTATTAGGATGATATTTTCACATATGGTAGTGACCACACATTCATACTTTAGCAAAGTGATAATGTTAACATGATTGTGTACCATATCAATGCTATTGATTATGGAATCAAATGAGTGATTAGCTTGGTTGACATTGCTTGATTTTGGTTGTTCTTGATTTTGTTTACCCTTACTTTTCTCATGTTTAGGGAATGGGTCTTGATATATCCCTATTTTTTTATTATTAGATTATTTGGATAGGGTGTTTTCTATTGCTATGTTGACTTTATCAATAAGATCTTGAACATAATGTTTTAGGTACATGCATTGATTTGTTGAATGTCCTTGTATTTGATGGTATTCATAGTATTCATCCACTTTGTACTAGTCGAGTTTGGGAAAAATTTATTTGAAAGGCTTTATGTTTATCTAAACAATCATGTTTGCATGGACTAACTTTCAGAAAACATTTTCATAAGTGTCTCCTAATTGAGTAAACTTATGTTTTGGTCTTCCTTGTCTTGGTTGGCCATCAAGAATTGTTTTGTTATGGGTTGATTGGTTATGCATTTGAGTTTATAGGTTTTGAATATGCTTTATGTCTGTGACACCATCCCCAAAAATATTTTATTTTTAGCAAATAATTTGGGTTTGTTTGTTGGTTTGGAAGAATTTCTATTTTCTGGTTTGAATATTTTAATGATTCCCCTACTGATAAAAGTCCTTTCTACCTAAATTCATTTTTTAATTATCTCATCAAAAGATCATGGGCAAAGAAGGAGTAAATGATGGCCTATATCTAAATTTTAATTGTTCATGAACTCTATTTCTAGAAATGACCATGACAAGTGGCTTGCTATTGCCCTCCATATTTCAAGGAAAGAAGCAAAGGTTTCAACATTTCACTATTTAGTTTTATACAAGTCTAGAGTGGTCAAATATTTCTTAATGTTGTAAGAGAAATAATGGACAAACTTTTCAAATAGATATTCAAAAGTGAAGATAGATGTTTTCGAGAGTCTTGAAAACCATTCAAGGTCCTAGCCTCTAAGGCTTTATGTGAATATCTACAACATGAACTCATTATAATAAGCAATGTCTACACGTGTGGTAAAGTTTGTTAAATATTCCCCTGGATATCCTTTTCCTTATACTTGTCAAATTTGGGGATCTCAAAATGTTTGGGGAATGGTATGGTCAATTTTCTCACATCATAGGGATATGAAAATATCTCTTCAAACTTGTATTTCTTTTGTCAATTGTAGGATCCAACTTAGAAACCTTGGACTTTATCCCTAATGTTTTGAATTCTTGCATTAGAGAATCATATATTTGATCTATTTGATTAAAAGAAGTAGGTGGTTGATTTTTGAATTGGTTTGCTTGTTGGGGTATGTTTGAAAAATTGTCAAGATTTTTATTATTATAATTAAGGTTTTGGGGAAAGGTATTGGTGTTATAATCAAAATTTTGATTACTACCATAATTCATTTGACTTGAATTTGGATTGAAACCAAAATTGGTTTGAGTTGGATATGGATTTTGGATTGAACCAAGATTAGGATTTAGCATAAAATTTGAACTTGCTTGGTTTGGATTTGGGTTATTTGATGTGTTAGTGCTAAAGTTTATAGGATTGGAACTATTATTTTGACCAAATATTGCCTAGTTAAATGCATTTGGATGATTTTGTTGAGGAATATTAGAATTAGAACTAAATTAGTTGGAACCTATGTTTGGGTTAAAGTTAGTATTTGGATTATTGATGTTAAAGTTATCATTAGATTGCATTTGATGTTCACCTAAGTTAGTATTAGGATCTGGGGTGGAGTTAAATGAAATGGTCGGATTAGTACTTGATTGGTTTTGACTTGGATTGTGATTCAAAGGAGCTAATCCTAACAAAAATTGTTTTGATATATTTGGATGCATACTTGGATTGTTAAATGTGATTGGAGCAACATTCAAGCTAGGATTTGGTATTTGATTGGGAAAAATAGAATATGTATTCAAGTGTTGATTAGGATTGGATATGATGGATAAGTTTTGAAAACTTAGATTTGGATTGATTTGTGAGTTGAATAAAAATTTTCACTCTAATTGGTTTGATCATAACCTTGTAAATTTTGGGGCATACCAAAATTAGGTGTAATCAAATTTTGGTTGCTTGGAATTGAATTGGATGGGAAACCCATATTCAAGTTGGGATGATTTTTTTATATGATGGGTAAAATTGAAGTAGAATTCAATTTTTGATTAGTTGGCTACAAGATTTGGAAGTTTGAAATTACATTCAAACTCAGATTTTTAGGATGATGTTGTAAACTTGTATTTACATTCATGGTATGATTACTAGAGGGATTATTTTATTGGTGAGATTGATAATTCAGAATCTCTTGGTTTCCTTGATTTGCATGGATTTTAGTAGGAAAACCATGACTAACTTGGGATGACTCTTCAAACAAAATAGCTTTCCCTTTGTCTTGTGAGACTTGGGGATGAGATTGTGAAGGAAGAATAAGGGCATTACTACCCTCAAAATAGCCTTGTGGACTTTGTTGATTAACATTGGTGGAATAAGGCTATTTGCTTGCAATAAGGTATTGTAAGTTATGTACATAAAAATTAGAAGGGAATTTGGCACCAAAAACAATGACTTGAAGAAACACTTAATTTTTGTTGGACATGATATATTCATCTAGGGATGGTGGAGGTTGGCTTTCTTTGAGGCTACTTCATCTTGATAGGGTTCTCCCTCCTCTTATTCATATTCAGTGATTTCATATATTTCTACATGATGCTCTTGATTGAGAAATTGAAAGGGGTCATTTCTAAAAGGTTCTTCCCTTGCATGAAGATTCAACATGGCCATTTCACATGTAATATGCATGATTTGGAGAAAAATGAAAATATTTATAATATAAAGGATGATCTAAAACAACAATAAGAACCAAAGATTTAACTAAAAAACTTAAACTTTAAATCAATTAATTTTAAGGATGTTAATTTTAAAAGGAATTAATTTTCAAATAAGGAGTTTTAGCACATGGAAAATCACAAGGAAACAAAAAAAAAGTTATATTCTAAATAGATAATCACTTTACACAAAAAGGTGAAAAATATAGGATAATAAGGTGGTGAGCAACTACTGGGATTTCCATTATCACTCACTTATCCATGCTCTTAGTTACAACCTAATGTTTCAAGGCGCTAACCATGGAGGATACTACCATGCCCATGGCCCATTGAGTTTGGTTTCAAGGGTGTGGGAAAAGTAACTTCTCAGTAGTAACCAATAATTGATGCACCAAAGTCAAACATTAAAAAGTTTATCCTAGGATTAAGGTATACATGAGCTTATCTAGGGGGAATAAAACCATAAAATAAAGTGATATATGGATGCACACTATTGGGTCTTGTCCCGAAGTTCCCAACACAACCATAGGGGTATCAATATGTTGACAATCAACAATATTATATTTTTGAATCAGCTATTAAAACCCTAGGTATTAGAGCAATAAATCCCCTCATATCATGATGTGCTTAAAATACAAAACCACTTAGGAAATTGAAATAGTTGGTTCTTGATTTATATACCTCATCGGTAAATGGGTTTTGGCCTACTATATGGTTGTGAAATCCATGGTCAATAGAGCCCTTAAGAAAATAAAAATAAATAAGTAAACACCCATTTTTTATTTTTAAGTTTTATCACTAGTGTAATGCTAAAGAAAGAGCATATAGGGATATCAATTGGGTAAATAGATAAATTATGAAAACATTTTTGATTCTAGGTATCATTACTAACATAACTCTAGGAAAGAGCATACTCATATTTCATAGATAAAAATAAATATATAAAGATAAAAGAGATGTAATTATTATTAAATTGAAAAAGCAACATAAAAGAACATTAGCAATAATAAAAATTAGCTTTTATATTGATTATTTGTTGATTCACTTTAGCAAGCATCCTACAAACAAGGTGTTAAATTGTTTGTTTGGGCTAAAAAATGGGCTAACCTATAATAAACAAGTGAAAAACCATGAAAACCATAGAAATAACAAGACTTTGTGACAAAAACTTTATTACACAGTCATGTTAGAAAAACAAAATTGCAAAATAAACATGCAGGAAAAAGATAGAAAAGAAAGTAGGCTTATAAAAATGATTTCGCTATTCTGTTCAATGAAAACACTACACAAAGATGAAAATGCTATGAAATGAAAATGCTTATAGTAGAGGTGAAATCACTATGTAATGAGTTGAAAATGCTATGGAAAGAGATGAAAAATCTTCACGAAATGATGATTTCCCTACAAATAGAAATGAAAACACTACATAAAATGATGATTTCATTATGATGTGTAATGATTTTGCAATTATTCCATGAAAATGTTGTTTTAAAACAAAAATGTTACGAACCTACAAAATCACAAAAATGTAGAAAATAAGAACAATTTTACTATTTGGTCTAACAATTTCACTAAAAGTGTTCCAAATTCACTGTTAAGCTAGAAAAATGTACAACTAAATAAAAAATCAAAGACAATAACTTGTAGTCCATATTAGCTAAAAAATAAACAAGATTAAACACAAAAGATAAACATAAACAATGAAAACTAGAAAATAAATGTTATCTAAATGCCAAAGAAGAAGATGAAAAGATTAAAAAGACATGGGTAAGTCACATCGGGCATGCCAAAAATGTATGAACTAATTATAAATGTAAAGAAAATGAATTAATCTAAGCTAAATTCAACTAAAGCTAGAGAAATAAATATTTAAAAAATCAAGACTTCATAGTTGAGATACAAGAATCCTCCATTGTGATTTGAATCTAATTTGCTCTATCAAGAATGTGGTACTCGCTCCTATAATGCAAAGAGAGAATGGGAAATGTTTTAGTGTAAAAATGATGACTTTGATTCACTTTGGATGCAAGTATGTTTGTGATTTTTATTGATTGCAATTTCTCAAGTTTGTGATATGATGAAAATGAGGATTTACAAGTTTATTTATAGAAGCTTGGAAAATGAGCCAATGATGGAGGATCATTTATAATTTTTCAATCTTACAAATGATCAATAGTTTAGGATGAGTCCTCATACATGAGGATGGAGACTGTTTTAACTTTGTAGAGAAAAAAGAGGGGTTGGTTAGCTGACTAAACAAGACTTTGTCAAAATGGATTGACAACTCAATCGAGGAGTCATAATAAGTGGAGACCTTTATGGATTTGGTTGGGATGAGGGAAAAAAAGGTGGGAGAGGTTTGAATAGGTGGAAAATCCAAATTTAAATAATAAAAATAAAGATTACAAGGTGCATAATTAACTATTTTTCAAAATATTTAAATTAATCAATTATTTGATTTTATGAGGAAATGTTAATTATTAATTTGAGAAGAATGATTAAGTCATTTAGGTGCATTTTAACACTAATTAAAATTTAGGTGTCTACACAAAAAATTTTACGTTTGTTGTGCTGCTTTCGGTTGTTATGCTTGCTACATTTACTAAGGTGAATATTTTTAGGAGTAATTTACATATGTATCATAGGCTGTGTAGAATTTTTTTACCATTTAGACATGTCACAACCTATTTAGTCCATTTACCACAACATTCTTGTTGTGATTGAATGACTTGGGCTTTTCATAATTGCTGTGTTGTGTTGGTTATGATGCTTGTGCTTAGATGTGGTTTTGAGTTTGGCCATTGATTTATTTTTTATTCTAGCTCTAATTTGATGAGGTAAGTTTAAGGATACATTTATTAATAAGGTATATTTTGATCAATAAACCTTTGTTAATGATTTCCTTAAAAGTGTGTACAAACTGCAACTCTAGATGGTAAGATATCTCACTGTGCAAATTTTTGGTAAACATAGTGGCTAATTGCTTATATGGTAGGATTTAGGTGAATAGGTTGGAAAGTGATCTCCATTATTGTAGATAACTTTTAAAGCTTTTACTGGGCTTATTTTTGCATCAAATATATTGATGAAATCTCATGGTCAAAATTGTAAGAGAAGTGTTGCACAAACTTATTTGAAAGATCATCAAAATTAGAAACTAAATTCTTGGGAAATTTTAGGAACCAATCCAAAGCTTGTCTGAATATACTCCCTAGAAATTATAGTAGGAGGTATGTGTCACTATAGGCCATTGGTTGATAAGCAACAAAGAATTCTATCAAATGGGCCTTTGGGTCACCTTTCCCCTTGTATTTATCAAATTTTGGTGGTTCATACCCTGGATGAAATGGTATTTTCAAGTACTCCATGTTGAATGGGTAAGAACACACATCATACAATCTGAATTTTTTGGTCTATTTCCTAGCTTGGATAACAATAATTATATCCTTCATCTGTTGCAGTTCTTGAAATAAGAAACTAGAGGGAACATTGGTCTGAGGTGGAGGCTGAGTGGTCACAAGTGGATTGCTTTGATTAGGGTATAGTGGATGCATGGTTCAATATGGAATATTTCTTTGGGTATGTAATTGACCAATAATGTACATACAAATATTAGGATGTGATTGTTGGAATTACATGTGCTGTGGTGTGATATTCTAGTTAGGATTTGGTTTATGGACCTGTTTTAGGGTAAATTATGGATAGGATGGAAGGATATGTTGGGGAGTGAAATAATGTGCCTTTTGAGGTTGATTAAGGACTTGATACTGACTAGTAATACTTGGATAATTAAGGGGAACTTGTGAACCAAGGCCCTATCATTGAGTTTATGGCATGTTTGGAACAAAAGGCAATTATTACCTAATCAGTACTTATGGAACATTTGAACCTATTAGTTGCATGAATATTTGTTGGGAGGTAGACACATGTTGAAGACTTGACATTTGTCACTAACCAATACTCATATGTTTTTTTATTAGACATCATTAATGATTGTATGTGTATGTTGGTCTACGACTGAAGAGGTATGTTCATTTTTACCTGGCAAGGTGGAACATTAGGTGCCCCTTATTAAGGTAGAAATTTTTTTAGCCTTTGTTGCATGGGTATGTTGGATTATGCCTATGGTTTTGGAATATTAGTCATCACCTATTGTGGTGGAGTAACATTAGTTACATTTTATTGAGGTATGACACTGGTAATTGATTGAATATTTAATCCTTGAGGTTAGGTGCTTGATGAAGTAACTAGTTGAAGATTAGAGATAGCTATTTGGGATTGGGAGGTAGAAGTTCCTACCCCCTAAATTTGTGATCCACTCATGGTTTTAACTAAATGCACATTTTCATATGGACTATTTATTTGTGCATTTACACCACTTTGGTCTAGATTGGGTTATACTTACGTATTATCCACTATGTTTGGCTCACTATTCTAAGTAGAAGTAGAAGACACTTGTTCAATAGTTGGGGTATTAAACATATATCCAACCAAAGTGCTTTGTGAAAATGGGTCTATATCATAATTTTCATAGTCTATCAATTTAATTAAGACTCTTGTTGAAGGAGCTAACTCAAAAAGATGAGCATTTAACATGGTCATATGGTTAAATTTGTGTGGTAAGTTCAAATATGTTTGGTATGATGTTTGCATATGTATGAAACGATCCTCCATGAGGAATTTTATTATGATAAGCATATGGGGGTCCTGATACAACATCGACACTATAGTGTGAGGATTATTAAAAGAGGCTTGTTTAATATTTTTAATGATAAGGGATGTTGTAATGTAATAAGGTTGCTATTAGACTTGTTCTACAACTGAAGGTACACTAGCTAAGTATTGTGTCATTTTCTCTTGGTCTTGCTCTAAGTATGGAGGCATGTTAACCAAATAGTGGGCTAAAGGATCTTGGATTTGTTCCCTATTTGAGTGTTGTAAGGTGGATAAGGATCTATTTAACAAATGATATCTTATCCATAGGGGTATTGGATAAAGTCATATTGTGCAAGCATATTACTATATCCTAAATTGTACATGATGCCACTACATGTATAGTGAGACATGGTCAAATCAATGGCGAATGTTTTTTAACAAAAGAGGTTAGAGTTCTACAAACTCTAAAAAATAATGTCTAAAAAGACAAAAGGTTTGATCTTGATATAACTTGGTCAAAGGATGGAACCATATCTCCAAAATGGTTTATGACGAAAATTGGTATAAAATAGTATAACTTCAAATGTCCAATGTTAAATGTCTCACAAAAAAAGGTCAAGTGGACAAACTATTTTTTTTTCCAAACTTTAGGTCTAAGGTGTTTTAAATGGGTCTAATCTAGGAAAAATAAAGGTTTCTATGTCTTTTAGCCAAACACAAAATCAAAATCTAGGATCAAATAAGGCATGTGCCAGGACTTTTGGCCAAACATGGCATCAAAATCTAGACTTAAAACAAAGGGATATTTAATCTAATAAATTTGAAACACTTTGGCATAGACTAGGCACTTGAATTTAGACATGAACTTGATCAAATTAGAATAAGGCATGAAACAAAAGTCACTTGAAGATAAGCTATTTTCTCCCAAATAATGGTAGAAACAAATAATTTTTGAATTTGGATAAAGAATTAACCTAGGCTATGCAAACCAAAAGAGAAAGATCAATGTCTAATCTGAAATTACATAAGGCATAAATATAAATCAATAAATGTTTGGATTCAAAATTATCAAGGTTAATTAAAAACTCTACCTAGGAAAACTAGGTTTTTGAATTAAAAATCTAGAGAAAATTGAATAGCATAATGGTACTAGACAACAAACCAAAATACACACAAAGTTTGGTTTCAAATGCAAAACATAAACACAAGACAAGATGAGTTTATGAAATAAGTCGATCAATGTAACTATGTTATCACTCTCTAAAGGTATTACTAATGTGTTATTTTAAGACTCCAAGGCATAAAACTTTGAAATGATTTGGGAAACATAATGTTACTAGTTTAAATCAAGTGACACACTCAATGTTTTTAACACAAAAAGTCTAAGTAAGTAGCAAGGTGTCAAATAGACAACATAGAACCTCCTCAAATAATGAAGTGGTGTGGACACAAAAATCATTTTGACATGGCATAAAAAAACAAATTATTTTAGACTTAAGAACAAAGTAAGCAAAGGAAAAGACAAATATAACTATGTAAATCATCCTAAGCCCTAAATTGATAAGGTTTCATCATATTGTTCAAATCCATCTATATACATGATCTTGGGAAAATTTTAAGTCTTAATCCAAAAATAAAAGTTCATGAAGTAGTAGGGTTTTTACATCCCTTCTCCCAAGAGATTGTACAGTGACATGGACCTTTGGGCTATTCACCTTGCATGAGCAATATGTCCACAACGAGTGAGGTTTGTTTAAAACTTAAATTTTGATCATCTAGATGATCCCAAGTGTGATTAACACTAGAAATTCCTCTTGTTAATTGAGTTTATACCAATTAAATTACTATGAAAGGGTCTATTATTTTACATAGCTATTCCATCCATGTACTTCTTAGTGTAATCCCCTAGTTAACCAGACCTAACTCAAGTTTTTGTTATGAATGGAGAGGTTAGCTTCTCAATCCCCTAGCTCTTGCAGTATGCATAACCTAATTTATAAACCCCACCATGGATCTAGGTTGAAATAATGTTGGGAGATGAAACCCTGGGTCAAAGCTTCCCTAAAGAACTCATGAAGAAGCTATGAACTCCTCTTCATAAGCCAAGTTGCATCAAATAAAACTAATTGAAAATAATTTACAGGTTGCTTTTAGATCACCCAAACCATACGAATTTTAAGGAGAGCCTAGACAACATTATTTTCATGCTTTGGACTAGGCACAAATTATAAGTAAAAGGCACTTTTGGTCAACCAAGTTCCCTAAAGGGGATGGGGTAGAGCATGTACACACTCTTAATTTTGTAAAAATAAACAAAGTAGTAAAACAAACACTTTTAATAAATTGAAATCTAAGTAAGTGTTAATTTTATACAAAAAATGAAATGTTTTGATGAAGTTTTTGGCCCCTTGGCTTAATTTTAAAACTTGTAAGAGTTTTCACAAAACAACTTAACACAAAATACCAAGGTTCCTTTTAAGTACTAAAACCAAATGTTTAAGACTTAACCATTATTTTTAGGAACCAAAATGAAGTGTTCAAGAGTTTAATCTTGTAAATTTATGTTCTAATCTTTTCTTGGTCATATAAATGTTAAAGAGTTTCCTTCTAATATGACTCATATTTATGGATGAACAAACAAGTTTTGAAAATATAGCTCTCAGGTTTTCTTTATGTTTTTTACATAGAGACTGACATTGATCACCTATTACCAATGTTGGTTACTAAATAACTGATGTAGATTGTAAGTGAACCAATGCCCATTGATAAAGAATGATATTGGCTACCTGTGAACCTAAAGGCAAAATAAAATAGTTCCCAAAAATGTTAATTATCTCAAAATATTAAAAAAACTCCATAAAACTTATAATAAGATGATTAGACAGGGAGTACACAAATCATTGAAACCAAAAAATAATAACTAGGAGCATTAAGGAGATTCAAAATCTTAGTTTTTAATTCGTGTCCTACCCTATACCCTAACTAATGATAGTTAGCCAAAATTGATGTTGGTTAGGCAAAACCGAAACAAGTTATACCAAACTGATGTTGGTCTCTGTATAAATCTGAGTGAACATAAAAATAGAATAAGATAAAAACAAAGCTTAAATTCCAATTTTTAAGATATTCAAGCATTCATTTGAAAAACTTAGAATTGAATCTTGGTCTTCTTGGTACATAAGATTCTTCTAGGTTCCCACCAAGGTATACCATTTGTGATCATAGGAATTTGACAATATAGAGGAGGTCAATCTTGTATTAGTCCATAAAATAATGAAATAAACACACTAACATGCTAACATATCTAAGCCTAGATTGTAGGGGGAGATTAATAAATAACATAAAATGAAAATCATAATTAAAATGTAAAATAATAATAATCTCTTAACTTCCTTGAATGCTCCAAATGATTCATTGTGTGGCTTGCTCAGTTTATGCTCAAAGAGTCTTTGGTAATGGAATTTTATTTGTTCCTTCTCTCCTTGACACCATTTTTGCTTGATATGGCTTATGCTTGCTTGATGGGGCTTGGTTCAATATTTTTTCATTATAAAACTATTGATATAAATCATGCTACAAAAATCTACATTATAACTCTACAATTTCCAAGCTCTCATTTCAATAGGCAATGCCTTGTATTTATAGGCTTATCAACTAACCCCAACTCAAGGTGAGTTAAAGTGTAGTTTAAATTTTAAATGGGTTCAAACCTAACCTAAGTGAGTTAATTAACCTTAGTAGAGTTAAAAGGTGTCACAAAATAATGGTTTGAAATGAATAGGCATGGGTGAGATATTTTCAAAGACTTGACAACTCACAAAAGGTAATCATGAAAAGCGAGGATATTTCATATTTTTGAATTTAACTTATTAGTAATTCATTACTTGCACATGGATAATTGAAATAGGAATTTAATTTGGTTTATCTCATTCATTAATTCTGATTAACCATTAATCTCTTTCATTATTTGATTTATGTTCATGTGCCCCACTTAATAGGTCTATAGGCCAAATTAATTGTTGTGATGCCATAGGATGATCAAGGATGAATTCATGAGGGGTTATGGTTACATATGATAGGATACCCAAATTAGGGATGCCTCAATGAGATTATGAGCTTTGTTGAATGATACATAAGCAAATTTAGGACATTTAGTGATTCTTAGGCTTAATTTTCAATGGTTCATAGAAACTAGTCTAAAGTTTGGTTAGAGGCCATTGGTGGCCTATTCTAGGTGTCTACAATACCTAGATGAGTGATTTGAATTAACCCATGGGTACTAATACAAACTACCTTAGTTTTATTAAAGTGAACCCTTTTGGTTTTAAGGGTAGTAGGGTAAATAACAATTGAAGAAACAATGTAAATAATATGAACTGTGGAAGTAATTAGAAGAGAAGTAGTAGGAATTGAATATATGATAGGGATGGTATAAGAAATAAAATTAATATAATATAAATAAATAATATAAATTGAGGAAATAGTGGGTATTATAAGAACAAGTAGATGACCTAGAGATAACCATAGTATTAGGACTATCACCTGATGATTAAGCTTCCATTGGTGATTTCCCTTTTAGTCCCTGAAGACTCATGACCTTAACCATATCTAGCTCTTCATCCTCATCCTTGATCTCAATCTTCACTAATGTTTGTCCTTAGTATACATGCCCTTCTTATAATAGTGTTTTAATAGTTTAACTTATAAGGTTTTTAGAAACTCTTGGCTTCCTCTTATAACAAAGTGTTACTTTTTCAATTGAGGGAAAAGCCTACATAGTAGTGGAAGGTGAAAAATTCACACCAAAAGTAGCAAGAGTCATACTAATAGTAGAAAGTCTTGAATTCTCAAAGTAAGAAGAATCAATGTTGATTGGTTCCCCTATTCCCCCCAAAGATCTAGTAATAGTAGGGGTTTCTTCTACACCTTGAGCTTTCTTAACAACCATCAGCACATGTGGTAGTGGTACTTTAGATGTCTCTCCTAGGTCCATGATATATTGGGAAGGCCCAAAGAATCAATAATATGTTGAGTCCCATCCACCTAAAGGTGTAAGTCAGGTGTGTGCCTCCCAAATTATAAGGAGGGGTCCCTTTGTATTTCTTTTAAGACATCCTCTATCAATCCAACCATTTGTGACCTAAAGAGGATTTCATCATCATTATCAACATTCAAAAAGATAAACTCATATTCATATGGCTCATGCTAGTAAGGGATACCAAGGCCTATGATATGATTTTAAATCAGGCCACGAGGAACCCAATCCTAGTGTTGTAATGAAACCAAGGAGTATAGTTCTCTAATTCTCTCAACCTATCCAAAATATTTCTTATTGGTGTGACAAATCCTACCTATCATAAAATAAGAGACATAAAATAAGCTCTTGTGTTTATAATTAATATCGTCATTGATGTTCCACTAGTTTTGATATGCAATATCTTATTTGACCAACTTTTTTGGGATGTACTTTTGTAGACACAAGGTTGAAAGATTGGTCCCCACAACCATGATTAATTTATAGTTAGGATATATCCAATAATCAACCCTTGGCCATAACATTTTTATGATGATTTGAGATACACAAACCAAGGGTTCCTCATGTATCACCTTTCAAACTTGTGGGTAAACATCCTTAAAAGTCATGACTATATTCATCATGTATGAGTACATATGTAGAAATGAAAAATAATCACATATCCTTTTCTTTATTTAGTATAGAACTGGATCCTAGAGTGTTCCATTATGAACATAGATAATGGAAATAACAACATCAAATAAATTGGACATCATGAATAAGTGGCATCCCAATGGTCTCTTATTGTTTTGAAACATTTTCTCCATTAACTTAGTACTAATAATCTCCCCAAGTGAGTATGTCAACTCTGAGGTCATTAATAAATCGAGTGAAACCCACTCCATCCAAATGTAGTAGATGTTTTTACACCCAAAAAACCTATTAAATAGGTTTTAAATCCTTTCTACCATTGGGATTATAAAGGAGTCAACCGATATCATGAATACCTAAACTCACCTTGGTCACCCTCTTATGTCACTTGAAGTGTCAAGGAAGTTCAAAAGGGGGATCACTTGTCATCATGCCAGGGTAGCAAGTTCAAGTGAGGTATTACATCAAGATATGTTACGGTGGTTGTCTTTTATCGCTTTTTGAGCTTATGTCAAGTACTCTCTTTGTGTTAGTTATTTATAAGTATTCACAACAAGCCTTGGAGTAGTCCTAATGGTCTAAACTTACTCATATTGAAGATGACCCAATGTTGTAGCTCATGGCCTGTTATGAATCCATCTAAATATGTTGAGATCCCATAAAGTATGGTAATATCAAAGGGTTAAGGATGTTATAATAAGAATGTGATAACCTTGTTTAATTCCTTATCATGTTTTAAGGTCTTTTGATAGATATTAAGGTAGCCTCTATTTGAATTTTCACTTGAGAATATGTAGATTACCTTTAAAAAGGGTGTTTAATCATGAGAATAGTGTTATTTTAAACCCAAAACACCATAAATACCATAAATTATACCTTTAAAGGCCTTCATTATTACCATAATTCCATGATAAAATCGTTTCATATGAAAAAGGGTGTCTTTTTATAAGTCAAATGATTTTATTCACCTCTAAATGGACCCACAGATGGAAAAGAATGGATTTTCACCTTATATCCACCAATAATCCATGTTTTTAATGATTTTTGACCCCTCATTTCCATCCTTATACCTGCCAATAACATTTAAAGATCTAAAAACTTGAGAAAATGTAGGAAAATAGTGTTTTGTAGGTGTTTTAAAGTGAGTATGGATCCATATAGTATAGTCATGGTTAGAAAGGGTTAGGGATATATATAAATAACTAAATAAATACATCATGTAAGATAATACATGACTTTAAAGTCAAAAAGGGTCAAAAATTGATCCCTCATGTCCATCATCCTCTTTGGCAGCCTTGGATAACCTCTCAGGTCCTTACTCAGTATGAACATGAGAGAGAATATGGTGACTTGATCTCTTGGATAGAATAAGGGGGTATAATTTAATTTTTATCCTTGGAATAAATTTATAAATATGAATCATTATTTATGAACAATGGTTAAGAACCTAGGGTAGTCAAACTAGTCTTTTACATCCACACAGGGTCAATATTAGAATGGTTTTAATGCATTTATGACATATTCAAAGAAAAAGGTGATTGTGTATGTATTATATAATCCTTAAAGACATTTATACTTCACTTTAGACCCTAAATTGACATGTGTGATATTTTGGGAGCAATAAAATCTTCATATGGTCATACTTGCAGGTTGCAAAAAACCATTCTTGGCATTTTAGGAGCCTTTAATGCATGATATGTTTCAAGGAAAGTATATTGATTGTGATGATGGATTATTAAGAAATCCATTCAAGTTTTCTCATCATTTATGGTATACCAAATCACCAATAGACCTTAAAATCTCCCAATATCTTGAATTCAAATGAGATTGCCTATGTAGTTGACCTTCAGTGCTAATGTGAACTAAGTGTTCCATAATGATGATTATTCAGGATCATTAGAACACCATAGATATAATATAGGTGTTGAAAACATGTGCAAGAGTATCTATTTATAAATATAAAACCACCTTATATATTTTAAGGCCAAGAAACTATGATAAAACCTTCTAATGCTTTTATAGACCTGTTTAGTAAAATTTAAGGTTCCTTAGTATATTTTAAGGTATTCATGAAGTCCTAAGTTTAAATTTCTCCCTTCATATGCATGACTAAATAACTCTAAATGTTTTACCTTATTGATTATATAAATATGGGTGTCTAGGGTCCCCATAAGTGATCATAAACAAGAGACAATAGTCCATATTACACCTCTCAAAAGGCATCTTCTCTATAATAGTTTCATCAAGCCATTTCACCCATAGTAGAATCTCATTCCCAAACTTAGAACTCCATAGTAACCTATGATTACCACATACAGGTTTTAGCTTTTATGCCCAACCTTAGGGTATGAAATCAGGTTAAAATGATCCATAGTAATATCAATGGTCAATGGAACTATGGGAAAAAGAATCCATTCAAAGTATGAATACTATTGAAAGTTATGACCAGATTTAGAAGATCAACTCAATCCCACTCTCAAAATATTTTTCCAAAACAATCATACAAATGATTCTATAAGATATAAATAAGATTCATATGTTACAGATATAATCACCTCAAGAGTTTAATATAGATTTAATAAAAGTCAGCTGAGGTTATCAAACATAGTAAGGGATAATCCCTCTTGTTAATGAACATGTGTAAGAAACCCATTAATAGTCAAACACCTAGGCCATCACCTACCAGACTACAAGCAATATTCCTTCAACATTGGATATGAGGTGATATAATCACATGAAGGGGAGATATAAAGTAGAGAGGTAGAACATATATATCATGTTGTCAGGGACAAGAAAACTTGAAGGCATGCATACATAAGATAAATCAAGCATATAAAGTGAGATAAGTCTACCTAACCATCTAATTTGCCTAATTTATGTCAAAAAAACATGTAAATGCAACTCTAGGCTAGTTATATCATTCATCCTCCTCAAGGTTACTAAGGGTATGATCAAGCCAAATATCTACTTTGTCTATTATGGACACTAAAGACACACAGGCCTGTGTGTATGATTATGAAGTGAGTTTTGGGAGAATAATCCATAGAAGCCCAGATCAAAAGGCATTGTAAAATACTAAAATAAATTTACACAAATTTCTAATCATATCAAAAATAAATATGAAGAGAGGAAACTACTCATGTTTATAGTATAATAATTGACTCAAGCACTTGAATTGGGTAGTGATGAGCATGGTAGGCCTACATGAGAGGGGGAAAAATATGGTGGTTTAAGAAGATGAGGGAAAGTGAAAAAGGTGAAAATTATATAGATAAGGGTGTTATGGTGACATTAAATCCACAAATACACCGATAGTTGACTTAAGGTTTTGAAACTTGGTCTAAACCTATAAGGCCTAAAGCTCTCCTTGAACCCTCAAGACCCCATCTCTATTTTAATGATAGACTCAAACCCCTATGGTAGGCCTAATGGTATGAAGAGGTGTATATGGATGATACAACTCTTGAATAATGTCATCTAGGTAGAGGATGGTATGGAAGTGGCTATTTTGGTACTATCACCGCTCTTGAGCTATAAAACCCTAGTTTACCATCTTAAACTACCAAATCCAATGCTCATATCTCACATGGAATGATAACTCAGGCCTAGTGAACCTAGTGTGATATTGTTACCCATGTGTAATCACTATACATGGAGTAACGAGTTGCATTTAGGATCTCAACTCTATGAACAATCCCTAAAATTGCAACCCACACAAAATGCTTAACAAAAGTTCAAAGACTGCTAACTTTCACTCATTACTCATTGTATAAAGTGCATGGGATTAGTAGATATTAAGGATTTTTTAAGGGGTATATTGGGTAGAAATACATGGCAATAAGTTTTTGATTTGAGTCCTATACTCTATGAACCATTGTTAATATTATAGGCGACTAAAACCCTCTCTAAACCCTAATAAAGACTTGATGAAGGAATTATTCTCTAAAATTATTTTATATGAGGTAATTAATCCTTGAAACAATCTTAATGGTCTTCCCAAGTCTCATGAGCACCCAGGTAAGTTATTGGTTGGCACATGTAGGGTATATAATGTATAGATTAAACTAATATATAATTTTTATGAGCCTAAGAGAGACTCTTCCAAATATATGTGCAGAGAATTTTAGAAAGTATGCATATTTTAAATTTTTTTGAGGAGAGATAGGGATCAAGAGGTCACAAATGTTTCAAAATGACCACTTACAGGGGGACCACTTACAGGGGGCCTCCATGTCTAATAGCCACCTACAAACAAGACTAGGTGCCTAGGTAGAGAGCTATGTGAACATGAATAATAAATAGGTGGATTAACCAAGATGGATAAAATAATCTAATAGATATAAGATATGGATTTAATACCTTAAGTAATGGACAATTTTCCTCATAACTCTAGTTTGAAAACAAAACCCAAGAACCTACCATTGGGCCTGTTGGCTAAATAAACTTATCAAGGCATGACTACTTGAAGATTGAGTTTACAAGATAAGAGGGGTTGAATAATAACTAAAAACATCATATAAATTTATTTCAAGGAGTTTCATATGTGCAAGCAACATTAGTTTGCATAATAAAGGTCAAAATTGGTCATTTTGGACTAAAACTACCTTGAAGGTGCACAATATGCAAAACATTCACACAAGGAGCACTTTATAATGCTCAAAACTATATATAGGGTTTTCATTGGGAACTAAATTACTAGGGAATGTTTTGGAGGTATGTATAATTTAATCTCTTGGCATTGGTTTTGCATTTTAAGCCCTTAGGGCTATGAATAATCACTAGGAGTCAACCTCCATAAACCTCCCTAAAACCCCAATAAAGAATTGATGGAGGAAATATTAAGGAATATGAATAAAAATTAATTTAAATTGATTTATATACACCTATAAAACCTCATGTACTCTGAGGAGGTCCCATCCATGGCATTAGTCTGTATAGACAGTTGTATGAATCCATTAAAAACACTATTTTGGCAAGATTTACTGATGGATTCAAGGTGAAAAGTTATATGAGGGATTGAATATAATTTATTAGGGAATTGTGAATCATATTTCAAATTTTAAAATAAATAAAAAAACTCTTAGGCCATCTTAGAAATGCACCTATAAGTTTAAGCTAAAGGGCTAGTCCAAAAATGTTAGTGAAAGGTGACCTAGTCACCTAAATGAAAAAAAATTGTAGGTGTATACTACATGGGAGACATAAGTCATGGTATAATATGTTTATTTAGACCTAAAAAATTCTCACTTACTTATTCTCAAGTTTATATTTATGTCTAATGGACATCCATTTAGTTCACATCAAAATACTAGGCCTAATTACTTAGTAAGCCTACTTGGTCAACTAAGAGAGATGCCTACTGGTGTAGAGGGATAATAAGGGATTAAATTAAGGGTCATAATATCCATTAAATTTATTAATTTAGGTGATAATTCACTTTTCATATTCATCATGGATAATGGAGTAGTTTTCTAATCCCCATTGACATGTAAGAGAGAAATGGTTAATGTTTTATGAAGACCTAATTGGACCATGTTTCTTCCATTGTAATCATCATGAGATGAGTTATTTGACCAAGTTTGTGTGATAATTATATGTATGGAGTCAACCTTGACCAAATATAAACACCCAACACCTAAAAAGCTCATTGAAGACCACTCACCACTAAGGCAATGGATGAGGGAGTTATGGGGGATGGTTATAACTACTCATTGAGTGAATTATGGTCATTCATGATGTCTTTATGATTACTCCATGCCAAATTATCTTATCTCTCTTACTCATGTTCTATAAAGTGAGGTTCTAAGGCCATTATACTAATCCCTTGAATGGGTATCATGAAACTCTACCCAAATTATATCTTGTAAACCTTTTAAATCAATAAGGACTATTTAAGATTTCCTTACTAGCTTAGTGTGTTATATGCTTATTAATTTACAAATGTGGTGAAGTTTTATTCTCCTTTGTAGGTCCTCACCTAGTTTTTAGGATATTGTCTTATGTAGGTCATATGATATGTCAAATTTTTGGTGATTATGTTTGATGTGCAACTTGGTTGGCAGTGCCTTAAAATAGACCTCTCATCCATCTCCTTCAAGTTTTAGCCATCCACCATAACCTTCATGTGAACCAATAATGCTTAGGATCCCATTGGAAAACATGTTCTAGTCATTAGTCCTTATTTTATTCACAAATTTTCATTCAAGGATCAATTATAGTGGACAATAATATGTTGGTGCATAACCTCCATTTAGCTTAGGTTTTGTTTTATGCATTATCTTCTCTCTTTTCATCACCAAGTTAATAGTTTTAGGAATTGATCCATAATGTAAGCACCAGGGGAGATATCCCCATAAACTAGAGTTTTAGTCCATCCATAGGTCATCCACAACCTTGGACTAATCCCATATTACCCTAAACTTGAAAATGTCTAAACAATATTCTCCTAAGGGTGCAGTTTGGTGGATAATAGTTCTGAAACACCTAGTGGGACCATGATTCAAGTGATTTGGAGAATACACTTATAGTATTGGATCATATCAAGGATATTCAACCACTATAATATCAAATCTATAGTAAATTTTTATGCCAAAATTGGTCACAAGGTCTTCATCAAAGGTAACAAAGCTAAGTTTATTGAGTTATCTTTGGACTTTTGTAGGAGAAAGAGGTAACCTAGGTCTAATCCCAATCTTACACCACCTAATTATCCTAATCCTACTAAAAAAGAGACTACTTCAACCCATACATCCCTCATGGTTATACCTATACATCAATATTTTATGTCCTTCAATGGTGGCAACCCCTTAAACTTGCATTAATTTAATGATAAACTTGATACTAAACTTAAGAGCCTCCCATATTTCATAGGGAAAAAAACTACCATAGTTGTTGAACACATTCTAGACATAGACAACCTTTGCTCAATTCATAATATAACCTAATAGAATGTGTTAATGAGGTTATTGGATACTTTTTTTAAGGGTAAGGCACTTCAATGATATAGGGGTCTAACACCTACTTCTATCAACACCTAGTATGAGTTTGGGGAACACCTTTGCAAATATTTCAAGGATATAAGTGACCATTTATCTCTAGTAGAACAACTCATCATAATATAAAGGCCTCCCTAAGAGTTTATGGTAGACTTCAATTATAGGTTTTATAAAACTTGGGATAGGATCCCCATGGTAGTCAAGCCCACCCCTAACTTTGCATTTTTTTACTATTTAAGAGACCTCAATTCTAATGTGGTATTCATGATATAGTCCATAGGAGGTAACACACTACCAAATGCCTATGAAGTTGTAATAAAGGAAAAAACTACCTAATACAAGTAGGCAAGCTTACCCCAAGACCCCTCGTGCCTTTATTCCTATAGATAAAAGCTCGTGTCCATACCATTACTGCCTTACCAGCACCAACTAATCATGATTAGGTAGATGTTAATTAGGTAGATAGATTGGGTAAGATTGAAGGTTTGTTTAAGGCACATAGAAATAAGATAGTATCCTTAAAGAGATAATAAATACCACCTCATAGGCCTTACCAAGAACCCTATCAAGCCCCCTATCATCCTTATCATTTCAATAGGCATCCATAGCATCCTAATCCATAAGGTCAATGGCATATCACTTAATAAAGGCCCTATAAAAGCCTAAACCCCAATTCTACTAGCACGTCTAGAGCACTAGTCCCAACTAAAAATAACTATGCTCAAGAATGTCAATGGTTAACATAATGGGGTTAGTCACATGATATGTTAATCATTCCAATTAGAGATGATTTTCAAACCTATTTTATGTAGTAAAATTAGGCCCCTCCAATGTAAGATAGTCAACCTCTTAAATAACATAAAAGAGGTCCTTCTATGCAACATGAAGAGACTACATTCATGACTAAACTTGAGATACTAAACCAACAAGGAATGAGTTGGATCAAGGCATCATCATATACCAGTTTCATAAACTTACAAGGAAAAAATTCTTTTGAACAATGTGTAACCAATTAGCTTGGGGGTGAAACCAAGGTAAATGGTCTTATTGTATCCCATACAAGGGCCAAAAGGAGAGTAGTTGGTGATGATTTATAAGTTGAGAGAATATATCCTCCATCATCTCAATTACCTCAAGATTTTAATGGATAAAATTTAGCCCTTGTGACTTCACTGATTCAAAAGGTTCAAGATAGGAAAGGGTAGAATTACAAAGGTCCATTTATTCCCCAAGTCACTTAGGATCCAAGTGGTACTATTGTTCCTAAGTTAAAGTCAAAGGCTTTTCAATATCATATTAACATTATAAACCAGATGACTAAGTCCCATGTTACCATACCTATGTGGAACACTTTGCTCATTCTAGGACAAAAGGATCTCCTCTAAAAAGAGTTGTCCAAACTTTGAATCTTGGACAAACATGCAGAAAAAGTAGGTGCAGTCTTAGCTAACACCAATCAACCTAATGAGTCTCAAGCATCCAAGGGGAAAAATAACCCTACTTTATATCTCTCTTTCATTTTATGAGACTCTTTAGTACATAACTATATGATAGATAGTAGGGCCAGTACATTTGTCATGCCTAAGTCTACAGTAGACAAGTTGGGGTTAAAGTATGGACATAATACTAAGGAAGTCATACAACTATATGGGTCTCTTACTAAGACTATTGGTTTACTTAAAGACCTAAAAATTATCTTTGTTGCTTTTCATAATTTTACTATATACCAATATTTTATGGTAGTTGACCTCCCTCCTTATTCTACCTTATGCTTGTTTAGGGATTTTAATGCCAAGATAAGAGGCTATCACTCTTTTGACTAATATTATATGGTATTTAGGGATAGGTATGGAACAAAGGTCACCATAAGTTCTAATCCTATTTATAGGTTCTATTTATATCCCTACATGCCTGATTTGTCTAATGTTATTTTCACTATCATTTATGAAGATGAACACCCCAATGATTAAGAGCCAATTAAACCATTTGAAGGTATATCAGACTTAATTTTTGATGAGTGGGGGTAGATAACCATGGATATGATCCATATAAGAGCATTGAAGATGTAGGTTCAGGGATATATTATATGAATGAGGAAGGGGTTGCCATACCAATTCTTATTAGCCTAATCCAAGACTATGATGGAGTGTGCATTTTGTTTTTTGATAGCTCTAGGTTAAAGAATGGAAGTGGGGTAGGTGTCATGATTATTTATCCTTACAAATAAATATATTTTTTGCCTTGAGGTTTCAATTCACTTGTACATGCAACACAACAAAGTATGATGCCCTCATCCATGGGTTGTAATGGGTAAAGATGAGAGGCATGAAGATCCAATAACCCCTGGGAGATATTTAGTAGTGCATCAAGTGAGAGGGTAGAATTTAGTCAAGAATCCACTCTTGAAGGCATACAAACATAGGGTTTGGGTCCTCTTAGAATAATTTGAGGCCTTTGACATTATCTCAATCCCAAGAGAGGCTAATCAATATGTAGACCAATTAGCAACCATAAGAGTATAGTATGACATTATAAGTGGAGTAAAGGACATGAAAGAATAATACAAAATCAAGGTAGTATGTATACCTTTAGTCCTTGACAATGAGGTTATTTGATAGTTATTTAAAAATGGCAAGCATATAACATGTTTTTTTAAGTAAGAGGTAACATTCTACTTAAGAAACTAAGGTAGATTACAACAACAGTATGGTGACCAGTTTTCCCAAATGAATATAGACAAGCTACTTAAGGGATTGTGACCTTTATAAACATATTCAATGAGGATGATCACTTAAGAAAGGACAAGGTTAGCATATCAACCAAGGATGAACATTATGAGAAGGTCACTATTTTCAAGGATAGTTGCTCAAATTAGGAAAAGTAAGCATAAATAAGGATAAGGTAACCTTCATAGAGCTATGTCAAGAGTTTGTAGAAATATTTGATTGGGAGTAGAATGGTTTTAGGTAAGTTGAACCTAGTTTGGACCAACATACCATAGAGTTGGAGGTAAGTGCTAAGCTTATGAGATAAAAATAAAAACCTGTCAACCCCAAGATTAGTATATTCATGAAGAAAGAGTTGACCAAGCTCATTGAATCTGACATCATATTCCCCATAAAACACTCTTCATGGGTGGCTAATCTTGTGCCTATAAGTAATAAAAATGGGGAGATAAGATTATGTGTAGACTTTAGGGATATCAACAAGGTGTCATTGAGAGACCACTACCCCTTACCTTCCATGGATCAAATTATTCAAAAATTTATAGGTTCATAACATTTATCCTTGCTTGATGGATACCTAGGGTACAATCAAGTGTTATTAAAGGAACAAGACCAATACAATACTAAATTCACAACCAAGTGGGGAACTTATGCTTACAATAATATGACTTTTGGGCTTTCCAATAGAGGGGCCACCATCCAAAGGGAAATGGATGTAGCCTTCAAAGGACTCATCAATGTCTTCTTCAAGGATACAAAAGATCACTTGAAATACTTAAGGATGATATTTGAGAAGTATAGGTAGTTTGGGGTCTCTTTGAATCCCAAAAGTGTATTTTTGTATTCCATGAAGGTAGACTTCTAGGGTATATTGTGTCAAAATAAGGCCTCTCTATAGAACCTAAGAGGATAAGTTTAATCCTTGATATATCACTACCCAGACACAAGAAGTGATTGTATAGTTTTATAGGAAATATCAACTTCATCAAGAGGTTTATCCCTAGGTTTGCATAATTGGTAAGGCCTATAACCTTCATGCTCAAGAAACATAAGGATTTTACATGGATTAAGGAAGGGAGAAGTATATTTGAATAGATTAAAAAATCTATTTTCCAAGCACCAACCCTCCTCAACCCTAATTTTTTAAGGGGATTCTTCTTGTATGCCTACTCAACCAATGATACTATTTATAACATGCTTATGCAGTAAAATAGCGAGGGTCTTAAGAAACCCATAGCCTTGTTTAGTCAAGCATTAGAGGGATATGAAGAGAGATATACATTTGTGATAATACATGTAATTTTATTCATAATAGGCCTTGAAAAATTTAGATACATAGTGTTTAATAAAAAAATCTACATCATGGTAATCCACTCTAGCATCAAAGATTTCATCCTTAACTAGGACTTGAGTGAAAAGATAGTAGTTTGGGTAACCAGATTCATGGAATATGATATAGAAGTGAATGTCACCAATTTGGTAAGGGGTAGGGGACTATTTGAATACTTGGAAGTAGATGCAGAGGAAAAATAAGTGGTTTTAGTAATGCAAGGTGACCCCCAAACAACTGCACACACATCTCCTTCTAATTAGACTCAAAATATGGTGAGATTAATTCAAATGAAAGAATGATCTATTAGTCTAAATATGAAAATAAGGAGGTACTATATACTGTAATATATCCTTTATGTCTTGAGTGATGGGGTGATTTTCAAAAAATATCTTGATGGCATGCTCTTGAGGTGTTTAGAAAATGACCAAATTGATAAACTTCTAGACTAGTTTCATGATGGACCTATAAGAGGGAACTTTAGATCCAAGACCACAGTATAAAAGATCATAAGAGTAGGATAATTTTAGCCAAGTTTATTCAAGGAATCCCATGCTTAGGTTAGGAGGTGTCAAAAATGTGTTATGTTTATAGGAAAGTAAAGACTAAATTCCTTTCCCCTTAGGCCTATCCAAGTAGAACAAACCTTCATGCAATGGGGTCTACACTTTATAGGTATGATTCACCCTCTATTTAGTGCAGTACATATGTGGGTATTGACTAATATGGACTAATTTTCTATGTGGGTGAAAGAAATAGAACTTAAGGAATCAAACAAAAACTCAATTTTGGAGTTCTATGATAGCCTAGTAACCAAATTTGGGATCCCCTCACCATCACATCAAATAATGCACTAGCCTTCAATAGTTTAAGGGTGAGTGAATGGGATCTTAACCATGACATCTACCTTAGTACCTCCTCCAATTAATATCCAAAGGGAAATGGAATTTTAGATTTCACTAATAAGAATCTAATTATAATCAGAAGGAGAACTATGGAGGACAATCAAAGAGAGTGGCATACCAAGATAAGGATAGCCTTGTGGGTAGATAAGGTAACTCCCAAAAGGGATACTAGTCATTCAACATATCTTTTTGTCTATGTCAAATAGGCAAGGCTACCCATATCACTTGAACTACTAGCCTTGGAACTCACACATCAACTTGAACTCATGAAGAATCATGCTATGGATGTAAGGATGAATGAATTAAGGGACATGTAAGTGAAAAGAGATGATTTTATGCATGCATTGTGGTCTCACTAAGATTATGTCAAGAGGTCATTTTTTAAGAGAAATTATTTAAAGACCTTATAACAAGGTGAAATTGTGCTCAAGTGGGATGAAGAGTAGGCTAAGCTAGGTAAGCACTCAATGTTTTATAGTCTTTGGAGTGGACCATATATTATTAGCTTGTCTTGTTTGTGTTCTTATTTATCTCTTGTTGTGTGTTTTGGTTGTGTTCATTTCTTTCTATTATGTGTCCTTAATGTGTTACTTTGTCTCCTATTATGTTTATTTTAGATATTATTTTAGTCCTTATAGTTTTCAAGGTATTAATAATGAGGTCTCAGCTTAACCAAAGAATCTTTCATCTAAGCATCATTGATATACAAGATATCTTGGGTCTTCTTGACTAGTAGGTAGGGCAAGCCTTCAGATTGATGAGTAATGTTAACCCATTTCTACCCTTGGGCTTAGAAAGGATTTAACTTATTTAATGAATAACCAAAACTCACCTTGGTCACCCTCTTATGTCACTTGAAGTGTTAGGGAAGTTTAAAATGGGGATCACTTATCATCATGGTAAGGAAATAGGTTCAAGTGAGGTATTATGTCAAGATATGACATGGTGATTGTCTTTTACCCCCATTTTTGAGTTTTTGTCAAGTGTTCTCTATGTTAGTTAGGTGTAAAGATTCACAACAAGCCTTGGAGTAGTCCTAATGGTCTAAACTTACTCATATTGAAGATGACCCAATGTTGCATCTAAGGCTTGTTATGAATCCATCTAAATATGGTGAGAGCCTAAAAATTATAGTAAGATAAAAGGGTTAAAGATGTTATAAGAAGAATGTGATAACCTTGTTTAGGTCTTTAACATATTTTAAGGTCTTTTAATAGATCTTAAGGTAGCCTCTATTTGAATTTCACTTGAGACCATGTACATTGCCTTTAAAAGGGGTGTTTAATTATGAGAATAGTGATATTTTGACCTCAAAACACCACCAAGACCATAAATTACACCTTCAAGGGTCTTAATGATTACCATACTGCCATGATCAAATGGTTTCATATTCAAAAGGGTGTCCTTTTATAAGTCAAAGGCTTTTATTCACCTTTAAAGGGGCCCACACATGGGAAAGAATGTATTTTCACCTTCACTCCACCTTTACTCCATATTTTTAATGAATTTTGAGCCCTAATTTACCTTCTTCTACCCAACAATAATAATTCAAGATCTAAAAACTTGAGAAAATGTAAGAAAGTAGTGTTTTATAGGTGTTTTAAAGAGAGTACAGATCCATACATTATGATCATCATAAAAAAGGGTCAAGTATATGTATAAGGAGATCAACATAGAAATCATGTAAGATAATCTAGGAGTTTCAATTCAAAAAAGGTAAAAAATGGACTCCTCCTCTCCATCATCCTCCTTGGAAACATTGGATAGCCTCTTATGTTCTTGCTTAGTATAGACAGGAGAGAAAATATGGTGACCTATGATCTTAGATAGAAGAAGGGGATATAATGGCCTTACAATAATTGTCTTTATTTTTTAGAAAGATGAACCATGCTTTATGAACAATGATTAGTAACATAGGGTAGTCAAACTAGTCTTCTACATCTATACATTATCAATATTATAACAATTTTAGTGCCTTTTTAACTTGTTCAAAGAAAATGGTGATTGTATATGTATTATAAAATCCTTAAATTACATTCTACTTCATCTCAGGCCCCCACTTGACATGTGTGATAATGTGGGAGCAAGAAAATCTTCATATAGTCATACTTATAGGTTGCAAACAATAATTCTCAGTGTTTTGGGAGCCTTTAATGTAATATGTGTCAAGGATAGTGTTTTAATTATGATTATGGATTATAAAGAGTTACATTCAAGTTTTCTCATCATTGATGGTATACCTAATCACTAATGTGTTGGGTGAATATTTTGCCGTCAACTAACTGATGACAAAATGGGTATATCAACTATAGCATAGGGAGATTTATACCATGAAAAGTATGGGTTTACCAGATCTGGATGAAGTAAATTTATCCTCTCATCAAGGGGAGGTTCCCTATAAATATTTATGCACTATATGTATGTATATAGTTAAGCAACAAATAACACATAGGGTTGTATAAAAACATCTACCTCTCTTTTTTTAGAGGTAATGTATAAAGAACAAAAGAGGGAAATCCTAGTCCCTAGCTAACAACATTCCTCTTCTTTCAGGAATGGTATTAAATGTGAAGCAAAAAATCACCTAAAGTAACAAAGTCCACAAGAACACTCACGTAAGCACAAAGTCTTTCGTAGCTCTTTTCACCGATCTAGAATAGGCGTAACCGTAGAGTGAAACGAAGCACAAAGTCTCCGCCTGAAACTACAAAAGATAACTGTAAATAAAAGATAAAAGTAGCTCAAAGTCTATCCTCTACATTTTAGACGCACTCTTAGATAATATTAACACACCCACTTTGCTTATTAAATCAGATAAATCAGATATTATCAGGAAAGAAAACATAAGAAACTATTTCCTAGACAACACAGATAACTTCAACACAAAGTTTGAAATAAACCTGCTTCTCATTCATTTAACAAAATATGATTTACAAGTTTGAGCACAAAGTCTCAAAAATTATTTCAATTTCAGCAGAGTGTTTGCTCTCTATTTTTCCAAGCCCATTTACAAATGAGGTCTCCACTATATATAGGGAGAAAATCCTCAAAAACTAGAAAATAATAAAATATAAAAATATCTCAGTCATAGATGACTCATCTTTGACTTTGAGATATTTTTCCAAAATATTTACATGTAATTAAATTTTATAAAATTGCATGCACTTTTCACAAAACAAAAGTGCATAAGGAAAGAAGAAGAAAGAAGAGGAAGAATTCAGTTCTTGGTGCCAGATTTCTTCATATGGGCATCGTACATAGTGATGGATGCCTAAATTTCTACACTGTCTGGCACAACCGTATTCTTGGAGATGATTTTGGCTCTAATTAATGCATCCCTCAATGCTGTGATGGCCTTAGCATGACCAGTTAACCTGAATTTTAGATTTTCCAAAGTTAACTGAGTGTCTAGAATATTATCCACAGAAGACATTGAGAAGGATTTTTCTTAAAAATCTCTCTGAATCATCTCTTTGAAACTCTGAATCATTTCTTCCACCGAGAGGAACTGATTGTCCTTAGAGGTTAGGTCACAAGGTAGCTCTTCTAGTTTATTTAGCAGGCTTAGGTCGCTCTTCTCACTAGCTTCCTTGAAAGCTTTGAGATCATCAATTAAATCTTTGAGTACCTAGATCTTGAAAATCAGTGACTCCTTGATCTCAACATAAGAGTCCTTGCTGGAGATGACACCGATAGATATTAAGGTGCATTTCTTTAGATCCCTCATCTCCTTCCATTTGCTAAGATCCTTTTCTAAATTATCAATCTCCTAAGAGATCAGAGAGACAATGTCATCCAACTCTGCTCTTACCTTTTTCATCTTACCCATCCTTTCTGCAACCTCTGATAGCAAAGAAACTCCCTGAGTATGCATTCTTTCAATATAATCCTCTAGGACTTTTCCCTTCAAGTAAGTCTTTTCTACTTTTTGAATGACTGGGTCATCTACGGAGAAGGCCTCTGGAGTTGCTGCTTCAGGGAAAAGAGTGAACTTTCTTATTACTACCGTTAGCTGTTCTGTCTTGGCCTTATAATAATCTTTCATCTCCTTCTCTCAGTCAAATTTTTGGACCATGATGTCCATAACAGACTGAAGGTCACTTTTCGCACCTTCATGAGTAACTTTACCAAGTTCAACACGAGAGATGGAATAGATGCTCATTTCAAAACCCTCAAGGGTTACATCCTATGGAGGCTTAGCAATTTCCAAAAAAATTTGCCCTTTTTTCTTGACCAATTTTGAGAGGATCCTTGGCCTCTCAGGAGCTTTGGCTTTCACCGGCACTATTTTGCCAAAGTCGAAGTCATCTAGAGAGATGGCCAACTTTTTTATTTTAGGGGTGAAAGCTGTCATCCAAAGTGAGAGAGAAGTACCTATTGTGGGAATGGTTATCTTAGCCAGTGTTAATGTAGCAACTTCTACACTGCTAGTGGTGACAGTAGTTACAGTTGGAGTAACCGACAAAACTGTGCCAACTACTGATTCTGGCTCTTGTGTAGGGCTTACTGCCAAGTTGAAGGAAGGAGATGATAAACTTGGAATGGACCCAAAAGAGTGAGGAGAACTTCTAAAAGCACTTTGAGGATCACCAAATATGACTCTAGAAGGAAAGGCAGCTCTAAAAGAGGCAACACTGATTAGAGAGATAGGAGAAGAGGGTACCATGCGAGACTGAGGGGGAGAAGGAGAGGTGCTCTTGAGTAGCTACACTTCTTCTTTTGAGAGTGGAGGTCTAGCGCTTGGTTGCCCTGGCAGTTGATCATTTGTCTCTATTGGCTAGGTTGCCTATGTCTGAGGGCTTTATTCCTCAGTTCTTTTTGCTGCCGCTTCAGGCTCTTTAGTAGTCTTAGGTTTCTTAGATACAAAGATGATTCTAGGCTTGTGAGGCCTAGAAGGGGAAGGTACATCACCTTTGTTCTGGGTTCTATTTTCTACCCTCTTTTTCATCTCTACTTGATATTCAGCCTCTGACCCTATGACAAACTCTTTCAGGATGATCCCTTTGGCTGTTAACCAATCATTGGTGTTAGACAATATTGGTTCAAATTTTTTCCTCAGAGAAGTCAGCTCTTTTTGAGACCACTGTGTTGGAGGAAAATGGGAACCAACAACCTTTTCCACCAGGTATTTGCTATTAATAATATTTCTATCATCGATTAGACTAGAGAGGATCTCTACAAGCCCTAGATATTCGATCTACTCTAGGGTCCACTTGCAATAGTCTATTTTTCTAATTTCTTCAGCTATCCTTAGGTCGATCCAAATATCTTCAATCATAGGCTCATGGAACTAGGTTTTCCTTTTGATTTTGTCCTTGACACCCCTGTAGTCAAATTTATCTCTTCTCTTGAATGGTCTTAGAGTGACCATCTGCATTTCAATTTTTATGACCTTGGCTTTGGCTATTGTTACAATGGAATACTTGCCAATCTCGATTGAAAACCTAAAATTTGGCTTTTTTAGCTCCATTTGTCTGGTATGCATGACAATTAGTTGTCGGCAAAGCTTCATTAGAACCAACTTGTGAGAGGGGAACTTGGGGAGCATGTAGGGGTAGCCTTATAAAAATCCAACTCAAAGATAGCAGAAGGTGGGGAATTACAGGAACATGCACCCGTAATTATTGATGACTACCCAAGCCTCGTCTGATACTCTTTTTTGCTCAAGCTGAGGGTCGAAGAGACATAGAAACACGATGAAGAAGGTGTCATTTATCCTTTTGAAATGACGAGTTAACCCTTGCAGAGTTAGTTGGGGGTAGTAGGAGTACACTGGGGTTGTCTTTCTATCCCCCTGTGTGGTTAAGCCCAAAAAAGTTCGCATGGCGACAGCTATGTACACAAGCTATGAAGTCATATAAAAATTGTAAGAAGTCTATACCTTGGTTAGCTGCTCATGGAGGGCATTGTTGATCTGCTCTCCCTAAAAGATGATATGTTTGCCTTGGAGGATGATTTTAATGAATGGATACATCCATTCATGGAATAGTGAGGAAGACGGGAGACCTCATACTCTGCTGAGAAGGGTGATCAAGTCACCAACTTCTTCAATGAAGTCACTCCTCAGAAAGTTCTGTGGCTATCTTGATAAGCTGGTCCTGGGGGTCTTCAACCATTTGTAATTCATGACTTTCTTTGCCCTCTTAGGGTCTTTGTCATATTCTTTCTGAGCGTCCACAAAGTCAATCTTGGTTACTCTAGTGGCTGGAGGGCACATGAAAACTTTATCGATGAATTTGGAATCCAGCTGAATCACCATGTTGTCGCTGGCATTTGAGACCGACCTAGTCTCTTTGTTGTAGAAGCAAGCACATTAAATAATGAACTCAGTATGATGTGCTGCCACTAGAAAAGTGGCCACCAGGTGGATGTTGCTCTCAATGATCCTTTTCATCTCAGTGCTTGGATTCATTGCCTTCGTTCGTGATATGAATTCAACCATATCCACGTGGCCAATTTTGGTGTCCCGAATGTCATCGACATTTGAGGAGACCGATGTGAGTGGGAAGATGCCCTGATATTTGTATTTCATGGTCTTCACCTTTTTCAGAGATGCTTCTGACATGGAAACTAGTTTTGGTTGGACAGGTGTCGATGAGCAAGAGTTCTCTGAAGGTGCTGTAGACATGATTATGAGATTAGGGGAAAGTGGATGAATGGAGAAAATGCAATTTAAGTGATCATGGTCAATGGAGGTCACTTAAAAAGGCTGGGTTGGAAAAAAGACTAGAAAATGAGGAAGAAAGGGAAAGAAAAAGTCAACACAGAAAATCCTCCAAAGTTAGGAAATTCCAGAGGAGGGATGCATGGGTGGAAAAATTTGTTGCCCCTGTAGGCTGAGAAAAAAAATGCAAGGGCAGAAAAATTCACCGCCCCAGCAGGGATGGCCTGCACGAGTGGTGAATTTTACCACCCTTGCAAAACAAAAGGGGAGAATGAGGTAGTGGTGGCAAAATTTGCCGCCCCTGTAAGGAAAGAGTTACACGTTAGGGGACGTGAGGGCGGTGATTTTTGCCACCCTTGAGCATAAGGATTACTTGGGTGGTGAAATTTGTCACCCTCGTAGCTAAAAGGCTTGGTGGGGGCCGAGGCATGGGCGGCAAATTTTGATGTCCAAGAAAGCATGGCGTCAGAGGAAGCCCACAGGTAAAGGAGAGGGACAACATTTTAAGCCATTCTTTCAGGTAGGTAGGTAGATTTAATAACAACTTAAAAATGGAAAAGAAACTAAGGAAGAACAAAAAAATAAATGTAAAAACAAGACCTACCTAGAAAATTGTGTGCACCATAGGCTCAAATCTATGAAAATGTGCTTCAAATTGCTCAACAAATGGTCTAAACACAAAAGGCAGGAGGAGAGGAGGAAGTAATGAGGAGTAATGAGGCTCAAATTAGTTTATATGGGGTGAAAATTGACCCCAACAACCCACCACACATGGCAATAAATGCCTTGCATGGAAATTGAGGCATGCTTGGGCAGTGAAATTTGTTGCCCTTACATGTTTGGGTGAATCGAATGCAAGGGTGGCAAAAAATTACTGCCCTTGCAGGTCAAGATGCAGGGGCAAAAAAAATTTTTGCCCTTGCAAGAAAAATGCAAGGGCGACAAAAATTGCCGCCCTTGCTTGCTAAGGGTTAAAATGCACTGGCGGTAAAATTTGCCGCCCATGCACAAAAAGAAGAAAATACCAACTCTAAAAGAGGCAGTCTGGGGGAGGGGTTTCTTGGTCACAATGAGATCATGGTCACTCTTGCATTCCTAGGCCAAGATGAGAATGAATACAAAATCCATCTCAAAAACAAACTTAGAGAGACAAAAGATGAAATGAACAAGTTTCATAGGGGGTTGTTCCCAAAAATGGGCTAATCTAATTTTGGAAACAATAGCTAGCTCTTGTTGAAAAACTTTCGTTAATAAAATTGATTAGCGGGAGTAGAAACCAGTCTCTAAGTGCCTTCATCCAAGCCATTGGGCCATGGAGTTAGGCTAAAAATGAAAGACAAATAGACAAAACATAAAAACTGTACATATATACAAATGGGCTTCTCCAAGCCTCAAAGATTGAACAGATTCAAATGCTTTCCACTGTGAGGTAGTGCAAATGGTGTTCCATCTTGGTACTCCAGCAAGAAGCTAGCCTTACCACAGAGCTGCCGAATGGTGAATGGGCCTCTCCACAGGGAGTTGAATTTACCATGCATCCCTTTTGGTTCTCGCCTCTTGTCCCACAACAAGACTTGATCTCTGACTTAGAATTTGTGAACTTTAGCTTTCTTATCAAAGAGTGCCTTCACTTGGTTCTGATGTTCCTTAATTTGATCCACTACCATAGCTCGATGCTCATTCAGCTCATTTAGACACATGATTCTTTTGTTGACTGAGCTTTCAAAGGTTGAGTCTTCGATTGCTTTAGTTAACCTGAGCGTTGGTAGTTTAAGGGTAATGGGGATTTCTGCATTTATACCATAAAAAAGATAGAAAGGGGACATACCTATAGCCCTTTTGGGTGTTATTCTATCCACCCATAAAGCATCATATAATGCTTTGTGCCACGTTCTTTGATTGTCATCCACCAACTTTTTGATAATAGTGACCAGGTTCTTATTACTCGATTCTGCTTGGCCATTTCCTTGAGGGAAATAATTTGAAGTATGGGATAAGGTAATCCCATAATAAAAATAGAATTGAGTAATTTCATGTGATGAAAAACAAGCCGCATTATTTGTTATGATCTTTAGTGGGACCCCAAACCTGGAGATGATATTTTCTTTGAGAAAGTTGCATACCACTTCAGACGTAACATGCTTGGTTGGGATGACCTCCACCCACTTAGTAAAATAATCTATTACCGTGAGGACATAATCATGTCTGGCACTTGAAAATGGGTTGACTACCCCAATGAAGTCAATACCCTACTACTGAAATGTTTCCTCGATCACTACTGGCTTGAGAGGCAATGGAGGAAGCTTAGGTTTCCCAATGAATTGTTAGCACAATTCACACCTACGCACCCATTTGTAGGCATTTTGGAAAAGTGTGGGCTAATAATACCTTGCTCGTAGATTTTGTGCACTATCACCAGTGCAGAAAAATGTCCCCCATAAGGTAGATTGTGGAAATATTCTAAGAGTCTTTCTTGTTGTGCCTTGTCAACACAACGAAGAAATGCCCGTCCAGGTTTCTCTTGTAATGACCATTGTCCCAAAGGACATAACAAACTACTTTTAGCTTAATATTCCATTTCTCTTTAAAAGAAAGATGAGCAGGACACTCACCATATGCCAAAAAATAAGCAATGTCAAAATACCACTCATCAGTAGTTGTAATAAAGAGGACCGTAGGAATGCTTTCGATCTCTACTTCTTCACTTTCTACTTCTCCTAGAATGTTGTTGGCAATCAACTGGCAAAGACCCTTTCCCCATATGAGCTTGGTTGGTTTGATGTCTAGATCAAACTCCTGAGTCTTGGCAATCTAGTTACCTCTCTTCATACCGAACTCCTGTTGAGTGAAAATGGATTTTATTGTTGTGTTTGGTATGAGAACTTCAGTGTGAGAGTTCAAGATATAAAACCTGAAATGCTTGACTGCTTTGACCATAGCGTATGCATGTTTCTTCATAAGGGAATATTTTAGCTCATGATTTTTAAGGACAACTCATGAAAGAGATAAGAGATTCTACACCTTTTGAATTTTGCTGGACCAAAATGGTCGATAGTGTATGTTCAAAGGCATAACTATATATTTTGAAACTTTTAGTATAATCTAGACATACCAAGACTAGTGCACGGGTGATTGCTTCCTTAATCTCTTTGAATGTTGATTTACCCTTAGCAGTCCACCTAAATGTAGCATTGCCCTTCATCATGTTGACAATATGATAGGTTTTCTCAGCAAACTCAGGAATAAACCTTCAAAAAAAATTCACCTTTCCAAAGAAAGAATGAATTGTGGTCTTGATGGTAGGCAAAGTAAGTTCCTAGATGGACTTGACTCTCTCTGAATCAATTTTAATACCTTCATGAGACACAATGTATCTGAGAAGTTTCCCTTTAGTTACTCTAAAGATAGATTTCTTTGGGTTTAAAGAAATACCGTTCTGACGACAACGTTCTAATATCTTTTACAAATGGTGAACATGCTCAGAACGATGTTTTGAAAACACTGTCAGATCATCCAGGTACACTACAATGAATTTTACCATCTCATCTTTAAAAGTGAGATCCATCACCCTTTGAAAAGTGGCACCTACATTTATCAGACTAAAAGGCATTCTTTGATAAGCGAAGGTGCCCCAAGGTGTGGTGAACGTTGTCTTGTGCTAATCTACTTTTTCGACTTTGACCTGATTATACCCCAAAAAACTGTCTAGCATTGATAACATTTTTGATTCTGTTACCATCTGCAGAACTTGATCCATGATGGGAAGGGGGTAGTTATCTTTTAAAGACAACTGATTTAAGTTTTTGAAATCCACACAGATTCAAAATTTTCCATTCTTTTTTTTTGATAGGCACTATGTTGGCAATCCATGTTGAGTGATGGATTGGAAAAATTATCTAGGCATCCAGCATCTTTTGTATCTTAGCTAAAATGGTACCTAAGATTTTTAGGTTATATTGCCTAGATTTTTGCTTGTAAGGTACAGAGTTGGCTTTCAGAGAAATGTCATGACGAATATCATTTGGCCTAAGTGATTTCAGATCATCGTAGGAATAGGCCAATACATCCATATATTGGCAGAGTAGACTAGCAAGCTCAAATCTTTCTTCGAGAGTGCAGCATTTCTCAATGTTTACCATCTTAGGATCGCGCTTGGTTCCCAAATTCACCTGATCAAAATCTTGAGAGGATTTTGAATTTGTTCGTTGTTGTTTAATAAACCTCTCATGGTTATCAAACAACTTCTCTAGGAAAATCAGACTTTTGGGAATCTTATTCCCCCTAAGCTGTAGGAAATCCTCACCTGTGTTCGCATTGGTCTCAAGAGTTGCTTCACATTCTCAGAGTTCACTACCTTCAAATGCAGTTGTTCAAAACTATCCTTTTGCTTCAAGAAGGCGATAATTTGATTATTATTGTTAAATACTTGCCAGTGGCTGGCATTATCAGGTACACTTGGTCAAAAGACCAGCTCAATAGTGTACCTATCTCTCTTAAAGTCTGGGTGAGGGACTAGAAGGGTGGCAGAGACAGCCAATGCATCTATCCGGTCATTGAATTCTCTTGAAATGGCAGAGATGTTGAAAGCGTCAAAATTTTCAATCTGAACCCAGAACAAATTGTGATAGTGGCACAACCTTTCATTTTTTGTCTAATAGAGGTTCCTCACCTGACAGACTATCAACTCAGCATCCCCTTTAGCATGGAGTAGCCTAATGCCCCTTTCTCTAGCAGCCTATAGTCTGAGCAATAGGGATTCATACTCAGCTGTGTTGTTGGTATTATTGAACTGCAATTTGTAAGACAAAAGAATAATATCTCCCTAAGGAGATACCAACACAACCTCGACTCCTGAACTAGTAGAGGAACAACTGCCATCAAATTCTAAGGTCCATACCTCGTTAAATGCTGACTTTTCTTTGAAAACTCCTTTATTTGGGGAAAGAGGCTCTTCCATGTGTTCATTTGATTTGTCAGTTTTCTCGTTGCACCAGCTAAACATAATCTCAAGCCATTACCCATAAGATTTTCATTAGATGTCTCATAGGTTCCGTCTGTAGATAAGAAGTAGTTGCCCATGCCCGAGGACTCAAATAAAATTTGAGATTTTGGTGCTGACGATCGGGTAACTACATACCTTACTTTTTTTTTGGGAAGCAACTTCTTCATGACACCTTAAACTAGAATTCTTGCTTTTGACAAGTCCATACTTAGCTCACCTTCAACATCTTTATAGAAATTCTGCCCAAGCAGGATGTTGTAAGATGCTGAAACATCAACCACTAAAACCATCATTTTTATCTACTTTTCTAGAAAAGCTACGAAGGCATATTGAGCATCTTTTATTTGACCAAGGAGAGGGACTTACTTATTTTCCATGGAAAAACACCTCCCAAAAGTTTTGGTTAAAGTTAGGCCAAGAGAATCCACCACTTTCATGGGCATGACATTATCTGAAGCTCCAGAGTCTATAATACAATTACTCAGTTTATAACCATTTATAAGTAGGGAAACATAGAAAGGTTCTATTTTACTAGGAGCGATAGGAGGAGTCACAACAATATTATTTTGGGCCGGTTCATCTTTAGCGGGATCATGAATGGCTTTCAAAGAATCTTGTCCTATGGGGATGGCTTTGTTTTTTACATATTCCGCTAACCTATCAAACTGTTTTGGGTTAGCCCTCAAATATTCAACCTCTGTCATTTGAATTTTATTATTTTTAGCATGATCAATTATATCAAATAATTAAAAAAAACTTGAGATAGAGGAAGAGAGTCCATCATCTAGAGTTTTAGTAGGTAGGACACTGGTCTGAGCAATAAGAGTGGAAGGGATGGTGTGGTTGGAGGAACCTACTATTTTATGGGTTACCTGATCTTTTGATTGTGGAGGCAATGGAGTCCCACATTTAGCGATAGAAACCATTGGTTGGGGTTCCTCCTTGACCTTTTCTTTGTCAGCCTATGAAGCTGACTGATTTTGAGATCTGGTGAAAACAACGTAAGATCCATCCAAACTTTCCCCTTTACTTCCAGCTTCATCCTGGTAATCCAAGAAACTGATATTGGAGTCACCAACTAATTCCTCTTCCTGTTCATCGAAGAGATTAACATCTTCTTGTCAGTCCAATTGAGGTTGGAACGAGTTGTGGTGCTCAGCCTCCAGGTAACCGACTGTTGAATTGGTAGGTGCTGCTTCAATGGCCAATCTCCTTGGAGAGGGAGGTAGGCCATTGGATTTCCCTTGGTTTCAAGTAGAATTACCTTGATATTGCTAATTTTGGAATGTTCTCTTGGGCACATCTCGATAGGTAGGAGCAGATGTACCTTGGGCTATTTGCCTCTTCAAAGATTTTAGTTCATTCATCAATTTCTGTACCATAGGATTTGTAGTACCTGAAGAACTTTCAACAGATTAAGAGAATTTATTTTTACTAGAGTCTTTTCTAATCTTACCTGCCAGGATAAGATCATCCTCAATCTCAATAGCCAAACTTTGAGCCAAGGCTAGATCCATAGGGCCAACTCACCTCAACAGGAAACTTTGGGAAGTTGCGAATTGATAAAAAAAGACTTGAGATTTTCCAGCGTGGGCTGAGCCACAGTTGGAATCTAGTTTCTCAACTTGTTGAATTTAGCTATGAAATCCCTCATGGGTTCCTAGGATTCTTTTTTCAACTGTGTTAGCTGAGCCAACAAATCATGTGCATCTTCAGTAGGTTTAAATTTAACTTCAAATTTGGACTTGAGCGTATCCTAGTCTGTTACTGACCCAGCCTGCAGGTGATAGAACCAATCCGTGGCAGCTCCTTACAAAGTTTCCACAAAAAGTCTAACTGCTACATCTTCAAATTCCACGTCGATCATGCCACATGCTATGGAGAAAGTGACAATATGCTCGTCGGGATGAACCTTTCCATCACCAAAAAACTTAGGAAATTTTTTCCTAGAACTATGAGGTAGCTCATGCAAAGGTGCAGTCAAATTTAGAGGACCAAAGGAATTACCCCATGGGCCTTGAGCCATTATGTTAGGATGATTAAATGGTGGGATAATAAACATTGGTGGGGTATTTATAGGCAAGGCGTGATTGACAATAGGAAAAGCCACTCTTCTTTATGGGGGTGATCTGATAAAGTCAGGAGGAAGACTTTTAGATCGTTGGAGGAAAGGTGGTGGAGGAAACAGGTCAAAATTGCTTTGTTGTGCCAACTCAAACACAGGGTCAAAAACACCCTTAGATCTCTGGCTTCTGGTGTAGCATGGAGTTGCCAAATTTTAAATGGAAAAGGGATTGAAACTACTTCAAGTTGGATCTTGAGGCTTCAAAATGCACGTTCAATCCCTAGTAGAGTTGCCAAAAATTGTTGGGTGAATATTTTTTCATCAACTAACTGATGACAAAATGGGTATATCAACCATAGCATAGGGAGATTTACACCATAAAAAGTATGGGTTTACTAGATCTAGATGAAGTAAATCTCTCCTCTCATCAAGGGGAGGTTCCCTATAAATATTTATGCGCTATATGTATGTATACAATTAAGCAGGAAATAACACATAGGGTGGTATAACAACATCTACCTCTCTTTTTTCAGAGGTAATGTATAAAGAACAAAAGAGGGAAATCCTGGTCCTTAGCTAACAACATTCCTCTTCTTTTAGGAATGGTATTAAATGTGAAAAAAAAATCACATGAAGTAACAAAGTCCACAAGAACACTCACGTAAGCACAAAGTCTTTCATAGCTCCTTTCACCAATCCAGAACAGGCATAACCGTAGAGTGAAACGAAGCACAAAGTCTCTACCTGAAACTACAAAAGATGACTAAAACTAAAAGATAAAAGTAGCTCAAAGTCTATCCTCTACCTTTTAGAAGCACTCTTAGATAATATTAACACACCCACTTTGCTTATTAAATCAGATAAACAAGATATTATCAAGAAAGAGAACATAAGAAACTATTTCCTAGACAACACAGATAACTTCAACACAAAGTCTGAAATAAACCTGCTTCTCATTCATTTAACAAAATATGATTTACAAGTTTGAGCACAAAGTCTCAAAAATTACTTCAATTTCAGCAGAGTGTTTGCTCTCTATTTTTCCAAGCCCATTTATAAATGAGGTCTCCAATATATATAGGGAGAAAATCCTCAAAAACTAGAAAATAATAAAATATAAAAATATCTCAGTCAAAGATGACTCATCTTTGACTTTGAGATTTTTTTTTGAAATATTTACATGTAATTACATTTTACAAAATTGCATGCACTTTTCACAAAACAAAAGTGCATAAGGAAAGAAGAAGAAAGAAGAGGAAGAATTCAGTTCTTGCTGTCAGATTTATTCATATGGGCTTCGTACATAGTGATGGATGCCTAAATTTCTACGCTGTCTGGTGCAACCATATTCTTGGAGATAATTCTAGCTCTGATTAATGCATCCTTCAATGTTGTGATGGCCTTAACATGACCAATTAACCTGGATTTTAGATTTTCCAAAGTTAACTGAGTGTCTAGAATACTGTCCATAGAAGACATTGAGAAGGATTTTTCTTCAAAATCTCTCTGAATCATCTCTTTGAAACTCTAAATTATTTTTTCTACTGGGAAGAACTGATTATCCTTAGAGGTTAGGTCACAAGGCAACTCTTCTAGTTTATTTAGCAGGCTTAGGTCGCTCTTCTCACTAGCTTCCTTGAAAGCTTTGAGATCATCAATTAAATCTTTGAGTACCTAGATCCTAAAAATTAATGACTCCTTAATCTCAACATAAGAGTCTTTGCTGGAGATGACATTGATAGATATTAAGGTGTTTTTCTTCAGATCCCTCATCTCCTTTTATTTTCTAAGATTCTTTTCTAAATTATCAATCTCTTGAGAGATCAGAGAGACAAAGTCATCCAACTCTGCTCTTACCTTTCTCATCTTACCCGTCCTTTCTACAACTTCTGATAGCAAAGAAACTTCCTGAGTATGCATTCTTTCAATATAATCCTCCAAGACTTTTCCCTTCAATTAAGTCTTTTATGTTTTTTGAATGACTGGGTCATCTACAGAGAAGGCCTCTAGAGTTGCTGCTTCATGGGGAAGAGTGAACTTTCTTATTACTGTTGTTAGCTATTATGTCTTGGTCTTATAATAATCTTTCATCTCCTTCTCTCGATCAAATTTCTGGACCATGATGTCCATAGCAGATTGAAGGTCACTTTTTGCACCTTCATGAGTAATTTTTCCAAGTTCAACATGAGAGATGGAATAGCTGCTCATTTCAAAACCCTCAAGGGTTGCATCCTGTGGAGGCTTAGCAATTTCCAATTTTTTTTTCCCTTTTTCCTCGACCAATTTCGAGAGGATCTTTGGCCTCTCAGGAGCTTTGGCTTTCACCGGCACTATTTTACCAAAGTCAAAGTCATCTAGAGAGATAGCCAACTTCTTTCTTTTGGGGGTAAAAGCTATCATCCAAGGCAGGAGAGAAGTACCTATTATGGCAATGGTTGTCTCATCCAGTGATACTGTAGCAGCTTCTACACTGCTAGTGGTGACAGTAGTCACAGTTGGAGTAACTGGCGAAACTGCACCAACTACTAATTCTGGCTCTTGTGTAGGGCTTGCTACCAAGTTGAAAGAAGGAGATGATAAACTTGGAATGGACCTAGAAGAGCGAGGAGAACTTCCAAAAGTGCCCTGAGGATCACTGAATATGACTCTAGAATGAGAGGTGGCTCCAGAAGAGGCAATATTGATCAGAGATATAGGAGAAAAGGGTACCATGGGAGACTAAGGGGGAGAAGGAGAGGTGCTCTTGAGCGGCTACGCTTCCTCTTGTGAGAGTGGAGGTCCAGTGCTTGGTTGCCTTGACAGTTGATCATCTGTCTCCATTAGCTGGGCTGCTTGTGTTTGAGGGCTTTATTCCTCAGTTCCTTTTGCTATCGCTTTAGGCTCTTCAGTAGTCTTAGGTTTTGTAGATATAAAGATGATTTTAGGCTTGTGAGGCCTAGAAGGGGAAGGTACATCACCTTTGTTCTTGGTTTTATTTTCTACCTTCTTCTTCATCTCTGCTTGATATTCAGCCTCTGACCCTGTGACAAACTCTTTCAAGATGATCCCTTTGGCTGCTAACCAATCATTGGTGTTAGCCAATATTGGTTCAAATCTTTTCCTCAAAGAAGTCAGCTCTTTTTGAGACCACTATGTTGGAGGAAAAGGGGAACCAACAACCTTTTTGCTAGGTATTTGCTATTGATAATATTTCTATCATCGATCAAACCAGAGGAGATCTCTGTAAGCCCCATATATTTGATCTGCTCTAGGGTTAGCTTGTAATAGTCCATTTTTTGATTTCTTCAACCATCCTTAGGTCGATCTAGATATCTTCAATCATGGGCTCATGGAACTAGGTTTTCTTTCTAAATTTGTCCTTATTGCCCCTGTAGTCAAATTTTTCTCTTCTCTTGAATGGTCTTAGAGTGACCATCTGCATTTCAGTTTCCATGACCTTGGCTTTGGCTTCTGTTATAATGGAATACCTGCCAATCTCGATTGGAAACCTAAAACCTAGCTTTTTCAGCTCCATTTGTCTAGTATGCATGACAATCAGTTGTCGACAAAGCTTCATTAAAACCAGCTTGTCAGAAGGGAACTTGGGGAGCATGTAGGGGTAGCCTTGGAAAAAGCCAACTCGAAGATAGCAAGTGAGAAATTAGAGGAACATGCACCTGTAATTGTTGATGACTACCCAAGCCTCGTCTGATACTCTTTTGTGCTCAAGCTGATGGTCAAAGAGACATAGAAACATGGCAAAGAAGGCATCATTTATCCTTTTGAAATGATGAGTTGACCCTTGCAGAGTCAGCTGGGGGTAGTAGGAGTACACTAGGGTTGTCTTTCTATCCCCCTCTATGGTTAAGCCCAAAAAAGTTTGCATGTTGGCAGCTATGTACACAAGGTACGAAGTCATATAAAACTTATAAGAAGTCTATACCTTAGTTAGCTACTCATGGAGGGCATTGCTAATTTGTTCTCCCCAAAAAATGACTTGTTTGCCTTGGAGGATGATTTTAATGAATGGATACATCCATTCATGGAATAGTGAGTAAGACGGGAGACCTTGTACTCTGCTGAGAAGGGTGATCAAGTCACCAACTTCCTCAATGAAGTCACTCTTCATAAATTTTCATGGCCATCTTGATAAGCTGGTCTTAGGGGTCTTCAACCATTTGTAATTCATGACTTTTTTTGCCCTCTCAGGGTCTTTGTCATATTCTTTTTGAGCGTCCACGAAGTCCATCTTGGTTACTTCAGTGGCTAGAGGGCACATGAAAATTTTATCAATGAATTTAGGATCCAACTGAATCACCATGTTACCACTGGCATCTGAGACCAGCCTGGTCTCTTTGTTGTAGAAGCAAGCACATTGGAGAATGAACTCAGTATGATGTGCTGCCACCAAAAAAGTGGCCACTAGGTGGATGTTGCTCTCGATGATCCTTTTCATCTCGATGCTTGGATTCGTCACCTTCATTTGTGCTATGAATTCAGCCATGTCCACGTGGCCAATTTCAGTGTCCCGAATGTCATCAACATTTGAGGAGACCGACATGAGTGGGAAGATGCCCTGATATTTATATTTCATGGTTTTCACCTTTTTTAGAGATGCTTCTGACATGGAAACTGGTTTTGGTCAGACAGGTGTCAATAAACAAGAGTTCTCTGAAGGTGCTGTAGAAATGATTATGAGATTAGGGGACAGTGGACGAATGGGGAAAATGCAATTTAAGTGATCATGGTCAATGGAGGTCACTTAAAAAGGCCAGGTTGGAAAAAGGACTGGAAAATGAGGAAGAAAGGGAAAAAAAAGTCAACATGGAAAATCCTTCGGAGTTAGGAAATTTTGGAGGAGGGATGCACGGGCGACAAAATTTGCTACCCCTATAGGCTGAGAAAAAAATGCAAGGGCAGCAAAATTCATTGCCCCTATAGGGATGGCCTGCATGGGCAGTGAATTTTTCCACCCTTGCAAAACAAAAGGGGAGAATGAGGTAGGGGTGGTGAAATTCACCACCCCTACAAGGAAGAACAAGAAACATGGAGGGATGGCAAAATTTGCCGCCCCTGCAAGGAAAGAGTTACACATCAGGGGATGTGAGGGTGGTGATTTTCACCACCCCTGAGCACAAGGATTACTTGGGTGGCAAAATTCATCACCCTCATAGCTAAAAGGCTTGGGGGGGCCGAGGCACGGGTGGCAAATTTTGTTACCCAAAAAGGCATGGCTTCAGAGGAAGCCCATGGGTAAAGGAGAGGGATGGCATTTTAAGCCATTCCTTCAAGTAGGTAGATAGATTTAATAACAACTTAAAAATGGAAAAGAAACTAAGAAAGAACAAAAAGCAAATGTAAAAATAAGACCTACCTGGAAAACTGCGCGTGCCACAAGCTCGAATCAACAAAAATGCACTTCAAATTTCTCAGCAAATAGTCCAAACGCAGAAGGTAGGAGGAGAGGAGGAATCAATGAGGAGAAATGAGGCTCAAATCAGTTTATATGGGGTGAAAACTAACCCCAACAACTCACTGCATGTGGTAATAAATGTCGTGCATGGAAATCAAGGTATGCTTGGGTGGCAAAATTTGTCGCCCTTGCATGTTTGGGTGAATCAAAATCAAGGTCGGCAAAATTTGCTGCCCTTGTAGGTCAAGATGCAGGGGCAAAAAAATTTGCTGCCCTTACAAGAAAAATGTAGGGGCGGCAAAAATTACTGCCCTTGCTCGCTAAGGGTCAAAATGCACTGGCGGCAAAATTTGCCACCCGTGCACAAAAAGAAGAAAAGACCAACTCTAGAAGAGGTAGTTTGGGGGAGGGGTTCCTTGGTCACAACGAGATCATGGTCACTCTCACATTCCTAGGCCAAGATGAGAATGAATTCAAAATCTATCTCGAAAACAAACTTAGAGAGACAAAATACGAAATGGACAAGTTTCATAGGGGGTTGTTCCAAAAAATGGGCTAATCCAATTTTGGAAACAACATAATGGACCTTTAATTCTCTCAAAATCCTGCCTTCAAATGAGACTACCTATGTAGTTGACCTTTAGTGCAAATGTGAACTATGTGTTCCATAATGATGGTTATTGAAGATCATTAGAACACCATAGAGATAAAAATTGTGTTGAAAATATGAGGAAGACTCTCTCTTCAGAAAGATAAAACCTACTTATAGCTTTCAAGGCCAAGAAACTATGAACTAGCCTTCCAATGCTTCCATATACCTATTTAGTAAAATTTAAGGTTCCTTAGCATAGTTTAAGGTATTAATGAAGTCGTAGGTTTCATTTTCTCCCTTCATATGCATGATTAACCAAAACTAAATGTTTTACCTTGTTGATTATATAAATAGGGGTGTCTAGGGTCCCCATAGGTGATTCTAAATAAGATTCAACTATACACATCAAACCAGTAAAAGGGAATATGTTGTGTAATAGTTTCATCAAGCCATTTTACCCATAGTAGGTTTTGATTCCCAAATTTAGAACTCCATAGGACCTTATGACTACCACCTATAGGTTATAGCCCTTATGCCCAACCCTAGGGCATGAAATCAAGGTTAAACTATCCATATTAATATCAAGGGTCAATAAAACTATGAGAAAAGGAATCTATTCAAAGTGTAGATACCATTGAAAGTTATAACCATATTCATAAGATCAACTCAATAATACTCTCCAAAGAGTTTTCCAAAACCATCATATAGATGAGTCTATAAGATATAAATAAGAGTCCTATGTTAAAAATATAATCACCTCAAAAGTGTGATTTGGATTCAAGATAAGTTAGCCAAGGTTCTCAAACATAGTATGGGAGACCCCCTATTATTCATGAACCTATGTAAGAAACCCCTTGATAGTCAAACACCTAGGCCATCACTAACTAGACTATAGGAAGTATTCATTCAACATTAGATATTTTCAAGGAAAAAAAACTTGAAGGGATGTAGAAATAAGGTAAATTAGGCATATAAATTAAGTTAAGTCTACCTAAATAGTTGGGGTGCCTAACTGATGTGAATAGAAATGTAAACAACACATGTAAGGGTAACCTCATGATAATGATGTAAATCATCCTCCTCAAGGTTCCTAAGGGTATGATCAAGACAAGTAACTTTTGGTCTAGGTTGAACACGTATGACACATAGGTGTGTGTACATGACTATGAAGTGAATTTAAGGAGTAGAATCCTTGGAGTCCCAGATCAAAAGGTGTTGTTAGATCTTGATGTGAACTAGGAATTTGACTCAAGAGAGGGTGGTTAGTATCATGTTAGTCCCAAAATGAAATCAAGATGAAATAAACACACTATCATAACATCTTTAGGCTTAGTTACTAGGGGGAGCTTAGTTAAAAAAAAATGGAAAACATAATTGAAACATGAAAGAAATACCTTCCTTAACTTTCCTTGTATGTTCCAAAATTCTTGTTGTAGTGGCTTGCTCAGCTTTGTGCTCATAAAGTCTATGTCAATCAAGTTTGGCTACCTCCATCTCTCCTTGGCACCATGTTTGGCTTTGGATTGGCTTGGTTTGGCTCAGCATTTAGGAATTATAACACTAATATGCATGAAGCTTTGATATCAATTCAACATTATAACTTTGGCACATGAGATATTAAAATTCAATAGGTAAGGCCTCTTATTTATAGAGTTTTCAAAATGGTTAGAATCAACCTAAACCATCCATCTCAAGATGGAGATGTGTGGCTAAGGATTAATTCAATTATGTAATTAAAATTCATAAATAGGCTCATCAATATTTTGGATAGAAGGGCAATGAATACGCATGGAGGGTCTTAATGAGGCATGGGAGGGGTTAACCTTGATATTTTATGCATTTATGGCATGGGGATGTCTTCCCAAGAAATGATGTCACCTGATGATGTAGATATTCACTATTCATTTCCAAAAAAAAATTATTGAACAAGTTCCATGGAATTATTAATTAGGCTCATGATTTTTTTTAATTAGCTCTTAAGCATGATTAAGCACTTTGATGTAAACCTTGGCTTTTTGTACAAAAATTACTCAAATTGATCAGAATGTCTTGTTATTGGCTCAAAATTTGACTAGATTAAAATTAAGATGTAATGTTAGATGTTTAGATCTGTTATATCATTTAGAATGTTGTCAACAAAAAATAATAAAGGCACATGTCTTGTGTAAGAAATTTGATAGGAAAGAACAATGCAGAGCACCCAAGTACAAAATTCAAATTTTGAATTAAAATGATTTGATCAAAGTTAGCTACTTCATAAATTACACTACCCCATTTAATGATACCCTAGCCAAAATCAACACTTGAATATATCAATTTCAAATCTTTTAATGTGTTTTAGTGTTTTTAGGCCAAATTGTGCACTTTGGTAGAAATTGGTCAAAAGCTTGATTGTTGGTCATTGGTGACCAGATTTAGGTGTCTATAATTTACCCCTATTTTGGAAGGAATTACAAGCTATAGTAATAGTAACATCTTCTCAAAGAATGAAAATGTCTTATATGCTTATAACATCAATGCCGATGAACTAACTGCATGATGCCCCTTCGAGGGAATAGTTGGCAAAAGTAGGTCGACAAACAGTCCCTCAAAAATAAAGAAGTGAAATGAGGGGACCAAAGAAAATAAAAATGATGGGGTGAAAACATAATGAGTTTGAAAAAGTAATCAAAATCATTGAGAATGTAATTGGGATGGTGTATAAAGGTTTGCCCAAAGGCAGTTATAAGCATTATATCCCGATAGTGGCAATGTGGTATGATAACATAATGATTTTCCCAAAGATGGTTATAATCATTGAGAAGATGGACTTGTCATAGGTAGGACAAAAAAAAGATAGAAACATGCCCCTGTATGGATAGAAAAAGTAAAGTGGTGACAACACAATAATTTGCCCAAAGGTGGTTAAAATCATTGATAAATTTAGGTGGGATGGTGTATAATGATTTGCCCATAGGTAGTTATAAACTTTGGACCTTGATTATGGCAAACATTATTTATTGGTTGATGATGATGGTAACTTAACAAAAAGATTAATGATGAATTGGGACAACCTACTAGTAGGGAGATTCTCATCTAAACTAAATAAAAGTTGAAATTCATTCATTATTTAATTATGTTACGTATGATATGATTGGGATTAAATTAGGATGTCAATGTTGAAGACATGTTGATCCCACCATTGCTGAATAGACTTCCTAAAGCTAAGGTTTGTTGTAGCATGTGATGGTAGGCACCATGGTAGAACATCATTAGGACTTGGCTAAACTATGCATAAGGAATGACTTCTAGGATTTAATACTCAATGAAAAAACAATAAATTAATGATAAAAACCATGATGACAATGTAAACATATGAATATGGATGGATTTAGGTATAAATGTGAAAGGAATCACCTAATAAATGCACATAGATTGAATCAAGGAAAAAGTGTTGAAAGCAAATAAATAAATAAGAAAAAATAAACAAATAAATAACTTAATATAAAACATACAAACATTGGCCCTAGAAAATAGGTGAAAACTTAACAAACTAATAAAATGGGGGAATAGAAAAAAAGGAAGGGGGTGGCCAAACTATCTCCATATACACTAAGCAAGTGGACACTCCTACATAGTTTTATAGATGTAATATCTAATAGAAAATTTAGGCCAGATGCAGTTCTCCCAGGAAATGAGAAGAATCTGATAATTGATGAAAACAAACAACATGGACATGATAGAAGAATAAGAATGGTCTTATAAAATGAAAAGTGTGTGGGAGAAAAATTCCAAAAATGATGGGGAAACTAGGTGATAAGTTAGTTTCTTGTGACTTAGTAAGGGTTCCTAAAATCCTTAGGGCAAAGAAGTGGTCAATGTTTTGGGTTTTTTCTAATGATTTTACAAGTGTTTTTATAATTTTTAGAGTATCTCAACTCAATTGAGAATGATAAGATACTAAATGGTTCAATCTCACAAAACAATGAGAGTGTACTTAGGTTTCTCATAAAATAGTGAGAGAGTGGTTTAGGTTTCTCACAAAATGGTGAGAGTGTGACTTAGGTTACTCATAAAATAGTGAGAGCATGGCTTAGTTTGCTTATAAAATGGCAAGAGCATTGCTTAGGTTACTCATAAAATGGTGAGAGCATGGCTAAGTAAAGGGTGACTGAGCTAACCTCAACAAGTATCAAGCACTACCTACATAGTCCCAGAGTAGGACCTCAAGTCACTATAGTTCTGCAATTATAATAAAGGAATGTGACTAGTGTAGCAATCAATTTAAAAAAAATAGGCACAATTGGTATAAAGGCATAGTATTACATAGAGAATGACTAATTGATATGGTCAAGGCATAAGAAAAAGTGTTTCCCCTAGTTTTCCCATAGGTGTTTATAACTAGGATACAACGACATAAGTCACTGAGACTAATTTGCCCATAGTCTGTTATAATTGGGATCAAGACAATGAGAGAAAATGAATCAATAAATGAAGGATGAAATTTGTTGGGTGAATATTTTGTCAATCATCTAACTAATGAGTAAAATAGGTCTGATCAACCACAACAAGGAAGATTGGTTAGCCAAGTGTGCAGGTTTACTACATCAAAGGGGACAAATCTCTCCTCTCATCAAGGGGAGGTTCTCTATAAGTATGAAAGGGATATATAATATAGATATATGTAGAAAATAACACTTAGGAGTAGGGTATCACCATCCATCTCTCTTTTTTTAGAGATGATGCTCACAAATGAAGGAGAAATCTTGGTGAAGACACTGAAGGCACTTCTCTTCTTTTAGAAGTGGTCTTATAGGAAATAGCAATAGTTCTTTCAGGTAGTGACAAGTGATAGGGTGCAATAACCAGCATAATGAAGTGTAGCACAAAGTCTCCACTTTAGCTACCCAAAGAGTGAGATACGAAGAACAATGAGGGCACAAAGTCATCTCAAGGTCCTTTGCACAAAAATTAGAAAATAACTAAACACACTAAAGGCAACTGTAGGCAACATAAAGTCTTCCCACAATTGGCTTCAGGATGCCTTCCTGATTATCTCCACAAATTCTACTTATTTCATCAAATGGACAAGAACACATTTAGAAGATAGACATAAGAAAAATCCCCTAAATGACATAAGCCATGATAGCACAACATCTAAAAGTAAATTTCTTTCTCATTTAAACAAGGAAATATGATTAACAACCTGTGCTCAAAGTCTCAATGATAGCCTCTCAATTTTGGTAGAGTTTTTTGTTTCTTTTATCAAAAAGATCCCTCTTTCTGAAAAGAAGAGATTTAAAATATATAGTAATGAAGAAAATACTATCACTTTGTTCCATGGGGTGGCCCATGTTGCATTCAATGCTTTGAATGTGTCCTCAATTTTGTCAAAAGACCATGTTGAAATAGGGTGGTTGCCTTAACTATGGTGCATCACTTCATCTCATATGTCTTCTCTTGGGTTTGGGTCATCTGGTCTATCTCCTGATGTCTACGTAGTTGTCCACTTTGCCTTTACTCCAAGGGAGACAAATAGGTTGTGTCTTTAATGTTTAAGGGCTAAAAAATCTACTTTATAGACTGTTCCACCTACTTGAATAACTACTATGTAGATATTTTGGCCTTTCCCTCGTTCTACTACAATTTGACCCCTCAGGCTATCTTTTTCCCTTTCTAGTTTTGTCCTTATCTAGAATATACGCTCTTGGGGCTACATTCCTATCTTTGTTAGCTCTTTCAGCTCCTCCTCTTAGTGGTTCTTCCTTTTGGCCTAAAGGTCTTTGAATGCCTTTAGGTCTGTGTTTAAGCCTTCAAAGATCAATGGTTACTTTATTACCATGAATTTGATGTCTTCAAGTCCATCATCATTTGAAATCCAACAAGTAGTTCACGGTGCTTAAACTTAACATCTGTAGGCCTGTCAGCTTCCTCAACAACTCCTTCAGCTTTCTTATTTGATCCTTTTCCAGAGGGGACCTACCCCTTGGGCTCTTGAGAAGGGTCCATTTTGCTTGGCGAGAACCCCCCACAAGGATTCCTATCCTTTGGGTAGTCTTCGGATGGCCTTCGGGCTTCTTTCTCTCAGAGAGTCCTTGGGTTAATTCCTTCAGACAAAATATCTGAAGGAATTATTTTCTTTGTTTCATCCACTTTCCTTCAGAATTTTCCTTTAGACAAAAGTCTAAAGGAAATATTTCCTTCACTTTGTCTTTTTTAGTCAGGCATTTTTTCACAGGCTTTCTCTTCAGTCAGGCTTATTCCTTTGAATAAAAGTCTGAAGGAATTTCTTCAAACTTTTTATCCAAAGGAAATGGTCCTTAACAACTTTGTCATGGAAAATATTTTTTGAAGGAATTCATTTGTTCGTTCGGCCTTTGAAATGGTCCATCTGCTCCCCGCTTGCCCTCTGAAAGGGTTGTCTGACCTCCAAGGTTGTCTTTCAAAAAAGTTACAAGGGTCGATTTTGACTCCCAAGTGTCCTCCACAAGGGCACTCTTTAGGCTTTCAAAAGACTCTTTTGAACTTCCCATTTTGAAATTACCTAAGTGCTGAGAACCTATTTCTTTCCTACAGAGTCTGTAGAAACCAACCTATAGAGTCCATAGTTTTGGGTCCATAGAACTGGCAAAGTTCATAGAAACTAAGTCTATGGAGTCCATAGTTTTCAAGCCTTGAAGTTCATAAAAATTGAGTCCATAGATTTCCTCTTGCAAATTTCATAGAACTGCGTCTGTAGAAATGAACCTACCTACAGAGTCCATAGAAACCAAATCCGTAGTTTTCTCTAAGTTTTCTCTAATCTTGAAAGAGTCTATAGAAATCTAGCTTGTGGAGTCCATAGAAACCTATCTGTGAAGTCTGTAGTTTTGAGTCCATGGATTTCCTTCCTACAGAGTTTGTAGTGCCACCTACAGAGTTTGTAGATACGAGTTTATAAAACTGGGGGAGTTTATAGAAATGAGTTTGTAGATTTCTTCTTGTGAAGTCTATAGATTCTTCCTATGAAGTCTATAGATTTAAGCATGTGGAGTCTGTAGATTTAAGCCTATAGAGTCCATAGAATTTTGCTTGTGGAGTCTGTAGAAATGAACCTGTAGAGTCCCTTAGCTAAAAAAGTTTGGGAAAATAGAGAAATTAAAGGCTCATAAAAAATTTTGAGAAGGGAAGAGAGAATTTTTGGCTTGTAAGACCAAAAATAGTTCATGTGTTGTCCCAAAAAGGAGTGACAAACTTTGGGAACAATAGCTAGCTCCAGTTGGGGAACTTTGCTTAGTTAAAATTTTGAAGCAGCTGAGGGGAGTAGAAACTAGAATCTCTAGTGCCTTGAAGTGTGCCAGTGGGCTATGGAGTCATGCTAATCAATAAGAAAGCAAGGCACTAAAAATGAAAATAAAAAGGAAAAGCACAAAATAAAACTAAAGACTATACAAATATACATATTTATAGATGATCTTACTAATGCTTCAAGAATTGAAGTGCTTCAGATGCTACCCACTGTGAGATAGTGAAAATGGCATTCCATCTTGATAAACAACAAGACACCATTTTCTCCCCAGAATCGGTGATGGGCAAATGGAACTCTCCGCTAGGAATCACATTTTATATGCACTCCTTTTGGCTCTCTCTTCTTACCCCATGGCAAGGCATGGTCTCCAATCTAAAAATTATAAATCTTTGCTCTTTTGTAGAAGAGTTTCTTTTTCTAACTTTGGCACGCAGTAGTATGGTCCACTACCATAATTAAATATTTTTCTAGTTTAGTCCAACACATGATTTGATTGTCAGCATCAAACTCCTTCCAATGATTCGCTTTATCAGGCACGCTTGGTCAAAGGACTAGTTTGATAGTGTACTTGTCTCCCTTGAAATCAGGGTGAGGAACCAAAAGAGTTGCTAAAGTAGCCAGTGAATTTGCATGATTATGAAGCTCCCTGGGTGTTGCATATATATTTAAAGCATCAAAACTTTCAATATAATCCCACACCAAATTGCGGTAGTGGCACAATATTTTGTTCTTGGTTTGACACTGATTCTTCACCTGACAAACCATCAGCTCAACATCTCCTTTGGCATAAAGAACCTTGACACCTCTATCTTGAATAGCCTTCAATCCAAGCAACAGAGATTCATATTCAATAGTGTTATTGGTGTTGCTAAAATAAAACTTGTATGATGAAGGAAAAATATCTCCTTGAGGAGATATTAACACAATCCTAGCTCCTGAATCGGTAAAGGAACAACTGCCATCAAATTCCAATATCCATACCTCATTTGAGACTAATTTTTTCTTATACTTCTCTTTGCTTGGAAGGGGGGATTCTTATGCATTTACACTGCACTTTACCCTATCTTCTGTTGTTTTGTCTGAACCAATTTTTAGATTGTCATTTTTTGAAATTTCATCAGCTAAAATATGAACATCCTCTATGGTCAAGAAATAATTACCCATGCCTGAAGACTCAAATAGAATTTGAGCTTCAAGCACTGATGTCTGAGTGACAACATATTTTACTTCCTTCTTAGGGAGCAATCTCTACATGACACCTTTAATTGGGATCCTTGCTTCAGACAAGTCCATGCTTAACTCACCACCAACATCCTTGCAAAAAATTTGCCCAAGAAGAATGCCGTATGAGGCTAGGACATCAGCTACCAAGACTGTCATCGTGATTCTCTTTTTCAAGAATGCTGCAAATGCAAATTGGGCATCCTTAATTTGTCCTAGCAATGGCACTTGTTTGTTCTCCATGGAGAAACATCTCCTGAATGTCTTAGTCAGTGTGAGACCAAGAGATTCGACTAATTTGGTAGGCATGACATTATTTGATGCACCTGAGTCTATGATGCAATTGTTTAGCTGATGTCCATTTATCAGTAGGGAGACATAGAATAGTTTAGTCCTTTTGAGAGTAGTAGGGGGAGTAATGAAAAGATTATTCCTAGTAGACATGGGAGTCACTTTTGGAATGGATGGTCCTATAGGGATAGTTTTATTCCTCACACATTCCACTAACTTATCCAACTACTTAAGGTTGGATTGAAAAAATTCAAACTCAGACATTTGGATCTTAGTTTTCTTGACATGGTCAATTATGTCAAATGTATAAAATTAGTTATGAAGAGGGGATGGGAGTTCATCCTTTTGATTTTTAGGAGGGGGAGGACTAATTTGTGAATTTGAAGTTGAAGGTGAAGGTAAGTTGGGAGTACTTACTTTTTTACCAATCACTGGATCCTTTGGCTAGAAGGGCAGAGTGGTTCCACGCTCAGAAATTGAGATTGCTAGTTAAGGTCACTCCTCTGTCTTCTCTTTATAAGCTTGCTGGGCTAACTGATTCTTAGACTAGGTAAACACAACATATGATCCCTCAGCTGCTTCACCTTCACTTCTAGGTTCATCTTGGTAATTTAAGAAACCAATGTTGGAGTCATCAACTGATTCTTATTGGTCCTTTGTGAAGAGATCAATGTCATTTTCATGATCAAACTCAGGTTGGAAAGAGGAATCATGTTTTGTTTTGAGATATCCAACTACTAAATTGGTTTGAGGTGCTTCAATGGCAAGGTTTCCCTATGGGGAAGGAATATGATTTGTTTGCCCTTGATTCTTGGCAGCATTACCTTGGTATGACTGATTCTAAAATGTTCTCCTTGGCATATCTCTGTATGGAGGAGTGGATGACATTCCTTGAGCCATTTGTTTTCTAAGAGCTAGCAACTCATTTGCTAGCTTCTACACCATTGGATCAGTGGTGCCTGTAGGTGAGTATTCCAAAGATAAAGAATATTTAGCTCTATTAGGATCTCTCCTTATCTTTCCTACCAAAATAAGGTCATCTTCCACCTTAGTAGCCAAATCTTGAGTAGTAGAAAGGTCTATGTGGCTGGCATGTCTCAACAGAAAACTCACTTTAGGTAGCTATGAGTTGATGAAGAAACTTTAAGGTTCTTAGGTGTCGGATGAGCAATGATAGGATTCTGATTTCTCAACTTATCAAACCTAGCAATGAAGTCCCTCATGGGTTCATGAGGTTCTTTCTTCATCTATGTGAGCTAGGCCAGCAAGGCATGTGCATATTTTATAGGTTTGAACCTGATTCAAAATTGGATTTATGAGTGTAGTAATTAGTTACTAACTGAGCTTGCAGGTGGTAAAACTAGTCTACAACAGCACCTTGCAATGTTTCCACAAATAGTTAGACTGTTACGTCTTCAAATTCCACATCTATCACACCACAGGCTATGTTTAAGGTTGCAATGTGTTCATCAGGGTTAACTCTTCCATCACCAAAGAATTTGGGAAAATTATTCCTTGAATTACGTGGAAGCTCATGTAGGGGTGGAGTTAAATTTAGTGGGCCAAAAGAGTTACCCCAAGGGCCTTGAACTGCCATGATTAGATTATTGAAAGTAGGGATAACAAATCTGGGTGGAGTATGTATAGATAAAGTTTTGTTGATAGCAAAAAAATAATATCTACCTTGTATTGGTAACCTAGTACAGATGGGAGGAACACTCTTGGATCATTGAACTTGAAGTTATGGAGGAAACAAATCAAAATTTCCTTGTTGCACTAACTCAAAGATTGGGTCAACAACACCTTGGGTTCTCTAGCTTCTAGTATAGCGTGGAGTTGCTAGATTGAAGAATAAAAATGGAAAAGAACTAGTCTTATTTTAGCTTGAAGCTTGAGGCTTCAAACGGCTTGTTCTTCCCCAGTAGAGTCGCTGAAAAAAACTATTGGCATGGAGTTGGGAGGAAAAATTAACAATGGGAAAGCACTGGAACAACTCATTCTTTCATAATAGAATAAATGGATAATGCCATAATGATAATGGGTAAGACCTAGATGAGAGTCACCAGAGTATATAATGGATAAGGGTAGGAACTACTTCAATCTAAAACTTGAGGCTTTAGACTATACATTAGAATCCCCAGTGGAGTCGCTAAAAAACTATTAGGTGAATATATTGTCAATTAGCTAAATGATGAGCAAAATAAGCTTGATCAACCACAACAAGGAATATTAGTTAGCCAAGTGTATAGGTTTACTACATCAAAATGAGACAAATCTCTCCTCTCATTAAGGGGAGGTTTCCTATAAGTATGAAGGGGCTTTATACTATAGATATATGTAGAAAATAACACTCAAGGGTAGGGTATCACCATCCATCTCTCTTTCTTCAGATATGATACTCACAAATGAAGGAGAAATCTTGGTGAAGACACTGAAGGCACTTTTCTTCTTTCAAAAATGGTCTTACAAGAAATAACAAGAGTTCTTTCAAGTAGTGACAAGTGATAGGGTGCAATAACTAGCAGAATGAAGTGTAGCACAAAGTCTCTACTTTAGTTTCCCAAAGAGTGAGATACAAAGAAAAATGAGGACACAAAGTCATCTCAAGGTCATTTACACAAAAAATAGAAAATAGCTAAACACACTAAAGGCAACTGTAGGCAGCACAAAGTCTTCCCACAATTGGCTTTAGGACACCTTCCTGATTATCTCCACAAATTTTGTTTATTTCATCAAATGGACAAGAACACATTTACAAGACAAACATAAGAACAATCCCCTAAATGATACAAGCCATGACAACATAAAGTCTGAAATTAACTTGCTTTCTCATTTAAATAAGGAAATATGATTAAGAACCTAAGCTCAATGTCTCCTCTCAATTTTAATAGAGTTTTTTGCTTCTTTTATCAGAAAGATCTCTCTTTCTGAAAAGAAGAGATTTACAATATATAGTAATCAAGAAAAGACTAGCACTTTGTTCCATGGGGCAGCCCATGTTGCATTCAATGCTTTGAATGCATCCTCAGTTTTTTCAAAGGACCATGTTAAAATAGGGTAGCTACCTTAACTATGGCATGTCACTTCATCTCATATGTCTTCTCCTGGGTCTAGGTCATCTGGTTTGTCTCCTACTATCTACATAGGTGTCCACTTTGCCTTTACTCCAATGGAGACAAACATGCCGTGTCTTCAATGTTTAAAGGCTCAAAAATCTACTTTGTAGACTATTCCTCCTACTAGAATAATTACTACATAGATATTTGTGCCTTTCCCTCTTTCTACTATGATTTGAGCCCTCGAGCTATCTTTTTCCCTTTTTGGTTTTGTCCTTATCTGGAATTTGAGCTCTCAGTGTTACATTCCTAGCTTTGTTAGCTCATTCGGCTCCTCCTCTTGATGGTTCTTCCTTTTAGCTTGAAGGTCTTTGAATGCCTTCAGGTCCACATTTAAGCCTACAAAGATCAACAACTGCTTTATTGCCATGAATTTGACGTCTTTAGGTATGTCATCATTTGAAAGCCAATGGCTAGTTCATGGTGCTTAAACTTGACGTTTGTGGGCCTGTCAGCCTCCTCAATAATTCCTTTAGCTTTCTTGTTTGATCCTTTTTTGGAGGGGACCTACCCTTCAACATCTTGAGAATGGTCCATTTTACTTGGTGAGAACCCTCTACAAGGGTTCCTACCCTTCGGGTAGTCTTTAGATGGCCTTCGGGCTTCTTTCTCTCAGAGAGTCCTCAGGTTAATTCCTTCGGACAAAATGTCTGAAGGAATTATTTTCTTTGTTTCATCCACTTTCCTTTGGACTTTTCCTTCAGACAAAATTCCAAAGGAATTCATTTAGACAATTTGTCGAAAGGAAATATTTCTTTTGCTTTATCTTTTTCCATCGAGCATTTTTTCACAGGGTTTTCTCTTCAATTGGGCTTATTCCTTCAGACAAAGCCTGAAGGAATTCCTTCAAACTTTTTGTCTGAAGGAAATAGTCCTTTAACAACTGCCACAAAAAATCTTTTCTAAAGGAATTCCTTTGTTTGTTTAGCCTTTGAAATGGTCCATCTGCTCCTCGCTTTCCCTCTGAAAGGGTTGTCTGACCTCCAAGTTTATCTTTTAGAAAAGTTGTAAGGGTCAATTTTGGCTCCCGAGTGTCCTCCACAAGGGTACTCTTCGGGCTTTCAAAAGACTCGTTTGAACTTCCTAATTTGAAATTGCCTAAGTGATGAGACCTATTTCTTTCCTGTAGAGTCCATAGAAACCAACCTATAGAGTCTGTAGTTTCGGGTCCATAGAACTAGTGGAGTCCGTAGAAACTAAGTCTACAGAGTCCATAGTTTTCAAGCCTTGAAGTTTGTAGAAACTAAGTCCATAGATTTATTCCTATAGATTCCATAGAACTAAGTCTATATAAATGAACCTACCTACAGATTCCATAGAAACAAAGTCCATAGTTTTCTCTAAGTTTTCTCTAATCTTGAAAGAGTCTATAGAAATCTAGCTTGCGGAGTCCGTAGAAAGCCATCTGTGAAGTCCATAGTTTTGAGTCCATGGATTTCCTTCTTACAGAGTCTGTAGTTCCACCTAGAGAGCCTATAGATATGAGTTCATAGAACTTAGGGAGTCCATAGAAATGAGTCCATAGATTTCTTCTTACGAATTTCATAGATTTAAGCCTATGGAGTCCATAGATTTAACCCTGTAGAGTCTGTAGAATTCTGCCTATGGAGTCTATAAAAATGAACCTGTAGAGTCCCTTAGCTGAAAAAGTTTTGGAAAATAGAGAAATTGAAGGCTAATAACAAGTTTTGAGAAGGGAAGAGAGAATTTTTGGCTTGTAAGACCAAAAAGAGTTCATGTGTTGTCCCAAAAAGGAGTGACAAACTTTGGGAACAACAAAACTATCAAACATCTATCATACTACTTTGAAATATTGCCTCTATTTCGAATGTATGAAACAACTATTGAAACCAAATTTGAATACTCTTATTGAATGTGGTTATTGAATGAAATAGAATGGAACCAAGGTCATAAGGTAAGGTAGGGAGGGAAAAATGAACTTGGTTGACATGGAAAGGTATGGTAAAACATACATGTAATACGAAAAGTGATAGGTTGGTAGGATGATAGGTTAGTAAACAAGGTTTTATACAAATAAAATTAACAAAATGATACAACTTGAGATGGTCCTTATAGACAATACACCAAGTCACTCAAGTGTAGTACTATTTGAGGTGGATAATGTTGATTAGCTCATAAAGTTCATGTCTATTTGGTGTGGCAATCCCATATGATCTAGCTTCAAAGATTTCTATAATGATGAAAGGACCAACCTAATTAGGTTTGAACTTACCTTTATAGTTCTTTCTATCCATGGTATTCTTTTGGCTTTCTTTAAGAAAAAGATCACCAAGTTCAAATGTTATATGCTTGATACACCGATTGTAGTGGCCTTTGAGTCAGTTCTGATATGTTTGAAGATTATTGATCATAACTACACATTTTTCAGTAAGTAGGTCTAGCTCTTGTAGGTGAGCTACTCGATAGTCATGATCATCTAGGACATGCTTAAAAGATATGTGTAAAGATGGAAACTTGACCTCAATAGGAATGATGGATTTTATACCATAAATAAATGATTATGGAGTGGATCTTATGGGTGTATAGTGATTGGTATGATATGCCCAAAGGGCATAGAATATCTGAAGGTGCTAATTGTGATAAACATCATTGACAATCTTTTCAAGAATGTTGATAATGGTTTTATTTAATGTTTTAGCCTGGTCATTACCTTGAGGGTAATATGTTGAAGAAAAATATTATGTGATGTTGTAATCAACGCATATCTTTTTGACATCATTGTTTTTGAATGATCTTCCATTATTAGATATAATGTCAGAGGGGATAACATAGCAACAAACGAGATGGTTGAAAATAAACTTGGATTCTAGTCATGTATGTGAGGGGTATAGCTTCAATGCACTTAGTGGAAAATTTGTTGGTGGTAAGGATATGTTTATGGCCATTAGATGAGGTGGGATTCATCTTCCCAATGAGGTCAAGGCCCCATGTAGCAAATGGTCATGGTATCAATAATGGTTTTAGAGTATTTACTCTAGCATGAATCAAATTAGCATGCCATTAACATTTATTACACTTCTTTACATATGCAGTTGCATTTATGTCCATAATGGGCCAATAATAGCCAATACACAAGATATTTTTGGATAAGATGGCCCTACTAGTATGGTCTCCACATACACCTTTGTGAATTTCCCATAATGCTACTATATATTTTACTGAAGTTAAACAATGAAGTAGAGTTCCATCAAAAATATGGTGGTAAAGGGTTGATCCAAGTAAGGTATAATAAGTGATTTAGTGGATGAAGGATTTGGTTTGGTTTTAGGAGAGGTTAGGTGGTAAAACTTGGTCATGAAGGTAGTTGTAATGGTTTGAGTACCAGATAGAAATATGACCAACACTATCACAAATCATTACAACGGTTAAAAGTTCATAAGCTAGTGCAAATAAATTCTTGATGAGGAAATGATACTCTCTAGATTTCTCTATTTTTCAAATAAGAGAGCTGATAGTATTCATATCATCTATAATTCTATTACTAGCCCTTGGTATATGCTCAAATTAGATATCTACAATTTTTTTAAGAGTGTTGACTATGGCCTTATATGGAACCAACTTATCATCTTTGGTTTAAAAATTGTCTATAACCTACTTGATGATTAACTAAGATTAACCATAAACCTTGAGATGAGATAAATTATATTGTACCACCTATTAGAGTCTTGAAACAAGTGCTTCTTACTCAACCATGTTGTTTATATTAGGAAAATTGATTCTAAAATATTTAAGAATTAGATCCCCTTGTGGTGTAATAAATAAGAGGACGACCCTTGATCCATGTATAGTAAATGATCCATCAAAATATAGATTCTAATGCTACTCTTTAAGAGGTATTTAAATGATGGTCATTATGGATTCATCAAGAAATTGGAATGTGAGTGGCTTTGTATTAGCAAGGGGTGCTTTAGCAAGCTGATCTACAAGAACTTACCCCTTAATAGCTTTTTAATTGATGTATTCGGTGTCAAACTCACTAAGAAGCATGATCCATTTAGTCATGCATCCTTATAAAGTTGTTTTAGATAGTAGATACTTGAGTGAATCTACTTTTGAAATGACCATGGTCTTATTGTTCAACATGTAGTGTCATAGTTTTTGAGCTACGAAAACCATGGCTAGAGAATATTTTTCAATAAGCGTATAGTTATGTTCATATGTGACCAATGTACAACTTAAGTAGTATATGACATGTTCTTTTACATTATCATCATGATAGGCCAAAGGTTCCCCCAAGGAATTATATATAGCTAATAGGTAAAACAAAAGTGTTTTTCCTAGCATAAGAGGTAATAAAATAGGCAGATTTGTTATTTAACATTGATTATCCTAGTGGAATGTAACTCCATTATTCAAAAGATGTGTAGATGGTTGACACTTGTTTGATAACTAAGATATGAAGCATCAAATTGATTGGATTTTTGCCTACAAACTATGAAGCTACATTAAATTAGTTAGTGGTGGCATCTCTATTATAGATTAAACTTTAGATGGATCAAATTTAATGCCTCGATGAGACATGATGAAGCCAAGTAATTTTCATGATGTTACTCTAAATACACATTTATTTGGATTAAGTTTAACTTTTTACATCTATAATCTTGTAAATATTTTGCATAACACTGTTGGATGGTTGGCCTGGGTCTTTGATTTACCTAGTATGTCATTGACATAGTCTTCAATAATATCATGCATCATATCATGGAATATGATGGTCATGGCTCTTTGATATGTGGCTCCATCATTATTAAGAACAAATGACATTACCTAATAATAGAATGTGCCCCATAGAGTGGTGAATATGGTCTTGTGTTGGTCTTCTGGTGTTATTATGATCTAGTTGTATCCTAAAAAGACATCTGAGTGAAAAAATTTCATAACCCATTGTGGATTTGATGATAATGTCAATATTAGGTAATGAAAAGTCATCCTTAGGGTAAGCTTTATTTATGTCTTAAAAATTAGTACAAATTTTAATTCCTTTAGGATTTTTGCTAATAGGTATAACATTAGATATCCATTTTGAGTAGTCAATGGATTGAATACATCTTACTTCTAAGATTTTTTCCAACTCTTTCTTTACTAATACAATAATGTTAGGATGCATCTTATGTAACTTTTTCTTAACTAGTTTGACACTGAGATTTACCACAAGGTGATGTAAAACAAAGGTAGGGTCCAAACCTAGCATGTAAGAATAAGCCCATGCAAAGATATCTACAAATTCTCTCAATAGAGCTATAAATACTTCACATTCCTCCTTAATGAGGGGTGTGCCTAATTTTATCTATTTTAGGTTTGATTGAGTCTTGATGTTTACTTTTGTTATATCCTCAACTAGAAGGGTTGAATAATCTTCTACGATAGTAGGTAAAGATTCAAATTATGAGGCTATATCAAAGTCCTCTATTAGGACTGACTCTTCAACTTCTCCTGGGCATGATGAATCTAAGTCCCCTAATGGAATTTTTGGCCATGTGATAAAAACAATTATAAATTCTTGAAGAATTTTATCAAACACTTATTATTACTCAAAACTAAACTCATATCCATAGGCAAGTTCATCATTGGTGGTCTCTTGGTCTAAATTTGAAGAAGAATGAACACTCCCCTATAATGGTGCTTGAAATATGTTTTCACCACTAGATTGGCCTTTATCTTTACTTTTTCCCTAGTTAAAAAGCACCTCAAAGAGGTTTTCATTTTGGGACCTCATTATTTTATTTTATTTTTTGGCTAAGGGTGTTCACCTACTCTCTAAAAAAGGCTTCAGGATCTAATGTGATTAAGAACCCTAATTTATGATCTCCCAATCAAATATTGTCTCTAAGGCCTAGAAAATCATAGAATGCCTCATCATTCTGAAACTCATCAATTAGTAAACTGTATTCTTGTTGGTCCTTGTTTATCAGTTGGGGATAATACAATGGAAGTGCGTTGTGATAAATAAATGGGGTAAGGGTACAAATGAAATGATGGTTAAATAGGTTGGTTTCAATTAGGTCATCAAAGAGGCTATGAATAAACTCTACTTCACTATTGTCATCTTCATCATGAGTAAGGTATATGGAGTCACCCCTAGGTGGTTTAAATCTAAGTCCATAGGCTATTTTGTATTTGGTCATGGAAATTAGATCAAGTGTTCCTTGTCGATTAGGTTGGAGGCCTCCTCTTTCATAGTCTTGATTCTCCATGATCCTATTGGGAATAGGATACTTTATATTCTTATAATAATTAGCTTGGATGTCATTGTATAACCATGATTCATCTCCCTTAAGAGGGTCTAGTTCTAGGCCAAATGCTGGTACAAACATGATACATCCTTTTTATTTACACTTTTATTTCCATTGTGGATGAAGTTACTTAGCTTTAGGTCTTCCAAAGGACTTTGGATTATGTGGAAGATTTGAAATATGAAAGGTATCATGTGTTAAATATTCTCTTAGGCCATTAGCTGAAATGGTGTAATTATTGGAAGCTTTAGGAGGTGGTATGTGGGAAAGGGAATCTAAGGTATTAGGATCTATGCAATTGTCCTCTAGAGAATCAATAAGTATGGCCTTTCCTCTATCTTGATTGGAACTTAGATTCATGCCATATTGGTAATTTTAGCTTTGAAACTTAGCCTCAAGATGTTTGCAATATTCATATGGATGCAAATCTCTTAGAATATTCACTTCCATCCCCGAGTAAGAGAACTTGATACATTGGTACAATGTTGATAGGACTATATGAATCTAATGTAACCAATATATACCTTGAAGCATATTATTTGATAACTCAAGATCAATCACATGGAAAAGTGTATCATGGGTCAAAGGCACAATGATAACTAGTAGGATAATGGTGCCTTGTGATTCTCTCTCCTAATTATCATAGGCTTTGATAGTTATTATTTCTAGTTGTAGATCTACCATTATGTACCAAGAAGCTTGATGAGCTTTAGAGACACTATGTTGAGGCCTGATCCATTGTCTATAGGGACATGTTTGACTTTGTGCCATTTTATTCAAAATTTAATGTACAATGGATTATTATGGAGTAGGCCAAGGGAAGACATATCGCTTTGGTTGAATGTGACTTATTGGGAAAGAGATATGTGTCCAACCAAAGCTTGAAATTTATCAAGGGATATGTCACTGGAAATAATGGATTGGGTTAAGAACTCATTCAAAATGTTATTTTGGATTGTCAACATTTATAAAAAATCTAAAATATAGATCTGGGTTGGTGTCTTCCACAATTATTCCACAATATCAAACTTCTTGTCTTGGTTAATGTTAAATGGCTTATTCTAAGGTTGAATTGTTGGTTGGATAATGGGTGATGTGGCAAATGGTTGTGGGCCTAGGATGGTAATATTTGACCTTTCAGTTATGATTTCATACTCAAGATTGAATATAGAATCATGATTTCTAACAAATGATGGTGATGGTGTGGGACTAGACAATATAAGTCTTAGTTATTGTTGTACTTGTGTGTGGTCAAAGGGCAAGGTCAAGTTATTAGTATAAGATATAAAAGTAGGAATCCTTATTTTTTGGTTTGCCTATGTGGGGCCCTAGGTCAAAGAAGGATTGTCAAAGTGATTATATTGGTTTGATATGGTTATTAATGGTCTCCTTTGATTATAATTTGGTCTAAGATTAATAGAGATGGTATTAACACGACCTCCTAAAATATGGACTACAAATCTATTATAGTCATGTATAATTGCATGGTAGGTATGTTAGTTGTTACCATTTTGACATTGGTTTTGTCCATTATCTTGGTGTTGTTGATTTTTTTGTTGTTTCTACTAGTTTTGTTGGTTAGGCTTTTGATTTTGATACTGTTGATTTTGTTGTTGCATTGGCTAGTGTTGTTACCATTGTTGTTGATGTTTTTAGAGCTGATGTTGGTTTTGTTGTTTTTTATGTTGGGGAAAAGGATTTTCATAAATCTCAAGAGTCTATTTGGAAGTGAAATCACCATTATCTAATGTTATCTCCCCATTCTCCAACATATTCTCAATCAAATTCTTGAATTTCACACATCTTCATAAATTGTGCCCATTGACTTCATGATATTCATAGAATTCATTTTCATGGTACCAATAAGGATAAGGAATGCCTTATAGATAATGATTTGGTATAGGACAAATAATCAAATTAGTGGCAAAAAATTTTCAAAACAAATATTCAATAGGCTCTCTAGGGTCACTAAAAACATGGCATGTAGGTATTATTGTCCTTGGAAGAAGAACTTACAATGGTAAAGGTGGTTGCATTTATTGCACAAGCCTAGGCTATTGTGATGGTGGTATTGGTTAGAGAGATTTTCAAGTAAGAGTAAGATAAAAAGGTGGTGAAAATGATGTTTTCATCATTTTGGCATGATGTGAATCAGTTACTCCATTTCCCACAACATTCCTATTACAATTGAATTGATTTGGTATGTCTTGGTTATTAGCTTGTGCTAGTTGTGATGCTTGCACTTGGACTAGATGTTGGTTTTGGACATTTCCTTGATTGGTACCTTTATCAATTATTTATTTGAAAGTATATACACATTGTAGTTCTATATGATAATTTATCTCACTATAAATTTTTTTAGTAAACACAGTGGCTAATTATTTATCTAGTAAACTATGGGTGAATTGACTTACAAGGGCTCTCCATCACTATAGATAACTCACAAAACTCTCACCAAATTTTTACTTTGCTTGTGTCAAGTCGACCAATGAAATTTCATGTTTGAGATTGTAGGAAAAGTGCTACACAATTTTTTTTTAAAGAGGTCATCAAAATCTGTTAATAATTTTTTGTGAAACTTTAAAAACTACTCCAAGGATTATCTTGATGGACTCCTTGAGAAAAATAGTAAAAGGTATATGTCACTATATGTGATTGGCTGCCATGCAAAAAGTAACTTAGTCAAATGGGCCTTGGGGTCACCTTTCCCCTTATATTTATCAAATTTTGGTGGTTCATATCTTGGAAGAAATGGTATCTAAAAGTAATCCATGTTGAACATATAGGAACACACATCATCCAACTTAAAATTTTTACCCTATTTCTTAGCTTGGATGGCAATGATTACATCCTTCATCTATTATAATTCATCCTCTAAGAAACTTGTGGGAATATTGGCCTGGGTAGATTTTTGGTAGTCACAAGTGGAGCATTTAGACCAAGGTATAATGGAGATATTTATTTGGGTATAAGGGATTGTCTAGAAAATAGACTAGGAATATGCATACATAGATTAGGGTTTAATTATTTGAATTGCATGTGCTATGGTTTAATATTCTAGTTAGGGTTAGTTATGAAGGTTTGATGTTGAGGATTTTGTGGTTGGGATGGAGGGATATACATGTATTATGCCTACTATGGTTGAAAAGGGACATGCTACTGACTAATCAAAACTTGTTTTTGAGTGGGAAGTTGTGAATGAAGATCTTACTTTTGAATGAGTGGCACACTTTGAACAAAAGGAAATTATTTCCTAGTAAGTACTTGATAAATTTTAGAACTCCTTGTTGCACAAATCCCTATTAGGAAGTGAACGTATGTTGAAGATTCAACATCTATTTTTGACCAATATCTAGATGTTGTTGGTTAGTCATCATATGGTTGTGAATTAGCACACTAGCCTATGATTGAAGAGGTATGTTTTATACTACTTGATGAGGTAGAACATTAGTTTCCCCTTATCGAGGTGGTAACATATTTGGCCTCTATTACATTGGTATACTAGATTGTGCTTGCTATTTGTCATGTCCCCTTTTCAATTGACATGTTCTGAGTTCATGGTTAGCTTATTATGGGACCTTCGTAGGCTAATAAGATGGATAGAGGGTCATAATGGAGCTTGGCTCGACTTTGATTCACAAGATTTCTACATTTGATTTTCATTCAGGGTATTTTAGACACATTTGGCCTGAGTTCCTACTTTTTAGGGATATTTGATATGCAGCGGAGCACCTTTATTGTGGTATGGTTATGTGCGAAATCACTCCCTGATTCACTAGCTTCGATTGGTTCGTGGATCCGACATGTATTGAGGGAGATATTAATATTTGATTGATTTAATCAAATATTAATTATTTAGCCTATTTTAATTAGAAACCCTAATTCTAATTTAAGAAACCCTAATTAGGGCAAGCATATCTTTTGAGGGTATAAGGGTTTCCCATGGAGGCCATTGTTGATTATGCTATTGATTATTGATATTGAGTTTGAGAATTTCTTCTGTGAAGACTGAGCCTAGGGTTCAAGGATTCCATTTGCATTGGAGAATGTTCCCTCTTCAGTGTGTGCAATTAAGAGGCTATGGAATATCAGCTGATCTATTGCCAAAGTGAGAGATAGCTTCATCCAGAAGTTATCACAGAATTTCAAGTTTGAGAGATAACTTCACACAGAAGTTATTACAGATATTCCAGGTATTTCTTTATTCTTGTTTTGATTCAATAAATTATACAGCTAGAGATCTTTTGTGCTAGAAGAGTATATTTCTAGATTAGGGGTTGAAATAGGGAAGTTGTGCTTAATTGGCGGCCGTACAAAGTCCGTACTGGTCCGTACAGATCAGCTCAGGAACCAACCTCGGTAGATAGAGGGATTTCAGTGACCGACATCGGTCGACTGAAGACCGACATCGGTAGAAAGTCGACCTGCAGTGACTGACGTTGGCAGTTTATCGACTGACGCCGGTGACTGTGTGTTCGACACAGCAGGTTGAGACCTCCCAGAATCCAATTTTCGCTTCCAGTTTCCAGTTTTCAGGGTTTTTAAGACTGTATTTCATATTTATATGCATAAGAAAGGGCTAAAATTGTAATAGTTTAGAAGGACAAGTGATACAATCTGTAATTTGTTATTAAGAGACTATATTATTGTGATCATTCTAAATTTATTCAACAAAAGTTATATCTTATTCAGAGTTTTTTTGTGTTACTATATTTCCTGTTGGAGGGGATATTACAGTGGTATCAGAGCTAAATCCTGCCAGCCTGAGGGTGTATAGATCTTATGCAGCCACAAGAGTTGGGACCACACAAGTATAACACATGCAGCCGAGCCTTGCTTGAAGGTACTCAGGGGTTAGATCAACCATCGACCATCATGAGTGACAAACGTGAGGGCAGCCCACCTAGGGGCCACAGGTATGATGCTGATCAGGGCACCAGAGAATTTCAGCGTGCTATGATGACAAGCCAACAGCAGATGGCTCAGACACTACAGGCACTTATGACTATGATAGAGAGAATGAACACACCTGATGGATAGAATGGGGACCAAAGAGATGAAAAGAGTGCTACAGTTAATCAGAGGCCACAGTAGACTCACTCCAGAACAGCTGATAAACCTACATATCCTACTTTTGTTTAAGAAGAACCAGAGGCACCAGCAAAGGAAGCAGGGAATAACCCATTTGCAGATGTTTACATGGCTGCAAATGATGAGTGGGACTTATTACCTCTTCATGTCCAAGAGAGGATGACCTTTGATCATTTTGTCAATCTTAGGAGAGAGCACTACAGATTGGTTAGACAGGACAGGAAGCCTAGAGTTCAATTCAGTGAGCTGCAAAAGGCTACTGGTAAGCTTTCTTTAACTACTTTTGACGGCAGCGGTAAGATGACAGCTCAAGCTTGGGTTCATAAGCTTGACACCTTTTTGGCATTGAGACCAATGTCAGAGATAAATGCCATCAAATATGCCACTTTGCACTTGGATGGAGTAGCACATGATTGGTGGTACCATGGTATGGTAACAGTTTAGCATAATCAGGTAACAGAGTACCAAGACTTTGTGGATAGATTGGTTGAGTGGTTTGATAGGAAAGATCCTGAGGTTTACTTTCGAGATCTGGCACAATTGAGACAAACAGGTAACTTGGAGTCCTTCATTGCTGAGTTTTAGAGATTGGCAGTCATGGTGCCCAATATTTCAAAGCGTAGATTGGTAGTTCTCTTCATAGAGGGATTGTCAGAGCCATTGAGAGGTTGTATCAAAGCCTTTGATCCTCCTTCTTTACAGGTAGCTATGAAGAAGGCACAGAGTATGGAGATCGCCGCCCCATCCAATAAATTTAACTCCAGAGGTGCTTCTTCATCTAGAGACCATAAGCACTCCCACGGGGATACAGAGAGACCGGATTTTAACATAGATAAATCCGGGGTTAAAAATGATTCAAAAGCCAATCCGGTAGCACCACCTTTGGATCATGAGGCACTTAATGATTTACGCAGGAAGAATCTTTGCTTCTACTGCAAAGGACCATATGATATCCATCATGATTGTCCTTTGAGGCCTAAGGGCAAGGCGAATCGTATGATGTGGGTATGCTATGAGGATTCAGATTCTGAGGATTCTGAGTAGCAGAACAGTTCTTAGGGGGTAGAGGCAGAGGCTTCAGGGCCTAATGTAGAAGCAAAGTTAGAGCTTCACATTCAGGAGGCACGCATATCCAGTATTCAGTTAGATGAGTCATTCAGACTCCGTGGAGTTTTGGCAGGGCAGAAGGTTATCACCCTTCTTGATACAGGAGCCACACATAATTTCATAGATGCTAGATTTGTGGAGAAGCGTGGGCTCACTATCATAGACTTTGAGGGCATCAGTGTTAAGGTAGCTGATGGTCACACTCTTAAGTGTGAGCGTATGATTAGAGACCTCCTATTGCGCTTGAACAATTATGAGTTCAAGGCTAATTATTATGTGGTAAATATGGGGGATATAGACTTAGTCTTGGGTATGAAGTGGCTTCATTCATTTGAGGAAGTTACTCTTCATCTCAAGGACATGGAGGTTCTCTTTAATGTTGATGGGATGACACATATTCTTAAGGCGATACGGGGCAATAGCTTCAGATATATGTTTTTTCATCGGATGGAGGTACCTATACCACATAACATGATAGAGGGTGATGACGAGAGCACATTGGCACCAACACAGGAGAGGTATGAGGATGAGCTTGGTCTTGAGGTGACTTCAGTTCAGGAGTTGTCACATGTGGTGAGGACTCAACTTTTTGTTACAGCCGGATCACAGGTTGATGATGATATGACTATTTCTAGTCTTCACTATCCAGTTTCAGATATTATTCAGGTACGGAGTTTGCTTGCTAATTTTCATTTATGGATTGGATGTTGGGGTGCTTATCTTAGTACTAGAGATGATGTGATGCCATTACATGAGAGTTGGGATGGACATGGCATGGGGTTTGTGTTAATTGACAGTGGTGGAGATCCTAACTACATTTGGGATCCAGGTGGATTGATTGATTTGTCATTCAGTGATTGCTTGAGGGAAAGCAATTGCAGGAGGGGCGGATTGTCATGTCCCCTTTTCAATTAACATGTTCTAAGTTCATGGTTAGCTTATTATGCGACCTTTGTAGGCTAATAAGATGGATAGAGGGTCATAATGGAGCTTGGCTCGACTTTGATTCATAGGATTTCTACATTTGATTTTCATTCAGAGTATTTTAGACACATTTGGCCTGAGCTCCTACTTTTTAGGGATATTTGATATGCAGTAGAGCGCCTTTATTGTGGTATGGTTATGTGCGAAATCACTCCTTGATTCACTAGCTTCGATCGGTTCGTGTATCCGACATGTATTGAGGGAGATATTAATATTTGATTGATTTAATCAAATATTAATTATTTAGCCTATTTTTAATTAGAAACCCTAATTCTAATTTAAGAAACCCTAATTAGGGCAAGCATATCTTTTGAGGGTATAAGGGTTTCCCATGGAGGCCATTGTTGATTATGCTATTGATTATTGATATTGAGTTTGAGAATTTCTTCTGTGAAGACTGAGCCTAGGGTTCAAGGATTCCATTTGCATTGGAGAACGTTCCCTCTTCAGTGTGTGCAATTAAGAGGCTGTGGAATATCAGCTGATCTATTGCCAAAGTGAGAGATAGCTTCATCCAAAAGTTATCACAGAATTTCAGGTTTGAGAGATAACTTCACACAGAAGTTATTACAGATATTCTAGGTATTTCTTTATTCTTGTTTTGATTCAATAAATTATACAGCTAGAGATCTTCTATGCTAGAAGAGTATATTTCCAGATCAGGGGTTGAAACAGGGAAGTTGTGCTTAATTGGCGGCCATACAAAGTCCGTACTGGTCCGTACAGATCAGTTCAGGAACCGACCTCGATAGACAGAGGGATTCTAGTGACCGACATCGGTCGACTGAAGACCGACGTTGGCAGAAAGTCGACCTGCAGTGACCGACGTCGGCAGTTTATCGACCGATGCCGGCGACTGTGTGTTCGACACAGCAGGTCGAGACCTCCCAGAATCCAATTTTCACTTCCAATTTCCAGTTTTTAGGGTTTTTAAGACTGTATTTCATATTTATATGCATAAGAAAGGGCTACAATGGTAATAGTTTAGAAGGACAAGTGATACAATCTATAATTTTTTATTAAGAGACTATATTATTGTGATCATTCTGAATTTATTCAACAGAAGTTATATCTTGTTCAGAGTTTTTTTGTGTTACTATATTTCTTGTTGGAGGGGATATTACACTATTATGGAATACCAGTCATCAATTGTTGTAGAGAAATAGGATTCATCACATTTTGCTATTGAGGCATGACACTAGTTGTTGGTTTTCCACCTAATCTTATTGGTTATACACTTGAAGAAGTGACTAGTTGAGGATTAGGAGTAACTAGTTAAGATTGGGATGTAAAAACTCCTATTCCCTAATTTTGAGAACCAATTGTGGTGTTAACTAAAGGTAAACTTTACTGGCTAGTTACTTACACATTAACACCACTTTAGTTTGAATGAGATGCTGCTTGTGTATTATCCAATATATTTTAGCCACTATTCTACATAGAAGGAGAAGATACTTCTTTGATGGTTGGTATATGAAATTAGTTTTCAACTAAAGTATTTTGCATGAATGGGTTTATACCCTAATTATCTTGACCAATCAACTCTATTAACACTCCAGTTAAGGGGATTAAATATATGAAAGGTATACTTAACATGGTCATTTGGTTAAAATTATGTTCTAGGTTCAAGTAGATTTGGTATGTTGTATGCATTTGTACAAAGTGATCCTCCATGGGGTCTTTGCCTTTGACAAGCATACTAGGGTCTTGATACATTGTTTGGACTAGAGCTAAAGGATTTCTAGAATAAGCTTGTTGATTGTACAATATGTTGTGAGGCATTATTACTAGACTTGGTAAATTTTCATGGGGGAAGTCTACCAAAAACTTGGCCCCTACCTCTATGGCTCTAAACTGGATTTCATTTTTGCTCTCTAATAAATAATTCTCAAACAAATAAGGATCATATATGGAAGATGCATTAATAGAATATGGTTTTTGAGGAAATGATTCTTTAAAAGTAGGTACTATAGTTAGGTATTGCTCTCTTTATACTTGATCTTTCTTTTAGTGTGGTGGTGTATTAACCAAATAGTTAGCCAATGGATCTTTGTTTTGTGCCCCTATTTGAGTGTTATGAGGGATATAAGGATTAGTCTCATAAGTAATATTATCTGCATAGATGTCTTGCACCATTTCTTCTTGTGCAACCACATTACTAATCCCCATATTGTACATGAGTCCAATATGAGTGTAGGAATACATGTTAGCATCCATAGTGAATTTTTTGTGATAGAAAGGGACGAGAGTTATATAAACTCTAAAAATACAATGTCCAAAAGATGATGTTAAAAACTTGGTCTAGATTCATCAAAAGGATAGAAAGGTTTATGCAATGATTTGTGATAAAATAAGCTAACATTAAGTATCTACTGTTACATGTTTTATACAAAAATTATTAATTAAATGGACCAAAAATAAAAATTCTAAACTCTAAGGTCAAAGTGTTTCAAATCAGTCTAATCTAGATAAATAAAAGTTTCTAGGTATTTTGGCCAATTCGATGTCAAAAGCTAGGCTAAAACAAGGCATGTGCTAGGACTCTTGGACAAATGGTGTCAAAATATAGACATTGAAAATAGATGAGATTTTAATCTAACAGATTTGAAACACTTCTAACAAAAACTAGGCATTTGAATCTTGGACATGAACTCAATCAAATAAGTATAAGGTATGAAACAAAAGGCACTTTTAGAGATAGTTTATTTTCTCACAAATAATGGTATAAAACTTGGTTATTTTAATAAATAGGCTAGACAAATATGAACAGCGTAAGTATGCTAGACAAACATTCATAAATGTATACTTGGATTGGCTTGAAAAATGTGTATAATCTTGAAATCTATGCAAAAGGTCTATGAAACAATATTTGAAATGTTTTGGGAAACATAACAATGATAAACTACTCAAAAAAGATGTAACAAAAATGTTTGTTTCAAAAACTCTAAGGAAAATATGGTTTCTTGTAAATTTGGCAGCGTAACACTACCTTTCTTAACTCAAATGACATACATACCTTCAAAGTTTTGACAATATATCTAAGGAAAAAATTATGTATTTAGATGATCTTTGATGGAAATAGGATGCTAACACAAAAATATTTGGTGCATAGAATCAAAGTGCAAGTGTTTAGCACAAAATGGCTTAAGTCTACAAAGTGGTGATAATGATTATGAGTCTTAAATGACCTTCAACCTAAATTGGAAATTGAACCTAAGTTCCCTCAAGTTTAGTGCAAATGGTGAACCTACTTAACAAGTCAACCCTATGAAATTATGAAGGTGAAATTTTGAATTTAGATTATAAATTAAGGACTTTAAATGATGTTTGGTAAAATTCTATATTTAATTGGAAAGCATAAATGCACCAAAGTATATGATATGATTCCAAGTTTTGATGAAATTTAAACAAGGAGAATTGATGATTCACATGGGTAACATAACACTTATTTGTTCAAAGGAAAATGAGGACTATGTGTTTTGGTTTTTATCATTTGTTCACACCAAGTTTTGACTCCAAACAAGACTTTAATCTAGGATAAAACCAACTAATTAATTGATCTTAGGTCCTAAACTAACAAGGTTGCTTGGTATTATTGGAATCCATTAATATATATCATTTGAGAGGCTTTTTTAGTGTTCACCCATAAATTAAAATTCATATTATATAGTAGGGTTTTTACACCCCCCTTCTCATAAAAGATATTACTGTGACATGGACCTTGAGGTGCACCTTGCATCAATAAAATTTTAATGGCAATTGAGGATTTGTCTAAGATCTATAAGTTTTTGAACATCTAGATGGATCAATTACACAATGAATTTCAAGTCATGATGCAAAAAAAACACACACATAATTAGGTGTCTACAACACTTGGCTTGTTGAAAAAAGGTCTATTCCTTTTTGTAACCACTACATCTATCATTTATTCAGTGTAGTATGATGTCTAAATTGGAAATATGTCCCTTGTGCAACTCCAACAATAGAAGGTGGTTTAACCACTCAAACCTATAATCATAGTGGGAGTGGTTGAAATCATTACTAGGAGATGAAACCTTAGGTCAAAGCTTTACTAAAGAACTTTCTTGAGGTAATGAAGTCCCCCTCACAAGCCAAGTTTGCATAAAAATAAATGCTAATAGAAATATTTTAGGGTCATTTTCAAGATCACCCAAACTATTGTGAGTTTTTTGGGAGTGCTTTAGATAACATTATTTCTATGCCTTAGACTAGGAATGCTTGCAATAAAGATGATCCTTTTGATTCCAAAAGTTCCCTAAAGGGGATGGATGGAAGAGCATACACATAATGCCCCTATTTTTGCCAATAAAATTCTAAGTTTAAATAACTATTGAAGACACAATTTGACAAGTGAATTCAATTTTAAGCACCAAATGAAAGACTAAGTGGTGTTCTTTTGACCCCTTGGTCTTAAGTTGTAACTTTGAAAGCATAATTTGTCAAAACATTCACTTAAGCATCGTAGTTTTTCATTAAGCACCAAAACAAAGTTCCTAGTTCATTTTAAACTTTCAAGAAGGTCTAAAAAGAATGTAATAACAAATTTCAAGCTGACCATATAATCAAAAAGTTATTATGTCCTTCAATTTTGAAGCATATTTGTTAATGAGACAAGTAACTTCCCAAAATGAGCTCTCTATTTTGAAACTATAATTACATAATCAATCTCATTGTTTCCCTATAAAATTGTAATTTTAGACAACAATATCACTATTTTGGGTTAGATGAGATAGAAACCATAATATCATTTTTACCTACAAAATCATTTCTGATTTTAAAAATATCACTGTTAAAAAATATAATCATTAGCCAAATCAATGATATCACTGCCCAAGAGACAATATCATTGTTCAAGTAAAAAATATCACTGTTTTTTGACAAAATCACTATTTACCTAATAAAAAACATAGAAAAACAAAATCATTATTTTTTTGATAAAATTACAACCCAAATTAACAATATCACTGCCCAGAATGATGATATCATTATTTTACAAAATCATTGCTCAGGCAAACAAAATTGCTACCCAAGGCTATAAAATTTGTTTTTAGTAAACAACGATTTTGTTTATAAAATTGCTACTATGACAATAATGATATTACAATAGAGAGAAAAATTTACATCACTAAGAACAAAAATGCAATTATCAAGAAAATGGAATTTTAACTTAAATTTCCACTCTTTTTGGCCTCCAATTCCAAGATCTTACATGGAAAGGATTAGTAGGTTGCTTATAGGAGCTTTGTGACCAAATTTGTGGGGCTAGGATCCCATCAGGCATGCCATTATGTGAATTAAGAACTTGACTCAAGAGAGGATGGTTATTATCGTGTTAGTCCCAAAATGAAATCAAGATGAAATAAACACACTAGCATAACATCTCTAGGCCTAATTACTAGGGGGAGATTAGTTAACAAAAAAAAAGGAAAATGCAACTAAAACATGAAAGAAATACTTTCTTTCACCTTCTTGGATGCTACAAAATGCTTGTTGTAGTGGCTTGCTCAAATTTGTGCTCATGAAGTTTGCATCAATGAAGTGTGGCTACCTCCATCTCTCCTTGGCACCATGTTTTACTTTGGCTTGTCTCAATTTTTGGACATTATAACACTAATTTGCATGAATCTTTAGAATCAATTTGGCATTATAACTTTGGCAAATGTGAGATTAAAATTTAATAGGTAAGGCCTCCTATTTATAGATTTTACAAAATGGTCAGAATTAACCTAAACCATCCATCTCAAGATGGATATGTGTAGCTAAGGATTAATTCAATTATGTAATTAAAATTCATAAATAGGTTCATCAATATTTGGGATAGAGGGGCAATGAATAGGCATGGAGGGTTTTAATGAGGCATGGGAGGGGTTAACCTTGATATTTTATGCATTTATAGCTTAAGGATGTCTTCCCAAGAAATTATGTCACCTGATGATGCAGATATTCAATATTCATATCCAAAAATAAATTATTCAACAAGTTCCATGGAATTATTAATTAGGTTCATGATTTGGTTTAATTATCTCTTAAGCATGATTAAGTAGTTTGATGCAATCCTTGGCTTTTTGTGCACAAATTACTCAAATTGACTAGAATGTCTTATTATTGGCTCAAAATTTAACTAGATTGGAATTAGGATGTGATGTCAAATGTATTGGATCTACTATCCCATTTAGGATGTTGTCAACACAAAATAACAAAGGCATGTATCTTGTGAAAAGAATTTGATAGGAAAGAGTAATCCAAAGCACCCAAATGCAAAGTTGGCATTTTGACTCAAAATGATCTGATCAAAGTTATCTAATTCCTAAATTTAATTACTCCATTTAATGATACCCTAGCCAAAATTGGCACTTTAATATCTCAATTTCAAATCTTTTAATGCATTTTAGTGTTTTTAGGCCAAATTGTTCAATTTGGTAGAAATTGTCAAAATCCTGATTGATGGTCATTAGTGGCTAGATTTAGGTGTCTACACCTTAAAGAATGCTACATAAGTTTACAAACCTATCAAAAATAAAGAAGAAGAGAGGAAACTACTCAGGTCTCTAGTAGAACAACTAACTCAATCACTCGAATTTGGTAGTGATGAACATGGCAAGCCTACATGAGAGAGGGATAGAGATAGTGGTTTGGGTAGATGAGGGAAAGTGCAAAGGGTGAAAATTAGATAGAAAGGGTGATATGGTGACAATAAAGTAAAAAATACACCTAAAAGGAACTAAAGGTCCTAAGAATCAATCTAAACCTATAATGCCTAAATTCCTCCTTGAACACTCAATACCCCATCTCTATCTTTATGATAGACTCAAACACCCATGTAGGACTAAGGGAATAAAGAGATATATAGGGATGATATAGGTTTTTAAGAATGTCTTATAGGTAGATGAAGGTAAGGAAGTGGTTATTATGGTCTTATCACCCCTCTCGAACTCTAATACCCTAGTCTACCTTATCGAATTACCAACTCTAATGCTCATATAACACATGGCATAATGACTTAAGCATAATGCTTTCATGGGGAGATGGCTAACCTTATGCACTCACTATACATGAAGGAAAGAGTTGTATTTAGGAGATTAAATCTATGAATAATCCCTAACACTAAAACCCACACATAATGCTTATCAATATCTTTAAGGCTACCAAATTTTATTCACAAATCACTGTAAAAAGTGCATGGGACCAAGAGATATTTAGGTGTTTTGAAGGGGTATATGGAATAAACATATATGGAAATAATTTTTATATTTTAGTCTTGTATTCTATGAACTATCCTTAATATGGTAGGTCATTAAAACCCTCTCTAAAACTTGATAAAGAATCAAAGAAGGAATTATGATCTCAAATGCTTTCAAATGAGGTAGTTGAGCCTTGAAATAGTATTAACAGTCTTCCCAAGTCTCATGAACACATATACAAGTAATTGGTTGACACGTGTAGGGCATATAATGTATAGATTAGATTGACATAGAACTAGTATAAGACTAAAAGGGACTAATCCAATTTTATGTGTAGAAAATTGAAGAATGTATGCATGTATTACTTATTTCTAAGGGAGAGGGATTGTGAGGTCACAAAGGTTTCATAATAACTACCTACAGGGGGAATCTATGTTTAATAACCACCTATAGACATGACTAGGTTCCTAGTTAGAGGACTATGTGTACATGAAGAATAAGTAGGTGGCTTAACCAAGCCAACTAAAATGATATAAAGCATGGCCAAATGTTCTCATAACTCTCATTTGAAGGCAAAACCTAAGAAATTATCATTGTGCCTATTGACCTAATATTCTTCTCAAGGCATGACTAATTGAAGACTAAGGTTAGAAGATAATAAGGGCTGAATAAGACCTCAAACCATCATGGAAATGTAAATCAAGGATTTTCATATTGGCAAGCAACATTTATTTACATAGGAAAGGTCAACATCAGTCATTTTGGCCTAAAACTACCTTAAAGGTGCATAATATGCAAAAAATTCACATGAGGAGAACCTTATAAAGCTAAAAAATATATATAGGGTTTTCATGGGGAAAAAAATTAATAGGGAATTATTGGGAGGCATGTATACTTTAATCTCTTATCATTGGTTCTACATTTCAAGCCTTTAGGGCTATGCATAATTGTTAAGAGTCTAAACATCTATAAACCTCCCTAAAACCCTAATAGCATCTTTATCAAGAAAATATGAAGGAATTTGAATCCAAATGAATTAAAATGGATTGAGAGACACTTTTAAAACCTTGGGCACTTTGAGGAGGTCCCATTCATCACATTGGTCTATATAGACCCATCAAAAACACTATTTTGGCAAGATTAAATGATAGATTCAAGGTAAATAGTTATATGAGGAGTTTTAGATCATGGAGGAGGGTATGATGAAGAATATTTCACCTTTTTAAATCAAAATCCACACTCATTTCATCCTATAAATTTATCTATAATTATAAACTAATGGGCTAGTCCAAAAATACTAGTGAAAGGTGACGTAGTCACCTAATTAAACAAAAGTTACAGGTGTATACTACTTAAAAAGAATAAGTTATGGTATAATATGTTTTTTCAGACCTAAAAAATGCTCAATTATTTCTTATCAAGTACCTATTCAAGTATCATGGCCATCAAAGTAGTTAACAACAAGAGACTAGGCTTACTTGGTCAACTAAGGGATATGCCTATTGGTATAGAGGGATACTAATGGAGTGAATGCATGATCATAACATCAATGTAACTACCTCATGTAGGTGGTTTGAAACATTTTATATTAATCATGGAGAATGGAATAGTTTTTAAGCCCCATTGACATGCAAGAGAGAGATGGTTACTTAATGCTTCACAAAGGCCTAATTGGACCATGTGTCTGCCCTTGTAACTATCATGAGATGAGGTAGTTGACCAAGTTGGCATGATAATGTTGTGTATGGATTAAACCTTGGACATAAATATAATTATAATTCCCAAAAGGCTCATTTAAGACCACTCACCACCTAAGAAATGCATGAGGGAGTTATGGGAGCTGGTTTTAACTACTCATTGAGTGAATTATGATCATTCATGATCTATTCATGAATTATCCATGCCACATTATATTCTCCCTCTTACTCATGTTCTATAAATTGAGGCTCTAAGGCCATTATATTTATACCTTAGTTGGGTATGATGAAACTCTACCCAAATTATATCTTGCAAACCTTTTGAATTAATAAGGACTATTTCAATATTCCTTACTAGATTAATGTGTTATGTGCTTATTGATTTGCAGAAGTGGTGAAGTTTTATTCTCCTTTATAGGTCCTTGTCCCCACCTAGTTACTAGGATATTATCTTATTTAAGTCATAGGATGTGTCAAAGTGTTGGTGACTATGTTTGAAGTGTAACTATTGACTTTATAAGTCACCCCCAAGTTAGTGCAAGGCCTCCCAAGATCATTCAAGAGGTTAGCATAGTTGTGAGGTCCCAAGTGCTTTAGGTGGAAGAAGCACAAATATTTCCCATCTATGCCAAAGCCTAAACTAAAGGCATAGATCTATGAATCAAGGTAGTAATGATTCATGCCAACATAATGATATCAACATATATCTTTACACAAGGTTTTATGATGTGCAAGTTAGAAGGTGTACAAAGTTTTAGAGTGTGGGTCCCCAAACTCTAAAATGACCAAGTAAAAGAGACAACATAATAAGTAGTTATGGGAATAATCTATCATACCAAAAATCTTCATCTTGGTGCATGCTCTACTTTAAAATCTTCTTCATACCCATTTAAGATAGCTTTATGCTTACACATAAGATCTCACATCTATGCTTCTAAATGGGACAACCCATAGCCTTTCTTTTGATATTATGATGTAGCCACCTTACGCTCACTTAAATATAAGGAAGTTTTTAGCTACCTAGAACAAGTGCTAGCCATCCACATGTCATACCGATGCCACTCCTATCTAGCAATTCAAATATCTTCCCTGAGAGTTCATCGAAGCACCATATGTTAGGAGGTTGATAGAGTTAATGAAGATCATTGGAGGTAGTTGAGTGAAGCTCAAGGCATTATAAGAATAATTTAATTCAAAAGTGGCTATTTGACCTTAGATTTTGATTAAACACCATATTTTTATATTGATATGGAAATATTATAGTTTTTAATACACATATATCTAAAAGCAATCCTACCATCAACCTAGGTCTAATCATTAGACAAACTTTGAGAAGCATGGCGGTAGTGCCATAAATGCATTAAATGCTTCTCCCATCACTCAAGTGGTGAATTTATTGTAAAAATAACTTAATCCTCTATAAAATTATGGTTTTTCCATTTTAAAAAGGGTTGACACATTTTTATTATCCTCATGCTATATAAATTCACCCTCCATGAGTTCTTGTATTGGCTAAATCCTTGAATGTTAATGAGAATTGAGTTCACCTATTTTCATTATTATGATGATTTTTGTGTTATTTGTGTTTATTTATTTATATCTATGGGTAATATTCACCCCTCTATTTAATCGTTGACTCCCTGTAACTCCTCATTGAAGTCATACCTCACTTGATGGTCGCATTTTGTGTGTACTCAAGTTTATGTTGATGTTGTTTGTAGACCATTTATCATCCCTCTCATCATATCACTATGTTCCTATTAATTTATGTGAATTAATCATGCATGTAGAGTAACTTGATGAAAACTATGTGATATTTTATTAATCTCAATCACTTGCATTGTGGTTATGGTAGTAAGAACACTCACTCTAATTAGGCACATCACCCTTTTATTTTATGCACTTTTACCTTCTCCCTCCATTTTCCTCAAAAAGAAATTAGGTTTAGACTAGTGGTAGATTACATTTCTACTCTTTAGGTTTGTGCACTAGTCTTAAGCTAGGTGTGTTTAAAATAGAAGGAATATAGCCTACTCCAGAGACTCATCCAAAAGAGTGCAATGGTCCCACACCTTGGGGAAGTTTTCATCATTATAGTGAGAGAACTAATGCTCATATGCATAGCTATGGAATAATACTTTCATGCCTATCACTGAGACCTCCCATACCCTATGTAGGACTTCCACACCTAGTACCCCACCAAAAATATTACTCATGTCATTAAACATCCATGAGTGCATGTTTCAAATGACAATAGTTTATGGCATGCCTAGTGGGACCAAAATTGAAAAAGCTAAAGGATGAGTGCTTTATTTAGATATCAAGTCTAGTAGACACTCAAAAAGAGCACCTAAAGACTCCCAACACATTCAATTTTCAAAGACCAGTCCCCTATTTACATGCTAAGAATAACAAGATCATCTACAAGAGGCATTGATTTCCATTTCACTAAGCGTCTCGTGCCATCTAGAAGAAGGAGAGATAGAGTATCTTTATCCCTTATTAAGAGGTGTGACATAAGCTAGTCTCTACCTAGAGCTTAGTATACACTATCATTTGGAAGGTTATATTATAGAAGGGGCCTATTCCCTGCCCATTTATGGCAGTGCTAAGGAATCAAGTATTTGTGCTTTTTAATGGAGGTAGTCCATTAGTCCTAGTGTAGTATGATGATATTTCGGTGTCCACTCTTAAGAGCCTTCCATATTTATGGGTGAGAATTTAACCTCCCCTATGGAGCATATCCAAGATATTGTGAATATATATGCAATATACCATGTCACCCAAGATAATGTTACATTAAGATTACTAGCTCATTCCTTGAAAGGAAAAGATCTTGAATGGTTTACGGGCTTACAATCAAACTCCATTAATATTTAGGATGAGATTGGTGAGGATTTATGAAAGTAGTTCAAGGAATAGAGTAATCATATATCCCTAATAGAGTATCTCAGGCATATAAAATGACCACCACATGAAACAATGGTCAACTTCAACTTTAGATTTTAGAGGGTCTAGGATAGAATCCTATCCTTATGTAAGCCATCTTATAACACTACATTTTTATATTTCCTAAAATATCTTAATATTAATATTGTAGTGATGATTAAATCCATAGGAGGCATGGTTATCCTTGATGCTTATGAAGCTATAGTGCACCTAGAGAATTGCTTAATTCAAGCAAGCAAGATTGTGCCTAGACCCCTAATGACTATATTTATAAAACCTCCTCCCAATCAAGTAACTGTGTAACCAATGATAGTGCATATCCATACTATAGTAAGCAAACCTACTTTATACTATACTCCTTTCAATGAATTTCACAAATTAAATATGTTATTAAAAAGTTTTGGGAATGAGGTAGTTACCCTCAAAAGGTAACAAGTGTAGTATCCTAGATATCATCACCCTTTCAATTGAAAATATCAGCCAAATATACCTCCTTACCAAGGTGTCATGTAGTCATAAAAATAGATCACATATAATAGAGCATATTATGCATAAAAGGATGATGTTGATAGTACCTCCAAATCCCTTGTACCAGTACATAATAATATAGAGTAAGATTTGAAATGGTGATTTCGATGCAACCAACTACATGCATAAATAGATCTTTAAATTAGGTACTTATGGTGAAAATCATACATTATTTAAAGAAAAACAAATAGTGCACCCCTATAAATTGAAGAGGTCCAACCATAAACTTAGTTATAGGATGGGTAAGCCTTCATCAATTGACATGAGGAGGATTTCAATTAAGCAAATCAAGGTAGCATGCCTGTATTGGAAGCACTCTAGTTGCTTTCAACACTAGAATTAAATAAAGAGATAAAAAATTATCCATACCAACTAAAATGATCTTACCTTATACCCCCCAAACCAAATTTATAGGTGTGCTAGCTAGAGTAACTATAGAGCCCTTGTGTTTGGAGAAGGTTTTGTAGAAGGAGAAAGTGCCCCAAAATAGTATGCCAACATTAGAAAAACTTGCCATTCCAAAACCATAATTAAAAGGATCTCAAGTTACTTTTAGCATAATAGATCAGATGAAGAAGACCAGCCTCAATTTTACAATGTGCAATGTGCTTACCATTCTAACTCAATAGAATTTATTATAAGATGTGTTAAAAGGCTTTTAGGAGTGTCTTATTCCCAAATCAGTGCCTACCACTTCTTCGATATTGTGAAAAATAAAAGAGGAAGCACATGTATGTAATATAATTAGTAATATACCCCCATTATATTTATCCTTAATCATTAGCTAGCATTTGGTACATAATTTCATGATTGATTTTGACACAAACAACTTGATGATGTCAAATAAGATCACAAACACACTAAGAAATGCATATACCCCTATTTCAAAAGGAGTGGTACAACTTGATGACATAATAGTAAAATTTATAGGTGTAATCAAGGACTTAAATCTAACATTGCATACATACCCAATCCTTTTTATTGCATAGGATATCATAATCATCAAGTTTCCCCTATTTTTCCATCAACCTCTCTCAAGACTTCATAATAAAAATGGGTGGGTATTTGTCTTTAGATTAGTCACGTATGTTGTTGAGAACTAGATATCAAACAAATTTACCATGAAGGTAGAGCCTATCTTCAAGATCCATGTCAAACCATACACTCCTATCCTTGTTGAGCAAAATTATGTGATGTTCAACCAAAAAGAGGATCTAATTATCCATGAGGCCATAACACCATTGAAAACAACCCTAGAAAACCTACTAGATGAATTAACATATGAACTCTTTTAATTTGACCCATATTACATCATAGGAGAGAATCTAAGACTACCTAAACTCATGAAGGTGCACAAGAATCCTGAAGGCATCTAGCAGTTATACTTTGATGGTTCCTAGAGTAGGAATGGCATAGGAGATGGTGTCATATTGGTCTCTCACAAAAAATAAAAATACTTTAATTCCTATAGAATATAGTTCACTTTCACAAATAATGCTATTACGTATGAGGTGTTAATTCAAGTTTTTTAGCTTGCACAAAAGAAAGGAATAAAGTTGCAATCATTAGGTGATAGTGAGTTAGTTGTCAATAGGTTCAAGCATAGATCATGACCTAAAATGACTTGATGAAATAATACAAACATAGTGTGTGGGATATGATTGAAGGGTTTGATGCCTTAAACATCACCTCCATACCAAGAGCATAAAATGCTGATGTGCATAGGTTGGCAACTATAGGTGTGTAATATGACATTCTGCATGAAAAATGAAAGAGTTAAAAGAGCTCATAAAGCTTGTAGTCAGATTTATAACTCATGATAACATGGAAAACTAGAAATTATTTGAGAGTAATGAGTAAATCATCAATTTACTTCAAGATGAAGCAGAATTTTGCACCATGAATCAGTTGTAGCTATAAGCCTAATATGAAGAACATGTCATCCAACTAAAGGGGAATAAGTTATTATAGCTATTGATGCACAAGGAACACTCAAAACATAGTAAGGCTAGTATAATACTTATAATCAAGCACTCCTCATAGGTCACCAAATTAGTATCGGTGTAAAATAAGAATGGGGAGATATGCCTACATGGAATTCAAGGACCTAAATAAGGCTTCCCTCAAAGACCACTATCCTCTTCTGCCCATGGAGTAAATCTTGAAAATGGTCATAAGCACAAAGAGATTTTCATTTACTGATGATTATTTTAGCTATAACTAGATTCAAGTACAAGAGTGTGACTGATATAAAACCACATTCACCATTAAGTGGTGAAGCTATGCATATTAGTGCATACTTTTTGGCCTAAAAAATAGAGGTGAAACCTTCCAAAAATCTATGGATATGTCATTAAAATATCTCATTAATAAGATCATATTGGTCTACCTTGATGATATAACTATTTTCTTAAAGTGCAAAAAGGATCATTTTGGCTACCTAGAGCAAGTCTTCTAGAGGTGTCATTAGTTTGGAATATCTACGAACCCTAGGAAGTGCATCTTTACAATTCATGAAGGTTCCCTACTCATCCACATTATTTCTAAAGAGGGACTCACAATTGATCTAGAGTGAGTCAAGCTTATCTCATACCTTCCCCTTCCAAGCCATAAGAAGAATCTATAGAGTTTCTTGGGGAGAATCAACTTTGTAAGAAGGTTTGTGCCTAGTTTCACTATCATGGTCAAGCCCCTCACTGTGATATTGAAAATTAATGCTATATTTATCTAGATGCACGTAGGGAAAGAGAGTTTCGAGGTCATTAAGCATGCCATCATGAAACCCCCACCTTGATCAACCTAGATTATAATAAGGACTTCATACTTTATGCATTTAGTATAATAAAAGACATGCCAACCATTCTGACATAGCAGAATAGAGATCAACTAGAGCAACTAATTGATTTCTTTAGCTAGGTGCTAAAGGATAATGAGCTACATTATAATTTTGTAGAAAAAAATACCCTCATAATTGTGAGTGTTAAAGAAATTTAGGCATATGATCTCTAATAAAAAGATCTAAATCATGGTCATGTAAACAAGTATTAAAGAAATCTTACTTAGTATAGACATCAATGAGGAACAAGTTGGATGGATCACTAAAGTGATGGAGTAAAACATAGACATCTAGGTCACTAGGTTGGTATGAAGAAAAGGAATACATGAGTAGTTAGCCAAAGTAGAAAATTAGAGGATGGTACCATCCTAATGATGCATGAAGAAGAATGTGCAAGCTAAGAATCTATGACCAATTGAGTTCATGATATGAGATCCTTCCTTTAACATAGCATATATCCTCTTCGCCTTGATAAGGCTAAGTATAGACATTTTAAGTTGTAGTCCATTCCCTATATACTTATAGATGGTGTGTTTTTTTGAAAATTTCTCAATGGGCTCCTCCTAAGGTGTGTGAAAGGAAAGTAAATAGGTAAAAATATTCAAGAATTCCATAACATCTTTACAAGAGGCCACTACTAACCTAAGACCACTACTATGAAGATCATATGAGCTTATTATTATTGGCTGACCCTGTTCGAAGATGTGTATGCATATGTGTAAAATTGTAAAAAGAGTTCCTTATTAATAGGAAAACAAAGGCTTTCATCCTTACCACTACATCTGATCCAAATTGATTAACCCTTTGCATAGTGGGGCTTGGATTTCATAGGCATGATTAACTTACCATGAAGTAATGGGCACAAGTGGATCCTAACAGCCATCGACTATTACATAAGGTGGATAGAGGTAGTTACACTTAATAAGGATAAAAAAACTTCCATCTTGAGTTTCTAAAATGGTATTATAACAATATTCAACATTATTACTATCATTATCTCTAATAATGCACTAGATTTCCTTGGGACTAGGATCAGTGAGTGGGCAACCAAGCACAACATCTACTTGAGAGCCTCATCAAACTATTACCCCCATGGTAATGATCTAGTTGAGTTCAATAACAAGAACCTGATCATATCATAAAGAGGACTCTAGAATATAATTAATGATCTTGATATACTAAGATCAAAACTTCTCTTTGGGATGATAGGATCATGCCTAAGAGAGTGTTAGGAAACTCATCTTTCATGCTAGTCTATGTAAGGGAAGGTAGGTTACCAGTATCCCTTGACTTACCTTTCTTAGAACTCACACATTAGTTGGAGCTGATTGAGAGTGATTCCTTTGAATTAAGAATGGTAGAACTCATGGATCTCAAAAAAATTAGATCACAAACTACTTGTACCATAGAATTTTAGTAGGCATAGACCAAGAGGATCTTTGATAAGAAGATTGATGCCTAAAGTTTCAAGTTAGGGGACTTAGTGATTAAATGGGATGCAAACAAAGCAAAATATAGAAGACATACTAATTTTGACATAATATGGATTAGTCCATACACCATCACTAGTTTCAAGCCATCTAATGCCTTCTAGCTCATTAGAATGAATAGAGAAGAGTTACATATCCCAGTCAATGGGATTCATCTCAAGCACTATCTCCATTAACTCTTTGTATACAATTGTAAATAAGTAGATTAGTTGATTTTATTTCCCTAAATTCACGCTTTGAGTGACCTTGTATTAGAGTAGTTTGAATTCCTCCAAGCACTTTTTTGCATTTTTTTTCTTAGCTTAGGTCTTTTCATCTAAGTGCCTTCAGTGTAGTTCATGTCTTGTCAAGTGAATCTTATTTCATTCTAAGAGCCAAAAGTGTGCAATCAACACAATAGGAGAAGAAATATCTATGGGATCCAAATACTCTATACCTAAGAGATTTTTCAAATGATTACTAAGTCCCTAATTAATAGGCAAATGGCTTACTATAGATGCTCAAAAACTACATAGTTTTAGATGTTGAAACAACTTGAACTCCTACCTGACCTAAAGCTAGTCAACCACCTAGTTGACTTAGCCCATTTATTAATTTACTAACTTGAACTCCCTATCCTAGCTCCTCTACATTAAATTTTTAATCCACCCCCTTTTAACTTTTTTTCCTCTAGAGCCTCGACCACTGACAGTCAGCCTAACTGATGATGGTTATCCTGAGCATCAATGGTCAGGTCCTCCAAGATTACTTTAAAAACATTACCAGCCATATGAGATAATCATGGATACATATATAAACTTTTCTTATACAATGACAACAAGCATTAAAGCATTGTAAGTGGTAACTTTATCCTCCATCACAACTAACAACTTCCTCCTACACATTTGTTAACTTCATCTTATACAAGGAAAGAAATATGAGGAGAAAAGGATCTATAAATACAATAAAACATGTCCAAGCTATCTTATTTATAGGTATCCAACATCCATTCAATAAAAAATTAGAATAAATAGAGACCCAAACCTCTATTAGAATCACTTTTTAAGGCCAAATTACTATCACTCTGGCCAAATTACTTCAGCCTTCCACCATTATGTTATAGGTATCTCATGATTGTTTTCTTTGATCTATTTCATTTCTAACATCCTTGCCTTATCCATATCATCTTTATATTATTTATCATCCTTAAGACCCATAACATCCCTCTACTTGACCAATTACCCAATCTACCATTAATTTTTTGAACGTTTCTAGAATTTCATAGGTAACCATCGATGGCTAGCCCAATCATCGATGGTCACCTTAACTATTGATGGTTGCCTTTAAGTTATCACACACTTAAAGGTAAATTAATCATTTTTTTCACTCTCGTTATCACACACTTATCCAAATCACATAATCAATCAACACACCAAAACATACTTGAGACAAGGCTTGACTAGGATTTCATCACCTAGAGATAAACCTTACCCTTTCTTGACAATCTCTCTTCGAGGTCATTACCAAGGGGAGAAATAATTTAACTCTCTGGTTGAGTATAAAATTTAAAATTTAGTATATTTTGGCTAAAAACCTAACACCATTATTGTTTCAATGTGTGAAGTGAGTGGGTAGGACCCAATACCAAGGTACATAATAAAGATCAATACATATTTCTCTCTTAAGCACCTAAACATAACCTAAAACCAACCTTATATTTTCATCTTTAATACCTCATCTATAAACCAAGTTTCCTCTTCACACTCTAAGGCATAAACCAAAAATGATTTAAAAAAAACCCTAGGTTATTACATGCACTTTAGTGTATGTTTGATTTCCTTGAGTTCTTTTATTTTTCTTGCTCTTTATTTGAGGTGTGAGTTTCATCATTTTATCTCCTATTTACTCTCATGGTCTTTACTAGATATCAGTTGAGGAATCAAACCAGCCAGAAACCACCTTCTTCTTATTCCTCCATGGAGTATACCTTTGATGCTAAAGGTTCCCCTCATTTTTTTGACCCTCCTACTAGGCCTCTGATTATTATCGAGGGTGATCCAAATTTCACTACCTTCCTTGATAATAACCTTGTGGCTCTTCAGCATTACCTAAACACCTTATCTAAATGTACCCCTTTTTGCTTTGATTCCTCCCATAGATCCTCCCTATGGTATGCCTTCCCATCTTCTAGTGGGTACTAGCTCAACCCAACCTATACTCACCCAAGCCTTTTCTTCTTCTTCTTCTAATATCCCACCTACTACCACTCCCCAAACTCCTTCCAACATCCCAACTAATATCCAAACACCTACTACCCAACCAATATCTCCAATATTGGATCAACTTTACCTCTTGTTACCTATAACCCTTCTACTGTGGGGGTATTTTCTACCCCTATTTCTACCATTACCCTTAGTTTAACTAGCCCACCAATTTTTACCCCATTTTAGAGTTTGATACTTTCCATACCTCAAACATTTACACCAATTAGTAGTATAGTTACCACCTATCAATAATAGACTAGCACTTTCATACATTCAACCTAATCTAGATCCATAAAACCATCCACCAACCCAAACATACCTCTAAACTAACCCATATCAATGCTCCAAAAATTAGCCATGACATCTTACCCATATATTTCTAACCTAAAAGAATACATATCACACTCTACCTAGCCATTTATGTCAATCAATCTTTATGGGGAATTATTCCAAGCCCCTATGACCACATAACAAGATGTGGTTTCTTCATCACCCTGTATCACTTATCCATACATTACTGCCACCTATCCTCAACAAATCTTACCACTTAATTATGTATATTTCCTAACCTAAAATAGATTTGGTTCTGATGTTAATGGATAAAATGACCAACCTAGAGTTATCTATCTCTGGGTCTCATAACCTTTTATCCTGTGATAAACCCATCCATCCATCCATTCCCATATATGCTTATCCTCCTCAATGGGAATTATTCAATTTTTCAAAATTACAAGGTAAGGAGGACCCCTAGCAACATTTGAGATCATTTCATCATTCTTATTATTTGATCTCATATGATGATGCTCTCCTCCTTCATACCTTCCCCATGTATTTATTAGGACCAAACCTTGATTGGTATAGTGATCTCATAAGATACTCCATCTTTTCCTTCTCCCAATTGGCTCAAACTTTTTTAGAGAACTTCTTATTAAATATATCTAAAGAGGTTTCTATTACCGAACTCTATTCTATTAGGCAATTTGATGATGAATCAATTGCCAATTTAGTAGCTATATGGAGGGGTCTCATCAACCCACTTTCTTTATCCTCACCTCAATCTGAGCTGATTTAGCTCTTCTCTAAAGGTTTTTTCAAACATATTTCCCCCACTCTTCAATTTCAAAATTTCAAAATTTTTGATAAGGCATTCACTATGGCAAATAAACTTGAAAACCAAACCATTGACAAAAGGAAATTGAAACTATGGAACAAGAATTATAGCTTTAAATATAGTGAACCTCCCTCAACCAAAACCACTAACCAATCAACCATCCCAATACTAAATCAAAATCATATGAAAACTTAGTGGTCCTAAAAAAATGCTTCATCACCAACTTTAAGCCAACCCCATCAAACTAATTCTTCCAACCCTTCTTACCAATAAAACCAAAACCAAAATTGAGCTCCTCCAAAATAATATACTCCCATAGGGTTGTCTTATGCTTCGTTTTTGGATAAATAACTTAAATATAACATCATCCAACTTCTACCTATTAAACAACCCCTACAATTTGATGCTTCTCACCCTGTGCCTGGTTGGCATAATGATAATGACCATTGTGCCTTTTACTGAGTTATTAGACATGACACCAATAGATGTAATACCTTCAAAAGTCTTGTCCAAAGCTTAATAAATAGTGGATAACTTTCATTTGATAATCCCAATGCACCTCCTAATCAGTCCCTTGACATATTTTGTAAACCCTTTCCCAAGCATGCTCCTTCTAACCATCACCATGACAAAAAACCAAAATCATCTCACTCTCATGAGGCACATACAATCAAAATTATTATTAGTGAGCCCATTATTGAGGGTACCATTACCTCAACCACTACTTCCTCCATTTCACTTGTAAAAGTAGTGGAATCACCTTCTATCCCTTTAGATACCTAAATGACGGAATTGACCACCCCTATCTCTTCACTTGATGAGACCTTAGCTTTATCCACCTCTCATTTGATGGAAACACCCAAGGAGACAAATCTTGATTTAACCATTTATTTTTGCTCAACTCTACCCATTGAAGTGGTATAACTACCCTCCATTATTTTAAACACCTAAAAAAAGAAATCAACCATGTCCATTACTTCACTTGAGGACACTATACCTACCTCCCCCATCATAGAACCATCCATTCCCTCTTTGGAAACCATCCAATAAGAGAAGGTTACCTCATTCACCCAACCACCAATTTTGGAACCTCCCATCAAGAACAAGGATAGAGAAACCATTCACTCTTCTCCACTTAAGGGCTTAATCTTTGAAACCAAGGACTAAAGAACTAAACCTATCTACAAGCCCTTTTTTAGAATAGTCCAAATTCTAGAGTTAAGTTCTCAATCCAACTTTGATAGAGCCACCTTTTGGCATTGTCTAGGGCTCCCTTACCAAAACAAATCTTAATCCTTAACCTCACTTTAAACCACCCTTAATCCCATTATTACCACTCCATAAAATACCTCTTCTTCCAAAACCATATGTGAACCATCCTAACCACCTTCACATAACATTGTCAAATCACCTTATGCCTCTCTTACCAAACCTATCAAGAATCTAAGAATTCTTCTCACACCTAGTCAAACTCACCACTCTTTAAAGTTAGTCTTAACTCCATCTAGTCCACCAAAGAAACCCCCAACCAAACCAATTAAGAACAACATTAAACTAGACCCATACCACCTCCTTCCCACTTACCTTCTATTTTAGGACCCGATCCTTCTACCATCCCAATTACTTATTCTTCCTCTAATAAAACATCCCCTTTTTCTCTATCTACACCTACCTCTACCAAATCATCTAGTTTGCCTTCATTCTTAACTAACCTATCCACCTCTACTTTCCCACCTATATCAAACCTTTCATCATCTAAATCTTCCACTTTTAAATCATTTGCCCTGAAGCTAACCATAACTAAGTAATCTCAACAACCAAACAAAACCATTCCACCACCTACAAATTCTAAGGTGAAAATTGTAGACACCTAAATCTAGCCATTGATGGCCTTCAGCCTGGCTTTTGACCAATTTCTACCAAAGTGCACAATTTGGCTTAAAAACACTAAAACACATTAAAAGCTTTGAAACTGACATATTCAAGTGCCAATTTTGGCCAAAGTATACCTAAATGGGGCAATGAATTTTATGGCCTAGCTAATTTTGATCATACCATTTTGAGTCAAGATGTCAATTTTACACTTGGGTGCCCTAGATTGATCTTTTATATCAAATATCTTACACGAGACATGTGACTTTGTTATTTGGTGTTAAAACCATCCTAAATGGGATAATATGTCCAATAAATCTAACATCAACTTCCAGTTATAATTAAATCAAATTTTGAGCTAATAACACGACATTCTAACCAATTTGATTAATTTATGCACCAAAGAGCTAAGGTTTACACCAAAATAACTAATCATGCTTAAAAATAGTTAATTCAAATCATGAGCCTAATTAAGAATTCCATAGAACTTGTTGAATAAATCTTTATTATAAATTGACTGTTGTCAAGTACATCATCAAATGACATCATCTAATGGGGTGGCATCCACAAGCCATAAATGCATAAAATATCAAGATTTATGCCTCCCATGCCTATTCGTTGCCCCTCTATCCCAAATATTGATGAGCCTATTTATGAATTTTAACTACATAATTGAATTAATATTTAGCCACACATCTTCATCTTAAAATGGATGGTTTAGGTTGAATCTAGTCAGTTTTAAAAATCTATAAATAAGAGAGCCATGAACATGAATTTTAAGCTCTTTTATGCCAAAATTATAATGTCCAAATGCATTCAAAATGATTATGTTTTAGTGATATAATACCCAAATATTGATCCAATCCAAGCCAAGCCAATGCCAAACATGGTGCCAAGGAAAGATGGAGGTAGCCACACTTCATTGATGCAAGCTTTATGAGCACAAACTGAGCAAGCCACTTCAAAAAGCTATTTGGAGCATCCAAATAAGGTGAATGAAGGTTTATTTAAATTTTATTTGTTATTTTCATATGTATGTTTGTTATTAATATCCCCATAGTTTCTTGGCCTAGAGATGTTAAGCTAGTTAGTGTGTTTCTTTCATTTTGATTTCATTTTAGAACTAACACAGTACTAACCATTCTCTCTTGAGTTAAATAATTAGTTCACATAATGGTACACCTAGTGGGACCCTAGCCACATAAATTTTCTCACAAAGTCTCTTTCAAGCAACCTACTAACCAATTTTGTATAAAATCTTGGAGTGAAAGAGTCAAAAGAGTGAAATTTTAAGTTAAAATTCTATTTTTATGATAATTGTGTTTTTGTTCTTGGTAACATCAGTTTTGCTTTCTGTTATAATATTGTTTCCATCATAGTAGTGATTTTGTAACAAAATCAATATTTTCTAAACAATGATTTTGTATCCTTGAGTAACAATATCATTCACCAGAATAACAATTTCATTTGCATGAGTAGTGATTTCATAAAAATAATGATTTTGTTGTAAAACAATGATATTATTCACCTTATGTAATGATTTCATATTCGACAATAGTGATTTTGTCAACAAAACAATGATTTTTTCAGTTTTGGTAGTGATTTTTTATGAGCAGTAATATTGTCAATTAGAATAATGATATTATTTCTTGGGCAATGATATCATTGATTTGGCCAATAATTTTGTTTAAAACAATTTTTTTATTTAGTAGTGATTTCATAATAAAATAGTGATATTGTGTTTTATATCAAACTAATCCATAACAATGATATTGTTGTCTAATAATTATGATTTTGTATGGAAATAATGATATTGACTATGTAACATCAATTTTGAAACAAAGAGCTTTTTTTGAGAAGTTGATTTACTCATTTGCAAACTAGCTTCAAAGTTAAAGGACATATTGAATCTTTCATTATAGGATCAATATTAAAATTTGTTAATACATGTTTTTAAGACATTTTTTGAAAGTTTAAAATGGACTAAGAACTTTGTTTTGGTACTTAATGGAAAATTTAGATAATTAGGTAAATGTTTTGAAAAATTGTGCTTTCAAAGTTACAACTTAAGACCAAGAGGTCAAAACAACACCACCTAATCTTTCATTTGGTGCTTAAATTTGAACTCACCTATTAAACTTTGTTTTCAATAGTTGTTTAAACAAAGAATTTGATTAGAAAAAGAAGGGCATTCTGTGTATTCTCTTCCATCCATCCCCTTTAGGGAATTTTTAGAATCAAAAGCATCTTCCTTATTGCAAACATGTCTAGTTTAAGGCATAAAAATATTTTCATCTAAAGCACTCCCGAAAAACTCACAATGGTTTGGGTAATATTGAAATAAACCTAAAGTATTTCTATTAAATCATTTATTTTTATATAAATTTGGCTTGTAAAGGGAACTTCATTACCTTCTACAAAGTTTTTTAGGGAAGCTTTGACCCAGAGTTTCATCTCCTGGCATTGACTTCAACTACTTCTACTAGGATAAAAGGTTTGAGTGGTTAAACCACCTTCTAGTGTTGGAGTTTCACATGAGATGTATCTACACTTTGGACACCACACTACATTGAGAAAGTGATGGATGTAGTCATTATAAAAAGGACAAGACCTTTTTCAAACAAGCTAAGTGTCATGGACACCCAATTATGTGCATTTATTTTGCATCATGACATGAAATTCATTATGTAATTGATCCATCTAGAATGATTGAAAAATAATTAGTTTTAGTCAAACCCACATTGCCATACCCTTGCTAGGATTTGGATGATTATACTTAGTGTATTTTTGTCATTTTTACTTGGTATGTTTTGAGACTAAAACTGGATTATTTATTTATAACCATGTTAAAACCAATTTGTTTATACATCAATCTTTTATCTAAAGAGGTTTTATGTTGGCCATTTTCCACCACATTTATGCCTTGAATTTTTTTCTAACCTTGTTTGTGTGTGTGTGTCACTTGAGTTGAGGTGGGTACCATTATGCTTATCAAGTTTAAACTTTTAAATCTTTGAAACATAACATTGATGACATAATTTGAGCATGATCACATAGTTAGCATTCTCAATTTGCTTTAAAAATTATTTACCATTGTATTAAAAACCATTTGTTTCAAACCATGTCATGCATACCATTTGGACCTTATTTATGCACTGTCATGCTATCTAATCTTATCTAGCTTGTTTGGTCAAAACTTAGTTTTCAAAATTGAGTTTTTATTTAACCTTTTCAAAGTTTGGATTCAAATATTGATTGATTTCTATTTAGGCCTTAATTTATGGGACTAATATATATATCTTTCTCTTTTAGGTTGCATAATTTCGATTAATCGATTACCCAAATTTGAAAACTATTGATGGTTTATTTATTCAATGCCTATTCTCATCATTTTTTATGCCTTTATTTGAGATAACACAAACTTTCTTCAAGAGCCTTTTGCCTTATGGATTATACCAACTGATCATGTTTATGTTTGATTCTGTGTGTTGCGTCTATGTCAAACTTGTTTCCAAACTTGCTAAATTAAATCAAATCACATCATCCTTTATTTAAAGCCTAGCTTTTTATTCCATTTGGCCAAAAGTCCTAGCATAGCCTATTTAAGCCTAGATTTTGACTCCATGTTTAGATAAAAGATCTAGCAACTCTTTTCCCTTTCTTGGTTTAGACTTTTTTTGGAACACTTTGACCTAGACCTTTGACATGCCAATTTTTATTCAGATGATTGACCTTTTGTGCATATGGAATTTAGCATTAGATTTTTTTATGTTAAATCTTAAAAAAAACCATTTTAGAGATATAGCTCCATGATCAAATCATTATTTTGAGATAAAGCTTGTCCTTCAACCAAGTTAGTCAAAGTTTAAACCATTTGTCCTTTGGACATAGTTTTTCAAAGTTTATAGAACTATAAGCCCTTTTATTTTAGAGCTTTCATCATTTATGTAGATATGTATATTTACATTTATTGTGGAGTCATGTACAATCCAAATTATGATAAAATAGCTACATAAAATCCCACTAGTAACCCCTATAGAGAAAGATTTTATAAGGAGTTTTATTATATTCCCTACAATACTCCATATAGGGAACATAGTAAAAATCCATAAAATCCAATTCAAATTATCAATTGGGATGATATGATTTATGAGGAGGACTTTGAAAACCCAAATATAGATAATTTTGTTTGGGATACTAATCCATACCCTATTTACATTAATCAGTACATAGAAATTATTTAAGAACTAGCTTATGATCCAACTCAAGATTGGGATGATATGGTTTATGAAGAGGACTTATATACATTGGATTGTGAAAAAAATCAAGCTCCATAATGCCCCATTACTAGTCTGAGACCTCATCCTTTGGCTTGTATAAGTAACCAAGCCCCATACTGCCATGTTGTTACTATTTCAGGACTTCATCCTTTAGCTCCTGCAATCAATCACACTCCCCAATGCCATACCATTATCCAACCATTGATCATTTTTCATCCATTACCAATATTTACATAATTTATAAAACCACATACCATTCCTCATCCAGTACCAATCCCATCAAAACCTCAATTAATCCAATCATTTGAAGACCAAGCTATGTTTAAAACTAGTATTTTCTAACTCATTGAAAACCAAAGCCAAGAGAACAAACCAATCTGAGATTTTTTTTTGAGACAACCACTTATGATAAGTCAAATTATGATGAATCACCCTTTGATCTTATACCTATTGTTGAGAAGTCTCACTCTAATGAGCCAGTCTTTGTTGAATCGCTTCTTAATGATTATAACTACTTTTAGGCAAATAATTACCTCGACCATATGCTTGTTTTTTAAGATCTTGATATTGAAAATTAAATTTATAAGGATTTGTCTCTTTACCTTTTTCCCATCTTAGAGGGGTCCCACTCTCATAAACCAATTTTTATAGATTCCACCTGCCATCATAGGTTGTTACTTGTCTAGTACCAAACATTCAACAAGACATCATTAAAAATAAGTACCCATTAGATGAAGAATTAGAGTTAGATTTAGGTTCTATTATTGAAACAACATCAAATTTAGCATAAAAATTAAAATCAACATTAGTCTTAACATCAAATTCACATTCCATTGAGTTGGAATTAGATTTAGATATAGAATATGTTCATGACTATTACAACATTGGTTATGTATTCCTTATAAATAAATTTGAATACATTTTTAATCCTTTTAAATTTTTTTAGGATGAACACTTTAGCTTCGACATAAGTTATCCTAGTATCTTATATGGATAGCGCAACCTCTCCCAATTTTATTACCATTCCACAGTCCATTACCATCAACAAAAATAGCCATATTATTGACATTCTATCTCCCACAAGTGTCAATTGGGATCGATAGAATCACACTTTATTGAACTGCATCTAGGGTGACATAGTAGTTGAAGAAACAAAATGAGGCCAAGACCACATTCATGTGTATAAGACCACTCTGCTAGTGAAACCTTTTCAAAGGTGATAGGGGACACACAAATTTCTAACTTAGCATCTTTTAGTGAATTTTTTTTGGAAGCACTAGAAGAAAATCAAAGTCAAAATCTAATGTTAATTATTGAAACCTTATTGAAATAACTATGGAAAAATCAAGACAACTTCATTGGTACAAACCTCTTTAAGGCACTAATAACTGAGCACAAATGTTCTTCACTACTTGATGAAGACAAAATCAAAGATAACATCAAAATAACTTTCTATTTATAGCCTAATCAGATGGTAACTACTTTCAAGATCAAACAACAAAAAAATATGGTGGTCCTATGAAGGGCATCTTCAAAGGTCTTCATTCCTACGACATATAAAGTTGTGTTAAATCTGGCATCATCAACATTACGTGTGATTGAAAGTCCTGATCTTCATTTATTTCCTAACCATTACACATTCCATTATCATCCACCATTTCATTTTAAAATAAACCTATCATTCATTATTTATACCTATTTACCATCCACAATTGTATTTTTCTTTACAAAGGCTATAAAGACACCTTATCTCAATGCTTGAAAGAATTAGAGTCAATGATCGATGAATATCACAAAAGAATTATCCGTATTCAAGTCTACAACCATTTATAAATAGAGAAACTATTCAAATGAGGTGTGGGATAGAAATTATCATGATTGATTATTTTATTTGTATCATCTATTGATTAGGACATGTATCTCCACTTTAGTAGGAATAATATAATCATATGCCATTTGTTTCTCTAGATTTTCACTAATTGCATTCAAATGAGAAAGAAACTAAGGTTAAGAGGTTATGGGTTTGATGTTACCCAGGTTTAGTGCACACCGTATCCAAGCTTTGTGGGAGCTCCATTTTGGATGTGGAAGAAACAACTACAGTAAGAAAGAAACTTAAATAAGAAAATGTTAGAAGAGGATATGGTGGACTACCAAGCTACGCGCTCGGTCCTAGAAGCGTGAAGCTCTGTGAGGGATGATGCTCCACTGTTTAAAGATAAAAGTGTTGTATAAAAAGAAATGATAAAATACTAAAGGAATGGAAAAATAAATAGTGTGTACCTATTCCTTGTAGTCTATGTGTCTTAGAATGTTATAGAAAGTTGGCTGAAGGTTTTGTTTGGTCTATAGGCTATTTGGATAGGTTTTTTGGTTTGTTAGTTCAGAATACAATTGCCAACGTTGGTTGGTCTATCGAGGTCGGTGAGTAAATGATGCTGATGTCGGTTGGGTTGCCGATGTTGGTAGGGGTTGTTGGCCTTGGATGGATTTCAAGATATTTTTGTGGTGGACAGAGGAATTTTTGGAATTTTGAAGGTTTGTGCAAGGTTGTGGGAAGGTGAATGAGGTATGAGGAAGGGTAAAGGTAAAGGTAAAGGATAGGTGTGAGAAGAGGGTGAGAATAAGGGGAAGGCATTTTAGCCCCTCCATGAAAGAAGTCAGACCTCTCAATAGTATTTAGAAATATTAATGAAAACTAATTAACAATATATTCTAAAACTTTGAAATGAGGACTAGAGTACTTAGCTTTATAGGGTGAAGACCTAGAGGTGTCAGAATGGTGATTCCTATTGTGGATGATATGACCAGTGTTATGAGCCAATGAAGAGAACATGGATTGCTTCAATTTAGTAGCTCAAGGTCCTCGTACAGTCTCTCAATCTAGTCTCTAGAATGATTTGTGTAGAGCTTTGGTAGCCAGGAGAATGATAGTCGAGTTCTGGTGCTTGATTCAGAATGTGCATGTGAATGTGTGAGAAGGTGGGGTAGCTCAATGTGTAGATCCTATCTTATGTAACTGACGTCAGTGATCTCACTGGCGTTGGCCAACGGTTGATCTAGGTGAGGTGTCCAAGGTGAGGTAATTAATTTAAAATAAGTAGTTTTTTAAATTAATAAGGTGTGAAAGGGTGGGTTAGGAGTGTTAACATTTAGAAGGGGACCAAGGGGGGGTTGACATGATATTGGTGTCTACACCATTATCATACCTAGGCTAGAACTAAACATGTACCATACCATTTCATTATCATGCCATTATCATTGTTACATATCCTTTTGCCAATATTGTATATCCAAACCAATCACCTTACCACTTAGGGGCAACCCTCTTACCATTTTATCTAATTTATCAAACCATAAATATCCATATAAAAACCATATCATCCTATCATTCCATTCCTATCTGGACCAAAGCCTATTTTTAGTCATCCTACCCAATTTTATTTTGATCTTAGTTCCTTTAGTTTTTTCCACACTTTTTACGAAAGGATTATGATTAAGTTTAAAATCTTATCAAATTTGTGTTTCAATGATAGTTTATGAAAGTAGTGTGATAGTTGATCTAGCAAGATACCTTTTATTTTCCATCTTATATCAAGTTGGTTTATGTGATCCTAATTATAACCACCTATGGGCAAATCAGTGTTTCACCTATCTTGCTACTAATTATAACCACCTATGGGAACATTAGTATCATTGACCTATTCCATTGCATCTTATTTATAACTACCTATGGGTAAACTAGGGGAAACACTTGTCTATCATGGATTGTCACATCATCTTTCCATTTTTTTAATTTGACTAGCTATTTACTATATTTGAGAACTTGTTATTACTTGGTCAAGTTTCTCCCCACATTTTGTGTGGATAGAGCTAGTATGACTTGAGGCAATTTTGGGACTATGTGGGCCATTCTCAATTCATGTTAAGGTCACCTCAGTCCCCCTTTCCACACTCTTTCCATTTTTCAAGTAACCTAAGCCACACTCTCACCATTTTATGAACTTGAACCATATAGTATCTCATAACTCTCCATCAAGTTGAGATACTAAAAAAAATCCAAAAACATTTGTCCTATCTAAGCTTAGTTATTTATCCTCGATCTACCCTATTGGGGCAAAGTCATTGTTAGGATGCTTTATTTTTCTTTTGTTTTTAGGATTTCTATTTGTTTTTTTTATTTTAAGTTATTTGTTTAGTTATGTGCTTTCTATCTGTTTGTTTGTTTATTTATTCACTTGCCTATTTATTTGCTTTCAATATTGTTGCCTTAACTCAGTCTATATGTGTTCATTGGGTGATTCCTTACACACATTATTCTTGATTCCATCTATATTCATATGTCAACATTATCATCATGGTTTTTATAATTGGTGCATTATTTTCAAGTGTTTATTGGATCAAGAGTTAGTCCTCATGCACATTTCAAGATAGTCTTCATGATGTTCTATCATGATGCATAACATCACATGCTATAGAAAAAAATAGCTTCGAGAAGGTCTACAATCAATGGAGCCACATAAGTTTCTCCTTGGCACCTTTGCAAAACCTTCCACCTATATTGATCAAATTCACCCACTGACCATTTTATTTGTATTATTTCTAATAAGGATGTGCATCTCCCTATTGGTAGGTGTAATTGAATCTTTTATAAATGATAAAATATTATTCTTCTATCCATCCCTTTCATCGTCTTGCACAGCCTCATATGCCTAGTTGTTTATGGATTCTTTATTTATTAGACCATCACATCTACATTTGTACCCACTCATATTTAATCTATATGCTAGGCTATATCCTTGAGTTATGCTTACTAATATACCCTAGCTATGGAACCATCATCTTTATAAGATAATCTAGGTCCTCTTAATGATTATAAGCACCTATGGGAAAATCATTATTTTTGACTTTTATTCTTGATTATAACCACCTTTGGGAAAATCAATACTTTTTAAATTAATGAATGCAAGTATTTTATCATTTAGATTACTTTCAACCATAGGTTAATCCCACCTTTATTCTTGCTTCTTTTTGAGGGACCATCCATCCACATATGTGATGGCCACTCCCTCAAGGGGCATCATTATAGGATTTTCAAAAACCATTTGGAGCTTTGTTCTTCAATCATCATCTTCATTTTAGCATACATGGAATTTCACATTATTTGACAAGACATTATTGTGCCTACAGTTTTTAGTATCTTCCCAAATAGGGGCAAACTATAGATACCTAAATATGACCACTTACGACCTTCAACCAGGCTTTTGACCAATTTCCACCAAAGTGCACAATTTGGTTTAAAAAAACTAAAACACATTAAATTCTTTGAAACTGACATATTCAAGTGCCAATTTTGGCCAAAGTAACCCTAAATGGGGCACACATTTTATGGTCCATCTAATTTTGATGAAATTATTTTGAGTCAAAATGCCAATTTCATACTTGGGTGCCCTGGATTGCTCTTTTCTGTCAAATCTCTCGCATGAGACATGTGCCTTTATTATTTGGTGTTGACAACATCCTAAATGGGATAATGGATCCAATAAATCTAACATCAACTTCTAATTCCAATCTAATCAAATTTTGAGCAAATAATAGGATGTTGTAACTAATTTGATTAATTTGTGCTCCAAAGAGCCAAGGTTTGAACCAAAATGACTAATCATGCTTAAAGTTAATTAATTCAAATCATGAGCCTAATTAAGAATTTCATGAAACTTGTTGAATAAATCTTTATTGAAATTTGATAATCATTAACTACATCATCAAATGACATCATCTAATGAGGTGGCATCCACAAGCCATAAATGCATAAAATATTAGGATTTATGCTTCCCATGCCTATTCTTTGCCCCTCTATCCTAAATATTGATGAGCCTATTTATAAATTTTAATTGAATAATTGAATTAATCCTTAGCCACACATATTCATCTTGAAATGGATGGTTTAGGTTAATTATAATCATTTTTGAATATTTATAAATAGGAGAGCCATGAACATGAATTTTAAGCTCTTTTATGCCAAACTTATAATGCCTAAATGCATTCCAAATCATTATTTTTTAGTGTTATAATGCCTGAATATTGAGCCAAACCAAGCCAAGCCAAAGCCAAACATGGTGCTAAGGAGATATGGAAGTAGCCATACTTCATTGATGCAAACTTCATGAGCACAAATTGAGGAAGCCACTTCAACAAGCTATTTGGAGCATCCAAAGAAGGTGAAGGAAGGTTTCTTTACATTTTAGTTGTTTCATATGTATTTTTGTTATTAATCTTCCCTATTGTATAGGCCTAGAGATGTTATGCTAGTTACTATGTTTCTTTCATTTTTTTTTCATTTTGGAACTAACATAATACTAACTATCCTCTCTTGAGTCAAATTCTTAGTTCACAAAACTATTTCTAAGAAGGCTCCCATCCCTAAAACTATAAACCCATCACCTCCAAAACCTTTGAATGAATCCTATTCAACCATACGACAAAGTTTATTACAAATTTATTCCATTAACATACCACCTATCAAACCATTATACCCCTCTAATAGCAAACCCTACTATCTCAATGATAGCTTGATCTGTGCATACCATTGGGCACTGAGACATGACATAAATAACTACAAATATATCCAATCACTTGTTCATAGCCTATGTGATGATGATGATTTATTATTAGATGAACCTATTTTACCTCTATTATCAATCTAACTACTAAATCAACTTAACCAACATTTACCTACTCCCTTACTCTCACCAAAGAGTGAGGAGGAAGAACTAAAACAACCATTAAACCTGGAAAATCCTCCCATCCACACTATTCATATGGTTACCTAATCTTGGGCTCAATAGAAGGACAAGGGAAAATACAAATTATCCATTCCTTAGACATACCCTTCAACCCTTTAGCCTTATAACCAAACCCAAACACCTACACCTTCACCTATCCCACCACCAAAACCCAAAGTATCAAATTTGGGAACCTCTCTCTCCAAACCTTCTAACTCCATCTAGTGTATCATGTTTGTTGGGTGAATATTTTGTCGTCAACTAACTGATGACAAAATGGGTATATCAGCCACAGCATAGGGAGATTTACACCATGAGAAGTGTGGGTTTACCAGATCTAGATGAGGTAAATCTCTCCTCTCATCAAGGGGAGGTTCCCTATAAATACTTACATGCTAAATATATATATATATATATATATATATATATATATATAATTAAGCAAAAAATAACATAGAGGGTGGTATAATAGCATCTACCTCTCTTTTTTCAGCAATAATGTATAAAGAACAAAAGGGGGAAATCCTAGTCCATAACCAACAACATTCCTCTTCTTTCAGGGATGGTATCAAACGTGGAGTAGAAAATCACCTGAAGTGATGAAGTTCACAAGAACACTCACGTAAGCACAAAGTCTTTTGTAGTCTCCTTCACTGATTCGTAACAAGTATAATCATAGAGTAAAGTGAAGCACAAAGTCTTCACCTGAAACTACAAAAGAGAACTAAATCTCAAAGATAAAAGCAGCACAAAGTCTATCTTCTACATTCTAGAAATGTCCTCAGATAATACTAACACACCCACTTTGCTTATTAAATCAGATGAATAAGATGTTACCAGGAAAAAGGACATAAGAACTATTTCCTAAACAACACAAACAATCTCAACACAAAGTCTGAAATAACCTGCTTCTCATTCATTCATCAAAATATGATTTACAAATTTGAGCACAAAGTCTCAAAAGTTGCTTCAATTGTAGCAGAGTGTTTGCTATTAATTTTTCCAAGCTCCTTTACAAAATGAGGTCTCCACTATATATAGGGAGAAAATCCTCAAAAAGAGAAAATAATAAAATATACAAAATATCTTAGTGAAAGATGACTCATCTTTGACTTTCAGATATTTTTTTGAAATTTTTACACGTAATTACATATTTCAAAATTGCATGCACTTTGCACAAAATAGAAGTGCATAAGGAGAGAAGAAGAAAGAAAAGAGAGAGAATCAGTTCTGGCCGCCAGGTTTCTTCAGATGGGCATCGTACATGGTGATAGATGCCTAAATTCCCATGCTGTCTAGCGTAACTATGTTCTTAGAGATGATTCTTGCTCTGATCAGTGCATCCTTCAATGCTATGATGGCTTTAGCATGGCCAGTTAACCTAGATTTCAAATTCTCCAAAGTTAACTGAGCATCTAGAATGCTGTCTACCGAAGACATTGAGAAGGATTTTTCTTCAAAATCTCTCTGAATCATCTCCTTGAAATTCTGAATCATCTCTTCTACTGGAAGGAAATGATTATCCTTAGAGGTTAAGTCACATGGCAACAGCTATGTAAACTAGGTACGAAGTCATGTAGAACTTGAAGTAAGTCTATACCCTGGTTAACTATTCATGGAGAGCATTGCTGATTTGCTCTCCCCAAAAGATGGCTTGTTTACCCTGGAGGATGATCTTAATGAATGGTTACATCCATTCATGGAACTGTGAAGAAGACGGGAGGCCCCGTACTCTATTGAGAAGGGTGATCAAATCACCAACTTCTTCGATGAAATCACTCCTTGGGAAGTTCTACGGCCATCTGGAGAGGCCGGTCTTGGGGTTCTTCAGCCACTTATAATTTATAGCCTTTTTTGCCCTCTCAGGGTCTTTATCATACTCCTTATGTGCATCCCTAAAGTTGATTTGGGTTACTTTGGTGGCTAGAGGGCACATGAAAACTTTGTTGATGAATTTGGGGTCCAACTAAATCACTGTGTTACCGCTGGTGTCTAAGACCATCCTGGTCTCTTTGTTGTAGAAGTGCACGCATTGGAGGATGAACTCAACATGATGCATTGCTACCGAAAAGGTGGCCACCAGGTAGATGTTTCTCTCAATGATCCTCTTTATCTCAGTGCTGGGATTTGTCGCCTTGGTTCACGCCAGGAATTTGGCCATGTCCACGTGGCCAATCTCAGTGTTCCCAATGTCCTTGACATTCGAGGAGACTAATTTGAGTGGGAAGATGCCCTGGTACTTATATTTCATGGTTTTTTCCCTCTTGGGAGATGCTTCTGTCATGGGGAATGATCTTGATCGGATGGGAGCAGGTGTGCAAGAGTTCACTGATTAAGCTGCAGTCATAATCACAGATGAGAGGAGAGTGGATGAGAGAGGAAAAGCACAATTTAAGTGATCTTGGTTATTGGAGGTCACTTAAAAAGGTTGAGTGGAAGAAAGAACAGAAAATGAGGAGAAAGGGAAAGAAAAGGACAGGTCAAAAAATTCCTGGGAGTTAGGAAAATTTGGGAGAGAAACATAGGGGTAGAAAAAATTGCTGCCCCTACATGTAAAAAAAATGCAAGGGCAGCAAAATTCACTACCCATGCAGGAACGGGCTGCATAGGCGGTGAATTTTGCTGCCCTTGCAGGCTGGGGAAAGGAAAAGGGAAAGGGTAGCAAAAATTGCCACCCTTGCAAAGAATGTCTGTAGGGGTAGTGAATTTCACCACCTTTGCTGACGGTGGAATGAAAGAGGGTAAGGGCAGCAAAAATCGCTACCCGTATAAGGAAAAATTGAAAGGACATATGGGCGGCAAAAATCATCGCCTGTGTGGGCTGTTAGGAGAAACCCATGGGTGAGGGAGAAAACCATGCCCGTGGCAAGGTAAAAAGGGAGCACATTTAACAAACAACATTTAACTAATACTTAAGCAAAAAACAAGAAAAGAAACCATGCGGGCCATGAGGTCGAATCTAAAAAAGCATTCTTTAACTCATCAGTTGGGTTGCTTAGGCACAAGAGACAGGAGGAGAGAAGGAAGCAATGAGGAGAAGAGAGGCTCAAATTGGTTTATATGAGTGGAAAACCCACCCCAACAACCCACTGTGCACAGCCATAAATGCTGCACATGGTTACCGAGACGTGCAAGGGCGGCAAAATTTGTTGCCCTTGCATTTTTCATTAAATTTGAGTGCAGTGGCAGAAAAATTTGCCACCCTTGCAGGTCAAGGTGTAGGGGTGGCAAATTTTTCTGCCCTTGCAAGCAAAAAGGCATTGGCAGCAAAATTTGTCGCCCTTGCACAAAAAGCAAAATAAATGTAGAGGCAACAAATTTTGCCACCTTTGCACGAAAATGGAAAAAAGACTAACTCTAAAAGGAGAGTCTAGGGGAGGGGAAAACTTGGCTAGAACGAGATTGTAACCACTTTCACGTTCTGAGGCCAAGATGAGAATGAATTTGAAATTCATCTCGAAAAACAAACTTAGAGAGACAAAAGATGAAATGGATAAGTTTCATAGGGGGTTGTTCCCAAAAATGAGCTAAGCTAATTTTGGAAACAACAGCTGGCTCCTGTTGGGGAACTTTCACTGATCAAATTGATTAGTGGGAGTAGAAACCAATCTCTAAGTGCTTTCATCCAAGCCATTAGGCTACGGAGTTAGGCTAGAAATGAAAGAGAGAAAACAGACAAAACATAAATATTGTACATATATACAAATGGACTCATCATAGCTTCAAGGATTGAATAGCTTAAGATGCTGTCTGTTGTGAGGTAGTGCAAATGGTGTTCCATCTTGGTACTGTAGCAAGAAGCTAGCCTCACCACAAAGCTATCAAATGGTAATCAGGCCTCTCCATAGGGAGTCAAATTTGCCATGCATCCCTTTTGGTTCTCGCCTCTTGTCCCATAACAAGACTTGATCTCCAACTTGGAATTCACACACTCTAGCTCTCTTATCAAAAAGTGCCTTCACCTGATTCTGATGTTTCATAATTTGGTCTACTACCATAACTCGTTGTTCATTCAACTTGATCAGACACATGATTCGTTTGTCAACTGAGCTTTCAAAAGTTGAGTCTTCAATTGCTTTGGTTAATCTGAGTGCTGGTAGTTCAAGGGTGATGGGAATTTTTGCATTCAATCCATACAAAATTTGGAAAGGTGACATACCTATAGCCCTTTTAGGTGTTATCCTGTTAGCCCATAAAGCATTATACAAAGCTTTGTGCCATGTTCTCTGATTATCATCCACCAATTTCCTGATAATCGTGACTAGGTTCTTGTTACTTGATTTTGCTTGGCCATTTCCTTGAGGAAAATAGTCTGAAGTGTGGGATAAGGTAATCCCATAATGAAAAAAATTGAGTAATTTCATGCAATGAAAAATAGGCTGTATTATCTGTTACGATCTTTAGTGGAACCCCAAACCAAGAGATAATATTTTCTTTAAGAAAGCTGCATACCACTTCAGACGTAGCATGCTTGGTCAAGATGGCCTCCACCCACTTAGTAAAATAATCTATTGCCGTAAGGACATAATCATGTCTGGCACTTGAAGATGGGTTGACCACTCCAATGAAGTCAATACCCCACTACTAAAATGGTTCCTCGATCACAACTGGCTTGAGGGGCAAAGCAGGCAGCTTAGGCTTTTCAACGAATTACTGACATAATTCACACCTACGCACCCATTTGTAGGCATCCTAGAATAGCATGGGTAAATAATACCTTGCTCATAGAATTTTTTGCATTGTCACTAGGGCAGAAAAATGTCCTCCACAAGCCAAATTGTGGAAAGATTCTAAGAGTATTTTTTGTTGAGCTTTGTCAACACAATGAAGAAATGCCCCATCTAGGTTTCTCTTGTAAAGACCATTATCCCACAAAACATAACCAACTGCTTTCAATTTAAAATTTCATTTCTCTTTAAAAGAAAGATGAGCGGGACACTCACCATATGTCATAAAATGAGCAATGTCAGAATACCACTCATCAGTAGTGGTGAAAAAGAGAACTGTAGGCACACCTTTGATCTCTACTTTTTCACTTTCTACTTCATCTAGAATGTTGTTGGCGATCAACTGGCAGAGACCCATTCTTCGTACGAGCTTGGTGGGTTTGATGTCTAGATCAAACTCTTGAGTTTTGGCAATCTAGTTACCTCTCTTCGTACCAAACTCTTGCTGAGTCAAAATGGATTTTACTATTGTATTTGGTACAAGAACTTCAGTGTGAGAATTCAAGATATAAAACTTGAAATGCTTGACAACTTTGACCATGGCATACGCATGCTTCTCCATAAGGAAATATTTTAGCTCGTGATCTTTGAGTGGACAACTCATGAATGAGATAGGAGATTCTGCCCCTTCTAGATTTTGCTGGACCCAAATAGCCGATAGTGTATGCTCAGAGGCATAACTATATATTTTAAAACCTTTAGTATAATCTAGATAGACCAAGACTGGTGCACGGGCGATTGCTTCCTTAATCTCTTTGAATGCTGACTTACCCTCAGTAGTCCACTTAAACGTAGCATTGCCCTTCATCATGTTGACAATATGACGAGTTTTCTCAGCAAACTTAGGAATAAACCTTCTGAGAAAATTCACCTTTCCAAAGAAAGAGTGAACTACGGTCTTGCTGGTAGGCAGAGTAAGCTCCTGGATGGAATTGACTCTTTCTGAATCAATTCTAATACATTCTCAGGACATGATGTGTCTAAGAAGTTTCCCTTTAGTTACTCTAAAGATGGATTTCTTTGGGTTTAAAGAGATACCATTTTGATGACAGCATTCCAATACCTTTTACAAATGGTGAACATGCTCAGAACGATGTTTTGAAAATACCATCAGATCGTCCAGGTATACTACAATGAATTTTCCCATCTCATCTTTAAAAGCAAGATCCATCACCATTTGAAAAGTGGCACCTACATTTATCAGACCAAAAGGCATCTTGTGGTAAGTGAATGTGCCCCAAGGTATGGTGAACGTTGTCTTATCCTGATCTGCTTTCCCAACTTCAACCTGATTGTACCTCAAAAATGTGTCTAGCATTGATAACATTTCTAAACCTATTACCATCTGTAGAACTTGATCCATGATGGGGAGAGGGTAATTATCTTTTAAAGACAACTGATTTAAGTTCTTGAAATCCACACAAATTTGAATTTTTCCATTTTTCTTTCTAATGGGTACTATGTTGGCAATCCATGTTGAGTGATGGATTGAAAAAATTATTTGGGCATCCAGCATCTTTTGTATCTCAGCTAAAATAGTACCTGAGATTTTTGGATTATATTACCTAGATTTTTTCTTGTAAGGTACAGAGTTGGCTTTCAGGAGAATGTCGTGATGGATGTCATTTGGCCTGAGTGATTTTAGGTCATCGTAAGAATAGGCCAATACATCTATATACTGGCAGAGTAGACTAGCAAGCACAAACCTTTCCTCGGGAGTGCAACATTTCCCAATGTTTACCATCTTAGGATCACGCTTGGTTCCCAAGTTGACTTGATCAAAATCTTGGGAAGAATTTGAATCTGTTCATTATTGTTTGATAAACTTGTCATGGTTATCAAACAACTTCTCTAGGGAAACCAGACCTTTGGGAATCTTATTCCCCCTAAGCTATAGAAAATCTTCTCTTGTGTTCGCATGGGCCTCAGGGGCTGCCCCACACTCTCGAGGTTCACTACCTTCAAAATGCAGTTGTTCAAAATTGTCCTTTTGCTCCAAGAAGGCGATTATTTGATCATCATTGTTAAACACTTGCCAGTGGCCGGCATTATCTGGTACACTTGGTCAAAAAACCAGCTCAATAGTATACTTATCTCCCTTAAAATTTGGGTGAGGAACTAGAAGGGTGGCAGAGATAGCCAATGCATCTGCTTGGTCATTGAATTCCCTCGAAATGGTAGAGATGTTGAAGGCATCAAAATTTTCAATCTGATCTCAGACCAGGTTGTGATAGTGGTACAACCTCTCATTCTTTGTCTGATAGAGGTTCCTCACCTGGCATACTATCAACTCAGCATCCCCTTTAGCATGGAGTTATCTAACACCTCTTTTTGTGGCAGCCTGTGGTCCGAACAATAGAGATTCATATTTAGCTATATTTTTGGTATTGTTGAACTGCAATTTGTAAGATAAAGGAATAATATCTTCCTGAGGGGATACCAACACAACCCTAGCTCCTAAACCAGTAGTAGAGCAGCTACCATCAAATTCTAAGGTCCATACTTCATTAGATACTGCTTTATCCACAAAAGCTTTTTTGTTTTGAGGAAGGGGTTCTTCCATGTGTTCATTTTGATTGGTTGATTTTTCCACTGTACCAACTAAACACAAACTCAAGTTATCACTCAAGGGAGTTTCATCAGGTGTCTCATGGGTTCCATCTGTAGATAGGAAGTAGTTACCCATGCCTAAGGACTCAAATAAAATTTGAGCTTCCAGTGCTGATGATCGGGTAACTACGTACCTTGCTTCTTTTTTAGGAAGAAACTTCTTCATGACACCTTGGATTGGGATCCTTGCTTCGGACAAATCCATACTTAGCTCACCTTCGACATCCTTGCAGAAGTTTTGCCCAAGTAGGATGCCATAAGATGCGGGAACATTGGCCACTAAAACCATCATTTTTATCCTCTTCTCTGGAAAAGCCACGAAGGCATATTGAGTGTCTTTTATTTGACCAAAGAGAGGAACTTGCTTATTTTCCATGGAAAAACACCTCCCAAAAGTTTTGGTCAAAGTCAGGCCAAGAGAATCTGCCACTTTTGCGGGCATGACATTATCTGAAGCTCCAGAGTCTATAATATAATTACTCAGTTTGTAACCATTTATAAGTAGGGAAACATAGAAAGGTTCTATTTTCTCGAGAGCGATAGGAGGAGTCACAACAAGATTGTTTTGGGCTGGTGGGTCTTTAGGGGGATCAGGAACCACTTTTAAAGAGTCTTGTCCTATAGGGACAGCTTTGTTTTTCACATATTCTACTAACCTATCAAATTGTCCTGGGTTAGCTCTTAAATATTCAACCTCTATCATTTGAATTTTAGTCTTTCTAACATGATCAATTATATCAAATAATTGAAAAGAACTTGCAATATAGGAAGAGAGTCCATCATCAGGGACTTTAACAGGTGTGGCACTGGTCTGAGTAGCAGAAGTGGAAGGTATCGGGTGATTGGGAGTACTTACTTTTTTATAGGTTACCTGATCTTTTGATTGTGGAGGCAATGGAGTCCTGCATTTAGCAATGGAAACCATTGGTTGGGGTTCTTCATCTGCCTTTCCTTTGTCAGTCTGTGAAGCCGATTGATTCTGAGATCTGGTGAAAACAATGTAAGCTCCATCCAAATCCTCCCCTTTACTTCCAGCTTCATCTTGGAAATCCAAGAAATTGATATTGGAGTCGCCAACTAATTCCTCTTCTTTCTCATCAAAGAGGTTAGTATTTTTTTGTTGATCTAAATGAGGTTGAAAAGAGTTGTCGTGCTTAGCTTCCAGGTAGCCAACTACTGAATTGGCAGGTGCTGCTTCAATGGCTAATCACCCTGAATGGGAGGTAGATGATTGGATTGCCCTTGGTTCCAAGCAGCATTATCTTGATATTGTTAACTCTAGAACATTCTCTTCAGTGCATCTCAATAGGTAGGAGCAGACGTACCTTGGGCTATTTGCCTCTTCAAAGCTATCAGTTCGTTCATTAATTTTTGCACCATAGGATTTGTAGTACATAAAGAACTTTCAGCAGATGAAGAGAATTTATTTTTACTAGAGTCTTTTCTAATCTTACCTGCCAGGATAAGATCATCTTCAATCTTGGTAGCCAAACTTTGAGCCAAGGTTAAATCCATAGGGCTAGCTCACCTTAAAAGGAAACTTACTTCGGGAAGCTGCGAATTGATGAAAAAGCACTTGAGATTTTCTAGTGTGGGCTGAGCCACAGTTGGAATTCGATTTCTCAACTTGTTGAATTTAGCTATGAAATCCCTCATGGGTTCCTGGGATTCTTTCTTCAACTGTGTCAGCTGAGCCAACAAAGCGTGTGCATCCTCAGTGGGTTTAAACCTAGCTTCGAATTTGGACTTGAGCATATCCCAGTCTGTTACTGACCTAGCTTGCAGGTGATAGAACTAATCTACAACAGTACCTTGCAAAGTCTCTACAAAAAGTCTAACTGCTACATCTTTAAATTCCATGCCGATTACACCGCATGCTATGCAGAAAGTAGCAATATGCTCATCGGGATGAACCTTCCCATCACCAAAAAACTTAAGAAACTTTTTCCCAGAACTACGAGGTAGTTCATGCAAAGGTGGAGTCAAGTTAAGAGGACCAAAAGAATTACCCCACGAGCCTTAAGCCATTATGTTAGGAGGATTAAATGGCGGGATAATAAACTTTGGTGGAGTGTTTATGGACAGGTAGTGATTAATAGCAGGAAAAGCAGTTCTATCTTGTTTTGGTGACCTGATAGAGTTAGGAGGGAAACTCTTAGAATGTTGAAGGAAAGGTGATGGAGGAAAGAGATCAAAGTTACTTTGTTGCACCAACTCAAACACATGATCAACAACACCCTTAGATCTCTGGCTTCTAGTGTAGCATGGAGTTGCCAGATTTAAAATGAAAATGGGACCGAAACTATTTCAAGTTGAAGCTTGGGGCTTCAAAATGCATGTTCGTATTCCAGCGGTTCTAGTTTTGTAGACCAGATAATATAATAGAGGTAAATGGTAAGGCTATAAGGATAATTGGTAAGACATGGAATGGAGTCGCCAGATTAAGCAATGGATAAGGGTAGGGACTGCTTCAATCTAAAACTTGAGGTTTCAGACTGCACATTCTTTTCTCAGTGGAGTTGCCAAAAAACTATTGGGTGAATATTTTGTCGTCAACTAACTGATGACAAAATGGGTATATCAGCCACAACATAGAGAGATTTATACCACGAGAAGTGTGGGTTTACCAGATCTAGACGAGGTAAATCTCTCCTCTCATCAAGGGGAGGTTCCCTATAAATACTTACGTGCTGGATATGTATATATATAATTAAGCAAAAAATAACGCAGAGGGTGGTATAATAGCATCTACCTCTCTTTTTTCAGAAGTAATGTATAAAGAATAAAGGGGGGAAATCCTAGTCCGTAGCCAACAACATTCCTCTTCTTTTAGGGATGGTATCAAACGTGGAGTAGAAAATCACCTGAAGTGACGAAGTTCACAAGAACACTCACGTAAGCACAAAGTCTTTCATAGTCTCCTTCACCAATTCGGAACAAGTACAATTGTAGAGTAAAGTGAAGCACAAAGTCTTCACCTGAAACTACAAAAGATAACTAAATCTCAAAGATAAAAGCAGCACAAAGTCTATCTTCTACCTTCTAGAAATGTCCTCAGATAATACTAACACACCCACTTTGCTTATTAAATCAGATGAATAAGATGTTACCAGGAAAAAGGACATAAGAACTATTTCTTAAACAACACAGAAATCTCAACATAAAGTCTGAAATAACCTACTTCTCATTCATTCATCAAAATATGATTTACAAATTTGAGCACAAAGTCTCAAAAGTTGCTTCAATTTTAGCAGAGTGTTTGCTATTAATTTTTCGAAGCTCCTTTACAAAATGAGGTCTCCACTATATATAGGGAGAAAATCCTCAAAAAGAGAAAATAATAAAATATACAGAATATCTTAGTCAAAGATGACTCATCTTTGACTTTCAGATATTTTTCTAAACTTTTTACATGTAATTACATATTTCAAAATTGCATGCACTTTGCACAAAACAGAAGTGCATAAGGAGAGAAGAAGAAAGAAAAGAGAGAGAGAATCAGTTCTGGCCATCAAGTTTCTTTAGATGGGCATTGTACATGGTGATAGATGCCTAAATTCCCATGCTGTCTGGCACAACTACGTTCTTGGAGATGATTCTTGCTCTGATCAGTGCATCCTTCAATGTTGTGATGGCTTTAGCATGGCCAATTAACCTAGATTTTAGATTCTCCAAAGTTAACTGAGCATCTAGAATGCTGTCCATCGAAGACATTGAGAAGGATTTTTCTTCAAAATCTCTCTGAATCATCTCCTTGAAATTTTAAATAATCTCTTCTATCGAAAGGAACTGATTGTCCTTAGAGGTTAAGTCGCATGGCAGCAACTATGTAAACTAGGTACGAAGTCATGTAGAACTTGAAGGAAGTCTATACCTTAGTTAACTATTCATGGAGAGCATTGCTGATTTGCTCTCCCCAAAAGATGGCTTGTTTACCCTGGAGGATGATCTTAATGAATGGGTACATCCATTCATGGAACTGTGAAGAAGACGGGAGGCCCCATACTCTGCTAAGAAGGGTGATCAAATCACCAACTTCTTCAATGAAATCACTCATTGGAAAGTTTTGCAGCCATTTAGAGAGGCCAGTCCTGGGGGTCTTCAGCCACTTATAATTTATAACCTTTTTTTCCCTCTTAGGGTCTTTATCATACTCCTTATGTGTGTCCCTGAAGTTGATTTGGGTTACTTCAGTGGCTGGAGGGCACATGAAAACTTTGTCGATGAATTCAGGGTCCAACTGAATCACCGTGTTGCCGCTAGCGTTGAGACCATCCTAGTCTCTTTGTTGTAGAAGTGCATGCATTGGAGGATGAACTCAACATGATGCACTATTACCAGAAAGGCAGCCACCAGGTGGATGTTGCTCTCAACAATCCTCTTTATCCTAGTGCTGGGATTTGTCACCTTAGTTCACACCAGGAATTTGGCCATGTCCACGTGGCTGATCTTGGTGTCCTGAATGTTATCGACATTCGAGGAGACTGATGTGAGCAGGAAGATGCTCTGGTACTTATACTTCATGGTTTTTTCCCTCTTAGGAGACACTTCCATCATGGGGAATGATCTTGATCGGATGGAAGCAGGTGTGTAGAAGTTCGCTGATTGAGCTGCAGTCATGATCACAGATGAGAGGAAAGTGGATGAGAGAGGGAAAGCAAAATTTAAGTGATCTTGATTATTGGAGGTCACTCAAAAAGGTTGAGTGGAAGAAAGAATGGAAAATGAGGAGAAAGGGAAAGAAAAGGACAGGTCAAAAAATTCTCAGGAGTTAAGAAAATTTGGGAGAGAAATGCAGGAGCGGCAAAAATTGCTGCCCCTACATGTAAAAAAAAATGCAAGGGTGGAAAAATTCACCACCCATGCAGGAATGGGCTACATAGGTGGCAAATTTCACCGCCCTTGCACGCTGGGGAAAGGAAAAGGGAAAGGGTGGTGAAAATTGCCACCCTTGCAAAGAATGTCTGCAGGGACGGTGAATTCTACCGTGCTTGCCGATGGTGGAAAGAAAGAGGGTAAGGGTGGCAAAAATTGCCACCCCTGCAAGGAAAAATTGAAAGGATGTATGGGCGGAAAAAATTGCCACCCGTGTGGGTTGTTAGGAGAAACCCGCAGGTGAGGGAGAAAACCACACCCACTGCAAGGTAAAAAGGGAGCACATGGGCTAGAGGAGAGAGAGGAAAAATAAACAACATTTAACTAATACTTAAGCAAAAAACAAGAAAAGAAATGAAATAAATGCCAAAAATGAGACCTACCTGAGAAACTGTGCGAGCCACGAGGTCAAATCTATCAAAGCATTCTTTAACTCGTCAGCTGGGTCGCTCAGGCGCAAAAGGCAGGAGGAGAGGAGGAAGCAATGAGGAGAAGAGAGGCTTGAATTGGTTTATATGGGGTGGAAAACCCATCGCAACAACCCATTGTGTGTGGCCATAAATGATGTGCACAGTTACTGAGACGTGTAAGGGTAGCAAAATTTGCTGCCCTTGCATTTTTTGTTAAATTTAAGTGCAAGGGCAGCAAAATTTACCGCCCTTGCAGGTTAAGGTGTATGGGGTGGCAAATTGTGCCACCCTTGTAGGCAAAAAAGCATGAGCGGCAAAATTTTCTGCCTTGCACAAAAAGCAAAAGAAATGCAGAGGCGGCAAATTTTGCCGCCTTTGCATGAAAATGGAAAAAAGACTAACTCCAGAAGGAGAGTCTAGGGGAGGGGAAAACTTGGCCAGAACAAGATTGTAACCACTTTCACATTCCAAGGCCAAGATGAGAATGAATTTGAAATTCATCTCAAAAAATGAACTTAGAGAAACGAAAGACGAAACAGACAAGTTTCGTAGGGGGTTGTTCCCAAAAACGAGCTAAGCTGATTTTGGAAACAACAATGTTGAAACAACTTCACAAGACATCAGTGAAAATGAGACCTTATGAACTAATCAACACCTCAACCCACTATCATCAGGCATTTATAGAGGCTCTGTAATCTATATAGGTTTAACCAAGTGACCTACAAATTCTTGCACCTTTTGTTGGAGCCCTCTAACTTTTTATCTTCATGACCTTTCAAGATTCTAAAATACCTCCTATTCATTCTGAGGATCTCTATTCTCCCCTTTAGATCACTACATACATCAATAAAACCTACATCAAAAGGGTGATGATTGATAGAAGATATAACATTACCATTATCTTCTCCCATACTTATGAGCAACTTTAGTTTCCCAAGAATATCATGTCAAAAAGCACAGTGGTCCTTTGTTCCTTCAATGATACCATGGCCACTACCTTGGAGATAGTGGTCTTCCATATCTTTTTAGGACCTTGCACTATTCCCAAACTATTTTACATTATAGAGTGTGATTTCAAATACAATGTATTAGTCAGATGCCCTTGGATCTATGCCATGAGTTTTGTCCCTTCTACCTAACATCGATGTGTCAAATTTGAACATAAAGGTCAAGTTGTTACCATAAAAGTTGACCCTAGTCCTTTTTCCTCTTACAATATGACACATTGACCTAATGATTTTCTTATTCCTCATTAATCCACCTTACAATCAACTACTAACAATATGACCTCACTACCAACCAGAAAAACCAATGCTCCTACCCACTATAGTGATGAAGCTTTAACTAGCTTATTTATCCCTTCTTCATATATCCCCATAGAGGACCCCTTGGAATATACATTCTAACATCTCTCACTTATACAGTATTATCTTTTAGCTTTGGATGCTTTCCCTACTCTAAAAGAGTATGGGAATCTCAAGCATGACCCTTCTTATTATCTCAACATTATAAGCATCATCCATTTCAAGCTTTAAAACAATCAAAAATATTTCATCTATGGGTGACTTTATTAGCCACTTTTCACTCCCATCACTACTTCATCCATCTAACCATTCACATCTAACTTCTCTTATCTCAACAAACTAGCCTTTGCCAAAGCTTACCTTTATAAGTGTGCTTGGAAGGGGTTTGGCCTTGGCATTTATGAAGAGGGACCTCACAAGTTACCCATATTCAAAACCCAAAAACCTCATGAATTATTTGGCCTTGGGTTTGTACCACCAAAAGAACCCACCTTACCAAAACCCATTGCTACCATAGAAGAGGATGTCCCATCTTTAACAACCCCATGTCCCTAAAAGAGTAAAGAATTTGATATCATCCCATCTTACTTGGTTTTTATCAATACTATTAGTTTTGGCCCACTGACCTATCAAAAGAGTGGTCAAACTAAGACCCTTCCTCTCATCCATCTTTAAATGATAGAGTGAGATTCTCCTACCATCAACACCATCCAACATCAAGATGATGATTCCATTCTCACCTAACTTGGTGTGGGGGATTATTCTACTCATAAATCCCTTCCTATTAAGAATCAAACCATGCTAAATGAATCAACCATTGATGTCAACTTGGGTACTCAGGATAACCCTCATATCATTAAAATTATTTAATCTTTAAATTCCATGGAGTAACAAGAATACAATTCTTTCCTTCATGATTGTAGCATAGCATTTACTTGGTACTATAAATATATGCCAAAAATTGATCCTTCTATTACCCCCCACAACATTGTCACTCATCTTGAGGTTAAGATAGTGCATTAGAAGCTTCATAGGATGCATCCTTGCATAACCCTTCTAGTCGAAGAATAACTTCAACATCTCTTATCCATCAACTTCATTCAGCTCATCAATTATCCATTATGGGTTTATAACATCATTCCCATCACCAATTCCATAGGGGGAATTCATCTTTGCATCAAATTTTATGACCTCAACTTTGCTTTCCCAAAAGATTACTTTCCTTTGCTAAACATTAACCAACTTATTGATCTTAATGTTATCCATGAGATGTTATCTCTCATGGATAGTTTCTTAGGATATAATTAGATCTTGATTTCCCCCAAAGATAAACATAAAACTTCCTTTATCACTCCATGGGGAACCTTTTGTTACAAGGTCATGCCTTTTGGTCTAAAGAACTAGAGCAACCTATGAACATACCATGACCTACATCTTTCATGATATCATCCATAAAATTGTAGATAACTATGTGTATGACCTCCTATAGAAATCTAAACATTAAAAATATCACCTAGCCATTATCGCAATGATCTTTGACTGATTAATCCATATCATGTCAAACTTAACCCTAGAAAATGCATTTTTGGGGTCTTATTGGGAAAACTTTTGGGTTTTATCATCTCTCTTCAAGGAATCAAAATAGACCCCACTAAAGTTAGAAAAATCTTGGAGATGCCTCCTCATACTAACCTTAAACAACTTTTCAACCTATAGGGGAAGCTTCAATCCATCCATCACTTCATCTCCCAGCTGTCAAATAGATGTCAACCCTTTCACCATCTCCTAGAAAAAGACACCTCTTTTAAGTGGACCAAGGATTGTCAAAAAGCCTTTTATTTAATTAAGGAGTACCTTATTTTTCAACAAATTATTATTCCTCCTAAAGAGGACCAACCCTTTTACCTTTATATATCTACCATAGACCATTCCCTAGAGGCAATGCTCTCTCACCATGATGAAAAGAGGAAAGATCAATCCATCTACTACATTAGCCACACACTTATAGAACATGAGACATGGTATGCTCATCTTAAGAAACTTTGTTTTGCCTTAGTCTTTGTGGCATCCAAACTCCATCACTACCTTCTTAATCATAAAACCTATATCATCACTAACACTGACCCACTCAAATACATGCACTCTAAACCATACCAAAGCTAGTGTATAGATAAGTGGCTCATGCTCTTAGATGAGTTTGATCTTGAGTTCCTATAGTAAAATTACATTAAATGACAATTAATTTTATATCAATTTGTTGAAGATCATCTACTAGACAACCAATCACTTCCTCTTGATTTTCCAGATGAGTCCACCACTACTCTTTCTCAAGAAGAACCCACCTACCAATTGACAATGTTTTTTGATGGCTCTAAATGCCAACATGATGGAGGTGTCAGAATCATTATCATTCCCCTTAATGGTGAAACTTTTACCCTTTCCTTTAAACTCAACTTTCAATGTACCAATAATGTGGTTGAGTATGAAGCCTTGGTCATAGGTCTTTAAACCACTCTATCTTTAAGAGTTAAAATAATTAGTATCTTTGGTGACTCTCAACTTGTGATCAACTAGGTCAATATATCATACCAATTCAAAAAATATGTCCTATTAAATTTAAAATAACTCATAGACATACTCTTATCATCATTCAATCATTACCTTATCCAGTCAATTCCTTGATCTACTAATAAGTTCATGGACACAATAGCTTCTCTTTCTTCCCATATCCCATCTTAACATATTAAATATAAACTACTTGTCACCATACATCACTTTATCACACCTTTAAATATTATTTATGACCTCCCTACCATTTTTAGTGTGGAGGTATCTCTTCCTAACATTTGGTATGACCAAACTTTAAACTACCTTAACCTTGGCATTGTTCCTCCCAACCTATCGAGGAATGACCAAAGAGATTTTGTTTATATTACCACTCATTATAGCATAGTAAGGGGAATCCTTTATAAACATGGCTTTGATGGCCTCCTTATCCATTGTCTACATAGTCATGAAGCTTCCCATGCTATCAAGGAAATATATGACATAATCTATGGGAGACACTTTAGTGGTCTAGCTATTTTGAAATGTATCCTTCAACTTGGCTATTACTAGCCCACCCTCAATTAGGAATATTTTGATTATGTAAATAAGTGTTTCAAATGTTAATAACATGCTAATTTACATCACGCATCAGCCCATAGCCTTCAAGTATCCAAAGACTATTGGCCCTTATCCTAATGAGATCTCAATCTTATTCAGAAAATCAATCCTCATTATTCATAATAACACCAATCCATCTTTACTGCTACTAAATATTTCACTAAGTGGGTAGAAGATATCCCTTTTATCTCAACCAAAGTCAAAAATATTATTTATTTCATTAAACACCATATCATCTGCCACTTCATTTTTCCTCATAAGATCATCACTGATAATGGAAAATCTTTAAAAAAAATAAAATCTGAGGCCTTTGCAATTCTTTTTGTATCAAGTTAATATTTTCCTCACCCTATCATCCATAATCAAATGGACAAGCAAAAATTTCTAACAAAACTCTCACCAAAATGCTAACCAAAGTCATCAGTGCTTCTGGTTAAGATTAGCATCTGCATATGCCTTTCACTTTATGGGCTTATTATACTAACATTCAAACCTCTATGGGTGTTACCCCTTTCTCTATCATCTTTAGAGTAGAGGCAATATTACCTTTCAAAGTATATATTCCTTCTCTTCACATATCTTTGCATGAGATCCTTTCTAAGAGTGATTATCATTAAGAATGTCTTTCTCAACTTGAACTCCTTGATGAACATTGCCTCACTACCCTTAATCATATTCATATCTATCAATAATGAATCAAGCATGCATACAACAAATACTTGAAAGCGCATGAATTCAATATCAGAGACCTTACCCTTAAGGAAAACCAACATGTAACTAATATGGAAAAAATCAAAAATGGCAAGTTTGCTTTCAATTATCTTCGAGCCTACATCATAACCCATAAGTATGGATCATGAGCTCATCATTTGTCTACTCTTGAAGGAAAACTAGAACCTGAGCCTCTCAATGCTTTGCATCTACATCCTTTTCATTATTAAAATAAGGATATAACTCACCTTTGTGCCTAACTTAAGTTCATCCTTTGGATTATGAGATTTTCACCTTCACATACCTATCCCTGTTCCTCTTTAGGATAATTAATTACAACATATGACCATGTGATTATCCATCATAGTTATATCATGGATACCCTAACTCTACCCATGCCATGGTTCTCATGGACACTTTTCATCTCTAATCAAATGGAATCCCATGATCAGTTGTCTTTCAAACCACTTTTTCTCATCCATCATTCACCTTTTGTGCTAAAAGTCTTGCCTCCATAAATGTAGACCTCTAAGCCTAAATATACTTGTCCATGTCTAAACCTAACATTCAAAATCAAATTGGGATACTAAAATATCATTTGGGTCTATATTTCTAGCATTGTAGACTACTCCCTTGAATGATACCTATAAAAATCCAACTTTAGACAACTCCCTTGAAGGATGGATAAGTTAAGTTTGTCAAAAATAAACATTTAAAGATTCCTACATTGATTAGCTTCACCAACCTATCAACACAACAAAAATAAAAAGTAACCCTATGTCAAAATTAAATAAAGCGAGCTATAATCAAATTTTACATATGGCATTAGTAAAATTCTTACATCAATCAGTCTACACATTATATTAAGGCATGGACTTGGTTTATTATGATTCTTTGATCATTTATAGAAGGTGAAAGTTAACCCACATTAGGCTACCATATTACCCATTTCCCATATTCAACCATTTACCTATCACCTACTTTCCATTATTAAACTCTCTAAAAAAAATGGGCTATAAGCTTACTTGACACAAAGTGATCATGATACCTTATTTTTTGATCAAAACATGCTCATGCAAAGCATTCAAAAGGCTTATTTTCATTAACTCACATCCACCTTCAGTTTTGGTAGGCCATTGTCAATGAACACTTTATGCCTTTTTCTTACCCTATCATTATTAGTTTATGTAGACACGTGTCTCATAATACTTATCCCTTTTCCACATTTAGGTTTCTATCTACACTTACTTTATGTGTCTTCATTATATCTCCAATAATCTATATCATATCCAAACATTTAAACCATTAATCTACCACACTAATCCATATATATCCTATCTATTCACCCAAACATCAATAACATCATCACTCATATCCCAAACCACAATCCAAACAATCCATGATCATGACCATGAAGAAACACATCATCCATAATATAATCACCAAACACTATTAATATATTAAATTCAAAATCACAAGCAAATTTTAACTCCCTCATCTTATCATCACATAAATCCTACATAATATTTAGCATCATATCTAACAAAACACAAACCAAACCCTACTATCCATTAATATGTCATCATATGCCTAAACTACACATCCACATATCCCCTTATACAACATGGGTCATGGGCATCCTACCATTTTCTCATATCAAAACATACACCATACACATTCCTAAACATTTAAACTAATGAACCATAAATAAATCACATTCATAACCATATTCACACATCATATCCCCTAATCTCCACCCAATCAAAATTTGACTTTCAGTAATTACCCTTCTCTAACCAACTCACTTGACCATGTCTACCTTGACATTGGCTATTTTGATCCAAATATTCACATGTTTGGTGATGACCTTGCCTTGGTTATTGTGACTGCACCAACCAACCTTACCATGTTAAACTTTTAAACTTCACACCACCTCATACATTACCTAATTATTTATGTTTTTTAAGGGAGCACTTCCTACCCTGGATACCTATAACAAACACCGATCATATCTAGTAGACTTGATAGGACCGACTTGATCAACTATGACCAATCTTATCAATTAGTTACCCCTATCATGTGTTTCTCTAAAAAAGACCTTATTTTTACCAACATTGGGAACTTTAGTCTTTACGTAATCTTGACTATTTCACTTAGTCACATTTTATGCATGTGTTTTAATTTCAAATGCTCAACCCCTTTGTGTCACTTACCTCATGACTCACCATTTTCTATTTATCAAACCCTGACTTGATTTCATTTTCATTCTATCAAATCTCAGTTTGAGGGGGAACACTTCCTTCCATACTCGGGGCAATTAGACCATGACCAATAATCTATCTATTTTTGTTTTGCAAATTGTTAATTTAAAGCCACATAACAAAAAGGGGGAAAATGTAGACACTCAAAAACTACATAGTTTTAGATGTCAAAATGCCTTAAACTCCTACCTAACCCTAAAGATAGTTGATTACCTAGTTGACTTAGCCCATTTATTAATTTACTAACTTGAACCCCCTAGCCTAACTCCTCTAACTTAACTTTATAATCCACCCCTTTTTAACTTATTTTCCTCTAGAACCTTAATCACTGACGGTCAGCCTAACCATCGATAGTTAGCCTGACCATCAATGGTCAGGTCCTCCAAGCCTACTTTAAAAGCATTACCAACTATATGAGATAAGCATGGTTGTATCTAGTAACTTTATTTTTGTGATTCCAACAAGATTTAAAGAATCCTAAATGGAAACTTTATCCTCCATCACAATTATCAACTTCCTCTTACACATTTAGTAACTTCATCTTATAAAAGGAGATAAGTATGAGGATAAAAGGATCCAAAATCCATCAATCTGCATCCAAACTATCTTGCATAAAAGTATCCAACATCCCTTAAACAAATAAGTATCATCAATGGAGACCTGAACCTCTATCAAAATCACTTTCAAAGTCCAAAGTATTATCACTTTGGTGAAATTTCTTTAGCCTTCTACCATCAGGTTATAGGTATATCATGCTTATTTTCTTTGATTTATTTCATTTCTAACCTCCCTACACTATTCATACCTATGTTTATCTTATTTTCCATCCTTTAGATCTATAATATCTCTCTACTTAGCCAATTACCTAATCTACCATTACTTTTCTAAACATTTCTAGAATTTCACAAGCAATCACTAATGATTATCCCAACCATCAATGTTCACCTCAACCATCAATGGTCACCCAAATGTGGATAATTAGTCCAACCATTGATGGTTAACCCAACCATCGATAGTCACTGTGGTAGAAAATAACATGTTATTTTCACCCCCTTAACCCCAACCAAACCCTCTTTTATATGTTCTTACCTATTCATAGAGACTTTTTAGATTTTATAAACCTAACCCCAACCATATTAGCATGAGTATTGACCTACTTTTACTATATTTAGTCATTTTTTTAACAAGAAATTTACTTTCATCTCATTTTACATGCATTTACTTTCTAGTTATTGAATATAAGTATTCTTTCTTTTCATTTATATCAACCTACTATTATAAACAATGGATTGAAAACCTCCTAGCAAGAATATGCTTCTTGGATCTAGCTCACGCTAGGCAATCCACTCAACAATCCATCTAACAACCTTTTTACTTTTTACTAGTGTCTTTCTTATCTATAGGTTATTACTTCAAAGCCAAAGAGGATTTCTCACCATCATCTATATCACACGTGCACTTTATCAAATATCCCTATACACACCCTATTACTAGTTTCAATACTTGGTTCCAAATTAAGAATGAGAAAAAATTAAGAGAGATAAATTCAAAGGTCACCAGAAGTGTTGAATTTATAAGTCACCCCCTGGTCGACACAAGGTCTTCCTAGATCATACAAGAAGTTAGTGCAATTACAAGGTCCCAAGTAATTCAGGTAGAAGAAGTTTAGATTATTCCCATGTATGGTTAATCGTAAATTAAAGGCATAAATATGTGTATTAAGTTAGTAATTATTCATTCTATCATAAGGATATCAATTCATATCTTTTTATAAAGTTTTGTGATGTGTAGGTTAGAAGGAATACAAAGTTTTAGAATGCAGGTCCCCAGACTCTAAAATGACCAAGTGAAAGAGACATCACAAGAAGTAGTTATGGTAACACTCTAACATGCCTAGAACCTTCATCTTAGTGTGTAATCTACTTTAAAATATTCTTTATACCCATCTTATATGGCTCCATGCTCATATGTAGGATCTCACATCTATGCCCCTAAATGGCGTAGCCCATAACCTTTATTTTGTTATTTCCATATGGCCATCTTATGCTCACTTAATCATAAAGAGGTTTTCAGCTACCTAGAACAAGCACCAACCATCCATTTGTCACACCCATGCCACTCTTATCTAGCAATTTAAAGATCTTCCCTAAGAGTTAATCAAATTACCATGCATTAAGAGGTTGGTAAAGTTAATGAATATTATTAGAGCTAATTGAGTGAAGCTCAAGGCATTGTCAAAATAATTTAATGTAAAAGTGGCTATTTTATTTTAGATCATGAGTACATGCCATCCTCTGATACTGATATGTAGATCTTATAGTTTTTAATGCATGTGTATCCATAAGAAATCCTACCATCAACCTAAGTCCAATCATTAGATAGACTTTGAGAAGCATGATCGTAGAACTGTAAATGCATTAAATGCTTCTACCATCACCCAAGTGATGCATTTATTATAAAATTGTCTTATTCTTTTATTAAATCTTGGTTCTTTCATTGTAAAAGGGATTGGTGTATTTTTAGTAGCCTCACTCTACAAAAATTTACCCTTATTGAGTACTTGTATTGGCTAAATCCTTGTATGCTAATGAGATTTAAGTTCACCTCTTTTCATTATTCTAATGATCTATGTGCTCTTTGTGTTTATTGATTCCTATCTATGGGTAATGTTTCCCCCCTCTTTAATCATTCATTCCTTTCATGTCCTCATTGAACTCAAAGCTCACTTTCTAGTCACATTCTATGTGCACTTGGGTCTATATTGATGTTGTTTGTGGACAATTTTTCATCCCTCTCATCATAAAATTATGTTACCATGCCTATGTGTGAAGTACTCGTGCACTTAGAGTAACTTGATGGAAACTATGTGATATTGTCCTAGTCTTAAGCACTTGCATTATGGTTATGGTGGTAGGATTACGTTCTCTATTCTAGGTGCATACCCTTTTATGTTATGTAATTTTACCATCTCCCTCCCTTTTCCTCAATAAATCATTAGGTTTAGACTAGAATTAAATTACCTTTATACTCTTTAGGTCCACATGTTGGTCTTAAACTAGGCATGTTTAGAATAAAAGGAAATTGACCTACTCTAGAGACTCATCCCAAGGAGTGTAAGGGTCTTAGACTTTGGGTTTATTCCCATCATTATGGTGGAATAATTGATTCTTGTATACGTAGCTATGTAATAATACTTTTACACCTAGTATGAAGTTCTCCCATGCCCTGTGTAGGACCTCCATGCCTATCTCTTCATCATAAAACTTCCTCATACCATCGAGCATCCATGGGTGTGCATTTTAAACAAATATAGTAACCTAGTTGGTAGTGCCTTAGAATAGACCTCTTATCCATATCTTTAAAGTTTATTCCATCTACCATAACCTTTATGTGAAGTACTAATTCTTAGGATCCCTTTGGAAAACATGTTCTAATCACTAGTATGTGTGATTCACAAAGCGTCATTAAAGGATCAATTAAAGTGGACAAGAATATGTTGGTACATCACCTCCCTTTAGCTTAGGTTTTATTTTATGCATTATCTTGTATCTCTTTTCATCACAAAGTTATTAGTCTTAGGAATCGATCCAAAATTGATGCATTAGGGGATCTATCCCCATAAACTAGAGGTTTAGTACATCTACAAATCACCCAAAACCTTGGACTAAATTCATGTTACCCCAAACTTGGAAAGGTATGAACAATATCCTCCTAAGGGTGTAGTTTTGTGGTTAATAATAGGTCCATCCCAATTCAAATTCCCAACCTAAATTTTGTAATTAGAATGTGAGTGGTGGCTTTGAGGGTCACTTTATCCCCTAGTATTATCAAATATTGTAGTGTGTTATTATATTGTTTATTTTCCATAACATCAGCTTGGGTCCATCATATGTGGCATATACAATGGGAAGCTATAGGTATCTCTAGAAAGCATCCCCAAAATGCAAGACACAATAGTCTTATGATTGAGGTGGTGAAGGAATCCATCAAAAACATTACCCATAAAAAATAGGCCCAAAATTAAGTCAATACACAACATTACTTCTAGCTTGGCCACCATAAAATCTAATTCTTGTCATTACAATGGAATAAAATCAACTACTAGTTGCTTTTCTTTGGCTGTCAAGTCATCCTTAATTGAATGTTCATCCACATTCTCAATTACTTATAACATAGATATTAATGTCAAATACAATGATTTCAAAGATAGTGTGTGTATACTCTAAGTAATCTTTAATGAATAACTTGGATGGTTTAAAAAATCCCTTGAATAGCTTAGAGGATGAAGCCTTTCTATTGTATAACATATTCATGTAATTATAGTGATAATTCAATTGGTTGGTTATTCACTAGAAATATCGCGTAATTATATGTAGTAATCTAGGGTTTTGAGTTCTCTTTAAATTTAAGTTAGCTTGAGATCTTTGGTAATTAATAAGCATAATGTCCCTTCATAGTTTGATAATATAGTTTGTAGTTGTGGCTTTAATTCTATTTTATGTACCATTCATGTCTAATAGCTACAAACTTGTTTTACTTCATTTAATTTGAGATGGTCAACTTAGTTTGGTGGATATGCCACATAAACCTTGTATACATTCAAAAGAATGCCACATTGTCATCCTTGGAAACATGTCATTTTATCACTAGTTTTATGGAAAACCAATTGTGCCACATGACATGCTCTCAGAATATACGTGTTGGAAATTTAGTAAAACAAGTGTTAGTCAAATTTCATGAAGAATAAATCTCATGATAAAAAACTCTCACAATGAATAAAAATTGTAACAATTTTTTTTATAACAAATAAATCTCATGACAAACAAAACACATGATGAAAAAATCTCACGATGAACAAATCTTGTGAATAATAAAAATCATGACAAACAAATCTAATGATAATCAAAAGTCCCAAAAATGAAAAGCACCGATGAGAAAATTTTTAAAATTCAAAATATGTGAAGGTAATTATTATACAAGAAAAAAGACTTGAATACCTAGAAGAATCAAACTGTGTAAAACTTGTGTAAAAAAATTGTGACAAACTAATGTCATGAAAGCTTAGACATACTGAATTACAATTGTCAAAAACTCAAAAACTTAGGGTTTTTAGGTTTTATTTCTCATTGAAATTTGGAAAACTTTCATACATATAAAACTCCTAAAATCCATCAATAGGTTAGTCTGAATAAAATCCTTAGAAAAAACCTAGATGTTGGGAAAAAATCCAAGTGCTTTAACATAGAATAAGAATATTTAAAAAGAATCATAAACATGAGGGATAATAAATGTAAATATTTTAAACCTATTAAGTACACATAATTATCAATGAAAATTATTTTCAAATCAGAATTAAGATCTCAAACTGTAATGGGTCCCTATTCAAAAAATTGAGAGTGGGATATGTTGAGTACAATAAATGATGACTCATATGGGGAATACTCCCAAGTATTCAAGAAGTTAGAATCTATGGCTAGTAGTAATAAGCCCAAAATGAATCATACCATAAAAAAATATAACGAAAAACATGAAAGAGACTCTAGAAACTTCATGCACATAATAGTATTTCTTATACCTTGGATCTGTGTGTGATGTAGTGACTTTATTTTAACCTTATTATGAGGTTTTATCAAAGGCTTGGAATAAATTGTAGGTTTCATTTTGGTTTCCTTAAAGCACATTAAAATAATGTAATCTTAGGAATTAATTTACTACCATCTAGGCATCCATACCCCCAACATAGATACCTTTTAATTCCCTTATTTCTCCTTTCATAAAATTGCATGACGCATGATCCATTGATCTTATGTCATCACATGAGTATTTGATCACTTTTATATTTTATTTTAGGTTTATTTATCACTCTTTGGGATTTATTGGTCCTCTTTTTTAATATAATATGAATATAAGAAGGGTATGGGAACCACTGCGAACTGGTGTTGTATGATAAAAACTAAATATACCAAAAATTACCTATCGATTACACCCACATCAATGATTATTACCTCAAAGAAGTATCATAGTGATAAGTGTGTTGATCCAAGATTGAGGAGGCTTTCTAATTTTTAATGAAATAATGATAGTAAATTTTCCATACCTAAAAAAAGTATTCAATTATGATATAATGGTTAATTTTATATACCTAAGCTCTAAAAATATTAAACACAAAGGTTTAAACCCTATGAACAAACCAATTTGTGTGCATCATTTATGATCTTCCCATAGTTATTATCTCTTTTGTAAATGTCCTTATGAGTTTATATAAACTCAAGAATTCATGATAAGTATAATGATTTGGGTTTAGCTTGGTCATACTAGTAAAATTCAATCAGATTGGAAAATAGGGATCTAAAATAGGGAAAGTAAAATGTTGAATACAATAAAGACTAATCTAGAAAAAATGAAGACTATTATAATGAAATTTAATGAAAAAAAATAGGAAAAAAAACTATGAAAGTAATAAATTTAATCTTCTCCTACCTCTATCACAACACTTATTATCACTTAGGGACATCTCTAGATGGCAAAGCCATTAAATAGTGCCTAAAAGATGCCCATTGACTAGTTATGTTAATTCTATTATAGTAGTTTTTCATTTTTCCTTTTAATTTAATTTAATTTATTTATCTATTAAAAAATTAATGAAATGTAGGGTTAATGAAGAATACCTAGAGATAAGAAGATGGTTGCACACTGTTTGAATTCAGTGAATGAGGGAACTTATTTTTGGATTGGAAGAATAACCTGCACATAAATAGACAACTTGGACAAAATGGATTAATAGATAGATAGGTGAGAAACCTAGTTAAGAACCAATCTTGAGAAGTTATGGATTTCCTCAAGTGGATGTCATCTCAGTTTTTTCATAATTAAGTAGATAAATAAACACTAAAATTACAAAATATAATGATGTAATAACAAAATGGTTATGAATTAATATTCATTAAAGTTATTAATGTAAACAAATTATTCATCCCAATAAGTTGTAGTAGAATTCACATCTTCTTGTATAACACCTAGTTAGTCAAAAGTGGCTTTAAATGGGGGAGAGTAAATAATGGCACAAAGTACTAACTCAAAGGATATATCACTTTGGACAATGTAAAATGGTTGAGAGATGATGGGTAGATCAGTGATATTAATGATGCCATGTATAATTATGGGCAAAGACATCTACAAATTAATTTCATGTTTAAAAAATAGAAAATCAAATCAAACTGATCCAAAATAGAGCTCTAGGATTGAATGGTTTGGATTTAAAAAATAGTGTAGGGATCAATGCCAATTTGACCAAATCGGTGCTGATTCAAATGAATCAATGTCAATTATATTAAAATTACACTAGATTGAAAAGAGGAAGCTAAAGGGTGACAAAAGATAATCACCAAAGAAACTAGGGATGTATGATGTGTCCTAAGAGTGGGATGAGTAAGAAAAGATAGGAATGCAATAAGACATGAAATAAGCAATATATAGAGCTTACCTTGAAATGATTTTAGGTAGAGTGTATTCCTTCTACAAGTGTAAACAATCTTCCTGGATGGTGATGACTATTGTGGACCAGGTATAGCCTAAATGTTAATAGTGTGTAGCTAACATTCACCTTAATTATCCTGAGGAAATCCAATTTCAGTATAGGACATATAAAATTTTAATGTTGACATTTTCCCCTTTTTGTGGAGAGGTATTTAATAACATGCCATGAGAAAGAAAAAATGAGAGAGGTATAATGCCCTAGGTTTCTATGAGGAGGTATCCCCCTTCAAACAGGGATCTAGAGTAGGATGAGGAATGGATGATGGGTTGAAAAAATGGAGTGATGGATGGGATGGATATATAATAAATGATAACTAAGAGTATAAATACATAACATAAAGTATACTTTTTTCATTGACATGGTGTGAGATATTACAAGTAGAGATGTCTCAAGATAAATCATGTAATAAATTACCATAACTATAAATAAGTAGGCTTAAATGAAGGATAATCAAGAGAACAAATAATTGGGTTTGGATTATTAAGGCATTAAATGTGGTATATGGTGTGTGCACTACCTATAGATGGTTGTTCTTAAGAGGATATGCATTCTCAAGACCCATTGAGGGGAAACACCCAAAAAGTGCATGCCTTATGCAAGTTGTGGGACCAACAAGGGGTATACATCCACAAACCTCAGAAAAAATCAAATCAATGGTGATTTTAAAGTTGAGTATATAAGAAAATCCAACATGGAGAGAGATCATTTGCTATTAATGCATAACAATTAAAGAACCTAAATTTGATAATCATTTTGATGTATGGTGTGATATAGGCAAACAACAGTGGTCAAAGGCAATGGCAATAGTCTTAAAATGAGGTAGGCCTTATGTGTATATATTTTAGAGAAATGTGGCCAAATCAACATTAATTCTAGTGAATTGATGATGATTTAGTGGAAACTTTGTCGATTCATTAAAGGCAAATAACTAGGTTAGAGTGTCTAGGGTTAAACTAAGTTAAAGTTTAAAAATTTTAAGGTTTATATATGATTATGGTAACAAGTACATACATTATTAAGGATGTGAGACTAAGTACTACCTCTGTTGGAATGGTTATGTTACCATATGAGTGATGATGATGGGTGCATATGGAGGCCATGGGCTTAGGAGGAGTACACTTATACCATCTAATTTAGAGAGACATGAGCCTATTAGTTACATTACCAGAGTAATGGGATGTGACCACTAGGACATTTTAGTTACCTTTAAGAGAGATGACCATCACAAATGAAGATATATAAGATACTATGGCTTTCAATATAGGGTGATGCTATTATACCTATAGATAAGTAGGGTCACACAATAAAATTGACACGAATATATCTTGGAGATGCCATGGACATCACCTTTACATTAGAAGGATTTGTGTTTGAGACTTTACATGATGTAAGTATAGAGGGGAGGTGAGTATTGAAAATGATGATGCTAGCCATCTCATGCTATCTCTTTCATATTCAAGTGGAGGTAGGTTCCCATGGAGTCTCATAGGTTTTGTTGTAGAGATGTTAGGGAAATAAATAATATTTTCTTGGGCCCTGAAGTTACGAGCATAAGTATATAGGGAGATATGGGGGTGGAGGACCCAAAAGAGATATGTTTTGGATGTGACCTTTATTTTGTAGTGATGGGCATACAAGCACATCAGAGTGGTTTAACCCATTGATACCCCATGGATATATAGTGGTATGAGACAAATTATATTGCAGCATTCCTTTGATGGAAGGAAGAATTAGTATGAGCTTACACAGATGGTTTGAGATGGGACCTAGCATAATATTGATGAGTCCTTGGGGAGCTACAAGATGGGGACATCATTTGGAGGCCTAATTTTAAATTTATAGCATGGCCTAGAATAGATTTAGATCTAGTAGACATTGAAAGGGAGAGGTAGCTTATAGGGAGGAGGATGGATTATGTAGAGTTTTTCCATTTTGGGAGGGCAAGGAGATAGTTTGGTCTTAAATAGGATATACCATGGGACTTATGGTTATAAGATGAGATCATACAAATCTTGGACTCCCAAAGCTAGATACTATAAATATTCTATTAGCATCTAAGGAAGAGGAAATAGATATGGATGTAGATGAGGCAAGGTGTACCCCAAAATACTTATCATGGTGGTCAAGGTAGCTAGATTCTAGGTATGATATGGTGGTACAACCTCAAAAAGAGGGAGAAAATGAGGAGATTTAGGATGGAGAGGAGGAGGGGAGAGGAAAGGATGAGGGGAGGTGAGAGGAGGGAGGAAAAGATGAGGAGATAGATGTGATAGGGATCATTGCTGAGAGGGATACATTGAGATCCTAGTGTTTTTCTTTATAGGGATAAGTGACTACAATGTAAGGGGAACTCATTATCATGAAAATGGAGTGAGATGATCTTTAGACCAGATTAGATGATTTACAAGTGAAGTATACAACCCTATGAATGAGTCATGATCTAGAAATTGAGGCTCAGGATAGGTACCATGTAGAGAGGATAGCCTACAACTAGGGGATGGAGGATCCATAGGGAATATAGTTACATGGGTGGTTGGGCTGAGTAAACAATAGGTAGGTATTGTGAGTGTGGATAGGTACCAAGAGATAGCTACTGAGTTGTGATACTATGAGAAAATTATATTAGATTTGCATCCATATATTCCATGATATGCCATCCACTTGGCTACATATGGTAGATCTTCAAGATAGATACATACAGGTTTAGTTAATACATGTAGTGTATCACATAGGAGATATTAGAGGGAGATAGAGGAGGATATGGGGGAGGGGATGGGAGTGGTGGTGGGGATGGAAGTACTAAAAGCATCCATTTGACCCATCTTCAGTTTATGGATTAGCCTATTTTATATCTATTATACTAGTTAAAGAGCCACATACTTTGTATACCAAGTGTAGACACTGAAATCGTGTCGACTCCCCTGGTCATTCTCCGTCTTATTCTTCTTCACCTATTTAATTCTTGTCGATCACTTGTCCCACCAACCTTGACCCTGGCAGCATGTAACAATGAGCAGAGAACTAAAAGCTAGACTCTGTCCTCATTGTGCATCTACCGACGATGGTCTTTACCCGGCCGATGTCACCGACGTCGGTCACTTATCGGTCGACGTCGGCAATCCTGCCGACGTCGGTCATCATCCCGTTATCCGTTATCCGTTACCATTCAGTTCTCGATCGGTTTTTCAAAACAGTTATCGAACCGTCTCTCAAAACCATCCCCGGGCCTTAATCTCCCCTCCTCGATCAGTCATCCGACTCCCATTTCCGACATCTACAGGCACTCCAGCATCCATCAACTCCAGCATCCAAATTCCAGCATCCATCAACTCCAGCGTTCATTCTTCCGACACTGCACAGGTAACTTCGACTATGGCTTTCATCACGGCTTCTGACAGGTAAGTATCTTTTGTGTTTATTTTCATTTTCTTTTTGATTATTTATTCCCTATTTCTGCCATCCTGAAGCCTCAAACCCCCAGACTCGACCAAAAACCCCATCTCGACTCTGTCTAAAATCTTGTCCCGACCCTGTCAAGACCTTCTGCAACTTTCCCAGACCTCTGTTCAGAACCTGCCCCTACCAACGCCGGTCACTACCCCGACCGATGACGGCACCTTAACCGATGTCGGCACCTTCCTTGACCGATGCTGGCACCACAGAGACCGACGCCGGCGACTGTGCAGAACAGTGCCGCTTATCAGGTATGCTCTTTTATTTTTTGTCATTTATTTCTGTCATTTCATCTTTTATTATCTACTTTCATCCAATATTACGCTTTTTATCAGTGGGTTGATATCCTTTTAGGGAGTCTTCGTACTTCCGGGATCGGGCGTTCGCCTGACAACCCACCATATCTTTGACTAACATCTTTCCATGTTTTAGTCTCTTTTTCGCAGGTGTCATTCCTCCACAGCCAAAGAGGAGAATCTTCCAACGTCTGATTTCGGTGCGCTCAACTTTATCAGGTACTTCTAGCCTTAACCTTTTATTTCAGTTTCTTATTTCTTCTTTGAATGTAGAAAGCAATTTTGCATAGAAACATTCTGGCACGCCCGGTGGGACCCTAGGTCCTCCTTGGGTTCTTTCTTTCTTTCATTCATTTAGGTGCATTATGTTTCTTCCTTTTCGCCTCCTTTCGTCTCTTCTTAAACGACATCATAAGCAGAACTAAAACAAACATTTCTTTCTTGCACTTCTAGACTAGCTAAACTCATATTCTTCGACTCTTTCTCCATTCATCTTCATACGAACAAACATTTCAACTTGGACATTAAAACACTTTGCATTCATTTCTGTTTGCCTGCATCTCTTAGACCACACATAGTAACTAAACTGCATATTGAATTAATCTAGATCACTTCATGTTACATGACCAAACCACCTGCACAAAACAAACATTTTAACTTACCTGAGACAAGGCCCGACTGGGATTTCATCCCCCAGCGGATACCTTACCCGTCCCGGTGACCCTACTTGGATTTCATCACCAAGGGGGAAGCCCACTCCGTTCTCTGGCGGAGTATAATCTCTAGGCGAGGTATATCTTGGCTAAGCGAAACCAGCTAACCACTGGAATCGTGAAGTGAGGGGAGCTTGCTCCTTAGCACCAGGCCACGTACCGACCCTAACACAGACTTTTTGAACACCATAACAAAACCCAAAACCTTCCATAGACTGCTTCTTCTAGGACCCGACTCACAAAGCCAACTCCCCAAACACACATTCTAAGGCATAAGCCACTATAATCCTAAAAATTTTACTTCTAGAATTTTAGGATCTGCTTGTGTCTTCATCTTTTTAGTTCTTATCTGCTTGTTTGAGCGTGTAAGGACGTTCTCTCTTGCCTTTTATGGTTTTGACACACAGTCAAACCAAGGCCCTTTTTGACCACTCTGGCCGTCAACTACTTTCGTCTACCTCATCTCTAACCCGTCCTATCATGGAGTTCCACTCGGAGACTGAAAGAACTCCTACAGGACCAACCCTGACCCCGACTCAACTTCCCATCATCCCTGAAGGGGACCAGGATTTCAAAAAATTCTTGGACCTCAATACCACAGCCCTCCATAACTATCTCGTGAGAAACCCAATGCGAGACCTTTCTGGTGACGTGGCGATGAAATCCACACCATTCGCCACCCAACCTTTTTTGACTCAGCCTTTCGCCCCAACCGTTAACTCAACCATGGCCAATACGAAAAGTTTGGCCTCTTCGTCTATTTTTAGACCGACCTCCATCGGGGTTTCGTTACCCCCTCAATCATCTATAAATCAACCAAGTTCTACATCGTATCAGAACTTGATTGCCTCGACCCCTTACACTCTTGTGCCCACAAATGTAGGAGTGCCAACCTATCCCTCTACCAGTGCCGCTATTCAACCACCTTTGGCGGTGCTTAGTCAACTTATACCTTCGACCTTCATGACGCAACCACCCTTAACCTCTACTTCTGCCCCTGCGACTAGTCATCCGTACGTTGCACCCTTACTGGTACAACCGACTACGTCGTATACCTCCTCTAGCCTCTTTCAGGTGCCTTACAACCTTGGGGGTGCTCTGTCCACCAATCCGTCAGCAGACGTCATCAAGATGCTGATGGATAAAATGTCCAGTCTCGAAGCTTCTATCTCCAGTTCAAATAATATCTCTTCATATGACCAGATTTATAACGAGCCCATCCATCCTTCCGTCCCTATTCGACCATACCCCAACCATTGGGAGCTTCCTAAATTTACTCGCTTTCAGAGTAAGGAAGACCCACAACAACATCTACGGGCATTCAGACATGCCTGCTATCTTATTGCCCACGATGATGCGTTATTATTACGCACGTTTCCTATGTCTCTTTCTGGCCCTGCCCTTGACTGGTATAGCTCCCTTGCCAGACATTCTATCTTTTCCTTCATTCAACTCGCTCAATTATTCGTTGACCATTTCTCAATCAATATCACTAAACAAGTCTCGATCACAGACCTTTACTCCATTAGGCAATTTGACGATGAATCAGTAGTTGATTTTGTCGCCCGTTGGAGAGACTTGATCAACCAGCTCTCTTTTTCCTTGCCTCAACCCGAGCTCATTGAGCTCTTTTCCCAAGCATGTGTCAGTCACATCTCATCCACCTTGCGGGTTCAAACATTCCACACTTTCGACGAGGCCTTCACCATGGCCCGAAAGCTTGAACTCCGTGCTATTGAAGAAGATAAGGTCAAATTGTGTAACACTAACACAAGAACCAATGACCATTCTTCTTCCAGACCTTCTTCTGCCCACTCTCAATCTAAGGGGTTGGCAAACACTGTCATCTTTAGACCATCATCTTCAACAATAACTAACCGACCAGCATCTTCAACATTAGACTACATCAATAAGCATTTTCAACGTCAATCTATACAGCGTCAATTCACTCCAATTGGAGAGTCATATGCCTCTATCTTGGATAAACTTGTCAAGCAGGGGGTCCTCAATCTCCCTTCAATCCGACCACATCAATTCGACCCCTCAACACCTATCCCTGCATGGTACAGGGAAAATCACTTTTGTAACTATCACCGTGTCAAAGGCCATGATACGGATCACTGTCAAACTTTTAAAAACCTCGTCCAGGACATGCTAGACAAGGGCGATCTTATTTTAGATAACTCGAACGCACCGCCCAACCAAAACCTCGACATCTTCAAACAACCTTTTCCTAATCACCCACCTACTCAAGACAACATCCAAACCATGATCAATGACCCTCAAGACCATGATATACACACCGTCAACACTATCTTACCTCTTGTCCCTGATCAACCTTCTTCACAGGATGAAGAACCCTCTTCTCCTATTAGTCCTCCATCTATTTCTCCTATATTGGAGGATGCCTTGATCACACCTACGCCATTAGCCCGACCTTCATCCAATGACCATACATTGCCTACTCCTCAAGCACAAGCAGAAGGCACGATCATCCCTACCCTCTGCCCACTTGAGGAGCCACCCTCTCCTATTTCTTCTCCACCAAGAGAAGACCCTATCTCTTCACCCATTTCGATTGAGGAAGACCCAGTCACGGTTTCCTCTTGCCCTTTGCCTGAGATTGTTACATCTCACTCACCTCCATCCACATCTAAACCCAAACCCATATCTAACCTCGCCTCGCACAATAGTGGCCCTCGACCCAAACTAATGAAGACCATTAGACCACACCGGAGGACTCCTCCCCCACCTTCGTCATTACCTTCAATCCTAGGCCCACATCCATCCACTTTAATAAGAGTACTACCTACTCCCATCCTTCACAGAGGTACGTCACCTCCATTACTCTATCAACCTGTCAAACATATATCTCCCTCAAATCATCGACCAACGTCTCTTACACCTCTTAAACCAATGTCATCAACCCTCACTGCAATAAAATATCCAGACCCGTTAGCAGGTTCTTATACCTTACTGTTACGGCACTTGTTGCAGTCATCTCGCCTCAACCTTCTGCCTCTAAAACCATATCATTCTCTCGGACCTAAACCACCTTGGTTTGATGACACTCGTATTTTTGCGTATCATCGCACACCTGGACATGACACAGAGCATTGTTGTGCCCTCAAGGTCGCCATTCACCAATGTCTGGGGAATGACACCTCTCTTCTTGACCACGTTATCAACCCTTCAACACCGCCCCTCTCATCAACTCTCGGATCAAGACCCTCTTGGTTCGACAACTCTAAATACTGTCACTATCATCATACTCTGGGACATGACACTGAGCATTATTGTGCTCTTAAAGCTGTCATTCATCACCAATGGAGAAAGGATTCCCTTCTCATCAAGGATCCTCTAGACCTTCCCTCCCACAAATCATCAACACCAACTCATACCTCTCCAACCTCATCACCTAAATCGGGATCTCCACGCCAGGTTCTGGTTCCTTTATCACCTTTAACCCCCTTATTCAATATCAACACAATCTATCTGACCACTAAACCTCAACTGACCTTAACCAATCTGTCAAACATTCTCCCTAGCCACTGGGGGAATTCAACCTTCATCCAAACTTCGACCAATTTTTCAACACAGTCTCGACCACATATCAATCACTCTTTCAACTTAACCTCAACCAGACTAACAACCAAATATTTAACCCAACCTCAACCAAACATTCAACCCAACCAAAGACCAAATACCAACCAATCAACCTTCGACCAACCATTGACCAACTATCAAACGACCAAATCTCAATCAAACATTGACCAACCTTTTTATCCACACATTCAACCAGTCTCGATCAATCAACACTATATCAGTCAACTTCATGTCCACTCATCAATCAACACGTGACCAATATGGAGCGAAGTAAACGAGGCAAGTTTGCTCCTAATTGGCTCGGACCTTTTATTATCACGCACAAGTATGGATCAGGGACTTACCGTCTGTCTTCTCTTGATGGACGCCCAGAACCTGAGCCTCTTAATGCGTTGCATCTGCGACCATTCTATTGCTAGTCGAGTACTTGTCCACTTGACACTTAACTTGAGCTCGTCCCTTGAGCAATCCCCGTCCTCTTAATCCTACCTCCTTTCAACCCTATTCCTCTTAACAATTCCTATAACCCTTTTATGCGGTATGGATGCTTTGTCCTCATAAAAGGGAGTCCTTGACCTTCTATAATCTTGTCCATGACTCACATTTCTATCAAAACAAATCAAGATGTCAAAACATATCCATGGTCACTATATCTATATCAAAATCAACAAAGCAGACTGCTCCCTCGAAGGACAGCTGTACTATCATTGCTGTAATTAATAGACTGCTCCCTCGAAGGACAGCTATTCAAAAGCCCTTTTATTAAACAAAAATCTAGACCACTCCCTCGAAGGATGGCTATGACTAATCTGGCAATAAACAACATTATTTTAGAAGCTTCCCGCATTGATCAGTCTGCGCCAAAAAAAAAAAAAAAAAAAATTGAAAGAGTCATGGACTTGACTTATAGTTGTCTCAGGGTCTCCTATAAAAAGGGACATCGTTATCTTTGCTCTTAAAATGGGTTACCCTTCTTCCTCCTCCTATCACCCGCTCAAGGGACTTCGAACTCACTTTAATGTCTAAGTGATTCGATTACCGCTCTAACATAACCACGGTCAACGACGTCACGCATGAATGGGGCCCTTGGTTCTCATAACCCCTATCTATGATATCTTTTTGGTCCTTGTCAATGAAAGAGCAATATGCTTTTCACTTCTTCTACACTTTAGTCACATTCACCTTCATCACTTGTCAATCGACTCAACTCAAACCATCAACCTGACCTAGCCTATTCACCCCAGTTTCTATGGACATCAATACACATGGAAACTATCGACCCGCCACAATTTATGTTCAGCATAAACCAATACTTGCTGAAGCATAAATAAACCTCAATTCATTTTTAGCATACATCCATCACGAATATGGAATATTGCTAGGGATGAAAAACCCCTCAACCAATGTTGCAGAATACACCATTTGGAAAAGGCTGCAACATCTTTTTTTTTTCTCATCATTTCATCCAATCATCGACCAATCTATCAACCATTTTAACCACCTGTCTACCACTCGGACGCTTCGTTTGAACTACATTGGTCTGAGGCCCTATCACCAGGGCTATGTAGGCAGCACTCAGTTGACATTGGGTCTTCTGAGGTTAGCTCGACCATTCTCATTTGTTCGTCTCTCTGATGGACAAACCTTCTTTCTTTCTTTTAACCATAATCTTATCCTTGACCATGACCCATTTTATCCCTTTGACCCTCCCTCCCTTCTAGGGAGAACTACATTGGCCTGAGGCCCTATCACCAGGGCTATGTAGGTAGCACTCAGTTGACATGAGGTCTTCTGGGGTTAGCTCAGCCACATCCTTTCGTCCATTCCTCCCCTCGACCACCAACCATTGGAGATCATGCCTATCTCTGCTGACCTCGACTACTTCCAAGACATTGTTGCCTTGGTTGTTTTTGCATGTATGCTACCTCATGACTGGTTAGCAGAATTGTGCGCAAACCTTTTTTGGACCCTCACAAGTATAGGATCGCAAACTAGTTGATCCGCACTACTTGTGGCTTTTTCATGTTTCTAGGAGCACTTTCTGAGCCCTGGATACCTGGAACACGATGACCATTTGGAGCTTCAGCTTAGATTGAGTGACCCGATCAGCAGACGACTAAATGCTGGGGCCCGGTTACTTCGATTTTGGCACTCTTCGACCCTTGACCTGCGACACTTTTGACCTGACCATCTCGTGCAGTGGTATGCGCGCAATCATGACTTTTGCAGCGTTCACCCTCACCCCTTTTTCATCCACTCTTTGTCAAATCAGCACCCGATTCTCGGTTCCCTTCCCTCGACTCCTGCTTTAAGGGGGAATACCTTATCCTTAATCGGGGCAACCTTTCTGCTTCCTATTTTTGTCTTGCAGTTCATTCGAACAACCAACAAGATGAAATCAACCTTATCCCTCACCTGGGGCACTCACTCCTATTTTTGTCTTGCAGTTCGTCAGAACAACCAACAAGACAAAAAGGGGCAAATGTAGACACCAAAATCGTGTCGACTCCCCTGGTCATTCTCCGTCTTATTCTTCTTCACCTATTTAACCCTTGTCGATCACTTGTCCCACCAACCTTGACCCTGGCAGCATGTAACAATGAGCAGAGAACTAAAAGCTAGACTCTGTCCTCATTGTGCATCTGCCGACGATGGTCTTTACCCGGCCGATGTCGCCGACGTCGGTCACTTATCAGCCAATGTCGGCAATCCTGTCGACGTCGGTCATCATCCCGTTATCTGTTATCCGTTACCATTCGGTTCCCGATCGGTTTTTTGAAACGGTTATCGAACCGTCTCTAGAAACCATCCCCGGGCCTTAATCTCCCCTCCCCGATTAGTCATCTGACTCCCATTTCTGACATCTACAGGCACTCCAGCATCCATCAACTCCAGCATCCAAACTCTAGCATCCATCAACTCCAGTGTTCGTTCTTCTGGCACTGCACAGGTAACTTCAATTATGGCTTTCATCACGGCTTCTGACAGGTAAGTATCTTCTGTGTTTATTTTCATTTTCTTTTTGATTATTTATTCCCTATTTCTGCCATCCTGAAGCCTCAAACCCCCAGACTCGACCAAAAACCCCGTCCTGACTCTGTCTAAAATCTTGTCCCGACCCTGTCAAGACCTTCTGCAACTTTCCCAGACCTCTATTCAGAACCTGCCCCTACCAACGCCAGTCACTACCCCAACCGATGACGGCACCTTAACCGACGTCGGCACCTTCCTTGACCGACGCCGGCACCACAGAGACCGATGCTGGCGACTGTGCAGAACAGTGCCGCTTATCAGGTACGCTCTTTTATTTTCTGTCATTTATTTCTGTCATTTCATCTTTTATTATCTACTTTCGTCCAATATTACGCTTTTTATCAGTGGGTTGATATCCTTTTAGGGAGTCTTCGTACTTTCGGGATCGGGCGTTCGCCTGACAACCCACCATATCTTTGACTAACATCTTTTCGTGTTTTAGTCTCTTTTTCGCAGGTGTCATTCCTCCACAGCCAAAGAGGAGAATCTTCCAACGTCTGATTTCGGTGCGCTCAACTTTATCAGGTACTTCTAGCCTTAACCTTTTATTTCAGTTTCTTATTTCTTCTTTGAATGTAGAAAGCAATTTTGCATAGAAACACCAAGACTTATGATGTACATTTGACCATTTACATATATAGAGATACATGATTTTATTAGAGTTACAGTGTTATACTTTGTGATTTATGGATTTTATTAGATTATGGATTATGGAGTTAATTTTAGGATTCTTAGTAATTAGATTATTTGATTATGGATTTAGCTAATTAGATGTTGTGATATATTATTATAAATTTAAATGTTATGGATTGGCATTAAAATGTTTATGGATCATGATTATGTGATTATGGGTTTGATTGAGATTATGGATTATAAATTTACATTATAATGTTTATGGATATGATTATGTGATTATGGATGCAGATTAAATTATTTATTGTATTAGATTATGGATTTACATTATGTGATGACATGGTTTTAATTATGATACTCTTATACTGTGATATTGATATATGTGGTGATCTTGTTTTTAGATAATTAATTAGAACAATTTTGATTTATTTAGGATAACGAGACACAAAGGTTTTATTACTTGTCATTGGATCTTACCAAAACCCAAGAAAGCATATTGTAATAATTACATTTACGTCCTTATCTGAATATTAATAAATATCCTTACAACCTTAGGTCAACTAAGTTTAGGATTTGTTGCTTTGAGATGGATTTGTCTAAGGATTTGCTTCAAGATTTTGATAAAAAGTGGATTTTTTTAAGAATAAGATGTGTTTTCACCTTTTATTCCTAAAAATAAGGCCGATCCTATGATCCTTTTGTGCCAATCCATGTATACTAATCAATGCAATAAGTCTACTAGTTTAGAGAACGTTGATCAATGTGGGAAGCTTTCTTGGGATATTTTAGGCATGATATCCATCCGTCGAGTGAGTGGTATATATTTGAGAGATGTTTTTTTTGAAGCAAATGTTATTCAAGGGGGTAGTCTACACTTTTTCCATATTTATTTATATATTTTATAGTTATCGTTTGAGGGATCAATCTATTATTTTTTCCTTTTTATAGATTTTTTTTTTCTTGGTCTTTGATCCTAGTATTATCAATTTATTATGGATTGGCTTAAGGTATCCTAGAATAGCTTCCAAAGTTATATTGTACAATATGACACTCTTATTCCCAAAAATAACTACTAAGGTGATAGGGATGGGTTTTAGGAAATAATGATTTGGGGCTCCTTCCCATTATAGGCGGAAATTATCCAATTAGAACATGTTATGATTAAAGCCTAGGTATTCATATTAAAGCTGAGAATAGACACGCTGCCAGATAACCTCATGACTCTATATATCATTATTTGGTATATATATTTATGAATGAAAGGGATAATTGTCAACCCAAGACAAAAGGAACTATGTTAACCAAGGGGATTTAAGACTTGTTAACAATGGAAAGGATGCAAATGCAACACATTAATAGGTTCTCATTATGATTTTCCATAAAGAGAGGATACATTATATGTCCTAGTTCCATGTTTATGGGTGATAATATATGGTCCAAGACAATTTGGAGTAGATTTTACTCATTTGTTCTTTTCCATATTAGTGACATGTCAATTTTGTTTCAAGATAATGTTGCCAATGTTAAATTCACATTCTTTTAAATGCTTATTATAGGCACACTTTTTTCATTCTTGATATACATGGATATGGTCAAAGGTAATCAACTGATGCTCATCTAAGAGCTCAAGTTAGGCTAATCATTTCTAATAAAATTTATCCTCAAAAATGATATCTTTAAGAAGGATGTAACGGGAAGGAATCTAAACCTCTGAAGGAAGTAAAAATTCAGCACCATAAATTAGAGAGAAAGGGGTAGCACCCATAGGGGTTAGAATACTAGCTTGATAGGCCCATAAGGCAAAGGGAACATGAAGATGATAATTTTTTGATCCTCATTAGTGACTTTAGTTAGGATTTTGACAAGTTTTTTATTGGATACCTCATCCTGTCCATTAGCTCGAGGATAATAAGGCAATGAGAATTTTAGCTTAATGTTAAAAGAGTCATAAAACTCTTGAAATATTTTATTTTTAAAATATTTTCCATTGTTTTTAATGATCTTATGAAGAATGCCAAAGTGAAAAATAATATGGGATTAATAAACTCCACAATCTTGTCCACTTTGGTTGAGATGACAGGAATAACGTCCACCCATTTGGTAAAATATTTAGTGGTGGTAATGATAAATCCATGGCACTGGCAAGAGTTAGGATTGATTTGAACTATAATATCAAACCCCCACTAGGAAAATGGCCAAAGGGCCTATGATATCCATAGTGCATGACTAGGGATATGTGATAGATTGGCATGCTACTAGAATTTTGTGTATTTATTAATATAATCAAAACAATCCTAATTTAAATTTGGCCATCAATAACCTAATCATAATATTATCTTAGTGATGGTGTGTCCACTAAAATGTCCACCACATGACCCATCATGAGCTTATTTTATAATAAGGGTAGATCCATAATCTTGGAGACAAAAAAGAAGGATACCATCAAAACCATGATTATAAATAACACCTCCTAGTATGAAAAAATTTGTGATGTGATTCTAGAAATATCACTTGACATTTTTTGATAAATATGGAAGAATAATCCTCCTCAATAACTAATTGAATATCTACATGTACCAAAGATCCAATGGGTTTTCCTCTATATCATGGATGGAAAGAAAATTGGTTTTGGTAAAAGAAGGTTGATTAATCTTATCAATGAGGAAAAATAACCTATATTCTTGAGATGAAGATGGGATAAATGAGGCCAAGGAGGCCATGGTATCTAAAAATTTATTAATTGATTGAAGGATGTCTTGGATAGTATAATGCTCAAAATTAGCTACTATTTGATCAGCCAAGTTCTTATATTTTTGGAGGGCATCATTTTTACATTGATATATTCCCTTTATCTAATTAACTACAAGTTGGGAATCACCATAGATATTAAGTGATTTAATACCTAAGGCTAGATTAGTTTGGAGACCTATGATCAAAGCCTCATATCTTGCCATATTATTCATAAAATCAAAATCAAGCTTAAAAGATAAAGGTATATGTGTCCCTTATAGAGGGGTTGGGATAATTATAGATCCCCCACCATGGTCACATTTAGATCCATCAAAGAATATAGTTATTTGATATTATGGATCTAATTTAGATGTGAAGGCTATGGACTCATCTAGGAATTCATAATTGATTAGTTGATTATCATCAAGAGATGCTTTAGCAAGCTGATTAGTAATGATATGACCTTTAACTAGTTTTTTGTGGATAAACTCAAGATCAAAATTTTCAAAAAGCATAAGCCATTTGGAAATTTATTAATTTTGATAAGGATTTTAATGCATAAATTTTAGGGAATTTGTATTTTTAATCGCATAGGTTTTTTAATTGAGAAGATAATGGCACAACTTGGAGCTACAAAGACAAGATTATCAAGAATCTAGAACAAAAAACATGCTCTGATACCAACTGTTAGGAACCCAAGGAAGCACCATTGATTACCAAGCAACTAAACATGTGGAAATAACCAAAAGTACAAGTAACTAGAATTCAGAAATAACATAGAATATGAGAGACAATACACAATTGTATTAATACTCTTCTAGAAGGAAATACAACAAAGAAGATGCCACAGTTCTTCTTCACCTTACAGAGGCTTCCCACACCTCAAGTGTATAGCAATTCACTTTCAAGAGTTCTCTCTCAATTATGGTCCCAACACACAACTCAAACACAGAGTTGGTGTTCACCTCCAACCAGTCAGTATCCACTACTACCAGTACCACTAGTCAGTATCACTACTGCCAGTACACAAGTGCTCCATGCACTCCAAATTTGAGTACTCCATGCACTCCAAGTAGATCTCCCATGAACTTGCAACAACCTGCAACTCAAATGATCTTAATTTGGAAGGAACTACCTTGCCTTCCTCTTTGCTCTCCAACTAAGTACACACCATACTCCAAGTAGATCCTACCTGATCTTGCTCCCTGTTGTGTTGCTATCACCTTGATTCTGCTGCCACCTATAGATCAACCTAGTTCTACACACCTACAAACCTAGACCTTGCACACACAAACACCTACAGATCAATGATCTTACTTACCATGCAGATCTTCAAACGTGGCCTTGCATACCTACCAACCAAGATCCTACATACATGAAGAATCCTTCTGATTCTCCAAACCAACACCCATACTTGGCACTATGGCACTAGGAGGAACACACCATGCTCTCTTCACACACAAAAGGAGCTAATATTTTCTGTCTTACTCTCTAGCACTCTTTTACAATACAACTCATGAGTCTATTATATAGATCTTATGCAAACAATAATTAGACACCTAATTACAATAATTAGATCCATAGCTCAAGACTATAATTAGACTTCTTACATGCAAAAAACTAGTTCATTAACTAACTATCTGTGAACTAGTAGTTTTAAAACCACACAGGTTATCGACATTGGTCCCTATTTGCTTGGGGGTGATCGACGTCAGCCAACTCCTGACCATCATCAGTTGCTTCCTATCTGTACCCTACTGACGTTGGTTGGCCTGACTGATGCCAGCGACTGTGACAACAACATCCTCCTCCATGTCTACATCTAGGTGAAGCTTTTAGCTCCATAACCTAACAATCTCCCACTTGGAGATAAATAGTTACACTATACCTATACCCCATCTAATCTATTTCTTAGCTTGTATCCCTCTTCAAGCTCAACCTTGAAGACCAACCACCACAACACCTGTGGTGAACCTCCTATCATCCAAGTAACCTTCCACATATAAACCTACAAACTCATGTAGTGAAGTCTTGACCCTACATAGCATGTATACCTGCTACTGGTCCCTCTCAAATACCTGAGAACCCACTTCCCTAAATTGGCTCCTAACTCTCTGACAGCTCCCACTGCTGGGGAAAACTTAGGTCTATACCAGACCTCATGTGATTTTGGACACTAAAATATCCATCCCTTGGTGTGCTCTAGTTTTACATCTTGCGTATTGAACCTTGCCAACACCTGATTCACATCAAATCCCACTGGAGACAAAATCAACCTGTGATCTTCCATGTCTCTCATGCCAAAGAATTTCACTACTCCAAATTCCTCATGACATGCCACTGAACTAACCTTACCCTTAGCTTAGCAAAACCCTATATGTCTGAACCTGCTAGATAGCATATCATCCACATATAGTAACAGGATAATGTCATGACCATCATCCACCTGGTAAGACAAACACAATGGTTACACTGACATTGACTAAAGCCCTGCTTTGTCATCCATATATCAAACCCTGTACCACTATCCTGCAGCTTCCTCAAGACCATATGACCTGGCCTTATATTTCACATATCCATTCTCTCTATTCTTTAACTAAGGGATCCATTCATCTTTCAATGCTTTCTTCTGGCTGGCAACCCTACCAAATCTCCCATTTGGTTCTACATCCTAATCCATGCCATGCTCCCACTATTTATTGGATCCTTCCTGCTCTACAGTGAGCAACGAGTATAAAGAAGAGGAACAATGAATTTGAGGCTTACTTACCCTTTTAATCCTCCACATGGGCATTTGAGACTCCTTGACAGCTAGCTATCCACCCAAAATCCATTACAGTGACCGACCTCAGTCACCACACAATCTGCATCTGATCAACATCAGTTCCCATGCGACTGTCCTTTTTATTGACGTCAGTTATTTGATCGACATCGGTCTTACCTAGTCACCGATGTTAGTTTCCTTACTGACACCAGTAGCCACCCTACCTGACACCACTGACTTCTCTAGTCTGCACATGACTGACATTGGCACCTGTCTATTCGACGTCAGTTCCCCTTGACCAATGTTGGTAATTGTGTTCACCTGTGAGTGATGACTTTTTACCTGTGAGCTCTCTATGGATCAAAGTCCTATACAAACCACCTTGCTCAGAGGTATCTAGACCTATCCACTGGTCTCTATCTATCATCTCCTCTAGAAACACCAAGGCTTTCCAGTTCTTAAGTATGTCAAACACATCTATCTTTCACTTAAGAACATGCATCTCCTTCTTACTCATGTGACTAAGCCTACAAAGCCACATCTTCGCAACAAAAGAAGAATCAGTAATATAAGTAGATAGATAAAGGATACCTACTTTCTTACCACCAGCTAATTCAAGTGTATCCACTGTGAGAGTTCTTGTGCATCTCTCATCACCCAACTTTCCTGAAGCAATTAGCCGCATCTTCAAGACTGGGACCTGCATGACCTTCTTCAACACCCATGTGTTGGCCGCCTGCAATTTGAGCTTCACTTCCCCTTTACTAATTTTTTGGCAAGGCACACCATCCCCTAAATAAATCTTTCCAAAGTATCCAAAGACCTTAACATGGAAAAATACTCTATTTCGAGCTGCATGGAAAGAGTTAACAGAATCTATAAGACAAGATTCTACTTTATCCTAGAAACATCCTAGAGCATCCTATGTAACAACACCTACAACATCTGCTTCTTCAGTTTCTTCATGCTGATTTGCTACCAACCAACGATATCTCTTTACCTGCTCTTTCTTTTCATCACACTGTAATTGACCATTCATGCTTTTCAATTCCTCCATTCTTAGTGTACTTTCTTCTACCATTGCTATACTCCCACTCAATCAAAAACCCCTGAGAGTGACCTGTAATCAAACACAAAACCTACTCCCTGCAACCTTAGCTCTGATACCAACTTGTCAGGAATCTAGAACAACAAACATGCTCTGATACCAACTATTAGGAACCCAAGGAAGCACCATTGATTACCAAGCAACTAAACATGTCGAAATAACTAGAAGTATAAGTAACTAGAATTCAGAAATAACACAAAATATGAGAGACAATACACAATTGTATTAATACTCTTCCAGAAGGAAATACAACAAAGAAGATGCCATAGTTCTTCTTCACCTTACAGAGGCTTCCCACACCTCAAGTATACATCAATTCACTTTCAAGAGTTCTCTCTCAATTATGGTCCCAACACACAACTCAAACACAGAGTTGGTGTTCACCTCCAACTAGTCAGTATCCACTACTACCAGTACCACTAGTCAGTATCACTACTGCCAGTACACAAGTGCTCCACGCACTCCAAATTTGAGTACTCCATGCACTCCAAGTAGATCTCCCATGAAATTGCAACAACCTGCAACTCAAATGATCTTACTTTGGAAGGAACTACCTTACCTTCCTCTTTGCTCTCCAACTGAGTACACACCATACTCCAAGTAGATCCTGCTTGATCTTGCTCCCTGTTGTGTTACTATCACCTTCATTCTACTGCCACCTACAGATCAACCTGGTTCTACACACTTGCAAACCTAGACCTTGCACACACAAACACCTACAGATCAATGATTTTACTTACCATGCAGATCTTCAAATGTGGCCTTGCACACCTAATAACCAAGATCCTACATACATGAAGAATCCTTTTGATTCTCCAAACCAGCACCCATACTTGGCACTGTGGCATTAGGAGGAGCACACCATGCTCTCTTCACACACAAAAGGAGCTAATATTTGTTCTCTTACTCTCTAGCACTATTTTACAATACAGTCCATGAGTCTATTATATAGATCTCATGCAAAAAATAATTAGACACCTAATTACAATAATTAAATCTATAGCTCAAGACTATAATTAGCCTTCTTACATGTAAACAACTAGTTCGTTAACTAACTGTCCATGAACTAGCAGTTTTAGAACCGCAGAGGTGACCGACGTCGATCCCTATCTACCTGGGGGTGACCAATGTCAACTGACTCCTGATCGTTGTCAGTTGTTTCCTGTCTATACCCTGCCGATGTTGGTTGGCCTGATCGACGCTGGTGACTGTGACAATAGCATCCTCCTCCATGTCTGCATCCAGGTGAATCTTTTAGCTCCACAACCTAACAAAGATCTAGGTATAATTTTTCTATGTGTATAACACATCTCATATTCAACTAGAGTGTGACTTATATAGTAAACTACCTTCTATTTATATTGCTCATCATGATGGGAAATCATGGCTCTTAGGGCATGATCCGTGGCTAAAATATATAAGAAGAAAGGTTGCCCTTCGTTAGGAGGAATTAAAACTAGTGTTGAGAGAAGATATACTTTGAGGGAATTAAAGGCCTCTTGATATCTATAGTCCCAATTAAAGTGGGTATCTTTCCTCCAGATGTGATGGAATGGTTGATATTGATCGAATAACAAGGAGATAAAATGATGAATAGACTACAATTTTCCTTATAATCAATAGAGATACTTAAGATTAGATGGGGTGGCAATTCTAAAATGGATTTTATTTTAGTGAGGTCAACTTCAATCCCTTGAATAAAGATGATAAAACATAAAATCTTACCCATCAAAACCACAAAAATTCATTTCTTGGAATTAAAATGAACATAAAACTAGATTAGGTGAGCATAGATTATTCTAAGCATCAAAAGATGGTATTTTAAAAGTTTTGACTTATCAAAGATATCATCCACATAATATTCAATGATTTTATGGATTATTTCATGGAAAATATAGGTCATGTCCCTTTGATAGGTGCCTTTGGCATTTATTTAAGAAAAAATCATAACCCAATAGCAAAAGGTCACTTGGCAAGTATTAAATGAAGCCTTATGTTGAATTCTAGTGTGAAAAGGATATGATTGTACCTAAAGAAACCATCCAGAAGTGACAACATTTCATGACCATCTATTATGTCCACTAATTGGTCAATATTAGGGAGAGGGAAATCATCATTAGGATAAGTGATGTTAAGGTCATGAAAGTCAGTACAAAGGCACATTAACCTATGGGATTTGTGATAGGAACAATATTAGATACCCATTGATGGTAGTCAATAAACTGGATAAAGTTGATGGATAAGGGAAATTATAATTATTCCTCGACCAAGAGTGCGATGTGAAGATGTATTTTTCAAAGTTTTTATTTTACATGTTTGGCATTAGGGAATGTGATAATTTAATGGATGAAAATAGCAGGATTAATACCAAGCATGTTACTATATGACCAAGTGAATGCTTCACTATGATATACCAGAAATGTGGTGAAATCTTGATACTCCTAAGGATTTAAAGATTTGATGACCTTAATAATTCATGGAGTCTCATGAGACCCTATGTTAATGTTGATGATATCTTCATTTAGTATACTAGAGGTTTCAGATGAAAGAGGATTGCATGTATGGGAGTTATCCATGCCTAAATGAGTTAAGATCAACTCATCATCTTGGCACTGAAGAACATGGATGGTGAGAAAAACCTACCCTATCATGTTTAGTTAGGAGAGAGGAATGGTTTTGACTTCCCTATACTATGATAGATGATAGGTTTTATAGTGATGGTATTGAATATTATTTTTATAGGAATGGATACAATGTCATATATTGTAGAAGGGGTGTTATAAGGTTAATATGGTGTGCCCTTTTCAAGAATAGGTAGAAGAGTATTTTTCAAGATAGTTTTGGGATTTTTGTTAAAACCTAGGCCATAGTTTTCATGATGTTTCCTAAAATCTCATAACATGACTTTGTGCAACCCTTTTTCATAACATCCTATGTCAAAAACCTTTCAAACACACCATTATAGGTATGTTTGTGCAAAGTGGGGTTTATATAAGAATGAGAAGTTTGAGGTGAATAGTTTGGTGTGAGCTTCGTTATCAAGACCTAAAAAAGGCTGATTAACTCCCTCATATATTAAATGATTATGGAGGAAAGGTCGACCAAAGAGAATGAGTTCCCTAATATTTGGATAATATGCATGCTATTTATTGGGATATCCATTTTTATAGGGAGTAGGGAGAGTGTTGAGCATCAGTAACTAATATTGTCCCATAGATAGTTACTAAAACATGGAGTTAAAGGATTCCTTACCTATAATTCTTGATGCAAGGATTATCATACTATATTATTCTTTATTGGATGATGATGGGATCAAATTTTTTAATATAATCAAGATGTTATTTGGTCAAAAAGTAATGTTGCAAGTTTTAAATGGATGGGGATCAACTATGACATTATGAATCCTACCCTCATGTTTAAATTTAATACATCAATGCAAGATGGAGGGGATGTAATGCATAGCACATATATAAGGACATCATAATAGGATTTTGTATTAAAACTTTCATTCTATTACATAAAATAACTCAAGGAGAGTACATATGCTTAATTTAATGGGAAAGATAATCATTCCTAACATAGGGGCTATAGTATCATTGAATACTCATAAAATGGTTAGAGATTGAGCTAAATTAGTTTAACTTAACTATAGTTAATTAAAGTCATGAGAGGAGATAATATTTATTCTCATCCCATTATCAATCATTACTCATTTGATTCAGGTTTAGTTGATTTGGGTAGTGATAAATAGTGGTAGATCCTAGTCATCAAGCTATAATGGTGATATTTTAGAATTGTGAAATGTTATAGATGATTTTTTTTGAAATAATGCAATAAAATCCAATAGAGTATGGGATTTATTTGATTTTATCTTAGTATATTTCAATTATTTTATCATAGCCTCGTGATGCTATAGAGAGTTTTGGTTAAGTTTATAATAAAGACATTTTGATCAGGAGTTGATGAAGTTACTTTAGAATGGATATATGTATCAATTATGAAACATTATTATTTTTCACTTTTCCTTAAATAAAAATATTAAGTTTTGGGGTGGGTGTTATAGGACTATTTATGGTAGAGACAGGAGATTTTGTAATAGTCACTTTGGCTTTATTAGGACTTTAGGTCTTATGATCTTGGGTCTAGGATCATGTAGCTATGTAAATCATGTTGATCTAAAATAATGGTTGATTTGTCATGTTTTTAGACTCATCAAAATATAGAGGGTTTATTATAAGTTGATATTGAGTTCTATTAGTGATCCTATCTTCCTTTAAAACTTGTTTTAATCCTGTTAGTAATATACTAGTTCTTATGGTGGGCATGACTCAAATAGTTTGATTATAGGGATAGTCATGAGAAAATTGTTCCATCAAAAGATCATCCTCTTATAATAAATTTCAAACCAAAAATTTTAGTGCATTACAACCTTCAATATCATGTCCTACTATTTGATGATACATGTGTTTCTTATTTTCACAATACCACACTGATTTTTGAGTATGGGTGTTAATCAGTTTTATGGGTGGTAGTGTAACAAGGTAAGTTTGAAAAAGTTGATCAAGAATATTATAGTAAGACCCATTCAATATATCCTAGCCATTTTTGTTAACCTTCTATGACATTGGTATAGAATTTACATTTACTTTCAAGCCTTGATCCTTCAAACTAGTTATTTGAATATTCCCCATAGTTGGTACTTTATGTTTGGGATAAGACTTTACACCTAGGCCTCATGGGTAGTAGGGATTTAAAGGATTATGAATTAGAATTATTAAAATAGGAATATCCACTTATAATGGTAAATACCATATAGAATAGGATTCTATAATATTGGCTTTTATTCTTGTTGAAAGATGAGGTCCCAATATGGATGCTTTAGATTGAATAAGTGGCAAAGAAACCTTCCCTTTTTGAATCTGATTATGGGTAGCAGGGATATCCTGTTTAATGAGTTCAATCCTTATGGGAGGATGTTGTAATGATTTTCCTTGTGATGCCTTAAGGTTCTTATTTCTAATTCCCAAAGTACTTCCCCTAATTTCTCTAAGATTTGGCCCTTCCTAAACTATGAGGAGAGTTGGTCTTGGGTTTGTTTGAGGCAATGTAATAGTCTTCTCATGGGGGATTAAGCTAAAGCGTATGCTACATAAAATTGTTGTGATGACATGAAGAGTGGTATGTATATCTTCTAGAATGTCTAAATAAGCATCCTCCTTGATATCTTTCTCATCTAGTGCTTCTAATTGATTATATTGAATGGGTTTAAGTAACCTTTCCTTGAGAGGATCCCAAATAATGAGATCTAAAAATCTCAAATGAGTCTTAGAGATAGATTTAAGTAATTTATATGGTTTGAAGGCATCTCTTATAAGGTGATATGGGATTTTAGTTATTTTGGAAGATATTTCATAGGCACTACCAACATCTTTAGGTAGAAGTTGATCATCGATCATGTTAATCACATGGGTCACATAGTCTAAGGTGTATCTTAAATTAGTTTGTATGGAATTAGATGTTGAGGCATGGTTAGGGAATGACTACCTAAATATGTTTATAGACTGATTAGGGGAGTGTCAATGTTATCTAACTATAAATTTCCTTGATCAATAAGGTTTTACACTAGACCTTTGAATTAGAGACACCTATTGATGTCATGACCTATTACGTGATGGTAGTTGTAAGATTAATTTACCTTGAACTCACTAGGATTAGGGTGAGATTAATTGATAGGTCTCACTCATTGAATATTGATGATAGATGATTTTTATAGCTTGTCTAAGATACAATCATAAAATTCCCCTAAGGGTGTGTACTATTGTAAAGGAAAACATGTTAATAGTTTTTGGGATTGTGTTTGGGAGGTAGAGAGTTTGTATTGGATTTTTGTCTATGGGGGTGTTGATTTAAAGACTAAAAAATTAGAGGTGTCTTTGGTTTTGTTATTATTATTTCCTTTAAAGGGATCATGTTTTAAGTTTTTACTACATAACTTTACCTTCCCTTTTTCTAAATCTTGAATTTCTAGTTTGTCACCCATAGAAAAGGCCTCATCAAATGTCTTGAAGGATTGAGCCCATAATGTTGATGAGATATGTTTAGCACATGATCTCACAAATAATTTGATTAGTTCTAGTTAATGAAGAGAAAAAATAAGTTGGTTAATAATACTCCATCTAGCTATGAAATTAGAGATAGATTCATTATCAAATTGTCTAATGGCATAGAGGTCAGTGATGGTCACTTTTATTGTGATGTTGATGGAAAAGTGCTCTAAAAAAATTTAGGATAGCTTCCTAGAAGAGAATAGGGAATGTTGAGGGATATAATAGTATCAGTCTAAAGCTAGTCCAGTTAGTGACATGGGAAAGGTTTTACAAATAAGAGCATCATCATGGGATATAAGATAACAAGTGTGTCTAAACACTCAAATGTGTTGTTGAGGATCTTTATTATTTTGAAAGTTCATAAAATTTGAAAGTTCCCATTATGATGGGTATGGTATAATAGGGATAATGGAGTTAATGGGGTCATTATATATTTGAGCATATTTTTTTGCCTCCAGGTAGAAGCTTTTAGATTTGCTATCCTATTCATAAGGATATTCATAAGGCTTGGTTGGTTATTATATTGAGGAATACATTCCAAGACATTCTATTATGGATGTTGATAGGTAGGAAACAAAGTGGAAAAGGGTTATGGCAAAGGGTAACCAACTAAAGTGGTTATAATTAGTTGGGATGCTACCACATTCTATGGGGCTTACAAGGGTATATATGTAGACCTAAGGTCTTATGATGGAGCTATGTATTGGGTAATGACTAGGATGTATTACTGAGGAGGTTATCTTAGGGGAGCTTGTTAAAAGGCCATGTTTGGAGATTTGAAGATATGCGAGTTTGGATATGAGGTGGAAGAGTTGTGGGGATTAGGATTACTACATTCTAAGGTGCTATGGTAGGAGGTGGATTAAATGTAGATTGAGGTGTGGCAATATTTTGAGCTTAGGTATTAGTTTGGTATGAACCATTAGATATTACTAGAGGTGGATTGTTTAATGGTTGTGTAGGTTTAGTATCAAAATGTATTGGGGGAGGATTATTGAGGGAGGACACCATAGTTGTAGTAAACCCTTCAAACCCCTCTAAAGGCATACCAGAAACATTCCCAAAAAATTATGTATGAGGGGAAAGTGAAATACACATGGATTGAGTGCTAAGGTAATGATTAAGAGTGATTGTTTTACTATCTAATATGGTAGTGAAATCAATATCTCCCTGAGTATAGAACTAGGGAATACCCTTCACCATAGACTTAGGGGAGGTAGGAGGACTTAGGGATTTCTCCATAGATGAGGATGAAGCTAGGGATTCTATTTGATTTAGTGATTGTTGTTACATAAAAACCATGTAGCATATAAATAAAAATTGATAAATGAAAATAAAAAAGCACACTGTAATCTTTTTGATTATCTCATTTTATTGGAATAAGGTACACACACTAAAAAATGTACGTAAAAAGGTTTTACTTTTTTAAGAAATTTCAAATTGAAATAAAGAAAAAGGCTAATGAAGGTACTAAGAAATGGAAATTTAAAGATGGTTTTAGGTTTGTTTAAGCTAAAAAGATATGTGTATTGGAATTAGTACATGGATTGTTATTGGGGCCTACCCTCTCACTTCACAAACCATATCATAAGGGTGTCAAGTGCTTTTCTAATATATACCTGGTATCTAGAGTTTATACTCAACCATTGTACTAAGTTGGTTCTCCCCTTAGTGGTGAAATTAAATTAGGATAGCCAGGATAAAGGTTACTACTAGGTGATGAAATCTTAGTTGGTTCCCTTATGTTAATGTTTGATGAATTGATTATGTGAGTGGTTTGGTATGCGTGTGAAAAGAAGTGATTGCTATGATATATTTATCTACCTATATTATTCTATGTGAATTATCTAATTAAGCAAAGGATGGATGCAATTCTTTTTAAACCTTAAAAGTAAGAGTAATTTGTTTTGGATTTTTCTTTTGAATGAAGACAAACAATCAAGAGAAGAGGAAACAAATGACTAAATTCACAATGAAATGTAATAAGAACAATGAGACCTTAGGGGTCCCACCAGGCATGCTAGAATGTTATATTAGTTTCTAATTTTTAATTTTAATTTAATTTAATTATCTATTAAAAACTTAAAGAAATGTAGGTTTTTTGAAGAATACCTAGAGATAAGAAGATGGTTACACATTGCTTGAATCTAGTGAATGAGGGAACTTATTTTTAGCTTGGAAGAATAACCTGCACATAATGAGACAACTTTGATAAAATTGATTAATAGATAAATAGGTGAGCTACCTAGTTAGGAACCAGTCTCGATAAGTTATGAACTTCCTCAAGTGGATGTCAGCTCACTATTTTCATAATTAAGTGGATAAATAAACATTGAAATTACAAAATATAAAGATGTGATAACAAAATGATTATGCATTAATCGTCATTTAAGATATCACTGTAAACAAAGTATTCATCCCAATAAAATGTAACATAATTAACATCTTATTGTATAAAATCCAGTTGGTCAGAAGTGGTTTCAATTGAGGGAGAGTAAATAATGGCACAAAGTGCTAACTCAAAGGTTATATCACTTGGGTCAAAAAAGGGTTAAGAGATGATGGGCATATTAGTGATATTAATGACATCATGTAAAATTCTAGGTAGATTCATATATAAATGAATTCCATATTAAAAATACAAAAAATCAAATCAAACTGATCTAAAATAGATTTATAGGATTGAAAGGTTTGGATTTAAAAAATAGAGTGTACGGATCAATGTCGATCCTACAGAATTGGTGTTGATTTAGATGAATCAATATTGAATTTTTAAAACTACACTAGTTTTAAAATAAGAAGCTAAAGTGTGATAGAGGATAATCACAAAAGAAAATAGGGATGTTTGATGTGTCTTGAGAGCAGGATTAGCAAGAAAAGATAGGAATACAATAAGAAATGAAATAATCAATATACAAAACTTACCTTGAAATGATTTCAAGTAGAGTGTATTCCTTTTGTAAGTGCAAATGATGTTTTTAGATGGTGATGACTATTGTGGACCAAGTATAGCATATATTTTGATAGTGTGGAGCTAATGTTTACCTTAATTTTCTTGAGTAAATCCAAGAAACATTTCAATATTGAAAATTCATGGGTTTGGAACTAAAGAATCACATATACATGCATACATACATACATACATATATATATATATATATATATATATATATATACATATATATATATATATATATATATATATATATATATATATATATATATATATATATATATATATTGACATCGATCAAGAGAATCAACACCAATTGTAGGAGAATCATCATTGATTTTCCCTTTTTAGGAGTTTTGTTTCATCTAATTTGGTTTGTTCCAACTATGGGGTAATTTAGGATTATAAGTGGTGGGTTTCTTAGGAATAGGTTTATATGTGGGTGGGTTATTAGGGGATTAATATTTTATGGGTTTTAATTAGATTTATGTAGTTGAGATGCTAAAATGGTAATTTGTAAAAAAAAATTATCGAGTATTAAATGGTAAATAATTTATAGTTTAGAATAGGGGTATTTAGGATAATATAAAAATAGTAAAGGCTTATGACACCACACTAATTCATATAAGACATACAAAATTGTAGTGTCTATAAATTCATTATCTTGGAGGTCCCTTAAATAGAAAGCATTGTTACTTAAGATATTTGATATCTAATAAATTCCAATCCATAGGGGTAAACTTGTCATTATGTCCTTTGTTCTTATGGTATTTGTCCCATAAATCACTAGGTCAGTTACTCTTAATGATTTAAACTTTACTCTTCTATCAAACCATATCTTGACCAAGTCTTGATGTTTGCTAAAATTATGCAAGGCTTCCATCCTTGAATCTTTGATTTGTATTATATCAAAAAATTGGGACTCTACATTCTCATTGGGTTCCATATATTCCTAAATAAATTGATATGTTGGTAGCTTGATCATAATTGGAAATATTGGTTATCATCCATATACTAACAAGTATGGAAAATCCTTAAGGGCATACTTTTATCTTGTTTAATCTAACCATAATGTATATTTCAATAGATAATGCCACTCTTTGTGTTTGTCTGAAACTAACTTTTTGATGGTATTAATCAGATTCTTATTTTTTGATTCAACTAATCCATTCCATTAAGGGTAATAGTTGGATGATGATATGATGGTATTCTAGTTGTCATGGGCACATTCAATAAACCCAGTTGATTAGAATGCTAGCTTGTCTCAAAATAAGGAGATGTGGATACCAAACCTATTTGTGATGTTTTATTCAATAAAAATGATTACATCCTATGATCTAAAATTCCTTGTTTCCATTTCTTCAATCCATCTAGTGCATTAGTATGTAGTTGTGAGCATAAACTTGTGGCTAAATGAGGAATTAAGGTTTATGACATTGATGAAATCCAATCCCCACTAAAAAAAAGGTCTTCCTTAAATTATATGATGAAATGGAATAATTACATGCACTTTTCTCTTTGGCAAGATCTAATGTTTATGGCATATTCTCACATGAGCATGTTTATCCTTAAGGATTATTGGCCAATAGTAGCCTATTCTAAGAATCTTATGTGTTATGGTGTTTCCATATGGATGATCACTACCTTTATTTTAGTGTAGGTTCTCTAGGATATCCTAAGACTCTTCATGGGATACACATACATGTAGATGCCTTTATAATTTAATCTTTATAAAATCCCCTTTCAAATCATATAGTGAGTAGCTTTAAGCCTCAAGGTTCTATTTTATTCTATGTTGAGTTTTGGGAGGGGTAAGTACCTATGAGTAGATATTGAATATTATTAGTGTATCATTCTTATATAAATACTTGAGTCTCAATTACGTCCTCAATGGTGATGCACATGTTAAGCTCATTCAGAAGTTAAATGGTGCTTTATCCTTTTAGTCTTTTATGTTAAACTCCTAAAAAAAATTCATCCATTTGCCTCAATGATCTCATAATTTTTTATGTCCTAAAGTGATATTGATAACATGATCCAACAAAATAACAATAATTTTATTCCTCGAAATGTAATGCCATTTTTTTAATTGCTTTGACCATTGTAAAGATAAGCTTGTCTATCATAAAGTATAAAAGATCTGCTTCCTTTAGATTTGTGCTCAGTTTAGAAATTGGATGCTCACTTTAATCCTTATTATAGTTAAGTAAAAAATCAATTCTATGTTCTAATCAAATGAATAAAAGAATAAGTTTTTATTGAAGTCTAGACTGATCAATATAGGGGCTTGAGATATAACATCCTTGATGTCTTGAAAAGACTTTAGCACTTTTGGTGACCATTATAATTTAGAATCTTGATTAAGAAATGAATTTAGAGGCCTAAAAATTTATACAAAACCATAGATAAACTTCATCACAAAATTGATCTTTCCAAAGGACTTGATCTCTTTTTTATTATTTGGGAATGCAAACTTTAAAATTCCTTGAACTCTATCTTGATCAATGGCGATCCCTTCCTTGGTGATGGCTTTCCCAAATAATTTACCATAAATAACAATGAAGATTATATTATTAGGGTTTAACGATATGTCAAACCTTTTGCATCTTTCAAATATTGACTATAAATGACTTACATGATTAGTTCTATTCTTTGAGAAAATTGTGAGGTCATTTATGTAGATGATTATACACTTACCTATTCACTTTATAAATTCATTATCCATATCCCAATAAAATGTATCTACTATGTTTATTTGGATAAAAGGCATCCTTTTATATGCATAAGTGCCCCATTTTTTAGTAAATACAATCTTCATCATGTCTTCAGATTCAACTAACACCTAGTTATAACATGAAAATCCATCTAGGAAGGGCATCATTCTAGAACCACTCACTAATTGGATTACTTCATCCAAATAAAGTAGGGGTAATTATATTTTCTTAGAATACTTGTTAAGGTTCCTAAAATAAATACACAATCTAATTTCCCTAATACTTTTTCTAACTGGAACCAAATTAACAACCCAAGTTGCATACCTAATAGGGAACACTATCTTAACACTTAATAATTTATGTCCTTCCTTTTGGATAAGGGATTCCAAGATGAGATTGAATGGCCTATGTAGCTATTTTAATGGATTATGGTATGAATTTAATGGGATAATATGAGTGATGATTTAGGTTTAAAACTTTTAAATCTCCACAAGTCTATGCAATTACCATCTTTATACTTGATGAGAAAATATTTCACCTTTTTCTTTTCTTTTGGAGTGCAACTGAGACCAATGTTGACAAAGCATGGATCAATATCATCCCCTAAGTTTTCCTTTTTGAACTAAAATTCATTAACTTTGGGTTTCCTTTATTGTTAGTATTAAGGATCCATATCAATTGCTCTCTCCACTGAAACTATTCCCAAAGGAATATGGTTTCTGTTGAGTTGAATGACTTACTCCCTCCAAATTCCTCCTAGTATAAACAATTTAACTCTTTATCATCAATCATTTAGGATTCAAATTATCATGAATTAGCCAACAATTGAGAAATTTACTGGTCAACATAAAAAACATGTAAATTTTTTATATTATCAAGAACTAATGGGTAAGGTATGATATTTATAGAAAGCATATGTACTTTGGATTCTTTAATGGTGCTAAATTGGTAGTTGAAGTAGCCAATGAATCAACATCCTAGCTCTATTTTCTATGAATAGCTACTATACTGAATGGCTCAAATGATTATTTCAAATCCCAGGCCATGTGTTTATACCTCTTAAAATAATACAAATTACACTGGTACTTATTCCTAACCTAATTGACCACCATCTCTGTCACAAATTTGTCCTAGGTTGATATAGTTTGAAAGTTATAGTAGATGCTTCAAAACTAAGTCAACCTTGGCTGACATAATTTTAGGTTAAAGTATCATAATTTCAACTACATATATGTTGGTTGATAGCATCAGATAAAAATTTAAGAAGGGTTATATTCATCCATCACTATAAATAACATTTCCCATTTTAATATAATAGATAGAAACACTCATTTTCATAATTTCACTCCCCACAATTCTTTTAAGTCTACATTTGGAGAATCCATTGATTAGATATTGTCTTAGAGGGAAAAAATTGTTTTTTGGAATATTGGATACAATACGAGGACTCTTTTTAGTTTAGATATTTATTCAACCTTTTTGATCCTTGTAACCACAACAATATCTTATAAATCAACATTGGCTAAGGGGAATATTGAGGCTAGACAGGTTTTGTTCAAGGTAAGTATATTATAACCCTATCTCTTTCATTTAATAAATAGAAGTTGCATAATTACTAGCTTGAATGAGTGTATAAGTATTTTTTAAAATATAATCTAAACTTATTGTTAGTGTTGATATAACACTTTCCATTTCTCACCTTAAGTGATATAGGCCCTCATTCTCCTATCATGGTCCCTTACCCTTTTTATTTTATTTTTAACCATCCCCATTATTTTTGTTGATAGATTAGAAATACTAGATTAGATTAATTTCAATATTAGAAGACCTAGTTAGGGTTATTTCATTATATTTATTTCCCAAAGGATTTAAAACCCTCTCAATTGATATTGTGTGATAAGTGATCCTCTTACTAGGTTTAGTGGATCCATTTGGTCATATCCTAATATATTAAGTATCAATGGGCTCTATTTTATTTACATTATCTGAGTATAAATCATTTAGATAGGATGAGTTGGAGTTCAATCCTAGTTCATTGTATACATTCTAGTGAACATGAGGTGAAACAACCATTACTTTTTATCTTTAAGAAAATATATATTGGCATAGATTGATATAATTCTATTTCTCTATCCTTTTGAGTAGGATACATCGATGCAGGTCAATATAGTCTAATCTCTATGTATTTTTAGGAAACATAATAAACATTGGTTGATATATTTTTATTTCTCTATATTTCTCAATAAACTACATCTATGTAGGTCGATATAGTCTTACACTTAGATTTCTATGTTTTCATCTGTCAACCAACTATATTGGCTGAGGCTAATATAGTTATTTCCCATGTATTCTTTTAAACTAACTATACCATCCCAATCTTATATTTTTTTTCTTAGTCAACTTGATTAAGCAATTATATTTAGTTTTATATCAAAAAAATTATTTTTTTCAAAGTTACTTTACGTAGACAACTATACTGACCCTATCTGATTTAGTTATAAATTTATTTTCTCTTTGTCAAACTATATTAACCTTGGATGATATAGTTTTGTGTTTGTATGATTTTTAATGAAATATATTGAAATTATCTGATCTAGTTTATTATTCTTATTTTATCCATATTTACATAGATTATATTGACCTATGTTGTTTATGTGAACAACTACATCAAGCTGTGTTGATATAGTTTTGTGTGTTTTCATTTTTTAGCATAAATCCAAGAAAATTAACTTTTATTTTTAATAATTAAGCAAAAAATTTCTTTCAATTTCACTATTTATTTATTTCAATTCAATCAATGCTGTAAATTTAATTTTGACATTATTTTTTAACTTTTATTTTCAAACTACTTGGCTAATGTTGGGAAGGGCTAAGAGGTGTTTTATTTATAATCCTATTTATTATATATAGACACCATGGCATGAGGGGATAACCTTAATACTCATAGCCATAGTATAGAGATAAAGACAAAATTTAGTTTCCACGTATATCATAATATTTAGGAAATTCTTAGATTTCTATTTCTATTGAACCTTAGGATTCCAACCATTTAGCTATTTTTGTAGTGGACCAGTTAAATATTAGCATTATAAATTTACTATCTGATTACTCTTGAAACCAAGTTTAGTGGGATATGGGAACATTACTCACTCTATAGTTAACACTCTAAAATATTGGGCTAAAACTATCCAATGGACAAACATATTTGAGAGCCTAGAAATAAATCATATCATTTTAATACATATACCTAATCTTCATTTTGGATAAATAGTTAACAAAATTAGTAAAATTTCTAATTTTATACTTATTATTATAATCTATATTTTAGACTATATTAGCTAGTGTTAATAAAGTTTTGTGCCATGCATTTCAAATGCATATGTCATTGTTTGAGTTATTTATGTGTGAACAAATTGCATTGACCCATGTCAACATAGTATATTGAGTTTACTTTCCTTTTACCTCTATTTATAATAATGTATTAAGCTTTACTAATATAGTTTATTCATAACATTGATCAATTTTTGTAATATCTGACTACATAGAATAAGCTTGATATAGTCTTATCTCAAATTTTCCATATGTGTAATTACATTAACCACAATCAATCTTATACATTATCTAATCATTGTTTATACTTATCCTTTATTGATGATGTTGACCATGATCAATATAGTTTATGTCTTACCTTTCATATTATGTAAATATATTGACCATGGTTGATATATTATAGTTTTTTATTACAACTTATCCTTTATTAATTATTCATGCTTGGATTTTCACCCTTGAGGAGATGCTCAAATCTCCTCATCTAAGAAAAAAAGTGGAATCATCTCTCTTGCTATGGGTGATAATTCTGTTGAGATGAATCTCTAGATTAGGGGTTAGCTCCCCTTGATGCACCTTTGAGCTCTTTCTAAACTAACAATTGTGTATGAAAAGGGGGAAGGAAAAAAACTAAGAAGGTAAGTGGTGATGCACCAATATTTGATATCCTCTTACTTGACTAAAATCAATAATTAAAGACTGACAAAGTTTCTTCACACAAACTCACAACTCTCTGAGCATTATCACATCAGTGTTGCAGATGTTAGATTTGAGAAGGTATTTGACATTGAAGGGAGTAATAGATAATTCTAGGAAAGAATATGGTCTTAAACCACTTCTAAAATGTCTTTACACTTATGAAAGAATACTAACAAGGACCCATAACAATACTCTTTCTACACATTGGTAGGCAATTGAGGATAATAAGTTATGAAAGATAACCTTCAATAAAAAGGAAGAACATAATTTAGACCAATACACAATAATGCAACATGTGAGTGGAAAATGACTTATATTATTTATTTAAGAGTTACCAGTACAAATCTAGGTAGAGTTTCACTATCACTAGTGGATGTCCCTTGATGAATCTAAAGAATACACACACACACACACACACACACACACACACACACACACACACACACACACACACACACACACACACACACACACAGCTTTGAGAAAGAGGTTGAGCAAAGGGAAGTCTAAAAATGATTCAAACATGTGTCAACTTGATATTAGAATAGTTATGTTTCGTTCTATAAGATGTTCTCTTTATAGTTACACCAGTAGGATTAAGATATTCCAAACTAATTTTTACCATAAATGGATCCATTGGTTGGAGTTTCATTTGGATGCTAGTTATTTTTTATTGGCTTATCGAGCTATGAAATGGTGTAACAACTTGAATCATTGACCTACTTATTTCTACTTGCTATGTACTAGATGATTATTATTCATGCCATTTGTCATTTCCACATTTGTCTTTAGGTTCCTACACTTTTATTTGATAACTCCAAAGGTTATTCCTTGTAGCTTGAACTTGGCATTCTACTAGCCATCACCTTGGGTATTTTATTTGGACTTCTTATTTTTGGCATTCTTTCAGATAATTTTTTTGAAAGAATTATTTTGAGAACTTCTTCCTTTCTTCTTGTCTTTTATTTAGACAAAAAGTTTTAAGGAATTCTTTCTTTTGGACTTTAGCCTTTTCCTTTATGCATTTATTCCTTCAAATTTGTGAAAATGCCCTTCGGCTTGTTGAAAAACATCCTTTAGCTTGTCAAAAAAAACATTTTAGATTTTTTTCAAAGGTCCAACTCTTCCCCAAAATAATCCTTTGGACTTTCTATTTGTCCCTTTTGAAATGAAAATACCCATCAGAAGAAATGCAAATGATCCCTTTGACTTAAAAATGGCCTTTAGAAAAATGCAAGGGCCCTTTAGGATATTTGTCACCTGCCCTTCAAAAAAGGTGGTGTCTTTCAAATTTTTTGGAATGGTCCACTTCTCCCTTAACTTCAATTCCTTTAATTTTTTTGTAAGGGATAGTTTATATGGAGTTTTTGCAAAGTGCCCTTCACAAAGATGAAAATGTCCTTTAGTTTGAAAAAGTCCTTCAAAAATGTTGTCACATACTCTTTGAGAAAATCACAAGTGTCCACTTTCCAAAGAAAAATCCCTTTGGGAATGTTTAAAATGCACCCTTTAGAAAGGAAAGTGTTCTTTTTAGCTTGAAAGACATCTTTAAAAAAAAACTATCATAGATCTTCAGAAAAATTACACAGATAATTTGTCTGAAAGAAAACACAAAAGGGAAAAGCATCAAACAAAAAGTTTGAAAGAATTTGGTAAAACCTCTAAAATAAACACTTGAAAAAAACCCAAAATAAATCTTCCTTGAATAAAACTCAAAATAAATTGAACATTAGACAAAATAAAAGACCTGAAGGATTAGTAAAAGACCAAAACAAATTATTTGAAGGAAATACTTGTGTATTTTCTATAGGTTTTATATAAGATACCTTTCTAAAATGAAACTTCATTACTGAGTCCAACCAAATACATGGATAGGTGACTAAATGGATAGGGGTACCCAAATTTGGCTTGAAAGGCTAAAATTTGGTCAACAAAGTGGTGACTCATAGGGGTAGTATGCCTACTGTACTAACTAGACTAGTAGCCTTATCCAACTAAGGGCTAATGGAGTCAATGGATTATTGAAGATGAATAAAAAAGGATCATGCTAGAACAAAAAACAAGGAAACACATCACACAATAATAAGACCAAGAAAAGACAAGGACAAACTCAAACATGTGCATAAGATCTTAGGGAACATAAGGAAAATAGGAAACTATGTATAATAGAAATAAGAGAACCATCAATAACAATGCTTTGGATATATCACATTGACTAGGATATGTAGCTCCTCTCCATCCAACTTTTAGAGTTGGAAAGCATTATGTTGTCTGCACTGTGTGATCACATATGGGCCACTCCATAGAGCATCAAACTTTCTGTGTCTTCTAGGCTTGACCCTGTCTTCATCCCATTTTAGGACAATTTATCCTTATTTGAAGCTTCTTAGCATTGAAATATTGTCAAAATACTTCTTTGTTTATTTTTGGTGAGTAGTCATGGTGTGCATAGCTTGATCTCTTGTCTCCTCAAGCTCCATCAACTCACATAGTCTAACCTCCATGCTATCATTCTCCATCAATTCTAGCTGATAGGTAAGATCTAAGGCTAGTAACTCAAGTGAGATATTAATTATAGATTCCATTCCATAAACAAGTGTATATGGTGAGTTTCTAATTTCTCTCTTTGGGGTGATCCTATTAGTTCAAAGGGCTACCTTCAACTTGGTGTGCCAAGTCCTTTGATTCTCCTCCATAGTCCTCTTTATGATCTTGAATAAATTATTATTTGTGGACTTAGATAGTCTATTTCCCTAAATATATTAGTTATATGAGGTGCTAAGATATATTCCATGCTTCAAATCCCATTCACTTGTCCTTGTTCTTAAAAAGGCTAGTGCATTATCTGAAATGATTGTTGAAGAAAGCTCCAAATCTAGTTACTATACCTTCATAGAAGTCTAGGACTGAGTTTTCATTTTCCTCCTTAAGAGATACAACTTACACCAAGAGCTAAAACTTACACCCATATTTTAAAATAATTAGTGGTAGTCAACACCCATTATGACCAAAACTAGGAGGATTGATCAGACCTATGAAATCCAAACCCCATTGCATAAAGAGTTGTTTAACTTGGATTGAAAACTTGGATTAGATGAAGAGGAAAGGTAGCTAGATTTTTTTTACCATAAAAATGAGCACACTTTTGGCATTTCCTTACCTAAGCATGAGTTTCCCTGAATAGGCTAGGCTAAAAGTATCTAACCCTCATAATCTTAGTAACTATGGTTCTTGGAGTAAAGTGGCCACCAGTTGGTCCATCATGAAACTCATGAAACACTTTATCAATATAATCTGAGTCAATACACCTCAAAAACATAATTTAAAAGTATTTTCTATATATCATTCCATCAACAAGTACATAAGGAATGGATTACAGCCTAAAGTACGTTCTTTTGGCCCTATCAAGACTTTATGAACACTCACTAGTTTGAAGGAAATTAATCATGTCTTGTGTCTAACTCTTCATGGATAAAGGTAAAAATGCTATAGGGTCATCATGAAGTGCCAAAACAACCTCCCTTTGTTATTTCAAATTGAAGCAAGATGCTCACATAGTCCTTTTCCTTTCACTAACTTGGTTGTTTTGATCTCCATAATGTATTCAATTACTTTGGTGATGCAACCTGCCCTTTTTTCATCCAAATATTTACTCAATATAAAATGTTTCACAAAAATGTAATATTATTATTGGATAACATATGTTTGAACTTTTCAAATCTCCTTATAACTAAAATCACTTGTTTCTCTTCATATGTATACCTTGTCTCATAACCTTCTAGACCTTGATTGAAAAAGGCAATAGGTTATTCCAAATTTTCCTCATTAGATTGAGTAATCATGGTAGATATTACCTCTTCATTCCCAAAATTATATAGGTTAAAGTCCTTGGAGAAGTTAGGGCTTGTAAGAGTAGGGGCTTAGGTAATGGCTTGCTCGATTTCTTCAAAACTTTCCTTCCTCTTTCATGTCCAAGTGAATAACTCATCCTTCCTTAGCATGGAGGTTAAGGGCTTGACCATGTTATAAAAATCAGGACTAAACCTCCTATATAAATTTATCTTACCAAAGAATCTTTGTAGACCCTTGTTATGTTTAGGTAAAGACAATGCCAAGATGGCACTTACCCTTTTCAGATGATGGATAGATCTTTCTTAGAAATAATGTGGCCTAATAGTTTACCTTCATGTATAATGAACACACACTTATTTGGGTTTATAGAGATCCCAAAGTCTCTACACCTCTCAAAAATCTACCTCAGGTGCTTTAAGTGATCCTTTTCTTCCTTGGAGAAAATTATCACATCATCAAGATATACTAGTACAATGTCTTTTATTAATCCTTCAAAAGCCATATCCATTACATGTTAAAAATTAGCTCCAAATTTTGAAAATCAAAATTTAATCTTCCTATAGGCATATGTGCCCCATTTATTTGTGAAGGCTATTTTGTATTCGTCACTTTCTTTCACCAAAATCTAATTGTACCCTAAATAACCATCTAGGAGAGAAAACCTCTCACTTCCTGCCACCACTTGCAATAATTTTTCCATAGAAGGGAGGGGTAATGATATCTCAAATAAACTCTATTTAATTTTGAGAATTCCACACACAACTTTATCTCCCCATTTTTCTTTCTAAGAGGGACTAAGTTGGCTAGCTAGGAAGAATTCTTGATGGGAAAGATAATTTTATAATCCATCAATTTAGTGAGCTCTTTCCTCATGAGAGGCTCAATCTTGGGATTGATTGGCCTTTATCTTTGATTGAATGGTTTAAAATTTTCATCTAGTTTTATGGAATTTTGAGCCAAGATTGGATTAAAAACCTTCAAATCACTATACTCCCATGCAAAAATATCACTAAACTCCTTGCATAGTTCAATCAAATCATGCTTCTCTTGACTAGTGCATACCTTTTTGAGAGAAAGTAACTTATCTTTGAATATATCTACCCTTTCATAGTTATCTTTATTGTTTGGCATGCTTACCTTCTCCTTCTTTATTTTCTCATCCTGATTAAATATGCTTTCAAGAATCACTAGGCCTTTAGGAAGCCTGTTAGACTTCAACTAGACAATTTTCTCTCCATATTATTGTTGAAGCTTAGACCAATTATTTGTGGAGAACTTAGCCTCTTCTTGTAGGAAGAGGGCTATCTATTCATCACTCTTGAAAACCTACCAATTTTTGACATTATCTGGTATAGAAAGTCTCACACTCACCTTTAGATGAGGTTGATTCTTGTCTTCTCTTATGCCTTTTGGAACATCAAACTGAGCACCAATAGATGCAAAACTATCAACATGTTTATGATCTTCCATTGGAATAGAAATGATATTAAATTCTATGAATTCTTCTACAAGGTCCTACACTCTATGCTTATAGGACTTGAGCAAGGATTTCTTCATCAAATTATGTACTCTAATTTGATTGACAACAAATTTGCTATCACCAAACACTTGCAATTCTTTGACACCTCTTTTCCTTTATAACTCAAGGCCATGAATTAGGTCCTCATATTATAATACATTGCAAGAACAAGAGAACTAAAATCTAAAATATAGAAAATACCTTTCCTTTGAAGGTGAAACCAACATAGCTCCACTACCTACTCCAATCTTGCTTTTAGACCCATCAAAGAAGAGTTGCCATAAGCCATTCACATCTCCATTTGACTTCATCAAATTGGGAATGAAATAAACCTTCTCATGCATATAATATATCTCAAGACTAAATTCTTCAATAAACTTGTAAGGATCATGTAAATAGTTGTCATCTCCCCACTCATTTAGGAACAAATCAAAAACTCCTTTAAGGGAAGATGATGGGGATTGATCAATGTGAAATTCCTATACATCAATGATAGCATAATTAACATTTGATAACCTAGGTGAATATGGTTCCAATTGATCTCTGTGAATAGGTTCTGATGTAATATTCACTTTAGTGTCATATTTTATTCTAAATACCATGTAGGACCAATTAGCTACCAAGTATCCACCTATCTCGGATGTAAAGTCCCTTGAAAAGAAAAGAGAAAAATAGGGAGGTAAATATTCTACTACAACATCATGAGTAATTAAAAAGGTAGGACCAACATGAAGGATCAAGTTTAAACCTTTCATAACCCCTAATGTCTTGGCTGGTGATCCATTTAATTATAAAATTTCTTTAGTCATTGGCTCATATTTGATGCTTAGATTTTCTACTTTACATTTGGGCATAACTGATGTGATTGCTCCACTATCTATGATGCAATTATGAACCAATAAATCACCAATAATTAAAGATAGGTATAAAGTATGAGTCTTCTCATCTTTCTTTTCCTTACCATCTATAGATTTAGTTTCATTAACTAGAACCACATTGTTACTTATAGATGGGCCGACTTGTTTACCCAAACCATGCAATTCCTTTTGGAGTATATATTTTCTCCATATTAATGATATATAATCCAATAATTAGATGTTCATATGAATCTTCTTCATCTATTCTACAACATTAATGGAAGGATTACTTACTTTGGGGTTCTCTTTTTGAATATTTGCATCTTGTGATGTAGCTTATGGAGGTAGTGTTGTAGTAGCTATCCTAATATTTGGAATCCTCTAATTTTATTGTGATTTAGGAGATGAATGAGGCTATCCTCCCATCTGAGATGATGTAGGAGTCAAAAAAAATCCTTGATTGGTTCCTTAAAGTTTTTCAACGATCCTTTTCTTTGATCTAGTGTTGGCAGCCACACTAAGATTTTGATTGCTTGTATTTCCCACATAATTAATGGCACAAAAATCACCCTCCAAATGAATCATGAGATTAGAATCAGATTTAACCTATCTAATATCTATCCAAAATTTTTTTGGCATCTTCAAATTTGAATTTGATATGTTTGATCACCTTGTGTAGTCATACCCTGATTTTGCATCTCATTAGCATAAGCAACCTGTTCTTGACCTTACTCAAAAGAAGGGTAGTTGGGTTATTCCTACAACAAATTGTTTTGAGTGGGAAAAATGGATTTAGAGGATGAGTAAGCATTAGGATTATAACTTTTATAAGGCTTGACATGGGTGATTTGACCTTGTACCTAATTATTACCTTGAAAAGGAGGTCTATTTGTTTATCCAAACTAGTTGTAAGATTGATAAGGGCTATAGCTTTGGGATTGTTACTTTTTGAGAGAAACCAATTCATTATTAAAGCTTCTAAGTAGGATTTTTACTTCATGTATTTCATTTTTAGGGTAAATGATATATTTTTATTGACCAAGCAAAAGAGCTAAAGTGGGTAATGAATTTTGACTAAGAGAATGCAAATTAGGGAATAGTGGCATTGGAGGTCTAGGAGATACATTTCATATGTAGAGAAGACAATTATTAGCATTTATGGATATTTCATAGGTAGAAAGAAGTGTATTTACACACATAGATTGAATTATCATTGTAATGTTGCTATTCAACACTTTTAAGTAGTACAAAAATGCATAATTTGTAATTGGCCTCATAAGAATCGGGATTCTATCCCAAGTTTTTTGAAACTTAGTATTGAAATCCTGCATGAATTCATGAGGTTCCCTCTTTATTGAGGTTAACTGCTTAGTTAGAGATAGATGATCACTCTTTTCCCTAAACCTATCAGTCAATAGAGTTCCCAACTTATCCCATGAGCTAATATAATTTACAGGTAGGGTCCCATACCATTCTAAAACTTTTCCTTTGAAAGACAAGGCCAACAACCTAATAGATACATTTTATTGGGTGATATTATGGATATTACAAAAGTTTTATATGTTTCAAATATGTTCAATAGTAGTAATAGGACCATCCCCACTAAAATATGGGACACTTTTGAGAGCAGCTCCTTGGATTTGATCATATTAGGCAAGTTACAAGGGAGATGCCCCCCAAAAAGGCACAAAAGTTTATCTTCTAGCCATATTGGGAATATTACTATAGATGTTAGGTTCAATATGAAACACAAATTTGGAAGGTTTAAACAAAAAATCTCTTTTTTATGGATGAGTGTTGACAACCTTGGACCTTTTGGTGGAATATGGAGCTAATTCCACAAACTTGAAGGACAAACCTTTAGTAGCAGACCTAGTGGTCACCTTTGGCATGGAAATAAGGACTGATCATTAGCCAAAGACTTTGAATTATTTAATGGAGTCACCAATTATTGAATTTATATGTTTCTTTTTATAAAAATGTGTCAAGACCAGTACCAATCTTGAACAATCTCCTAGGACTTAGATTTCCCATCAGGCATGCCAAAAACTATTAACGCTTCGATTTTCACCCTTGAGGAGATGCTTAGATCTCCTCATCTAAGCAATAAAGTGGAATCATCTCTCTTATTATGGGAGACAATTCTATTGAGATGAATCTCTAGACTAGGGGCTAGCTCCCCTTGATGCACCTTTGAGCTCTTTCTAAACTAACAACTATGTATGAAAAGGGAGAAAGAAAATAACTAAAAAGATAAGTAGTGATGCACCAATATTTGATATCCTCTCACTTGACTAAAATAACTAATTAAAGACTAACAAAGTTTCTTCACACAAACTCACAACTCCTATGCATTGTCACATCAATTTTTCACATGTTAGATTTGACAAGGTATTTGACATTCATGATAGTAATAGATAATTCTAGGAAAGAATATAGTCTTAAACCACTTATAAAATGTTTTTAAACTTATGAAAGAATACTAAAAAGGACCTATAATAATACTCTTTCTTCACATTGGTAGATAATAGAGGATAACAAGTTAAGAAAGATAAACTTCACTAAATAATAATAACATAATTTTAATCAATACACAATAATGCAACATGCATGACAAATGACTTGTATTATTTCTTCAAGAGTTACCAGTACAAATCTAACTAGAGTTTCACTATCAATAATGAAGGATCCTTAATGAATCTAAAGAATACATATATATCTTTGAGAAAGAGGTCAAGCAAAGGGAAGTCTAAAAATGACTCAAACATGTGTCAACTTGAGATTATAATGGTTATGTTGCATTATATAAGATGTTCTATTTATGGTTATGCCATCAAAATTAAGATATAATAAACTACATTTTCCCATAAATGGATCCATTGGTTGGAGTTTCATTTGGATGCTAGTTGTTCTTTATTGGATTTTCAAGCTATGAAATGATGCAACATCTTGAATGATTGACCTGCTTATTTATGCTTACTATACACCAGATGCTTAGGATTCATGCCATTTTTCATTTCCACATTTGTCTTCAAGTTCCTGCAATTTTATTTTTTTAACTCCAATGCTTAGTCCTTATATCTTGAACTTGACATTCTGTAGGCCATCACCTTGGGTATTTTCTTTAGAATTTTTGTTTTCAATATTCTTTTAGATAATTTGATTTCAGCATTTATTTGGACAATTTCTCTGAAATAATTTTTTAGGATCTTCTTCCTTTCTTCTCAGCTTTTCCTTAGACAAAAAGCCTAAAGGAATTATTTCTTTTGGACTTCATCCTTTTCCTTTATGCATTTATTCCTTTGGCTTTGTGAAAATTCCCTTTGGCTTGTTGAAAAATGTCCTTTAGCTTGTTGAAAAGAACCTTTCATCTTTTTTAAAATGGTCCACTTCTTCCCTAAAACAATCCTTCAAGCTTTCTGTTTGGCCCTTTTGAAATGAAAATACCCTTTGGAAGAAATTTAAATGACCCATTCAACTTGAACATGGCCTTTGGAAAAATGCAAGGGTCCTTCAAGATTTTTGTCCCCTAGCCTTCAAAAATGATGAAGTGTCTTTTAAATTTTTTTGAATGGTCCACTTGTCCCTCATCTTCAATTCCTTCAAGTTTTTTGTAAGGGAAAATATATATCAAACTTTTTCAAAGTGCCCTTCAAAAAAATGAAAATGTCTTTTGGCTTGAAAATGTCATTTAGAAAAGTTATCACATACCCTTCAACAAAATTATAAGTGCCCACTTTCTAAAGAAAAAGCCCTTCAGAAAAGTTGAAAATGTACCCTTCAAAAAATCAAGTTTTATTTTTGGCTTGAAATATATCTTTAAAAAAAACTGTCATTGACCTTAAAAAAAATTGCATGGACAATTTGTTTGAAAGAAAACACTTAAAGGAAAAGCTTTAGACAAAAAATCTGAAAGAATTCAGCAAAACCTCCAAAAGAAACACTTGAACAAAGCCTAAAAGAAATACTCCTTGAATAAAACCCAAGATAAATTGAATATTTAGTAAAAAATAAAGACCAAAAAGCTTATAAAAAGACCAAAACAAACTATTTCAAGGAAAGACTTGTGCATTTGTTACAGGATTTATATAGGATACCTTTCTCAAATGAAACTTCATTACTGAATCCAACAAAAGACATGGATAAGTGACTGAATGGATAGGGGTGTCCAATTTTAGCCTAAATGGCTAAAATTTGGTCAACATTAATTACATCAAACATGCTCAATAAAGTCTATTTTTCACATTTTTGTTTATGTAACTACATAAAACATGGTCAATATAATAAATTCTATTTACTATGTTGGTCAATACCATTTTTACTTCAACTATCCATCATGAAATATATATTTTATGTTTAAAAACACATAACATAACATGATATTATGGATTTTAATAGCTCCCATAAATCTCCTAAATATAATTTTAAAATTACCAATAATCAAGATAAAAAATATTCATATAAATACTAGAACAAATGATTATCATTCACACTATAACTCCCAACCTTTGGATCTTTTTAATTATGATCCTCACATGCCTACCATTAAGGATGAGAGTGATCATGAATACACTACTAAAATGATCATTTTCATCAATGAAAATCCACAAAATAGGGGCAAGGATTCTACAACCATTTACAACCTCATGATGGGGACTCACATAGAAGGTCCTCCATCACCTACATATACCATTTTGATAGGATTTGGGGAAAGTTAATACACAAATTCTTCTCTTCCTTCATCTTAAACTATGATAAATATATCCACTACTATGGCATGCCTTTCATTTTTTAGGTCCACCCAATGTACCCATATTACTAATCATGTTAATGATACCACTAGTACTTCTAAAGCTGCTTCTACTAGTCATTGAAATATAAATCCTAATAAAATATTATTTTAAGACATGAATTAAATGAATACTTTTCAAAATAATGATACCAACTATAGACACCTAAAATTTTCCATAATTGGCTTCTAATTAGACTTCATACCAATTGCTACCAACCATTGTAAATTTATCCTAGGAATCATTAAACATACCAAATTTTCTTGGGCATCATTCATCAAAGCCTAGAATCATGTTGAAACATCCCTAATTGGGGTATATTATCATATGAAATAATAAACTCTCATGGATTCATCCCTAATCACCTTTAAACATCACAAATGATAATTTGGCCTATAGACCTATTAAGTGGGGTACTTTCACACTTGATTAAATATTGAAAGAGCTAAAAAGCTAATCAAAACCAATTAAAAAATTAAATAAGATTGAATTCCTGGTTGAATTATCCATTTGAAATTAATGAATATCTAAAAAAGGAAATTTCAAAATTCAAAATATTCAAGCCCTTCATCATTGCCTTTATGAGTTGTCAAGATCTTTGAAAATGTCTTAAAATTTCTAATTCGAGAGCCATGTATAGTAATTACAAATCATAATTACTTAAAAATTATTAACTCAACTGAAGTTAGTTTTAACACACCTGGGTTTAGTTTGAACCCATTTTAAGTTTAAACTCAACCTTAAATCACCTTGGGTGAGAGTTAATTCCTAAGGCTATAAATACAAGGTCATGCCTATTGATTTTCAATATATTTTGGTGAAAAGTTATTATGCACAAATTTATTCAACAAGCTTGGATATTTTATAGTTATAATGCCTAAATTCCATATAAATAGTGTTACCATACCCAAATCTTAAGACAAGAAATATCAAATCCAAGGTGTCAAGGAGAGGAGTCATACAACCTCCATTGATGAAGACTTATTGATGTACAAGCCAAGAAATCTATTCAACAAAGCCATTTTGAGATCCAAGGAAGGTAAAGAACTTGTTTTTATTATGTTTTTATTATTCTTTCATTTAGTTTTTGTTACCTAATCTCTCCTTAGTGTCTAGGATAGAGGTGTTAGGATCTTAGTGTGTTCATTTAATTTTTTATGAGACTAACACAAGACTAACCTCCCCTCTATGTCAAATTCTTAGTTCACACCAACCAAATGATGCAAATGCAAAATATACTTTTGAAATTGAAAAGTCATCTTCAATAACATCAATGAGGAGTGTGAAATCCAAACTCCCTTGACCCACTTCCCACCCTTAGAGATGCATAGTGTAATCTTATTCTTGAATCCCCATTTCTTAATAAATTCATCAAGGATATTTAAAATTAATCACAAATAACTTTAATTAAAAATATAGACATATTAGGTATCACTCATCCTATCACTTATAATGCATATACTAATTATGCTTTACATTTGAAAGATTTTGGTAGCCTTTAAAAAGAATAGATGAAACTAAATACCTTCATTGTTACCAAAATTATAGCCAAAACCTTTTTAGGTGATGCCTTATATTGGTAGAATCAACTTAAGTCTCATAATATCTCTACTTTATAAGTCTTAGTTAATGAATTTGGTTCAATAATTTTAAACCAATGATCTACCTAGAAATAGATTAACCCATTTTATTAATTGTAAACATTCAGAATTTGAAACTACTAATGTTTTCACTAAAAGATAGAAATCCTTATATAACAAAGCTGAACAAAACATATCCAAAGAAAAACTCTTCCATTTATTCACTAATTTTCTTCATCTTAAACTCTAAATTCTTGATAATACTCTCTCTCTAAAATATTTTAAAGAAGCCCTCGATCAAGTTAAAATGTCATATTTTATCATAAGACACTTTGAGCCTTACCAACCTTTGATGGAAACTCATATGCTTATGAGATATAAAAACAATCATGATACCAATTATGGTTTTATAAAAACTTATTATTCTTTACATTCCATTTGTTATATTATTCTTGATGGATCTAATGAGGTAACTCCTTCCCTTCCTTTCGTGGAAAGTTCATCGTATCCATCTCTCTCATATTCATTATGTTAATGTTCATAAATCTATTTTCTTGGTGGAAATCAAAAAATGTACTCCTAGACCTTCAAAACGTGAACTTGAACCTACTTTACCTACCATACATTTATGTGATCCACATAAATTTTGTTGATATCATGAAATTTGGAGACATTCTCATGAAACCTACAAACAACTAAATAAATTTGCTCTTGAATTTCTCCTTGGTCTAAATTTTGATCATGAAAATATGATTCATGAATGTCAAAAAACATATGAAAAGTTAGATAAAGTCATGATTATAGATTAATCATGAAACTCTTACAAAATATAATTCTCATCTTGCTATCTATAAAGATCCACTTCCTAATCATCAATCTAATACTAATCAATCTATCACATCTAATGTTGTGGAAACTCTAGTTGACCCTAGTACTCTAATGAATGATGAAAATATAGTAAACATGAAAAAATGAGGCATGTGGTATCATATATTGATCCTTATCTGTATTCTAACTATAATAAATTTTATACTTTACACACTATTAAAGATATTTATCCATCTCACTTCACATATATTGAACATACAAAAATATAGTCTGCTCCCTTACCATTAGTCCAAACTATATAAAAAATGATAAAATTTAATTATAACCTTTCCATTTATACAATATATGATAATATAGTACCAATATATTCTCTCCAATCAAACCTAACTACTTTGAATACCACACATTAATCTACTTCTATGCCTACATATCCACTCATAACACCAACTATCTCAAGGGACTTGATTATTAGCCCACTTATGATAAAAACAACATCAATCACCTAAACCTAATTTAATCCACTTGGCTAATGTATGTTAGCCAAGTACAAACAGCATAATTATATTTATCATAAATTTAAGTGCACTTTCACTCATCCTTTAATGAACTTGCCTCAATATTATGCACCTTTTTATGATATGGTTCTAACTGGATATTATGAATGGGATGCTATAACTGAACTTTCACATCTCCCATCTCAAATTAATTTGATAAAACTCATGATGGATTCCCATTGTCATCATAATAGTCTAATGTAACTTATATTTTAAATGAACATCCCTTGATATCCACACATGGATAAAGAAACTACCTTAGTTAGGTCTGAGGATAATATTCTTGGAAAATGTGAGGAAATGTCTATACTTATTGATAAAACTATAGATAATTTCTCTCACTCAAAATTTCCATTTATTCAATGATTTTGGATGAAATATTACTTTGTGTGAATGATCCTCTTTTATTCATTAGTATCTTAATAAGTGATATTCAATTCAAACATGCCTTGATATATGAAGGATATGACAATTGTGTTTCTTCCCTTGATTTACTTAAGACTCTTGGATACTATGAATGAAATCTTAAATCTACCCACAATATGTTCCACTACTATGATGGAAGATAATTACCTCCCCTTAGTTGTATTTGGTTTCCAATCATAGTCCCTCCCATCATGTTTAGTGTTAAGGTAATGAATTTTAATTTCATTATAACATATAACATCTTTCTCAGTTAACCTTGGACACATCAAATGAGATATGTTTCTTATTTAAAATTTCAATGTGTCAAACTTACACATAATGGTTCTATTTTTAATATTCAAGGAGACACTAATTCTTAGAGTTATAAATAACTTCAAGATAATTGTGTTTTATAAAATACCTAACATTGAACCTTTTCCTAGCATCTAATTTCATGAATATCAACAATTTAAACATCTTCTTAATTCTAATTGTGGTTATAAAAAACACCCAAAACTTGTGGGAAACATCCCTCATAACTTATAAGATTATGATTATGATGAACCCATTGAGATAAATTTAAAAATAAAAAACTTTTGATCTCCATTTACACATCCTTTCTCAACTACCACATTCTTTATAGCCTATGTCTCATCAAAAGATGACATTCCGACCTCAATTATTAGGCCTAAATAGTTAAACCCTCTTTTTTATCTAATAGATATAGTCACTGATGCTTACACTATTGATCTTCATACATCTGATTATGATGATGGTTACTTCCTATATGATCTATTCTTAGCTAGATTTTCACAAGCCAAGGATGCCAAAATTATTCATTATAAATATTTTTTATAACATCATTATAATTCTGATTTACATGTACATAAGATTCACTTGGTAGATATAGTATACTATCCTTCTATTTCAACTAACATTATTTATTTTTCCATTGATATTCACATGTCTTTGTTAAAGAAACTAATATCTTTTACTCACTTTAATCTATTCATTTCTAAGCCTATTATAGGGATGATATTGGACACACCATGGCGAGACCTTATCATTTTTTTAGTATTTTTATCCTTTGAGCAACCTTCCCCCATAGATATTGGATACATTACTCTGACCTGTACTGAGGCTATTTCTCAAAACTATAGAACATACTCATATATGCATGGATCATGATGATTTAATTTATAAGTTTTTTCCCATGAAAAAACTTGACTCTCCACATAGATAATGGGAAGTTGATCCATGTTTTGAGTTTCATAAGATAGTTGATCATTAGGCCAAATATTATCGATCATACTAAAGATAATTAGTGTTTGACCCTAAATTGGATGTGAATCTTAATATGGTATATGGGGTTAAGAATAGATGAATGAATAAGCACAAGGGTGATAAATAGATCTATATTATGCTAATTAATTTCAAAACTTAGATAGAACATATACTAAATTTGTTATGCTGAGATATGCTAAAAATGGAAAGTACAACTATGATAGATATTGAAATGATAATAAAACAAGATACTTATTTGGTTTTTATATTAATATAGATATGTATCTAGAATAGGTAAGAATTAGATTAGAAGTATGTTTTTTAAAAAAACACTAAATTTTGGATTAAGCTCCTTTATAAATACAGACACTTGCATCATTTTGAGATGGTTGTATTGATGATAGTGTTTGGATAAAATGTAGGTATCCATTATATAACAAATGTTGAAATAGGATTAAAACACTTGGATGACTTTGGGTTTGTCATCAACTTCACTTTAGTGAATTATAATTTGGGTCATGGACTATCTCTCATTGTCAAATGATCAAACCCTAGTTATTCATATTCATAGTGGCTATGGGAAAAATGGGTTAGTGGGAACATGGTGTTGAGCTACCCCAAATACCCTTATGTTAATGACCACTACCTACATAGATAATACTTCAAATAAGGTCTCAAACTTATGTAGTTTTCCCCTATGTGTTGTATTATGTGTGAATCATACAATATGTGATAAGAAATTAAATAGCAACCTAGCCTATAACTTTTGGGTTTCTCGATCAATAATTTAGAAATGTAAATGTGTTATCCTTATGATTGATATGGAAATAGGAGAAAATAATGGATCTTTGCTCAATTTAATACTCTTTTAATGCTCTTTCATATCAATCTGGGTTTATGCTAGGTGAGTTTATAATGAGAAGTGATCGTGCATATATACCACTCATATTCAAGATATGTTTCAATTGTAAATTGGATGACTTTAGAGAAATTGAAAATTACATCATATAAGGACACTTATGTTGATATAAGCATTTGACTATGATGCGAGTGTCTAAGAAGTAGAAAAGTAGGTACAGGTATAGAACATGCAAAGGTGGAAGATAAGTAGGGTTTAAACATTCTAGGAAAGATAAAATGACTGGTTCATCAGCATAATATTGTTTGGATTAAGAGATAGGCAAAGGGGCATAAGAGAGAGTAGATGAAAGACTTGAAAAGAGGGAAAGGTTTATAAATGAGTAGAACAACCAAGGTATAAATTTTCCAAGTGTAAAATATTGATGTGATATATGGTTAAAAAATATCATCTACATTTTCCCCCATTCAATTTAGTAATGAAAATTTTCATATAAAGGAAATGAATGCATACATGGGTGTGCATAACACACATTGCCTTTTCTTTAGTTCAACTTGAGAGTTTTTATGATGAATTAATTGTAACCAATAACATGTTATATTATATAATCAATACATATAATATGAAATTTAAAGTATTAAAATGATTAAAATTGAAAGAGATAAAGGTTTAGGAGTACACTTGTGTATCTATACAACTATCTTTCCCTTTAGAAAATTTATTTGAAAGATGTATCATTATAAATCACTAAAATTGAGATTAGGACAAATATAAATTTATAAAGTGCATATATATAAGGATATATAGAGAAAGATATGAGTTCTCATGCCCTCAACCTTGTAGAAAAGGTGGATTTACACCTAGTAGTTGAAATTAGCTCAACTGTGCAACCCAATCATACTTATAACTTGGTGAGTGTGAGTGAACCTAGAGAACTCACATTATTAAACTAGTGAGTTTGGATGATATAATCAAGTCTACCATAAAAAATGACAATATTGAGTGATTTTATCATCTCAAGCATACCAAAAATCAAACCAACTACTATATTAGATTAGCTAAATATAGTCTATAAAAAACCAACCTGATGGGTGGAGACATTCCCTAAAAGTGTTTTGAATCTGAAACTAATTGGATTTTATAATATTAGGCACACATTTCATAGCATATGTGTTGTAGCCAACAAGCCACTTTTTTCATAGAATTGAAGGACCCCTATTTAAAATAATGTGATTCAGAGTTCTTGGGCCCATTATCTCATTCTAATTAGTTCTATCTGAAGCGAGTCTTAAAATCTTATTTTACCCTAGTTTTCTTGAGCATGTGGTGTATTTATAATAACCTATTAACATGAGTTTGGAACCATAAAGGTTAATGGTAACAATTTCAAGTCTTGATGATATTCCATGGTTATAACAAACTTTCTTTCTTTGGATATTTAATTCACTAACTCTTCTGTAGGATTGTTCTCACTTAAATTTCCCAAAGTCTCAATTTCCTAGAGTCTCAAATTCTTGAAGTATTAGACCCCAAAGTTTGACATGGCACCTTGAAAGGATTAGATGGTATCCATGTGAACATTTGATTAATTTAAACTTATTTTATTTTCACTTATTCATTTTTTATGGATTTTCATAGATGTAAATAAAATAATAAAAGGATGTTGCATGGAGGGTGGTTAACTAGGTTAGGAGATGGAAAAATGAAACCAATCAATGCCCCCTAGTGTTAGACTTGTCAATCTCCCAGTCCTGATAAAGACATCAGATCCTAGGAGATATTGACATAATAAACACATACCACAAAACCCAATTACCAAAATAGTTAGTCTCTTTGTCTTGATAGATATGTTAGAGCATGGGGGAGACCTTGATGTAATAAACACATGCTATGTAGTGAATTGTCAAAATATATTAGGACTCTAACATATCAGATCATTATAAAGTCTTAAGGATCAATCTCTTGATCCTAATAGAGATGTTAGAGCTTGGGAGAGCTCATCCCAATGAGAAGAGACCATATAATTCCAAGGTTAGAGATTCCTAATTCTAACCAATGAGATCACCCTTATGTCAGATGCATCAATCTCTTAGTCCTCATAGAGATGTTAAAGTTCAGAAGATCCCAACACAATCAAGAATTTGAATACAACCTATTTGTCATGATTATCATTCTCCTTGATATGACAGATATCCTATAGATTGAGATAACTTGACATATCATAGAGTGCCATGTGGTAGATCTGTGTATAGTGGTAGGTGGGGTCCTAAAGGTCCTAGGGTGGTTAGAATGAAGTACATGTGGAATTGTAAAAGCTAATCAAGGGATGAAACACATCCCAAGATGGATTATTATCCCTCCCAATTATATAAGAGAGAACCACTAAGACATACCAAGGTGTTAACCATTGATGTGGAAGCCAATAAACATAAGATGCTCGGCACAAATTAGGAGTTGTTTGGGAGGTTTTAGAGATGATGTGGCTATGAACCTACCACACTATAGAAATTATTGAAGTGAGAATCTAGGCTTACATTGGAAAATTTAAAATGTTACATCACCCTCATTGGATCTGCCAGGTGGCACATGATCATAAGATTTGAATTTCACTCTAGATTAGGAAATGAAGAGGAAGATTGAGATACCAAATCAAAATTTAATATACATCAAGTGAGATAGAAAATTCTATTAATTTAGGAGGGTGAATGTAATTTTTTGTAAGTATCCTAAAGAAACCCATTAACTATTATCACTCCCAAACTCATAGAAATTAACTCCTTAATTTATGCTCCCATCAAAGACCTTCTCTGTTTTTCCCAATTGATAAATTTTTTTTGTAGAATCTCATTATATTTCCAAGGATGCCTTGTCTTCAAATCCAAACATTAAAGCCTAAGTACTAAAATACTCTCTTCCTAGAAGGCCTAATTCATTTCAAACACTAAAACAAAATATTCAAGGATCTATACCAGGTACATAAGGATCCTGGTAGTGAAAATGAAGATGATAAAAAAATTAAAAATTCCCTATGAAATTATGAGAAATATGGGATACATAAATCTATGGAAAAACTAAAAGTGTTCCCTTGTGCTAACTCATTTGATAATTTATTTCTCATATACAGATAGATGCAAGATGACATCCATAATATGGTTTATTAAATTAAGTCTAAGCATAATATTGTCAACATCTTAGGGGCCACCTTCAAGTCCTATTACAATCTACTAGATTACACTGTCTCATATGAATCATTTATGGTGAAGGCTTGGACTAACACCAACATAATCAACAACATCTTAAAGGACTAGGCTGAGAACTTATATGCCAAGTGGATAAATAAAAAGGATCTAAATTCATACACATTATGTACCTCTAAGGAATGGATTTATGCTAGTATGATTTTGATAAATTAATTGTTTAGATCCTTAGACTGCATACATGTCGACATATTATGGGTACCCCTACTCCACATAATCTTAGATGGCTCCCAAGCCACCAACTTGGGATGGGTAGTTAATTTCAACATGGTTAAGGTAATAGTAGATGCTCAGGTATTTAGATGTTTTTATATGATGAGTTACCTTATGTATGCAGTCTACAAGATGATCACTTTCAAGCCATATGTTCTTCCTATATGGGTTCCTAGAGGCTTGGTGTTTCATTTGGTATTATACAAGATATGTATCTATCACTATAGGAATAATATTAGGTATATCTAAAAATATTTAAAACCAATAGTTTACAAAAAATAAAAGGGGTTACCATACCCCATTTATCAAAAGAAATCAAGGATGTCTTTGATCCCAATGGGTACTACTATTATTTCCTAGAGGATACCATAATTTGAGTCATGGGCATTCTTAATTATCCCCTCCACTTACCATACCATTTCCTATATCACCTAACATAATAGGAAATTACATACCAACTAGTGAAGGGCATATTTAGATTCTACATTAGTCCCTAGTAAAAGACCTACCCACCTCTTCTAATTACCATTTGACACCATGTGTATCAAACCTTCTCTCCCTTACATAAGAAGGAAACCATGCAAGACACTTTAGCCTTATGGAGAGCCAAGTTATGATATTAGAACTTATGGGGCATGATCAAGGCCCACTTAGAGAAATATGAAGCTCACCTCAACCTCAACTATGTCCAATAGTTAGAGTACTATGATGAGTTTTATTTGAACATAACTAATGATTATGAAGTACTCAATTAAATTGAGGAGTATAACAAAAAAAAGGGTAAAAAGGTTGAACTAGGCCATCTATTTCCTCCTCTATACCTAATTAGTCTAGAGAGGATATCAAAGAAACTCCTACCTAGTTTTCTAATAGAATTATATAGGGGATCTTGACATGTTATCCTCCTCAATCTCCCATATCTCATCTCATGTCTCTACCTCTTCCACCCTTGATGAATTAGGTAGCTTGACCCCATACAATTCATATCCAAGAAACTCAATAATAGGTGGTTCAATCCCAAGTAGCTCAGCCTTAGGGCACATAGGCTTTGAGGTTTGATTTTAGAAGTAGCTAAGAGATGTGCCCAAGACATGACCAGTAATAGGCATGGTTTTAATTCCCTTTTCCCACATCTCCCACTTTCCAATCGACTCTTATGGCACCACTTGGTTTCCCATACCTCTAGTAATTCACCTATGCATTTCCTTTGCTCTTCCCCATTTTTCCTCCTCTATTATTCTTTCAAATTAATTTATCTTTAGCTATGCATATCATCCTCCCTTATTAATTCCCATTTGCATCATCTATTCCCCAACCTATGACTTCCTTGATTCTCATATTGGTCATTCCTCATGTTTGAGTATCCATGAGTTCCCTTCCTCTACCAAGTAAACCAATTTATCTAGTGGTAAGTGAACCCATGTGCACATCTTAGATGGTTTAAGCCATCTCAATGACTCATTTATTAACCCAAAAATTACCCGAATTGGACTCCTCAACCTTTTCCAATGTAACATCTAAAACTAACCCAAGAAAAATATCAAGGAAAAAGTAGAAAATACCTTACCCTTAACTTGTATTATAGGTAATCATTATTATAAATCACCCTACTCCATTGAATTATAATATTCTTTTAGTGCCAAAATAAGTAGTTCCTCACATTGCTCCCTAACCTCACCTTTACATCACCTTGGGTACCTAGGGATTCAACTTTAATCAACCAATATCTTATATTATGCTTAACACCCTCTCTCAAAATTCATCACCCCTTAGGTTGGCATGACCCAAGGTTAGTGGAAAACATATATGTTCCCCTAGGCTTCCCTATTATTCTTGCCTCTATACACCCCCATGTTTCCTCCTCCTCTACTACTTTATTCATTCATGCCTTATTTTTCTTCCTTCCCCCTTCCAAATCATCCTACACCTAACTACCATCTCCACCACCCCACCAACTCTTCCTTAAGCCTGGGGAATACCCCAAGTATCATAGGTGCCAAGACATATAATAAGATTTTGGTCAAACCATAAGGAGTATGCAGATGATCCTCAAACATAAATTCATGTAGGAAGGGAATAACATGGTTTGGTAGACCCAATAGGATCTGTTCTCTCTCATAAAGGTTGGGACTTTCATAGGGGATGAGATGGTGGTTGAGTATCCTATATTAGTTCTCTATGATACCTATGACATGTCAAAAAAATACTATAAGACATGCATAAGTAGGTTCAAACCTTAGAAGTGTAGGCAAAAATCTATTTAATTGCTAATTTAATCATAAATGTCAAAGATGCACTTATACAACTATTTACAAGCCTGAGAAAGGGGTGAAGACTCTGGTAGAAGGTTAGGTTCTCATCCAATGGACCTAGGCCTATTTGGAGAGAATTAGTCTCATTGAGAGAAAATACAAGAATCTAGTGGTCATGTTTTATAAAGGCATGTTCCCAGAGTTGAAGTTGATTCCCACTTCAAACTTGAGCTTATACCAAACATATATCAAGAGTATGAGATTTATAATGGTGGAATGGATAGGTTTAGCCCAAACTATAATAGAACTCCTAGAAAATGGTAAAAATAAGATATTTGATTAATTTAAGGATATCAATATCTCTGTGTTGTTCTACCTAGATGGGACTATGATAGATAGGGGTGAATTTGGGATCCACTTAGGTCACTTTGAATAGGTTATGAGGAGAAAGGTGTCCAAGGGAAAAAAAATATGGAGCTCAAGTGGTACTCAAGTAGGGAAAATTTTAAGAGCCCATATCCAAAATTCCATTCAATTCATTTAGGCAAATCTAATTCAAAGCCATGGTAAATCTACAAGTTCTATTTTTTTTTATATAGGGTTTTTGTTTTTTTTTATATAGGGTTTTTGTGTAACTATACAGATGTACCAAATGCATCCGCCAAAAGGATCTACTAAATGGATCCACCAACTAGCTCTATCAAATGCCTCTTCCTTGTTTGATATCAGGGGTAGGGGTATATCTATATTATGAATTAAAATGTATTATAAGATAATATTGTAAATGGTTAGTGAGATGACCCTAAAAAAAAAAATTATATCCATAAAATTTAAGTGATCTAATCACATATTTTGACCCTAAAAAATCACCAAAACCAAAATCCAAAAATTAGAATATTCATGAATTAATGAATATTCACAGCTAAAATTTACCCTGTACTCAAGATCTAAACCCATTCCATAATGAGCATCAAATAGGTCTCTAAATTCAAGGTGGTTATGGAGGATCCCCTCTAAGTTTACCTAAGGCTTATAACCTGGTCTGAGGTGAACTTTAAGGACCATCCCATGAACCTCACCAAGTTGGACTGGGAATTTGACCTCATGAAAGCCATGCTAGAAGATAAATAAGGGAAGTCTAAATAGTTATGAGTTGGTTCATTTTTACCTCTTCCACATATTGGTCAAGTGGTCCCCCTCTGAATCTTTTCAAGTGAGTAGTGGGGATTTTATCTTATTTTTTAAAATTATGTAGTTGTAACAACTAGGAGTGGCCATCATGGCCCAAGATGGGAATCTTAAACTACTTAGAGGCAACCCCCATCCTTATCTATAAATATATAACTATATTATGTCTTTAAGTTTGAGAATTATTTGCTCCAAAGTATTGTTTAAACTAAGCCAAGATTCACCAACTTTCTCCTCCACTCTTTCACATTGTGAAAATTTAGCCATGATCAATATTATTGAAACACCATATATTTTTTAATGAATACAATTTTAATATTTCTTCAAAATGCATGATTTATGTATGCAATCATAGATGCATCATGTCTATAAATCAATCCTAGCTCAAAGAAGATATAGAATACCTACACTTTTAATTGGGAATACATTTGTTAAGTGGGAGCATGACTAATATGGGGATCTTCTAGACCCAATCAGGGGAGTACTTATCATAATACACCATGCTAAGGAGGGTTCTAAAGCCTTTAGTTTAACACAATCATATAATAACCCTAAGGGGGTCCTAGGTTTCAATATTTCACTTATGATAATAAAAATAAAATAAATCTAATATAGCGCTCAACAAATTTTGTGGCATAAAGTGGGGGTTAGAAATAATAAAATAAAACATGCATAAAAGACATATACTCCCATCAATGTATACTTAATCCTAATGCATGTAAGAGAAGCATAAAAAAATTATCTATCTACTCTTACGAAAGGAAAAATAAAGTTAGTAATACTTACCTTGAAGACAAACTTTCCGAGCCTCAATCTCTCCTTTGGCCAAGATGCTTCATAAGAAATTATTGTGGTCTGTAAGGATGACAAGGATAAATTAGCTCTAGGATACACAACCTGTCAACACATATAAAAGACTTATCCATAAGACAAGATCCATATCTCCAAAGAAATTATGAAACCCTAAACTTTACTTCTCAAGTAGAATGGTCAATAAACATATGTTCATTTACACTTATTTCTTATTCACTTATTTCTTATCAAATGGTGGGAAATGAACTTGTATATATAGGTAGATCTTACCCTAAATCCTTACAAATATGTCAAATGATAGGGTTGACCATGTACAATTAAATATAATAATTCACTAAGTCCTAAGCTAGGTTTACTAAAGGTCAAAATAACTCCTAAGTGAAAATAACTTGAAATTGTATAGGGTCGACCCGATCGATCCTATACAATCAACTGACAAAATGGAATCAAGGTAAGGGAAAGGATGATAAAATGTATCCAAAGTATATAATGGGTTAAATTGAGAAGATAAATCTTAGGGTAAATAAATTTAGGATACAAGTATGTAGATAACATGTGGAAAAAGAGACAATAATCTTATGAGGCACCAATGGTCTTCCCACCCCTTTCCTGGTGTACCCCTTAAGGCATGTACTTAGAGAGATTGAGACTTTATGGGTTTTTGTAAGATACAAACTGTCAATAATTGATAAAATTTTGAAAATATTATGTGTATACATATGCCTCACTTGAATCTCATCACATGTCATGTGAGTGTAACAAGGGATGGTGCTTTAGGAAATAGAACATGATAACACATAAAACTAATTCTAAGTAAGATGAAGTAAGTAGAAAATAATATAAATGAAAGGATGGAATTGAAAAAAATATACCTTTACTTAAATTAGTGCTTTATATAAAGAAGTAAACTACAAGATAAGTGAAGGAATATAATGTGAAAAACATTAGGTGAACCTTTAGAGGTTAGTGCAAAAAATAGCCAAAAATCAACTTTTTTACTAGATAGGCATATAGTAGTAAAAGAGTCTCTACATCATCATGAATCTAGAACATTTTATGATTTGAAAAAAAAATGAGTAGAATCAAAGATAGAGGCAAAATAAGGAATCCACTATAAAATAATTGAAATATTTGAATTGTGAAAAGTTATTTTAAATAGGGTGAAAGGAAAGTCATTTGGTATTTTTGACAGTTGTGAAGGAGAAAAAAAGAGATCTGAGAGACCAAATGATCAAGGATGGCAAGGAGACAATAGGATATGTGAGAGGGACCCCAAGAGGTGGCAATGGGTGTAAGACATGAAAGCAACTAAGAATTTCAAGCTAGTTTTTGAAAGTTTTAATGATTTAAGTGTAGTTTTAGAAATTTGTGTTTTTAAGCCTTTCTAGATGTTACAATGAAACCAAATCAAATGTTATGGGTAGGAAAAGTTGATTAGAGAAATGGGTTTGAGGGTTTGTAAAAAGAATTTCTAGAAGGCACTTTTTCCAAAAAATGTAAGAGGTCAATAGTGAAAAACAATTGGGTCAACCCAGTCAACCAAGTAGGCTAAAAATTGGTAAAATCCACACTACTAACCTAGTAGGTATGTGTCAACCCTGTACATTTTACAAACTACCAACCTGGTATAGTTTGCCAACTAATATGAAAAGTCCATAATGATAATGCAGTACTAGGGGGAATAAAATAATAGATTTGACTTAGATTTTTAAGTCAACTAAGTCAAAAAATAGGGAAATTTTGGTCAAACTAGTTTGACCAAAGAACCAGAATAGTATGAAAATGTGTGCAAGTGGCTAAAAGAGTGCTAGAATTTCCCATAATGAACAAATTAGGGCTAAAACGGGTGCATAAGAAAAAAATAGGTTTAAATGAATAAATTAAAGTGGTGTAGGCTTGTTTGTGATTAAAAATTGTAAAAAAATGTATTTTGATTTTACATGACATGAAGGATCTAATACATCTTTTATTGTTTTCTGATTACATGGATGACCTAGATTTTAGAGATTGGTAGACACATCATGGATACTAGATCTACTAGAGCATTTGATAATAGAGGATAGGGTGAGACTAATCTTTGTAGGTCTAGGTGGAATAATAGAGATGTGTAGACACCAAAATTATGTCACACATGTGTGTAACTCCCTGTGGTAAAACCCTCCTTGAGCCCTTTTTCCATAATAATTATTAGCCTCCCTAACCCATGCTTTTAACCCTCACACATTTAATTAATTTAAAATATTTAATTAAGTTAATTAAAAACCCCTTTTACCACCTTACCTAGTCACCTCATCCTAAGACTAATTCTCACCTATTGAGTCATCTCAAGACTTTAGTCCCCTTATCCTAACTACCCAAGACTTATTCTCAACCCAAAAATAAATTTCTAACCAACTACATCCTTCTTAACATCCTATTTCTACCATTTTGTAACAAATACCATACTTGGCATGAGAAAAAATAGAAAATAAGATAAAAATAGTACTATTACCTATTATAATGTTGTTAATGTTAGTCAACCCATGGTCGACATCGGTGGGATTGTCAAAGTAAATTATATAAGCCAAACTCCAAACTAATGTTCATGTCAGTAGAAATTAATAAAACTCATTCTTATTTGTATACAGGCATTTGGCATTCAAATTTTGACATCTTGGCTTACTTTTATCTTGCATAAGTCAATTCAGATCAGGAACCAAGATCTTTAGAACCAACATCACTTGCTTATTTTCTCTATTCAAGGCATCAATTTAGACTACCTGATAGGAGCCGTCCATCTGAAACTTATTGTTTAGTCACCACTATAGCTAAGTACATCACCTATTCTATAGGTCTTTAAGTAGTTACTTTGTAACTCCTTTACATCTTCTATTTATTGCTTTTACAAATCCTAGACTAAACACATGTGAAGGAATTAAATAACTTCCCTTCTTATTTCCTCTTGTTCTAATACACCAAACCTCTAACTAGATCCATCCAAACAATATTCTCTCTCACAACTATCTGCCAACCTTCCAAACTTGACCAAAACCCTTTTTTAGACCCAAAAAATCCTTATGCAAACTCTTAGGCAATTATTACCCCTATCAACATCGATAGCCTAACTAATATTGGTCACATTTCCTCACTAACCTTGGCATCCTAATAAATATTGATCACATTTCCTCACTGACCTCAGCATCCTAATCAATATTGGTCACACTTACTAACCAACCTTGATAGTCTAATTGACATAAAAAACTATAGATTTCCTAACCCTTTTGAAACCTACCCAAACAACTTCCAAAATACAAATTGAATATACCACCTGCACTCTATTACTTTTTGTTGTATTCAATTTACAAATAATGATAAAATTATCTCTCTTTTACTCTCCTTTTATTTCTCTTGGTTATTATCACTCTTTTTTCTCTATAAAGTGGACTGTCATCTCTAAGGAAGTTTGACACTTACTAGAACAATTGCATAGCTTGGCAACCCACTCATATATCTACTAATAAACATTTTATGATAGTTATTTTTTACTTATTATGTCTAGATACAATGTGTAAACCTATCTGGGTTAATTCTAATCACTTATCCCTATCCTTCTTCTCTATTTTCTTTTAGACTTTAAATAGATAAATTTTAGCGAAACATTTCTAGTATGCTCGGTGGGACTCTAGAGTTTTCCTTGGGTTCATTACTTGTTTTAAGCATTCATTTAGGTGAATTATAGTGAACATTTCATTTCTTGCACTTTCTCCTTCTTTTCTCTCTCAAAATGAAAAATTCAATATATATTTTTTTGTTTAAGGGTAATAAATTGAAATTTCTCTTTCTTTGCCACTCTTCTTTTCTTTTTGCCTCTAAAAGAAATTTATCATTTTTATTACAAGTTAAAAAAATATTTTATTTATTTCTTTCTTTCATGCACATTAGGATAGTAAAGTTAATTCTCTACTCCTATTTCATCTTTGTTTTCATTCAAATCTAAACATTTTAGATTTGGGTTTAAAACTTACTACGCTTCATCGTTTGCTTGCTACATATTAGCTCACCTAGTTAATTACAAACATTGTGAATGAATTGTAGTGCACCTATGTTACACAACCAGATCACACTCACAAATACAAACATGTAAACTCACATGAGACAAGACCTTTTGGTATTTCATAACCTGGTGGATCACCTTACCCTACCTGGCTATCCTACTTAGATTTCACCACCATGGAGAGAACCCACTCCATTCTCTAGTAGAGTATAAACTCTAGGCAGAAGGTATATTTTGGCTAAGTGACCTAGCTTGGCTTTAGGTCTATGAAGTGTGGGGAAGAAGTTCTTATAACAAGCCATGTACTTAGTCTAACATATATTTCCTCTTGAGCACTAAAACTAACTTGAAACTAGCTCTAGATTGCTTTCTCGTACCTTCGATAAACAAATTTTCTTCTCACTATCTCATTAAGGCATAAGCCAACACGAGACTAAAATTAATCTCTAAGAGTTAATAATTAGTGGTTTTATGTTCTTTTTCTAAATTTCTATTTCCTTCTATATTTTGGAGTTGGTAAGGAAATTTTTTCAATTAATTCACAAAATCAACACTATTTTTAATACTCAATTTATATAACCTATTATATCAATTTTTTTTAGTGTTCTTCCTTATTATATAGACCTCTTCCATCCTCTATTATACCTAAATTCTACCTCTATATTAATAAAATGTTATAGTTTTCATCTCTCAGGATATCACAGTGACTAACATTGATTAACTACACTAACATCGACAGGGTTTAGCTATTGACATCAGTTAATCCCACCAATGTCATTAAGCATTTCCTACCAACATCATTCAAGTGACTAATGCTGTTGACTGAGTAATTTTAATTTTCTCAAAACAACAAGCTAAAATAACCCACTTACTTACACTTGAGCCTAGTTTTTCCTTATTATGTCACTAATACATAGTATTAAGACTATTTATACTTCTTCTTACATGGTATTAATGTAAGCCCAAGCCAAAATTCTTACCGATCATGTAAGCTGGTAAACACTTCCACCTTCCCCTCTTGCTGCTAATTTTGTCATGGAGCATACTTCATATATAAAGCATAATCCAAGCCCCAACCAAATTCCCATTGTGCCTAAAGGAGATCAATATTTTTCTAAATATATGATCACAATGTGGTATCCCTTCAATATTACCTTGTCATGAGCCAAACCCATAATTATTTAGGTAACCCAATCTATGGTATGTCAACCTCTCTAATGGAGACAACTTTAGTTTATGATGTCTCTATTATTTTTCCCATTGTTACTCAAACTACCACCTTGACAAGCAACGCAACCATAAACAATGTCTAAATTTTATCATCACCAACTGCCCAATCCCACCTAAACCCTGGGATGACTTCCCAACTTTCACAACCACAAGAAATTCAGTAAAGTCACACCCCATTTTAGAATTTGGTTGTACCTATTCCTTCTACTCTCACACCTATAATTACCTAAGTTACAACACACCCTTCATCTAATCTAACCATGCCAATAACCCAACCTATAATAACAATATCCAACCAAAGCATAGTCTCTAACCCAACAAGACAAGCCCATTTTCTTTTTTCCCCAACCTATGACTCATTATCTTTATGTTACCCAAACACAACCTTAACAAGCTATTTCATACACCCCTTCTACTTCCCATCATGTTCCCTATAACTTAGGGGGTACCTCCCAAACTAATCCCCCTCTAAAACTCATTAAGATTCTAATGGACAAGATGTTGAATCTAGAGATATCCATTTCTAGTTCAAAGAATGTGTTATCTTATGATTAGATATGTAATGAACCCATCCATCCTTCTCTGCCTATTCATCCTTATCCAAGCCAATGGGAAATCCCAAAATTTATTCATTTATAGAGTAAAGATGACCCACAATAACATTTGTGAGCATTTAGACATGCTTTTTATTTAATAGGGCATGGTGATGCATTACTACTTCACACTTTCCCTTTGTCCCTTTCAAGTGATACCCTAGATTGGTATAGATTGATACCTCATCACTCCTTTTTCTCATTTACCCAACTCATACAAATATTCCTAAACCATTTCTCTATTTACATTTCTAAAAAGGTTTCTATTATAGACCTTTATTCTATAAGATAATTTCATGACGATTCTATCATAAATTTTGTCTCTCATTGGAGAGGATTGATCAATCAACTCTCCTCATTACCTTAGCCTAATATTATTAATCTCTTCTCAAGGGCATGTGCTAAACACATTTCATCCACACTCTGAGTATAAACTTTTTTGCACATTTGATGAGGCCTTTATAATGGTTCAAAAACTTGAGATTTGAGCTATAGACGAAGGCAGAGTCAAGTTGCGTAATAAAAATGCCAATTCCAAAATGAATGACTCATCTTATAACACTTATCCTTATAACCAAAAATCTAAAGGCTCCACCAACATGGTGGTCATTAAATGAGCTTCTTCCACAACCACAAACCAATATAATTCCTTGACTTCCCAAAACCCAACCAACCAATTATAAAAATGGTATGAACAAAGACAATACACTCTCATTAGGGTGTCATATACATCCATTTTTTAAAAACTATTGCAATAAGGTATCGTAACCCTTCCTCAAATCAAACCTTCTATACAGTTTGAACCCTCTCATCCTATTCTAACTTGGTACAATGAGGATGAGTTTTGTAGCTACCATTGAGTTAAAGGCCAAAATTCTAATAACTATAAGACATTCAAGAACATTGTTTAAGACATGCTTGATAGGGGTGATCTCATATTCGATAATCCTAATGCACCCCCTATATGAATGTATTGAAACAACCTTTTCCTAACCATTCACCCAATCAAAATATTATTCAGACCATGACTAACTTGGGTGATCATAATATTCATATTGTTAATATGGTCTTTCCTTTATCTCTAGTTTAACCTCTCCCACAACAAGAGGCACTTATTTTATCGACTCCTCCCCCACAGTTAGTAGCATTTATTTTTCCTATTCTTCCTCCCTAGGTAAAAAATCATATTTCACCTATTCCACTCCGATGTGAGGAAGAGCCTCCTTTACCACTTCTTTTGTCACTAGAGGAGACAATATTGATAGTTATTTTTGCACCAATGTTACCTATCTTTTTACCACTTGAAGACCTACCTTACCCATTGCATAGCTACATATTGAGGGGAACACCATTCCTATGTTATACCCTATTGAAGAACCTTCTTCACCTCCCTCTCCTCTACTGATAGAGAGAAATACCCCATCTACTCCACCTTTGCACCTCGAAGAGTCAATGTTATCTACCCTGACATTAGATGAGAGACCTATTGTGCCTACTCCAATTCCTCCACTTTTACCACTTCTTTTACCTATGGAGGATCATACTTTACCTATTCCTCACCCACATGTTGAGGGAGTAATAATAGATATGCTCTACCCCCTTGAGGAACCCTCTTTTCCTACTTCTCCTCCACCCAGAGAAGACCATGCCTCTTCTCCTATCTTTGACAAAGAAGACTCTATTGTGGCTCTTTCTCATCTTTGGCTCTAAGTGGTAGAGACCAACATTTTCCATTTTTATCAATCACCTCAACCTTCTAAATAAGTAACCATAAGGCCTACTTTAACTTCATCTAAACCCTTCTCATAGTTGGTGAAAAATATATAATTTCTTGATTCCATGAAGCTAGATCACATGTCATTTTAGGAGCGACTTAAAACTCCTTATCTAACACAATGAGTGTCAACCTTTACTGCCAACCCTCTCACTACCCTTTACCCAAAGGTCTTTGACAAAGCTAGAGATTCTTCACCAAAATCACTAGAGTTTCATCCATATATGCTAAAATCCTCACCCTCACAAGCATTTACCACATTACATTAGATCAGGCTTTTAGGCATACACCTTCTATCTAATCTAATTCATCCAAAAGCGAAATTAGATATAACTTTCCAACCACAAGTTAGAGTTTTATGGCTTGAATTACAAAAAATGTTAAGCTTCCTAGATCTCACTGATCCTTCCCTCTTAAAGCCTCAACTTTACCATCAATTTTGGGACCACACCCCTATACTTTAATTAGAGTATCATTGATCTAAGAAAAACAAAAGGCTAAGTTACCTCCACTACTACCTTTGCCACTTGGAAGCCCTTTCACATCTAACACCATGATACCTAACACCAAGAAAGTGTTAACAATACATGTAACTCCACCACTACCAAATAAGTCACCATGTAAAATCACCCATGTAACTCCTAAACAAAAGAAGGTGTCCACTTCTATTACCATAACAAATGCTAGCCCACCCACAGGCTCTTAGAGCTTTTTCCTACATCAGTTATTGAAATATTTCATAATAACTCTTATTCCCATTAAGCCTTATAGTCCTCTTGGAATGAAGCTATCTTGTTTTAATGATACACAAGTGTGTTTATATCATCATTCACCTAGACATGATAATAAGAGTTGTAAATCCCTCACAGTAGTCATTCAACAACACTTTGATGTCGACACTCTTTTTATTTAAACTCCTATCAGCCTTCCTATTATTCCACCTCTGGCATCCACAATACCTCCTACTATTCCATGTAAATTCAAACCTAAAGATGTGGTTGTACCCCCTTTATCACCTCCTTTGCCTATATTTTAGATCAACATAGTTAATGTGGCCACATGGTCATAAAACCAAAAGGATAAAGGTAAGGAAAAAGTCACTACTCCTTGGGCTCATCCCTTTTCCAAATACACTCCTATAAATCCCAAGTTTTTCATCTTAGGGGTCCCTAAACTTACATCTTTAGATGTTATTCAATGCTTAATGGTGAAATAACTTCACCAAACTCTTGTGAAAATGTCCTTGTATGAGTTAATCCAAAACTCATCCGAACATCATCAAGCTTTAATTAGTGCCTTGTAAGCCATTGAGGTACAACTTGATGATCCCCAAGCTCTTACAACTTTGGTCAGCTCTCTTAATTCCATCTCCCTGATTTGCTTCAATAATTTAGAAATCCCACTTCAACACCTTGAAGATCAAGATTTTGACCTTTTTATTACCATATCTATTAATCAAACTCATGTCAAGAGAGTCATGATTGATGGGGGATCTAGTATTAATATTATTTCCACCCATGGCTATAAATAACTAGCTCTTCCTAATAATTACATGTCTCAAATCGATGCAGTACTTTGCTCCTTTAATGATACCATAGTTACTACAGTGGGCACTATTATTTTACACATATGTGTAGGTCCCCACATAATTCCTAAGCTCTTCTATGTTATATAAAGAGAGTTACAATATAACATATTGCTTAGATGACCTTAGATACATGTTATGACATGTGTGAACTCAACTTTGGACTATTGTGTCAAGTTTGAGCATATGGGCAAGTGCATATTATACCCATCAACCCACCTCCATTAAAAACATGAAACATGACTTATAGTCCCAATGATGTTCTCATTCAATTAAATACATCATTTTCTCTACATGATATTTTTGAAGCTTCTAAAAGCTCCACTATCTCAGTTAATAGATACTAACAACACAAATTCCTAACATGGATCCCATGGAGGAAACTTTTAAACATTTATCACTCAATGAATATCATTTGTTGATGCTTGAAATGTTCTATACACCTCAAGAGTATGGAAAAATTCATATGCACCTAAATTATGATCCCTTCATTGGGATGGTCATCCCTTATGGCCCCCCTAACCTTTAAACTATTTTCACATATGGGGGTAGGCTCCCACTGTCAATAATCCATCCTCTTCACCACAACCATTTACCTATGACTTCTCTTTCCTAAGCAAGCCTAGTTTCACTCACACCTATCTTTATAGGTGTGCCTAGATAGGATTTGGTTTGGGTTGTTATGATAAAGGTGTCCATATTCCTATTGAATATCCCACTATCCAAACCATTGAAAATGCCAAAAAGAGGCATGGAGTGGGTTATGATGAACTAGCTAAACTCACCAAAACTTTCCATGTACCAATTATTGAAGATTCAAGCCCTCCTTCTCCACCTTCTTCTCCACCATCACCTACCAAATTGGAGGTATATATTGCTCCTAATTTTTTTTTCAATAAATGCCATCTATTTGGGGCCTCTCACCTATCACCAAGGTAAGGAAACAAGGTCCCTTCCTCTTTTTCATCCTAAAATAATTAATTAAGACTCTCCCACTGTTAAAACTATCCAATGTCAAGATGATGATGTTATTCTAACATACATGGGTGTAGATTATTCCTATATCCAATGATCACTCCCATCTAAAACATAAGCTATGCTAAATGAATCAACCATTGACATTAATTTTCCCTCTCATGATAACCCCCATATCCTTAAGATTGGCCAATCTTTAGATTCCTCTAAGCAATCTGATTATGATATATTTCTTAATAACCATATCAAATCTTTTGCTTGGTCTTATAATGACATGCTTGGTATTGGGCCCTCTCTCATCACCCATAACATTATCACAAATATTGATGCTAAACCTATTAAGTGGAAGCTTTGCAAGATGCATCCTTGTATTTATCTCTTTGTCAAAGAAGAGCTCCAATGCCTCTTTTATGTTAACTTTATCCAACCCATTAACTACTTGAAATAGGTTTATAATATTTTTCCTATCAAAAAAGTGACTGGGGGAATATACATTTTCATTGGCTATCATGACTTAAACTTCACTTGTCCAAAAGATGATTTCCCATTGCCAAGTATCAACCAAATTGTTGATCTAATAGCCGACCATGAGAAGTTATCACTTATGAATGGGTTCTCTAGATATAATAAAATCCCAGTCACTCCCAAGGATCAACACAAGACAACCATCATTACCCCATGGGGGACTTTCTATTATTAGGTCATGCCTTTTGGTCTGAAGAATGCTAGTGCTACTTACCAATGCACTATGACTTACATCTTCTATGATATCCTACACAAAATTATGGAAGATTAAATGGATGACTTATTTTAGAAGTCTAAACTTTGCCAAGATCACTTGATGATTCTCAAAATCATATTTACTCATCTCTTCCAATATAACATTTGACTAAACCTAAGGAAATGTGTCTTTGGTGTTCTTTTCAGTAAGCTCTTAGTCTTTATCATTTCTATCTATAGTATTGAGGTTAACCCTACTAAGGTTAGAGAAATAATAGAGATGCCTCCACCTACTAATATTAAAGAACTCCATAGCCTTCAAGGCAAACTTTAGTCAATCCACTGCTTCATCTATTAGTTGTTAGATCATTGCCAACCCTTTCACCATCTCCTCAAAAAAGATGTCTCCTTCTATTGGAATACATATTGCTAAGAATATTTTGATGTACTCAAACAATATCTCTTATCCCCATCGATTCTTATTCCACCTAAGGAAAATAAGCCTTCTACCTATACATCTCCATAACAGACAATTCTCTAAGTTCTATGATTTCACATCAAGATGATCACCATTGATAACATGTAGTTTACTAAATAAGCTACACACTTATTGATTATGAGACTCAATATACCCATACCAAAAAACTTTGCCTTGCATTGGTCTTTTCAACCTCTAAGTTTTGCCATTATCTTCTAAATCACAAAACCTACATGGTCACCCATACTGATCCCCTCAAATACATGCATTTCAAGCCATATAATAACTAACGTGTAGCTCAGTGGATCATACTCCTTACTATGTTTGACTTAGAGTCTATTCAATAAAATTCTATCAAAGGGAAAACAATCACTGACCAGTTGGCTGCTACTTATTTACCTAACAACCAACCTTCAAACCTCAAATTTCTTGATGAATCCATTGAAATGGTCTCTATCGATGACATTTCCTATCAAATGATGATGTTTTTTGATGGATCTAAATGTCAATATGGTGGGGGTATAGGGGTCATTCTTATTCCTCTAGATGGTGAGCCTATGCCTTTGCCATTTAAACTAGATTTTGAATGTACTAATAATATCACTAAATATGAGGCTTTGATCTTAGGGCTTCAAATGACTTTCTTCTTGGATATCAAGTCCATAACCATTTTTGATGATTCTCAACTAGTGGTTAATCATGGTAATGGTTCCTACCTATGTAAAAACAAAATTTTACAGTGGTATAAACATCATGTAGATATGCTATTGGGATCATTTAAATCTTATCTCTTACAAACTATTCCTCAATCTACAAACAAGTTTTCTGACACAATGGCTTCACTTGCTTCACACATACCCTCTTCATCCTCTTCCTCAAAAATCTATGTCACCATGCATTGTTTAACATTACTATCCTATGTATCAACCAACATCCTCTTTATCATAAATGTAACATCCAACCCACATGAATTATGGTACACACAACTCATGGATTATCTTTCCTTTTCTATTAACCCTTTTGATCTTTCCAATAATGGGAGATGTGCCTTCATAAAATGTGTCACTCATTACACTATGCTAGGGGGCCTTATCTACAAGTGAGGTTTTGATGGTCTCATCCTTAGATGACTCACTAGTATTGAGACTCCCTTCACTATTAAGGAAGTCCATGATGGGATTTATGGTGGGCATTTCAATGGTCATGCAGTTACCAAGCATCTCCTTCAACTCAACTATTATTGTCCATCACTCTATCAAGACTATAGTGATTACATTCATGTTGCATCAAATGTCAAAAACTTGCTAACCTCCTTCACATTCTGATTTGTGCCTTACAAGTAGCCAAATACCTATGGCCCTTCTCCCAATGGGGCTTGGATTTAATCAAGAATATTAACCCTCATTCATCCCTCCATCATTATTCTATCATTACTACCACTGAATACTTCATGAAGTGGGTCGAGGCCATTCCTCTCATCTCCATTAAGGTTAACAAAATTTTTACTTTATTAACCATCACATCATCTATCATTTTGGTGTCCCACATAAAATTATAATAGAGAATGGTAAATTTTTAAAAAAAAAGACTATCCAAAGTATTTATGATACATTTAGAATCAAATTAATCTTCTCGTCACCATACTATCCACAAGAAAATGGATAGGTAGAAGCTTCTAACAAAAAATTGACCAAAATTCTCATGAAGGTAGTCAATGATACGAGCAAGGATTGGAACACACACACATTCCCTTTTGTTTTTTGGGATTACCGTACTAGCATTCAAACCCCTATGGGTGCTATGCCTTTTTCATTGGTGTATGGGATGGAGGCTATTTTGCCTCTTGAGGTTCAAATTCCTTCTCTTCGTATTTCTCTAAAAGACATACTAACGATGACTTTTTCCAAGAATGTTTGGCTCATCTCAAGTTTCTTGATGAGCACCATCTCATATCCCTCAACCACCTCTAAATATATCAAGAGTGTATCAAATGTACTTATAACAAAAACCTTAAAGAGTGAGATTTTAATATTGGCATCTTGTCTTAAAAAAAAATCAACATGTGATGAATATGGATGAAAGAAAATGGGGTAAGTTTTTTTCTAATTGGCTTGAACCCTACATCATAACTCAAAACTATGGCTCTAAAACTTATCACTTGTCTTCTCTCAAAGGAAGGCCAGAACCCAAGCCTTTAAATGCCTTACAACTATGACCATTCTTTTGTCAAGGTTATGCTACCCAAACACTTTCACTCATTTTACCCTTTTTCCCTCATACCCTTTCAAGGGAATTTGAACTCACTTAACACAAGGTGAACATGGAATTTATCTAATAAAAAATTGATCTAATGATGTAAAGCATGAAAAAGTCTCATATTCCTAAGCTTATCTATGTTATGATTATTGTCTTTTCCAATACATGATCATTATGCCTCTTTATTTTCCATCCAAATCACATGTTGATCTCTCTATTTAGATGAAAATGTCATATAAACACTATCAAGCCTACTCCATTTATTTTAAGCATACACCATTAAAATTATGGAAAAATGTTAAGATGAAGTAAACAAAGCAAATATGCATATACCCTCACACATATGGGAAATTCTAGTCTAACTCAACTAACATGCTGAACATTAACATCAGATTTACATAACATTAAATAATCATCTACATCAACATCATCATATAAATCACAATAAACACATCTCAAAATCATAATAAATATACATCTCATATATATATGCTCAACATACATGTACATCAATACATCATCACAATATCATCTCTTTCTCAAAATATACATCTCTCATCTTCAGCTCATAGGTTAGTGTGCATATAAAATATATAACAATAATTAACTCTATCACTCAGAGTCCTCAAGGCTCTCCATGTGGTCATGAAGAAGTAGTGTGATCACCACTCTCCACCTATTTGTATCTACATGAGCTAGAAGCTGTGGCATGTGTCACTGATCTCTCCTACTCTCTAAACTCAAAATACCTTTGAATCTATGGGAACTCATTGATGTCCCTCTCATAATAAGAAATATAATTTGTAGTAGTATACCTCATTAGAGATATATTTTACAGTGGTCCCATCACACCTACTAAAGGCCCAGCCTATACTGGTCCTTGTGGTGGAGGAGGAGTAGCCTGACTTGCTACTCTCAAACTATCTCTTTCTATTATTAGTGCAGTGACTTGACCCTATAATATCTTGATCTAGCTTTGTAAATCCCCAACCTAGCTCTATAATGTCACCACCTATCCCTATAAAACTAATACATGTGCCTAAGATGCATCTCAAGCCTACAATAACACATCTTGAGACTACACTATTACATCACAAGCCTATATGACTCCATCTCTCTCTCTCTCTCTCTCTCTCTCTCTCTCTCTCTCTCTCTCTCTCTCTCTCTCTCTCTCTCTCTCTCTCACCAAACCCTATAAATCTAGTGGTGGCCTCCTAACCTCAACCATGAGATGTAAACCTATCTAACAAACAAGATATGTTGTTATGCATCTTATATCTACTACACTTAGCCCTACTAGAAACTCATTAAAATATATTCCATCTATCTTCTATGTCAAGGGTAAAGGTGCCTCTATATCATCCTTCCTATATCAAAGGAAGGTAGGTGGTACATCCTATAATAGGCTAAACTACCTCCTAACTTGTGCCATAGGTACCATCTCCAGCTCACTAAATCATCTCCCTCTAATCCATAATAATATTCTTAAGCCAACCAGTTGCTATCCTTATCCTCTAAATGAAGTTTATGTCAAGTAAGGTCTCTATAAAATATCTTTAGGGATCAGTCCCTCTATCATGCACCTATAATAATCAATATCGTGCACTATGCCATCTACTCAGGTCTGGACCATACCATTCGAAACCAACCCTAAAACTAACTATAATGATGGTAGGTAACCCCAATGACTATGTCACCATGATATGCTCATATGCCCAATAGTGGAGTAAATTATTGACACACAAAATATATCTCCAGCATAGTCTCAACCCCCATAGCTCTTTGTATAACTATGCTAGAAACACTAGTCCCCATGTAAATATGGTCTATTTTTCAACCATCTACACTAGAATAACTATTAATGCAATAGGAAATTTACCATCATCTACATCTGGTAGTGCATACACTATAATCCCTATCATCATCAAGATGCTTAACTGATGCTGCTCCTCATCAACAATGTATAGTGGCTCATAGGTAAAGCTCATTGAGTGATAGGTATCCTCACTAACATGCTTTCCAAATAAAGACACCATTGTGAATATTATGTTCCTCTCTCAAACATGATAAGAGCTCCTCATCCTAGAGAAACAATCATAAAATCTTGTATACATCCTCTTAGGTCACTATCAACTCTCTGATCGGTAGATGGAAGGTGTTGGTGGTGTGATCTCTCCTCTTGATCAACACTATCATCAAACTCACATCTCATGCGACTATATAATACCATTTCACTCCCCATAAACCTATGGTTTCCATGTGCTCCCACTCATCTAGAGTGACATCCCTCCTCATGCAAGTTAGCAACATCAGTAGGCAATCTTATAACATCAACTCTATCCTTACTTGTATCCATACACACACAAATCAAGTCACATAATTTCTAACATAACCTACAACCACCTTTTCCCTTCTCTTTAGGAGAAATACATTTGTCTGAGGCCCTTTATTGGGATATGTAGGTAGCACTTAGTTGACACAAAGTCTTTTAAGGATATCTTGGCTATATACCCACCTAACTATCTAACCTACTCTCCCCTCTCTACCCTAGGCTTTACTATCTCTCTCCACCCTAGGCCCAACTACCTATTACAATTCTAGACCTCACAACTTATCTCCCTAACCTTCAACCCTATGACCTATATTTTAAGCCTTAAGTCCCTTGACCTATTTCAACCTATCCTTTTTTACCCATTTCCCCTAACACACTCTTAACCATACCTTAGGTTTTTTTCCCTAGGCTTTGCGAGAGCTACATTGGCTTGAGGCCCTCCCTTGGGCTATGTAGGCAACACTCAATTGAAATGAGGACTTATGAGGCTAGCTCAACCATTAATCTAGTTACTTACTTTGATTAAGGATCCAAATTGACCTTTTCTCTTATTTTTGGGTTCTACACAGTCACTGACATCAGTTTGGTATGCCAACATTGATGCTTGATGTTAGTTTAAATTGGTATAAACCTACCAACATTATCACCATGTCGGTCAATGTCAGTGGACCCTACTGATGTTGGTAACTAGTTCAGCCCTAGGGCTAAATGACCCATCTCCCCACATTAGATTTTTCCCTAAAAACCTACCCCAAATCCCTCCCAAATTCATAGTTGAATGACCCATCTCCCCACATTAGATTTTTCCCTTAAAACCTACCCTAAATCCCTCCCAAATTCACCTAAAACTACCCCATCCCATTTCTTACCCCCCTTAACACATTTATTTTTCCCAACTTTTAAAATTTTCATACAAAAGCAAACTAACCAACTGAAATTCAAAATTAACTCATGGAAACTCTTACCTCATCCCTCTATCTCCTCCAAGCTAGAATAACTAGCTCTAGTGGTGGTGTACCTCCCACTAGATCCCCTTCTAGCTCTACCATCTCATTCGTACTTAGATCTCTTTTTTTATCTAATCAAATATTGCAAATGTGTTTTGGTGGGCTATCAAACCCTTTTTTTTTATCAAGTTTGGTTTCCCACCAATATCAACATATTTGACCTAATCCACTGATGTCAATAATATTTCCCATCAATGTTAGGAACCTTACCTTAAGCCACAAATGCCAAAACTATTTACTACTAATATTGGTGACATCACTGATGTCAACACCCTTACATTAAAGTTTCCACTAATACCCATAATCCTTTAGACTCTACCTATGATATTGGGTTATTTGGAGATCACATATATCTTCCCAACCATGAAAACCACCCTTAGAGATCACTTAAATCTCCACCCATGATGAATTCAATTGGAGATCATGAATATCTCCTCACCCATTGACCCTTTTACACCAACCTTGCATCACTTATATAGATCACTTATGTTATTATGCTATAGTTGGCTATTATACACATGCATGTATATTAGTTATGTTAGATGGTAACCAAGATTGTTCTATCACTTGTAACCTTTTATGTTTCCTAGGGGCACTTCCTACCTTAGATAACTAGCACACATAGACCATTAGAGCTACAACTTTGATTATTTTGACTTTATCAACTATCACTTACAAGCTATGCTTTGGTTATTTCTATTTGATTCCTCTTTAAGCATACCTATTATTGATTTTGTTGACTCTATCTCATAGTAGTATATGTATAAGCAACAATACCCCGTTCTCCTTAATTCACCCAATTCACTTCTTATCAAACTGGTACTTGATTCTAGTTTCTCCTTTATCGATTCCCATTTTAAGGGGAAATACCTCATCCAATACCTAGAGCATCTAACTCCTATTTTTGTATTTCAAATTGTCAATGAAAATTACAAGATAAAAAGGGGCAAATGTAGACACCAAAATTATGTCACACACATGCATAACTCCCTATGTTGAAACCCCCCTTGAGCCCTTTTTCAATAATAGTGATTAGCCTCCCTAACCCATGCTTTTATCCCTCACACATTTAATTAATTTAAAATATTTAATTAATTAAATTAAAAACCATTTTTTCCACCCTACCTAGCCACCTAATCCTAAGAATAATTCTCACCTGATGAGTCACCTCAAGACTTAGTCCCTTATCCTAACTACCCAAGATTGTCCTCACCCTAAAAATAAATTCTTAACTAACTATGTCATTTTTAACCTCCTATTTCTAAATTTTTTTAATGGATACCACACTTGGTAGGAGAAATAATAGAAAACATGATAATGATAGTGCTTTTATGTATTCTAATATTTTTGATGTTGGTCAACCCATGGATGATGTCGGTAAGATCACTGATGTCAGTTATATAATCCAAACTCCAAACTAATGTTCAGGTCAATAGAAATTAAGAAAATAATTCTTATTTACATATAAGCTTTTGGCATTCAACTTTCAATATTTTGGCTTACTGTTGTCTTACATAAATCAATTCAGATCAGGAACCAAGCTCTTGAGAACTAGTATCACCCACTTGTTTTCTCTATTCAAGGCATCGATTTGGACTTCCTAATAGGAGCCTCCATCTGGCACTTATTGTTTATTCACCACTATAGCTAAGTACATCACTTATTCTATATGTCTTTAACTAGTTACTTTGCAACTCCTTTACATCTACTATTTATTGCTTTTACACTTCTCTGATTGAACCCTCATGAAGGAGTTATAAATATTCCCCACTTATTTCCCCTTATTCTAATATGCCAAACCTCTAACCATATCCATCTAAATAATATCCTCTCTCACAACTCTCCCCCAACCTTCTAGACCTGACCAAAACCCTTTCCTAGACCTAGAAAATCCTTTTACAATCTCTTAGGCAATTATTTCCCCTAACGACATCAAAAACCTAACTGATATCAGTCACATTTCTCATCAACCTTAGCATCTTAACTAATATCGGTCATACTTGTTAACTAACCTCAATAGCCTAACTAGCATTGACAACTATGGATTTTCTAACCCTTCTAAAACCTACCCAAACAACTTCCAAAATACAAACTAAATATACCACCTTCACTCTATTAATTTCTACTACACTCAAGTTGTGAATAATAGTAAGATTATCTCTCTTTACTCTCTCTTTTCCTATTTTTAGTTATTATTACTCTTTTGTCTCTCAAAAGTGAACGATCATCTTTAAGGAAGTTTGACACTTCCTAGAACAAGCACATAGCTTGGCAGCCCACTCATATATCTACTAATGAACATTTTATGATAGTGATTTCTTACTTATAAGTAGTCCTCCCTAGCCAAAGAGGAGTGCTTACAATGTCTAGATATGGTTCACAAACCAATTTGGGTTCATTCTAATCACTTATCTATATCTTTCTTCTCTATTTTCTTTTAGACTTGAAATAGACAAAATTTAGTGAAATAAGATGTACAGGATACCCTTGAGCTCAAATCTATTAGTAATTTTCTTGGGATGATAGGAATAGTTGACTAACACCTTTAAATGGGAGTTGTATGGGGATAAAATAGAGGTGGAATCACCCTGGATGATGTACATACCATCCTAGGCTTGTGAATAGTGGGGACACCTATGATGATGGGGATACCATATAATGATGAGGAGAGGAGAGCCTTAGCTATATGGGATAAAAGCTCAAAGATTATAGATATAGGTTAGAGAGTGAGTATGTTCAACATGTATACCTCTTAGATTCTATATATTTATAAGGTTATGATAGTACTTGTGATAACATGAGTGTTGTGTTACAAGCTAGATGACAAGGTACCACTATTGGTGATAGCCTTGAACTAGATGATAATAGAGGAGAGAGTAATATATGATCTAGGGTCTATCATCTGGGTCAAACTTGTATATGACATGTATGGAGTGATATCTAAAATGAAAAGGTCTATTTGATTGATCATATTACTGATGGCTTAGGTCTATGAGAGTTTCCCCATGTATCGATCAACTAGGTTGCCCCATAAAATAGATGATAGATCACCTCAATTTGTGACATCACAAGTCCTATCATAGCCTTCTATAATAGATAAAAATACATGGCCTATCTAGGACATAGTTTTACTAGATTTAGTGTTGATTGAACCACATCCTTTAGCATGAGTACCATAGTAGAAGGATTGCCTCACCTAGTGGAACTGGTAGTGTTGCCCCTAGTTTACACCAAGCAGTTAGAGAGTCACAAGGGAGAGGAGGACTAGGGCCATCAGTGCCAAGGATGACACCTATGAAACATCATGAAATACCATGGATTGGTTGAGCATGATAGATGGTAGAGAGAGAGGAGATGGAGGTAGAGGTAACACCACCAACTCTATATCAAGATGAGTAGTGACACTGAGGACATGATATCAATAAAGGTAAAATGAGTAGGAGATAGTAGAGATACGAGATGTATTAGATGACCCAATAGGTAGGTTATGGAAGAGGTGGTCTATATAGATACTACTCAAGCATAGCTTAAGATGGGTATGAGTGGCATCTTTAGGATTTGTGTTTAGGAGGTGATTAATAGAGGAGATTCTTAGAGACTACACAGATGGGTAGACTATACTTATAGGTTACATATATGGTAGTACCATAATCGTCAACACATGAATAGGTAAGAAAATATGGTTAAAATGTTACTTGAGTTTATTTTAAAATATACTAGAGATAGATATATTTTGAGATATAATAGCGATCTGATATCTATTTGGTATACTTTTTACAAGTGTAATAGAGGAGGAGGATATTAGATGGGGTTCCCTAGTGAGGGGATAATTCCATGATGTCTTGGATGAGGCATTGATTTTGTATGACCCCAATGCACTGGAAGACCCCAAGGTATCATCTACCCCAACTCAACTAAGCTAGTTTAGACTAGTTAGAGAGGTAGTGAGGTAGATACAACCATAAAAAGAGGGGATGAAACCACCAACATATATGGGTGTAGGAGAGACATGTGCATGGTAGGCCTTGGTTAAAGAGAGAAATGAAAATCTTGTTATAGTGATGTAATTAACACTGGCACATGCCCAGGAAAGAGTAACACATGTCACAAATTTGACCCATATGACATAGGTATAGGAGCAGGAGAAAGTGACAAATTTGGAGACCCTAGGTATTGGCTTAAGTAGATCATCTATAAGGGTAGGTGTCAAGACTGAGATCTTGGACAATCTTTTTTATAGCATTTTGTTTAGAAGAATAAGGCCAAGGCATTAATGGGTAGTGTGGCTAGGCCACGAGATAGGTAGGATGGGGCCCAACCATAGAGCTAGAGAATTATAAATGGATGTATTGTTGAATCAAAACTCATGATATATATATATATATATATATATATATATATATATATCATGAGTTTTGATTCAGCAATACATCCATTTATAATTCTCTAGCTCTATGGTTGGGCCCCATCCTACCTATCTCGTGGCCTAGCCACACTACACATTAATGCCTTGGCCTTACTCCTCTAAACAAAATGCTATATATATATATATATATATATATATATATATATATATATATATATATATATATATATATATATATATATATATATATATATATATATATATATATATATATATATAGCATTTTGGCATTTAGATATTGGTTATATATGTTATCATTATGGTTGTGGTTGTTGATGCTTGGATATATTTCTTTCTAGCATATGTATTTAGCCATTGTTGTGTATGTTATAAGAAATATATGAGGTGTGTTTCATTTTATAGAATTATGTAGAACACATGCATGGTTAAAAATAAATAGGAAAAAAGGAATTGGTAAAATATAATCAATTAAAAATGTACTACACACTATTTCAAGTTAGGAAATGTGTAATAACAAGAAAATGACTAAGTATAGAAAACCAAAATGATGACAAAAGAAGATGGTAAATATTTTATTTTTAAACCAAGAGAATTATTTGACATCATTTTAAAACAAGTAAAGTCACACTAAATCACATTAGAAAGTATAAAAATAATGTAATAAAATGGAAAGCATGTGAAAGAATAAATTATATAAAAACAAATCAATTAAGTCATTCAATCATACTAAATCACATTGGGTAGTATAAGATTAAAAAAATTGGAAAAAATTGGGTCTTAAATTCATCACACTAATTAAAGGTAGGAAGTATGAAAAGTTCAAAAAATGGCTAGATTTTTACATACAATTAAAAAGTAAGAAGATAAAAAAATGAAAGAGAAATGAAGTAACCATGAAACACAATAAATCAAGTTGGGAATCATGTCAATGATGTGTAACTTCATAATTGATCACATCTTATCTTGTATTTGACACATGTAATTTTGATTGCGACTTGGATTATTGGAAAATTTTGTGAGGAGGGTCAGGGCCTATCCATGGTCTTACACTACAACTCATAAAGGGAACACCAATGAGGTAGAATAAATGAAAAAAAAAGGTAACAAAGGATGTGGGAAATAGGAAAGTAAAATTATGATAATTTGTGAGGAGGGCTCAATCCTATCCATGGTCTTACAATGCAACTCATAAATGGAATCCCAAGGGGAGTGATTAGTGAATAAAACAATATATCTTAAGAGGAAATATGAGGAATGTAGGGAGTGAAAAATAAAAATTAAAGAGCATAACTTAGGAATCTTATGAGAAGGTGTTAGGAGATAAGAGGCATACTAAGGACATAAGAAGACACTAAATGACCAATTACCATCAATGTAAAAAGGAAATCTATTCACTATAGACACAAAGCTTTGTATGAAAATAAGCGTTCTACTAAAATAAACTCATGAAGGTAGATTAGTATAGAAAAATTAAAAATGACCTAACTTCCCATGACGTGTTCCCCATTCCTTATGACTCCTTACAAAGTTTTCATTCTACTACAAAGATTAGGTACTAGCATGAGAAAGTAGGTAACACTAAAAGATTTTTTTATTTCTCCTTTTGTAATTTATTGGCCTACCATACCCTAATAGACATCGAATCTACTATGAGGCCAACTATGGAGTTTTAGATTTGACTAGAAGGAGTTGTGCTTTGAATCACATCTTTTAGTGTGATTTTAATTTTAAAAAAATTTCATGTTTTTTCTTTTGTATCATTTCCTTTTGTTAAATGTTTTTAAGGATTTTGCATATTTTTATGGTTTTTAAAGATTCCTCCTCCATACGGACTTGGAATGACCAATCATGAAAGATAGATTGATACACATGAATGAGCTATAGGTTGAGGATAAAGGAAGATAAGTAAATAAAGATAATATATACTAGGACACTTAGGCTTAACAATAAATAAGCATGTTATCTCAAGTCTCAACCATGTATATGCTTAGTTTTCTAGAAAGGGAAATAAAGGGAAAAAAGAGATCTAAAGTAGACTGGTATAAGGAAAGTAAAATGAGATGAATTATTTTATAATTGATTACATGGTAATAAGAAGTGACTAAAGGGATCTAGGTTTGTATAACCAAGTCATAATGACAATTAACTGTGAAAAATAGATATGAGAAAGTAAACAACCATAAATCCAAAATAAAGGAATGTGAAAGAAAAGAAGGAAAAAGAGAGAAATGATAAAGAAATAAATATAAAACATAAATGATAATATAAGAAATATAGAGTGAAAAATTAAAGTCATCATGTAAGGTAAATAATAATTAGACACAATGTCAAATGATATAATAGATAGATAAAGATAAGATTGAAGCATATATCCAATTCAAATGTAAAATGTAAAAGAACCATGAACGTGCTCATAAATATTGATAAATATACCCACACAAATTATCCAAAACATTATATAGATCTTTATTAAGATGCATATGAAATGTTTCTAATGTCTCATCTATCTTCAATGAAAACTTGGAAAATACTTCTCATATAATATCCTCCACAAAAAAAGTAGGAATGATGGATGGATTGTGTTGAGGAGGGAAATCAAGTAAGGGATGCTTAGGATAATGAATGGGAGTAGACTCTATGAGAGATGTAGGAATCATTAGTGGAGAAGTATCCACAAATCAGGGACTCATATGTGGAGAAGGATGCACAAGTGAAGAAAGGACCATAGGTGAGTGAGTCACAAGTGGAGGAATAGAAGGTGATGAAGGGACCATAAGAGGGGATGGAACCACAAGACATGGAGCCATGGGATAAGGAGGAGCCTTCTAATGGGAAAAACTTGTGCAAGGAATGGAAGAAGGTCTAAGAATAAATATAAGGTGATATTTGTGGTGTTGCTAAAGGATTCAATAGTGATCAATGTGATGGGTGCCATATTGATGCCATAGATAATATACCTCACCATACTTAGGCATATGTTTAAGAATAAAATTTGGGGGAGGTATGGTCTTATTTGAGGATTGAGGGGAAGAAAGATGTGAGGTATCAAGATATTATTGTATCTTGTGATAATGGGTGGAAAAATGATTATTTTTTCCATGAAAGCAACATATATGCTTGTGAGTGGTCCTAGTAGAAGCACTTAAGGAGGAGGTGTAACAAGAGTGGAAGGAGATAGCAAAGACTCATTGGCCCATTTGGTAGGAAATAGAGACATCTTAGGAAAAGGAAGTAAACCATCACCAAGGGAGGGTGGTGGTGGGGAAGGAATTAGATTAGGTCAATGGAAGGAGAAATGGGATCAAAAGTAGGGATAGACTCAATAATAGTGGAATTAGGAATAGGCTTAACTATAGTGGGAGAAATAATGGAATAAACTATGGCATGAAAATGAATGGGTTTCAAATTGGGTTATACTATGGGAGGGTAAGGATCTATAGAAGGCCTAAGAAGGTCACATTCATCTCAAGGGTAAACTAGTTATGATGGTCAAGGTACCTAGCAAAGTGGTAAGGCCCAGTCATAGCATGATTTATGAGCATACTCCTTCAAGGATCCTTAAAAATTGGAGGTGTTGGTTCCATCTCTAACCTATAATAAACATGAAAAATACTAAAATTAGGAACTAAAAATGGAATATGGGAAGATGTATGAAAATACTCAAACAAACAAGAATGATAATAGACAATCTTAGCATTATAGGCTTGTATAAGATTGCATAGGAATGGATCATCTGAGGAATAACCATCATCATAATTAGGTGTGTTAAGATCAATGATGTAAGGATGACCTTATCATCTAAGGAAGTATGATGAATACAATGCCAAGTCTTGGTCAAGACAATAGGAAAGTCATCATAAAGAGATTTGAGAGAATGAGTTTATAAAGAAGTTAGAAGCTATGAGATGAGATGAGATGAGATGAGGTGAGAGATCATAAGTTTTAATTTTTAGGTTGAACATATCAGGATATTCATCATTAGAGTCTAAGAGGTTAGGAGGAATATTCCTAATGAGTTCAAGATGATCATTGTAACCTCTAATGAAATTAATGCAAAAACTGAGGCATTGATACTCATAGAATAAAACATAGGTAAAGGTTAAAGAGTAGGATTTTTTAATACACCATATCCTTGGGATTGTTCAAATTTCTAAGGTTTAGTATCACCCTAAATCTTATAAATCAACTATTATAAGGGAATTTATTACACTAGTAGGTGGAAGAAGAAATTGCTCTCATACGATGAGTCCATAGTCTACTAAGAAAGATGTTATAAGAAAGAATAAAATTAAATATCATCACCTTCACATGAACATTGATAGGTGAGATGGCAATGGGAATCCAAACACAACCTAATAGAGGCATTTTCCTTCTATCATATCCTTGGCATGTGATGTGTTTGGACTTGAGATTGCATTCTAAATATCTAAGGGTCTTAATGAAAGAGAGAGAAGCAACACAAGTGCTAAACCCTCATCAATCAATGCATGTTTGACTTGGATATCACCTATTTAGACACTAATGAACAAAGAATGATCATCTACATGAAGCAGAGTCTCATTTGGAATCATAAGGGTTATAATAAATTTTAAGGAAAGAGAAGCGTCTATTGTTTTATCAACATGGATGGACATATCTTCACATTATTGTAATATAGTATCCTTAGATCCAGATAAGGATACTTCACATCCTACTAGAGGAGGATGAGGGATGTTCATCTCAAATAAGAGTTGCAGAAGATGGTTTTTATGACATAGAGAGGTCATCATAATCTCAAGGAATGAAAATTGGGATGGGATATTAATGAGTTCTATAATGGGATCCCACTTATCATAACTCATAAGAAGGTTATTAGATATAGGTACATAGTGATTAAGAAGGTCTTTATAAGGAGGAACTGAAGTACATTAGAATTTATGTTGATAAGAAGGAGAAGGTTTAGAATAAGTTTGTAAATTATGTGGTGAAGATGAAACAACTAGTTTAGGTTGGGTTTGGGAGTTGGTAGAAGAAATGTTAGTAGAGGTTGATTATAATTATTTTTAGAATATGGAGGAATGGTAGAAATAGAATGAGAAGTGTTATCTAAGGGAGAATTAGAAATTGGATCATTGATTTTTTTAAGGTCATCTTGCCCCAACTCATTTAAATGAGTTCAAGAAGAATCTTGGATAACACTGAATGTTCAAGACAATGGAAGAGTTTATATAGGTTGGGAATCAATAAAATCAAAAATCCTTCACATATTACTCATGTTAACCACATTCTTAGAAGTGGGGTTAATAATACTTTATACATTATTGGTGGAGAGGGTGGGCTTTTCTTGGGTGTCTTGATTAGGTTGATGATTAGGAAGAAGGTATTTATAGATATCCAAATGAGCATTAGCTTAATTTAAGGCTTGAGTTTTAGTATCACATTCATGAGCTTTAAAAGTAATGTCATAGGATTGTTGATGTTTTTCAATAATAGAATCATGATCAAAATTAGGACAAAGAATAAAATCTATAGCTAAATTATGGAGCTACCTACATGTCTCATTAGAATGATCCCAACTAGTGTGAAACCAACAAAACTTGTTAGGATCATACCATGATTTCATAAGATGAGCATTATCAAGTTATCATGGTATAGGCCTAGGTATATGCTTGAGTAATTTAGTTGAGGATAAGGGTTTATGAATGTTAATGATATTTGGTGAAGATAAATGAGGATTGGTATATTATTGAGAATGGGGATTTGTTTTTTAGGATTGGTTAGGAATGATAGCTTGAATAGTGTGAATAGTGTCATAAGAGTCTGTGATACCATCATTAGTAACATTGCTATTTTTGTTCTTGAGTAAGAGATGAATACCTATAGAAGGTTAGGGTGGATCAAATTGATGCATAAGGAAATCTTGATGTTTATCTTAGTCAATAGCCTACTCTAAAGTACATGGAGAGAGAGTGCAGACCTGATATTGTAACTTGGGAAAAGGAATATTAGTGAAGAGATGCAAAAGGTATCATCAGCCATGTTATGTTAACATTTGTTTGACAAAGTCTTCCACATCTTAACAAAAGCTTGAGCAATTTCCTTTTCAAGTTATTTGCAATTTCTGAAGTGGGCCAAAGTATTTTTGGGAAGATCACTAGTTTGAAATTCTTGAACTAAGACATTCATTATATCTTCCAAACTATCAATGGAATGAGTTCTAAGTTGATTGCACCAATCTAAGGCATCACCTATGAGGTTTTTGGCTAAGATCTTGGTAGCACCAAAAGTATTAAATTTAAACCAATCCTTATAATGATTTCTAAATGTTTTAAGATGAAGGGTAGGATTAGTTGATCCATTATAAGAAATTGTAGGGGTGATACATCCTATATCAATATTAGCAATTTGAGTGGTAAGAGGCACATTCTAAAGGTGTTTAATAGTTTTATTAACCAAAAGAGGTTGAGGAATGAGATTACCTTTCAAATATTGAAGAGGAGGATGGGGATAATTTTGGTTATGCGTGCCCCAATTCATTAGTTGAGGATGAGTTTGAAGATAGAGGAGGTGATTTTGCATTCTCATCATTTGATTTGTATTATGAGATTGAGAGGTATTCATCTAATTGAATGTTTGTAACAAGAGTTGGTGTGTTTGATCAACAATCTTTGAATTATTTGAAGTGTTAGAGTTAGTATTAGTGGCTTGGGTACTACTATTGGTATTTGTAAGAGCTTGAGAGGAATTATGAGAATGTGAAGCACTAGTGGAAATTTTCTCTTGTGAATTAAAAAATGGACTACTGAAGGGATGAGACCAAGAAGTAATAAAATCATGATTGCCTTGGGTAGTAAATGATGCACTAGTATAAATATTAAGGATTTTAGATCTGGTGAGAGGTCCACTATATGTAAGACCTACCATGTTAGTGGATATACAAGGCATGGTGGTGGAAGAAGTTAAAGAACTCATGGTATGAGAAGGGGACATAGTCGAGGGAAGAGGATAAGAATAAATGAAATTAGTTCCTCTAAATCCATTTGAGAATGTAGGAGAGGGTGAATGAGTCTCTTTGGATTGACCACTAATCATGAGATGGTAAATGGTAAAAGGATCCTTTCCTTGATGTTGAGGACATTTAGAAATAAAGAAAATCATTTCAGGGGTATACTCTAATTTAGGTTGGTCTTCAAGGGAAAAGAGAGGATTATGCTACGAAGAGGTATTAGGAGGGGTCCCATAATTTTTTGTGTGAGTGTATATGTGAACATTAATTTCATCTAGGAGAGGAGCCCTACTCTACAAATGGGAGGCCCTATGAAGATTGGTAAAAACTCATCATGTTTTTTGAATTCAACTCAATGTTGTATTCAAATAGAAAATTCATGATGAAGGAAAAAGACTAAAAACTAGACAAGAGAGATGCAAAATCAAAGAAATAAGAAGTTAAAAAAATAATACAGGGTAAATTGGGTGGACCTAGCATAGAGAATAGGGCCTATAAACTGTATAGGGTTTATTGGGTTGAACTAGCATAGAAAAAAAGGCTAAAAAAGTATACATGGTTGACTAGATCGATCCAAGTTTGACTAGGTCAATCTAGTATAGTAAATAAGAAAAATCATATAGCCTATAATAGACTATGTTGATTGAAATGACCATGTACTAAGACAAAAATAAATTTTCAAGTATTTAGAAAAGTAAGAACTAAAGGGAAACACACAATCAATTGGATTAATGAGGATGATCTAATTAAGGCACACAACATAAAACCTTGTACCAATACTGGCTAATGTAGGTTTTTACAATACAAAATACAATTGAGCAAAGATCAAACAATCAACTTGAAAAGTAAAAGATAATTAGCTGGTCAACCTAAACTTTGTTAGATTATTAGAATATAGTTTTAAATGTGATAAGAAGTTGGCTATAAGCAAGGAACTAGAAAGCAATCTAAGGATGGTTTCAAGATGTTTGGGATAAAATGGATTTGTATTGGTAATGGTACAAGCTTGGTATTTGGGCATAACCCCTCACTTCACACACCACAATGATAATAGTGTCAGTTTCTTAGCTAGAATATGCCATTAACCATGTGTTTATACTTGGCCAAAAAACTAATTTGGGTTCCGTCTTGGTGATAAAATCTAAGTAGGCTAGCCTTGGGTAGACAGATATTAAAGTGCTTGTTAAGGATTTTGTGTTTGGTCATGTGTGTATAAAATATAAAATAGTGAAACTAAATGGTAAATTGAAAACCACCTAATTAGACTATGTGATCTATTTTAACCATAAAAGTAACAAGAAATGAAAGTGTGAAACTAATTACTAGCATATAGAGGTTAATTCTAACTTTTAAATAAGCTATAATGTTGATTTAGTTGATAGTTTATTCACATAATATAGAATAGGTTTGACAGTGTTGCCTTTGTACTACATAAGTAAGGTCTAAAAATGAATAGGGTCAACAAAGTCGATCTAGTTATCCAAACAACACAGAATACAAAACTAGGCCGACAAGGCCAATCTAGTTGACCATATAAGGGTAGTTTTAAAGAATATAAACTATGAAAGGAAATTTTGCAAGGAAAGGGAGAATGGATATAACTAAACCTTAGTGATTTTGAAGATGCAAATAAGTGAGATTGCTATCAAATAACCTTGAAAAATGCTTGAAAATTTTATAACAAGGTCGATTAGGTCAATCTAGCTTTGTAAAAGACTATTACTGAGTGCCTAAATTGTATAAGGTTGATTGGGTCAACCTAATATGCTAACCCTCATTTTAAAAAATGTACAGGGTTAATTGGGTCAAGCTAGTAGTCTAAACTAGATGTATGAAAATATATAAAATTATATCAAGTCGAATGAGTTGATCCAGTAACCTATACCTAAAAACCTATGCATAAAAATTAGAGTTGGGTTGATGTACTTGACCAAGTATGGAAAATATATGATATAAATAATAATGAAAGGATGAAATAATTAAATAAATATTGCAAGGTTTAGTTCATTTTAGGATCACTAGAATATATGAAATAATAAATGCATCATGTCTATAAATCAATTTTATCTTAGAGAAGATAGTGCATACCTACACTTCTAATTTAGAATACATTTTTTAAGTGGGAGCATGACCAATATGGGTATCTTCTAGACCAGATTAGGGGAGCACTTATCACAATACACCATGCTAAGGAGGGTTCCAAAGCTTCCATTCTAACATAATCACATAATAACCCTAAAGGGGTCCTAGGTTTTAATATTTCACTTATGATAATAACAAGAAAGTAAATCTAATCTAGTGGTCACCAAAGCTTGTGGCATAAAGTGGGGGTTGGAAATAACATAACTAAACATGCATAGAAGACATATACTCATGTCAATTTATACATAATCCTAATATATAGAAGAGAAGCACAACAACATTATCTATTTACTCTTATTAAATGATAAATAAAGTTAGGAATACTTACCTTGAAGACAAACCCATTGAGCCTCAATATCTCCTTTAGCTAAGGTGCATTGAAATAAATTGTTGTGTTATGTAAGGATGACAAGGATAAATCATCTCTAGGATACACAACCTATCAATGCATCTAAAAGACTTCTCCACAAGATAAGATCCATATCTCCAAAGAAATTATGGATCCCTAAACTTTACTTTTCAATTAGAATGTTCAATAAATATATTTTCATTTGCACTTCTTATTTTTTTCTTTTTTCTTATCAAATGGTGGGAAATGAACTTGTATATATAGGCAAATCTTACCCTAATTCCTTCTAAATATTTTAGCTAACAAGGTTGACCCAGTTGACCCTATATAATTTTGGATAATAATTCACTAGGTCTTAAGCTAGGTTGGCCAAAAGGTCAAAATAGCTTCTAAGTGAAAATAACTCGAAACTATACATGGTCAACCTAGTCGACCCTATACAACTGACTAAAAAATGGGATCAAGGTAAGGAAAAAGATCATAAAATGTGTCAAAATTGTATAATGGGTTCAACTAAGAATAAAAAGCTTAGGGTAAATGGTTTTAGGATACAAGTGTGTAGATAACATGTGGTAAAAAGGGATAACAATATTATGAAGCACTAATGGTCTACCCACCCCTTTCTTGGTGCACCCCTTAAGGCATGCACTCAAAGAAATTGAGACTCAATGGGTTCTTACAAGATACAAAGTGTCAGTAATTGATAAAAGTTTGAAAATATTATGTGTATACACTTTGTGTATTAGAGTGTCTATCATCTCCATTTTTGAATGAATGTTATGTTAATATAATTGAACTAATGCTCTGTCGCTTAATGGATGTAGTGGTTATAATGTGCTCATCTACTATAGCCTATTTATGAAACCTTCCTGATTTCCTTACAATATTCATAATCAGTGAATTAGTTTACATGTTATATTATAAGTCTATGTTTATTTGATATGGGCTTCTGAATATTGATCCTCAATGAAGATTCCATAGATTAGGTATTCTTCTCAATTTCACTAGACTCTTCCCATTGTGTAGTTTTAAATCCAAAACTTTGGTGAAAGTCAACATAAAATTGTATAACTATGGTAGATGCAATGGTTTTGGATGTTAAAGGATTAGTCACATCCTAACCTAAAAACACTCTTAGTTACCTTACACTCCCTTTTATTTTTATGTTTATTTTGGCACTTGAACTAACTCCCTTGTTATTTTTGAAACTGGTAAAGAGAAATACATTTGCATTGGTAGTAGAATTGAACAAGTAACTCACATTTCAAATAATCATTATTGAATATTTGGTGGTGAGATTATATCTCTTGGAGACTATTTCATGTAGGATCAATAGTGAAGCTAAATACCTAAAATCTTACCCTTGACTAATCTCACATTAGTCCTAAAATGGAGGATGAAATCCCACCATTCTTCTTACTCTTCTCTTTGGAAACACCCAATCCCATCCCATTAGTGTTTTTAGAATAAGATATTGGTCCAAACAAAAACTATCACTATAAAGAGGTATATTTAAGAATTTATATATTGAATGTGGAGTTATTTAATGTTACACTTGTTAATGATAATGTACTAACTATTACTTGTCTATGAAGCACCCTAGAATCCAATTCACCTATCACTCGAACTAGGTCCCATCATAGTCATTTGGTGGTTTCACCCTTAAAATTCCACATGAGACCTAGAATCAGACCTATAGTATCACCTACTAACTTATCCTCTTAATATATCTTGAATAGACTACCAAGAATGGCTCTCCCAATAGCTTGGTTAGTCAGGTCAATTGTTAACATTCTTAGAGTTATCCATGACTTACCTAGAAACCCAAAAAGTTACCTTCCCCATTTCACCCCTGATGTAGGATAGAGTATTTAAGATCATGTGAACCCCTATAATATTTCCCTAAGGATTTTGAATGTGGAACATGAGGACATAGACTATAGTATTTTCCCCTTCATGTTGATGTAATTAATCTATGACTGGTTTCTCAACCTCCCTAAAAACTCAATCACCAGCGAGGATCATTTTAATATTGCTTTCCTAGCCTAGTGTAGGAATGTTATTAACCCTAGTATCCTCTATCAGTAGTTTTCATATATTAAATGATATCCCAATGAGCCCATTAGGTGCTTTAATGCTAGATTTTAAAATACAACTATGTTTCTATGTTCTACCAAGCCAATCCCTCACTAGCATTTGTAATTTATAAAAATTCTTTAGACCCTTAGATGGCCATGTTTCTAAGTTGAGACCCTATAATAATAGACTTAACCCTAACTTATATAGAAGACATCGAGATATAATAGTAGCTAAAACCTCAAGGTAAAATGATGGCATCATTCCTAATGTGTTAACATAGATGCCCATATTGATCCTCTTTCCCAATGCTAACCAAAATATTTGAATGCTTTCGCCACTTCCCATAATAAATAAACTCCCTCTGATTCATGTTGCATTAAACCAAATTTTGGGTTTTCTTAACCCAATAAACCATGAGATAACTCCTTAGTTGTAAACTAGGTGATGTTGCTAGCTACTAACAACAACTAGACTATACCTCAGGAGTCCACAAAGAATGAGTTGGATGCCATTTAGAAAATGGTGAAAAAACTCAGTAATGACTTCCTTGGGCTACAAATGGAAATGATTAACTCCATCATAGATAGTTACAACAAGAACTATAATCATCCCCATAATCAGCCAAAACCCTCACCCAATAGGTTGTTATAAATTAGTATCTTGTAAATATCCCTACCTAACTAGTGTTAAGTGTATAACATGATTTCCCCTAGAGAAACTTACTATATAGAGTTTTATTATGCCTTTGAGATTTTCCAAAGTGAAATAAAAGAGTAAGAGATGGTCCCAAATCACCTAGAATAATCTAATATAAGTAAATCCCCTAACACTACCATGGTGTTAAAAACCATGGAGTTCCCTATCCAAGAGGAAATGAGACATAAGAGGGTATTAGTAAAGTGCATACATTTATCCAATTCCAAAGGAAAAACTATGCTCTTAGGAATAAATGACCACAAAAAACCTTATTTACCTTGACTCTCCCAAATAATGGTGCCATCCCACATGACTATAATGATAGGAATGACCCCCCACCCCTAGGGAGTTAATAACCTAAAGCTCCCATGGAAGACCCACATGTCTAGAGGAAAGGAGAATATAATATATTATAAGACATGAATAAGATCAAAGCCAACATCACACTTCATGAACTTACTCAGATCATTAAGAAACATGATCTTCTACTAAAATCCTTGATTAAAAATCTAACCTAACCCATGTAAAACCAAAATCAACCTATACCAATGTGATAATTTATAAGAATAATATTGAAATTCCTCCCCTCCTCTTGACCTTCAGATTATTTGGTAAGAACTTTCATAACTACCTAGTAGATTCAGGGGCTTCAACTAATGTAATACTAACATGCAAAAATGAGAATTTAGGGTTACTCCCTATCAAGTTAGATAAGGTAGTGGTTCAACTTGATAAATATGAGGTTAAAGTAGTGTGTGAGATACTAAATATATACATGTAGTTAGAGTTAGAGCCTAGGATTCAAAATTTCATAGAATCCAGGTAGTAGATATTCCCTAAGCCGATGGCATGCTCCTTAATAGAGACTAGTCTAAAGCCCTAAATGAGTTTATGGCCATCATTTTTAAAGAGGTAAGCTAATAAAATTAGGGTAGATAGAGAGCCCTACATGAAACATGTGATAATCGAGTATAATGCAATTAATGATAGGGTGAAACTATCATATTTTAACTTGTAAATTTATATGATAAGTATAAAACCTACCAAATACAAAGCTAACAAACACATGAACTTATCAGGCTTATGGTCCCTTTATGTAGATGTGTCTTATTCCAAGAAAGGTAGTAGAGATAATTTTTTGCTAATATATACCTAAGGGGGAAACATCTAACATCATATAGGTTGTAGTTCCCCTACATAAAAAATCTAGCAGAGTATGAAACACTAATCCTAGGATTGCATTTTACATTGAAACATAAGGCAAATAAACTAAGAGTATTTAATGAATCTAAAATAGTGGTCAACCAGATGAAAATTAAATTATAATGTAAGCTATTATACCTAAGAAAGTATAAATATAAGGATTGGGACTTGATTGAAATTTTTAGCATGTTTAATGTCATCCCTATCCCTGGGGAAGAAAAATAAGTCGTTAACTCATTATCATATTCTACAACAAACTTAACCCCCTATATGACACTAAGTTATAATAATTGTCTATGTAACTTATCCCTTGTCTTTTTATCCTTGACAATGTGATAAAATTTCAAGTCTTTGAGGATGAACAACATATTATCAAGTTCCTTAATAGTATGGGGGTATTTGAAACACAAATCATCAATGAGGTAGAAAAACATAACCCTAAAACTAAGCTAGACTAGGAGGTGATCCTCAATGTTCATAGGAATTGGATCGTAAAGAGGTTGATTTCATTGGAAAGAGCATTTACTACTTTATACCCCACATTCTAAACAAAGAAACCCAATTTCAAGAACCAAAAGAGATAAAGCATCAACCTCAACCCTATCAAAAATCCTTAGACCGTCAATGTAGGTCTTGATTAGATGGGCTTTTAACTAGAGTGATTACAAAAGCTATTATTGATATGCAAGGATGTGATTACATGGGCATATAGAAACCTTAAGGTCCTTGACCTAAGAGTCATCAATCACATTATCTCACTTAGACTAGGTTAAAAAATATTTAGGTAGAGATAGAGACCAATAGACCTAATCGTGGAAACCTTAATACACAAATAGGTTCATAAGTTACTCTCTGCTAGGATAATTTTGTCTATTTATCACTCTACCTGGGTATCCAATTAAGTACATGTGTATAATAAGAATGGAGAGATCCATCTATGTGTAGACTTACAAAACTCAAACAAAGCCTCAAAAAAATATAACTACTTGTTACCCTCCCTATACGAAGTAATCCAAATGGTGAGTGGATCATAGATGAAGTCCTTCTTGGATGGATTTTTAGGATAAAACTAGGTCTTGGTTAATTCACAAGACTAGGGCAAAATTGCATTCACCATAAAATAGGTCACATTTGCCTACAAATGAATGCCCTTTGGATTGATAAATGATGGGGAAACCTTTCAAAGAGAAATGGATTTTAATTTTGAGGTATAATTGGTAAGTGTATAATAATTTATATTGATGACTTGACTATGTTTTCAAAATATATATTGGATCACATATGCCACTAGGAGAAAGTATTTGAAAGACGTAGAAGATATGGTATTTCCCTAAATCCAAATAAGAGTGTGTTTAGTTTTACCAAAGATAAGATTATTGGTCATATCATCACATAAGAAAGTATTTTTATCAATCCATAAAGAGGCAATGTGATTTCTAATTTTTAGCTTAACCTAATATCAAGAAATAATTGAAATCCTTCTTTGGGTAAATCAACATTATTTGTAAGTTAAATTTTGGATTTATTAAAATTATAATGATCCTGAATGCTATGTTGAAATAGGATGTGAAAATATAATGACATGTAGAATCAAAGAAGTATTTTTAGGATATAAAATGTGACATTATGGAATCCCTAATGCTTATCAATCTAAACTACATGAAATATTTCTACATTTACCCCTTTGTTCCTGAGCACACCATTGCTCCCTACCTCACCCTGAGATTAGATGGAGAGGAACATCCCATTGCTTTCATGATTACCAACATTAAATATATATAAATAAGATGTTTTACTCTTAACAAACATGACTATGCCTTGGTTAAGGCTGTGAATAAATTCAAACACCACATTCTTAGGAATAAGATGCACACAATCATCATGGACTTGACCATCATAAAAATGCTAGGATAGAATTAATTAGGTAAGTGTAGAGGCCAATAGATGACAAATTTTTAGGAGTATGACTTGGATATAAAACATACCAAGTTGGTCATATTGTAGGCTCTTACCCAAATAATAATGGAATATACCAAAGGATAATTATACACTAATTGGACCAAGAGATAGTGCTACAAGCAGATTGGTATACCCTTATCATGAATTTTCTACTCTACAAAAGTCTAAATTATAGATTTAACCATATATAGAAGAGAGTCCTATATTTAAAGGTTTTAAAATATATCTTGAATAAGGGAAATATCTTTAGAAGGAATCATAAAGGAGTCTAACTTATATGCTTTTCTCGAGATGAAGGCAAGGAAGTGATGGTGAGTTTTCATGAAAGGTTAGGAGTTGGTCACCATGTAGTAAATGCCATGACACACAAAGTCCTTCAAGTAGGGTAATAATGGATTATTTTATTTAAATACATATATACACATGTCCATGTTTTCCATAAATTTCATACCTTTTCTAGGAGGTAAACTCATATAATAATGCCCATGCTACCCATGGTAGAATCAACACCCTTTTCCCAATGGGGGGTAGATTTCGTCAGAGTCAGCAACCCCAACTCATTAGGTAGCCAAAAGTCTATTCTCATGGCCATGTATTATTACATAAGATGTTTTGAGGCAACTTTAATAAATAAAAGTACTACTAATCATTATAACCACCCAGTTTGGGGTCCTAGTTTCCTTGGTATGTGATAATGGTTCTACCTTCCAATCTATAGAATTTATAGAGTGGGCATATGACAATAGAGTCATGTTGAGGTTTTTGTCTAATCATTATCCTCAAGGAAATGATTTGGAAAAATAAACTAATAAAAATCTAATAGATGCTATCAAGAAGTCTATAGAGGGTAAACCCCAAGAATGACACTCATTGCTAATGTTTGATTTATGGGTTAACTACACTAGGTATAAACAAGCTCTTTAGAGTTATTTTATTTTAGCTTATGGATCAGATCCAATCATGTTGATCATGTTCAGGATACTAACTTATACGTTCATTAATTAATTCATGAAACTAGATAATAAAGTAAACTCTAGGGTCCTATAACTCATTTAATTAGAGGAAGCTTAGGGTGAATCTCTATTAAGATTTAGCAAACATTAGGTTACTATCAAATAGTAGTTTGATAAAAGGGCTAAGATTAGAACTTTTAAAATTTATGATCTAGTATTAATGTTAGATAAGACTCATGAAAATAAATGCCAACACTTTAAGTTTGATCACCTCTAAATTGGCTACTTTAAGATTTTCATGATCCTAAGACAAAATGCCTTTCACCTCAAGGACCTTAAGGGAAACCACCTATCACTACTAGTAAATAGAAAACTTTTGAAGTACTACTTCACAACTTCCCCATCCAACATAATTTTAGGAAATCCTCGGTAAAGGGAGGTAATTTATATATTAGGCTAGTTTGCTTTAGTTATGTGTTTTGTTTCCTATTATGTTCTTTCTTTTTGTTATTTTCATCTTGTTTGACTTGGTTGTGTTCTTATGGTGTTCATTTGCCCCAAATCAGGCCCACAATTGAAATCAAAAAGTGAGCCCCACTATGAGGGACCCTACCCTAAGAATAGGATTTAATAGCCACTCCAAATGATGACCAAATCTAGGGAGGTATTTTTAAGTTATAGAATACCGTGGTTGAGCCATAGTTTTAATAAAATTAGAGATGTTTAGTAGGTCATTTAAATTTTAGATATTTAAGGCCAATGATTCTCAACAAAATAAGTTTATTTGAGAATAGATTACATCCTAATATGATCCATCAAGTTGTAATTAATAATAAAATCCTATGGAAGATGTGAGATCACCCAAACCAATCAGAGATTGACTGGGTATTTAGAGCTTCCTAAACATCCTGTCACCCTCAGCTTGCTCTTAAACTATCATTTGATAATACTAATAAATATATTTGCAATGAACCTTGAAAGAGGACTAGAAAAACATGAAAATTTAAATTTTGTGTCTTCCTCAAAAGGGCTATCTAGGCAACTTCCATTGCAGATTTTTTGGCCTAGTTGGTAGTGGAGTAAGGCATTGAATGGGACCATGGGTATCTCATTAAGGGCTATGGATTCCTAAATATCAGTAGAGAAATTTTCTCACCATTCCCATCTAATACATGAAACCATTAATGGATTTAAGGGAATCTAATGCCCAACTCAACCTCAGTTTCTTGAGTGAAATGTAGAAATAAACAAGTTAATTAAAAAAATCACTTCTCACTCATTGATGGTCTCATAGGGGATAAAATCCTAGTATGTAACTTTATATAGATGAATTTATCATATTATTTTTTTGGTATGCCCAAGGATTTCTATTTCACTCTTTATTATATATAGGAATAAAGGATTAATATCAAGGTTTCTAGGTGATTGGCACCACATTACCCATGGAAGTCACCATTTGTTATGGCCATCACACCCTATTTTTCTTAAAAATGGGGCACCCCTATTTAAAATAATGTGATTCATAGTTCCCAAACCCATTATCTCATTATGATTAGCTCTATCTAAAATGAGTTTTAAATCCTATTTTATCCTAATTTTCCCAAGCATGTAGTGTATTTTTTATAACCTATTAACTCGAGTTGGGAGACAAAAAGGTTGAAGGGAAAAATGCCAAGTCCTGATGAAACTCCATGATTAAGACACACTTTCTTGATTCATATTTTTAATGCACTAAGCCTTTTATAGGATTATTCTCAATTAAAATTCTTAGAGTCTCAATTTCTTGGAGTCTCAAATTGTTGGAGTATCAGACCCCAAAGTCTGATGTGGCACTTTGAAAGGATTAACTAGCATCCAGGTGAGAATTTGATTAAGTTGCACTTATTTTATTTTCACTTAGTCATTTTTCATGGATTTTTCAATGATAGAGACAAAATAATGAAAGGATACCACATGGAGGGTGGTCAGTTAATTTAAGAGATGACAAAATAGAAATAATCAATTCCCTTTAGTATTAAAATTGTCAATTTATATATATATATATATATATATATATATATATATATATATATAAATATGTTAAACCCTAAGAGAGATTGGTGCATTAAGCACACACCATGTGGCCTAATTTCCAAAGTAGTCAGCCTCTTGGTCTTGATAGAGATGTTAAATCTTGGGGTAGACCTTGACATAATAAGCACATGCCACACTATGAATGGTTGGAGGATGTTAAGTCTCCAACCTATCATATCACTCTAAAGTCATACTGGTCAATCTCCCAATCCTAATAAATATGTCAAAGCTTGAGAGATCTTAGACCAATGAGAAGAGGCCATGTACCCTAAAGGTTAGAGGTACCTAGATCCAACCAATGAGCTCACCCCTATGTAGGATGCATCAATCTCTCAATATTGATAGATATTTTAGATCCCAATATATCTTCATGCTATAAATAAGAATCATGTGGCTTGATTATTATTCTCCTTGAATTGATATATATGTTAGAGCTTAATAGAGCATGGTGTATCATAGAGTACCACATGGTAGATATGTATATAATGGTAGGTGGGGCACTAAAGTCCTTAAGGTGGTAATAATAAAGTATAGGTGTAATTATGTAAGCTAATAAGGGGATTCCATGCATCCCCATCAAGCATCTCACTCCTCCTAATAGTATAATATTGGAGCACTAGGCCCTATCTAGGTGTCGACCATTGCTATGGAAGTGAATAAACATAAGGCACATGACACAAACCAATAGATATCCAAGAATATTTATAAATTATGTGGTCATGTGCCTACCATAATTTAAACATTAATAAATTGTGAAACTAGGATCTAATTAGATAATTTAAAACATTACATACCCTTGTTGGATCTACCAAATAATACACGATCATGAGTTTTGAATTTAACTCTAGATTAGGAAATAAAGAGGAATATTGAGATGATAACTAAAACTTGAATCAATAATGAATGATACACCAAATGACATTAATGTAGGAAGGTGAATGTGATATTTTATAATTATCCCAAGGAAACTCATTAATGGTTATCACTCCTAGACTCATATAAATTAACTTCTTGTTTTTTTCTCCCACCAAGTACCCTCTTTGTTTCTCCCCTTAGATTTAAAATATTTCATAAAACCTAATTATACTATTATGGCCACCTCATCCTATAATTCTAGGTTGTTCATGAGTACCACAATATTCTCTTCTTATAAGGCTTGAATCAGTTCAAGCACTACAATGAAATATTTAGGCTATAGACTAGCTACCTAAGAATTATAACAATGAAAATGAAGATGTCAGGCTTACGATAGATGTGGTATATATAAATAGATGTCCAAATCAGATGTGTTCCCCTATTTCAACTTATTTAGTAAGTTACTCTTGATAACAAGACAAATGTAGGATAGCATCTACAACATGGATTACTTGCTTAACTCTAGGAATAAAATTTATGACATATTAAGGGTCACCTTTAAGGCCTATTACAATCTCCTAGAGTATACCATCTCATATGGCTTAGCTATGGTGAAGGCCTAGACTGACACCAACACAATCAACATTATTTCAATGAACTAGGATGAGAACCCATATGCCAAGTGGATAAATAAGGTTCACCCTAATGAATACATAGTCTACACCTTCAGGGAGGATATCCATGTTAGTATGATTCTATGGAACTAATTTTTTTGATCCTTGTACTACATACACATCAACATCTTAAGGGAACCCTTACTTCACATAATCCTAAATGGCTCCCTAGTCCCTGACCTAGGCTATATAATTAATTTCAAGATTTTTAAGGTGATGGTAGATGTATGGGTGGGTGAATATTTATATATTATAACTTACGTTATGGGATCTATCTATAGGATGCTTACTTTTAATCCTTCTACTTTTCCTACATGGGTTATCAAAGGCTCAGTGGTCTATGTGGTATTCTAAAAGCTCTATATCCATCATAATAAGAATAAAATTTGGTATATTTATGAATATGTATACCATTAGTGTAAATTTAAATCAATGAGGCTCCCATGCCTCATTTATCAAAAGAAATAAGAGACTCTATTGCTTCCATTAAGACTATATACACATAATAATTTTAACTTTTATCAAATACTAATGCTTTACATACTGTAGGAACCCATCGAGACTCAATCTCTTTGAGTGCACACCCTAAGGGGTGCATCAAGAGAGGGGTGGGTGTACATTTGGTGATTTTTAAGATTATTATCCCTTTTTACCACATTATTACCAATCCAAGCAGTCCTTAAAACCATTCCCTAAGCTATTACTCCTTTGCATAGTCCTCCAGTCTTTTTCCACTTTCTATCCTTATTTTCCTCACCTTAGTACCTCTACGTTAGTTGGTTATATTGGGTCTACTAGGTCAACCATATATCATTTTAGGTAATGTTGACTTATAAGTTAGTTTGGCCTTTGGCTAACCTAACTCATGACCTAGTGAATAATTGACTAGAATTATACAAGGTCAACTAGGTTGACCATGTCAGCTAACATTTTTGAAAGGGTTTAGGGAAAGATATACCTATATATACAAGATCATTTCATAATTATTTAAATATGGAATCATGAGTTATTATTTGCTCAAACTTATTTACAATATACTCTTCCACCATTCTACTTGAGGAGTCTTAGCTTAGGATTTCTACTTGGAGAATATAGTCTTGTGGATAAATCTTAGATGATTTACCATTTCTTAATGATCCTTATAAACCAAAACAACCTCATTATAATCTCCATTGGCCAAGGGAGAGATTAATTCTCGATGGGTTCATGTTCAAGTAAGTATTCTCTAACTTTTCTCCTCTTTTTAGTAGATAGAAGTAGCATAAGTATTGGCTTCAAATAATATTACTCTTCATATTCCATGTATTAGGGTCTTACTCATACTTAGCATAGTTGATATTCTCTTATACATGTTTTGATTATTTACTAACCCCTCATGTTGTGCCACAAGATTTGGTGAGCACTAGATTAGATTTATTATTATTATTATTATTATTATTATTATTATTACTATTATTATTATATATCAAAACATAGGACCCCATTAGGGTTATTGCATGATTGTGTTAGACTAGAGGCTTTGAAAACCTCCTTAGCATAGTGTATTATGATAATTTATCCCCTAATCATGTCAATTAGATCTTCATATTGGTCATGTTCTCACTTAAAAAATGTATTCCCAATCAAAAGTGTAGGTATGCTTTATCTTCTCTAAGCTATGATTGATTTATAGACATGATGCATTTATGATTGCAAACATTCTAGTGAGCCCAATGTGAACTAACCCTTATAGGATTTATTCACTTATTTCATTCTTTTATCATTATTTTTATCATATATTTTCCATACTAGTTTGAGTACATTAACCTAACTCTAATTTATATTCATAGGTTTTTAGGTACAGGCTACTAGATCGACTTAGTTAACCCAATATAGTTTTTGATATTTTTAGACATCAAGTTCAACATACTAGGTTGATCCTATCGACCTTATACATTTTTAGACATTAGTTTTATCATACTAGGTGAACTTAATTGACCCTATAAAATTTAATCACTAAGCAATAGGCTTCTGCAAAGCTAGATTGACCTAGTTGACCCTGTTAGTAGGATTTACAAACATTTCTCAAGGTTCTTTGACAACAATCTCACTTCTCTAAATATTCAAAATCACCAAGGTTCCTTTCTATTATTTCTCTCTTTCCTTATATTCTTTCCTTTCACATTTTATAGTCTTTAAAATTTCCCTTGTACGGTTAATTGAATTGACCATGTTGACCCAATTTTGTATTTTATGTGCCATTTGGATAACTAGATTAAATCTATCAACCCTATTGACTTTTAGACCTTGCTTTCATAGTATATATGTGGCACTACCAAACATGTTGTCTATTATATACATACACTATCACTTACATCAACATTGTACCTTGTTTAAAGGTTGGAATTAACCCTTATATACTAGTACTTAGCTCACACTTTAATTTCTTTTTGCTTGCATACTTGGAATAGATCACATAGTCTAATTAGGTGGTTTTCAATTTACCATTTAGTTTCACTATTTTATATTTTATGCACACACAACCAAATTATAAAATATTAAATAAACACTTTAACAATTATCTACCCAAGGTCAACCTACTTAGATTTCATCACCAAGAGAGAAGCTGAATTATTTTTCTAGCCAAGTATAAATACATGGTTAATGGTATATTTTAGCTAAGCACCCACATGTTATCATTATGGTGTGTGAATTGAGGGGGTAGGCCCCAATACCAAAATTGTACCACTACTAATGAAAATCCCTTTTACCCTAAACATCTTGAAACAATCCTTAGATTATTTTTTATTTCCTTTCTTATATCCAACTTCCTATCACATTTAAAACTATATTATAATAATCTAAACAAAATTTAGGTTGACCAATTAGTTAGCTTTTACTTTCTAAATTGACTACTTCATCTTTGCTCAATTATATTTTGTATTGTAACAACTTGCATTAGCCAACATTGGTGAAATGATTTGTGTTGTGTTCCTCAATTAGATTAACCTAATTAATCTAATTGATTGTTAGTTCCCTTCAATTTTTACTTTTCTAAATGTATGAAAAATTATTCTTATTTTAGTACATAATCATTTCAATTGACACAGTCTATTATGGGCTATTTTTTTTCCCTATTTGTTATACAAGATCAACCCAATCAACCCTATACACTTTTTTAGCCTTTTTGTTATGTGTTAGGTTGACCTAATCAACCTTGTATTATTTGTAGGCCCTATTTACTATGCTAGGTTGACCTTGTTGACCTTGTACTATTTATCACCTTCCCTATTTACCAATTCAGTCCTCTATTCTTCCTTATTATCATGTTGTTCATTTGTCTCAAGCATCATGTCCCCTATTAGAATATTCTTGGACAACTTGAATCAATTTAGACGCTATATGGGGTTGTTTTTCCTTCTTATCTTTTCTTATATTTTTTCCTCTTTTAATCTTGTGGGGCATCTTATGTTGCCTACCCACCTATCATTTTAGACTATAGGGCATATTATGATGCCTATCCCTATATCCACTTACCCTTTGGGGCATCTAACGATTCCCACTCCTATTTTCCCTAGCATGCCACCAAACTAATTCAACTTTAAGATACCTTTCTAGACATAAGCTTGTCTCTCACATACTCATCCTTAATATAGATGATAATGTAGATTCCTTCCCTTCTTTTCATACTTTTTAAATGTCATATATCTAACACCTTTTGTAGGTTACTTACATGGGTCTCTCCCTATGTATTAGTTCTCTCTTATTACAAACCTTTAGTCCTTCCTTTTTAGTCTTTTGGTTTCCCCTTTTCTCTAATGAGTTTAATTATAAAACCATGGATAAGACTCAGTATTCCTCATGATGTACCAAAGTATTTTTTTAATTTCCTTACTTTTTACACACTTTTAGCACCCCTTGGGTTTATCTTTTGTGAGTTACATTGTAAAACCATGGATAGGACCCAGTCTTCCACACAAATACCATATTTTGGTTATATCATTTATGTTTCCAATAATTTTTGGCACCCTCATGGTTTTATTATTTTATGATTTGTAGTTTAAGACCATGGATAGGACTTGGCCTTCCTCATAAAATTACCATCCTATCATTCTTTCTCTAGAATTTTTTTTTGATCCTTGATCTCAAATTTATCTTTTGCTTCTTTTGATAGATAGAATTTTCACAACAATATATGTTAGCATGTTTTCCTCCATTTCCCTCATTTTTACAATAAGGAATCACACTTTTCTATCATTGTATCCATTTTTTCCCTTTGTCACATTTATTTTGTGATTTAAAGTGATTTAAATTGTTCCATTTGTCATTCTTCCTGATTTCCTTTCCTTTCACTCCATACTAGATAAAAGAAGGTCAAAGTAAAGATATCACATTCATTTTACCTATATTTATGAGACTCTTAACCCCATGATCTTTGAAGTTACCTCTCTTAACAACCAAGTCCCATGTATTCAATTTAAATTCATCTTTATCACCCATTCTTGGTTTTCCAAATCTGTATGGAGGAGGAATAGAAAAAAGCCATCAAGAAATTTAAAATCTAAATCATTTGAAACAAAAGGCAATAATATATATAAAAGATAACATACAAATCTTAAAACTCAAAATCACACTAAAAGATGTGATTTAAATTAAATATACTTTTTTTAGTCGAAGCTTAAAACTCCACAGTTGGCCTCACGATAGGTTCAAGGTCCTTTGGGGTGTGGTAGGATAGTAGGTTAGAAAAGGATAATAAAAAAAAAATTTAGTGCTACCTAATTTCTCACATAAGTACGTAATATTCATAATAAACTAATGGATTTATAAGGGGTCCTAAAGAATGAGGAACAAATTATGGTAAGGTATGTCCATTTTAATTTACATGCATATAGAATTCATGGGATGATCTATAAACTCTATTTATTGACCTAATACTTATGTAGCTAATAGAAGTTATTCAAAGTCCTTAAGGTAGAAAGTCCTCTTGTTTTGAAAAAACTAATTTGAGTGTCTTGACTCTAATAAAGAGCTCCTCTACCTTGATTTTTACTTAATTCTCCCCTCCACCCATTTAATTTTCCCCCATGATGGGTAAATTATGATTTCAAACCTATTTTCCCTTTTTCTATATTCCCTTCTTCTTCATCTTAAAAACATGCTAACACTACTTTATTTTAGTTTTATCTATCCTTAGTGTAAAATAATATGTTTGAGAAACTATGGATTATCTTATTTATAACCATATAATTACATTCTTAAACTTGTTTTAATTCAATTTACTATTTTTCATTATTATACTATCCCACTTTTATGGACACCTGAGTTCATACCCTTTTTCCATTATTGAGTGAGGTTGGCTTGTTACTTCTCATTCATCAATGTTGTTTTCCCTTTTATGTACCTTTTTCCATTGTTGTGTGAGATAAGGATTATTATTACTCACTCTTCAATGTTATTTTACCATTTTTTCTTTTGCTTTCACATTTGACCTTTGATTACCATCTTTTTTGACATGTATCATTTATTTGACTTTGGTGAGTTTTCCTTTCTTACTTAAGGTTTACTTGTTTGAGCTTTTTGGTCTTTAATAGCCTTAGCTTATTGGTTACCCAATTTACTCTTATTTTGAATTGGTCATTTGGTCTAACATAGCACTTGTCACCCCATATTTCCAAATTCCCAAGTACATCCTATCCTCATAACATTAGTTCTCTTGGCTTTCTTGCATTTGTTTATTTTTTATCTTTAGTTTTGTATTCTTGGGTTTGTCAAAAGCAGTCTCTATGCCCTACATAATCAAAACTAATTTTTTTTTACTATAATATAATGATAAAGGTAAGTCAAGGTATGCATCACATTTACTTTTTATTTATTTTCCTTTTTAGTCATTTAATTTTAGTTATTTATGCTTTAAAATACTATAATTTTATTATCATCAGTGTTATGTGTTCTTATGTTATTTCTCAAAGCACCATCCCTTATTATACCTTAGTAACATGTGATGAGCTTCAAGTGGGGCATATGTATACACATAATATTTTCATATTTTATCAAATATTGATGCCTTACATCTTTCAAGAACCCATTGATACTTAATTTCTTTGAGTGCATGCCCTAAGGGGTGCATCGAGAAAGCAATGGGTATAACTTTGGTTCTTTGTAAGTTTGTTATCCATTTTTTCCACATTATTACCAATCCAACCCATCCTTAAAACAATTACCTAAGCTATTAATCCTACTTTATCACTCTTCCAATATTAGTAACTTTTTGTTAGTTAGTTGTATTGGGTTGATTCTGTTGACCATATACTATTTTGGGTAATGTTCACTTAGAAGATCATTTGGCCTTTGGCTGACCTAACTCATGACCTAGTGAATAATTGACCAAAATTGTATAGGGTTGAATGGGTTGACTGTATTGGCCGACATTTTTAGAATGGTTTAGGTAAATATCCACCTATATATAATATCACTTCATCCTTTTTTCAATATGAAATTAAAAGTTTTATTCACTCATGCTTCTTTATTATATGTTCTTCTACCATTTTACTTGAGGAGTCTAAGCTTAAGGTTTCTACTTGGAGAATATAGTCTTATGGATCTTGGATGATTTGGCCTTTTTTAATGATCTTTACAAACCATAAAAACCTCTTGTGAAGCCCTATTGGACAAGGGAGACATTGAGTCTTAATGGATTCACATTCATTTAAGTATTCTCTAACTTTTCTCCTCTCTTTAGTTGATAAAAGTAGTATAAGTATTGGTTTTGAATAATATTACTCTTCATATCCCACGTATTAGGGTCTTACTCATACTTAGATTAGTTGAGATTATTTTATACATGTTTTGATTGTTTAATAACCCCTCATGTTGTGCCATAATCTTTGGTAAGCACTAGAATAGATTTAATATTATTTTTATTAGCATAGGTGAAATATCAAAACCTAGGACCCCCTTAGGGTTATTTCATGATTATGTTAGAATAGAGGCTTTAGACCTCTCCTTAGCATAATGTATTATGACAAGTATAACCCTAGTCAGGTTTAATAGATCCCCATATTGGTCATGCTCCCACTTAATAAATATATTCCCAATCAAAATTTTAGGTATGCTTTATATTCTCTAAGTTAGGATTTATCTATAGACATTATGCATTTATGATTACATATAGGGACTATTGGTATTGCTTAGAGGATACCATAATATGAGTTACATGCATTATTAAAGATCCCTTCTTCTTTCCCTACCATATCTTGGATTACTTAGTAGAGTAGGAGATCACCTACTAATTAGTGAAGGAGAATATTTTGATTTTACATTGGTTACCAATAAAAATCTTGCCTCCCTCTCCCAATTACCATTTGGCACCATGTGTACCAAGAATTCCCTCCCTTATAGAAGATGGTGGCTAGGTGAGACTCTTTGTACTAGGGATAGTTGAGCCATGACTTTTGGACATGTGGGACATGATAAATGCCCACTTGGATAAACATGTATCTCACCTCCACCTCAACTATGGCCACTAGTTAGAGAAATATGATGAGGTTTATTTGAATGTACTGAATGACCAAGAAGTATTTGATTAAATTGAGGCCCCAAGAAGAATAAGGGTAATAAGGTCCAACCCAAACCATCTATTACCCACTATGCACCTACTCAGTCAAGATAGAATGTTAAATCAACTCCCCATTAAGTTTATAGGAGAATTTTATAGGGTATCTTGATGCCTGATCCATTTCTCATCTTATGGATCCACCTCTTATACCCTTGATGACTCAGGTAGCTCAACCTTAACCAATTCATACCCAAATGACTTAGTAATAGGTGATTTAATCTAAAGTAGATCAATCCCAGGGCACATAAGTTTTGAGGTTTTATGTCAATGGTATCCTAGAGATGAGGTTAGGACATGATAAAAAATATGTACTAGAGAAAGTCCCTTCCCTGACTTATCCCACTCTCCAATAGCATCTCATGACACTGTCCAATTTTGTGTCTATCCAAAAATGTACCTATGGATTTCCTCTAATGTTACCCATTTTGACCCTCCACCATTCACTCAAATGCCTCTATCCTTGGTCATGTATAACATCCTCCCTTCTTCATTCCTGTCTGCCTCATCCATTCACTAATCTTAAACTTCCTTGGTTCCACTACGATCATTCCTTAGGTTCTAGTATTTATGAGTGCCCTACGTCTACCAGGTGACCTAGTAGTTTTAGTGGTAATTACACCCATGTTTACATCTAAGATGACTTGGTCCATCTTAATGACTCCTTAAATGGCCTAATTTCTACCTCAATTAGCCCTTATAGACTATTCTACCTCTGATCCCTCCATCATAATTGTTGTCACTCAATGTTGTACCTTTGGAGAGGTTATTCAAGCCTCCTCCAAATTGAGTGAAATATTGGATTACCTTAATGCCTATGGGTTGCATATAGAAGAGGTAAACCTCTAGATTTAAGGGTTAGCTCCCTATATTAGTCTTTGATAGCTTATTACCTATGCTACTTGCATACATAGATGAAAAGATATAAAAGTAACATGAAATTAACCTATTATAATGAGGTGATACACCAAATTGGTATCCATTAGACTAACATATACTTTTACTATGAAAGATGACTCACAAGACTAGCTTCAACATCTTATATTGATCTAACATAAGTGTTTCAAACATGGAGGTGATATGCATTGCACTTATCAAGGTGAATGAGTAAAAGGTCTGATTATAGACACTAATTCTATTCTTCACACTTAGAGATAGACAAATATACTAGCTACACTTCATGTGACCTATTAGAGAATAGAATACTTACACTAAACATGAAAGAGTAAAGAGAACACAAGAATAGATAGTTATCACTTTCCATTCTACTATGTACTACTTCACACACTTAGACAAGAAGTTATGAACTAAAACTAGATTGGAAATCTTTATTCAAATGTAAATATAACATTCAAACTAGAAAGGCTTTGTCATACCAGGTGTCGATCCCTTTATAATGCCAAAATGGCTTACATATATAGTGTAATATGGGTTTTAACTAATATGGATTTAAGATCATTCAATTAATCTAAATATACTAAAAAAATCAAACTATCTAGGTAAGATCTAGAGACATTAGGAATAAATAGAAATAGATGAATAAACCATTTAAACCAACACTCTAGTCCTAAATCTAATTGATAAAAACCATGATTAAATGGATTAAAACAAGAAGATCAGATTGATTACCTTAAACATATAATTCTAACATTATGTTTATTGATCAAGGATGTTGGATGTTGGATTACCTTGGCATGGAGTTAGTAGATTGATGATAGATTATGTGGGCATGAAGACTTTTTGGATTCATGACTCTCATGGATTTTGATAGATAGATTGTAGTTAGTTACTAATTATTTTATCCATGGAGAAATGTCTTGCTTATATATATTGGAGGGAGGAATCAATGGTTGAAATTAAAGTTAGATTATGGGAGATCTGGGGTGGAGGATTATCTAAGGAATTTAAAATTCCTTAGAAGCCTCTAGATTTAGAGGCTTCTAGAAAGGAAGGTGAGAATATCGAGGATTATAAAATTGGAGGATTCTATAATACTCTTAAGGGTTAATTAGGATTAGGTAGGGGATTAAATAGGGTTTAATTAGGTGATTAGGGACTAACAGTGTAAGAAATCATATGAATAGGCTAGTAGGTGGGCCATGAGAATTTAAAAATGCCTAAATAATAGATAAGTGGGGATTAGAATAAGATAAGAGATGATTAGGGGAAATATTGAAGAAGTGAGATAGGAGTAAGGTTATTAAATGAATATAAATGAAGATGGATGTTATATAAATGATTATAAGGGGTGATTTTTTTATGATATTAGATGAGATAAATTAGATCAGTAGAATTAGTGACATTAAATGAAGTGAGTGGATTTAGGTGCATACATTTTGCCCCTCTTTGACAGGGAATTAAGAGTGGATGAATTAGAAGGATTAATGGTATTTAAAATAAAAAACCATGTCATCATGGATGAATGTTAGTATATGATGTTAATAAATATGATGCCCCCTCGAGGGAGCATACATGGAAATTATCCTGGATGACCACTTTAAATGAGAAACGAGGGGTGGGATGAGATGGATAGAACATGGGTTTGGATTCTAAATGTTAGATATAAGATGAATAAAATGAATTTGGCTTTGAGAAATGAGCTATATATTGATGATGATGCCCATGTCAAGGACACATGCATAAGGAATAGATTTGATTGTGTCAAGGTTGTCAACACATCCTAAGGGGGGAATAAAATGTAACATGATGATGATAGGATAAAATACCATAATATTTATATGTATCCCAAGAAAATATGAATTTAAGGGAGAGATATAGGCTATTATAGACAATGATTGGATAATATTAATGATGGGTGTAGCTCTAAGATAAAATTGATTGATATGATGAAATATAAAAAATGATAGAATTGAGTGGCAAAAAGAATTTCAAATCAATGAGTGAAAATGTGACTAGTAGTGATGATGCCACTAGTAAGGACACATATAAAGGATAAATATATGATAAATTTACCAATCATTTATTGATGGAAGAATGGATGAATGTTGTGATATGTTGGGCCCAATCAATAGGTATAGGAAACTAATGAAAAAGAGGAATGAGTTAATTACAGAGATGGTGATCAATCAATAAAATAATTGATGAATTACTAATATTATGGCTCAAGGATTTGAATTATGTAAGAGGAGGTAGTGTTTGAGATATCCTTGGGCATTGGAAAGTGGCCAAGTTCTACCTACATAGTCTAAAAAGACTTCAAGCTAAAGTAGTTCTTATTAGAGGATGGAAGATGACAATGAGAGAGTAGAATATGATGTTAAGGATTAGAGGAATATGTTAATGACTAAAATATAAGGCTCAAAAGATGATATGAGGTTAAAAAATAGGATATTATTCAAATGGATTGTGAGGATTAGATTAGTGATGAGAAATAAGGATTACGAGATGATTAAATAAATGATAAGGGTGTAGATGATCAAGCCATCATAGCTATCATAAGGTTCATAATAGTCTTATCAATCTAATAAAATGTAGCATTTGATAATATGCCCAATGATATAATCTCGACCAAGAGAATGGTGTGCCATCATGCATGGGAAAATAATGAACTCTATATCATTGAGGGAACTTACAAGAAGTATTGTAGCTTTGATGACTTTATAGCATTCTAGTTCATAGGCAAAAAGGGATGTGATTCAACATAGACTAATAAGACAAAGATAACAAAATATGTACATAATAAAAGACATGCAAAAAAGTCAAACAATAGGTAAGAAACACACATAAGTATTTACATGTAATGTCATTATGCCTTGTCTAATGGCCTAGATTGGAGATAGCGAGATGATTGATTAGGTTATGAATTGGATGAATTTGGATATGATGTAATTATGAACCAAGGATAGACTTGTATTTAGATAGGGTGATCATGATTAAGATTAATACATAGGATAAGGAGGGTAGAAAAAGATGAGGTATGATGATTGGGGATGAAGTTTTGGATACTAGCTTGACCTAGAATTCAAATCTAATAGTGGTCAAAGAAGGTGAGGTGGTGATTTTTAGATGGGATGATTAATAATTATCAAAATATAAAACCTTTCAAGAGTATAATCTATCAAGAAGAGTAGGAAATGATGGGATCAAATACCTTTCACACTAGTAAAATAGTGATTAGATGGGTGCTAAATATGAAGAGGAAATTATAAGGAAGTGATGGGTGTTAGATTAAATACTTTGATATGGTTATGTGTGTCAATAATACCTTGTCAAAAGAATGATAAGGATATGAAGGGATGGGTGACCACTCAGCTCTGGTTTTAAGACTAAATGTTGTATTTGAAGATGACAAATGGGAAAATATGAGACATATATTTGATGTTGTGAAAGATGAATGACATGGTGATGGATTCAAGTGGGGGTTTAGGCATAAGATAAGACATGATGGACTATTTTTGGATTTTTTAGCATTTATGATTTTTAGGGTTTTTGACATATTTCAATTTTTAGGTATTTTTAGAATATATATGTAAACTATACAGATGGGGTTACTATCAAAGGGAATACCAAGACTAAAAATGAATAAAAATATAGATGGGATGATAAAATGATGAGGGTGATTTAAAAAGGGGGATGAGTGACAAGGAAGAATGGACTAGGTATTACCAATGACTACATCATGAAGGAATTTGATGTTTAGTTGCCTAAGTGTCCTTTAGAGGATATGCCAAGATGCTTATAAAATATTTCTTAAGGAACCTTCCATTCCTTATGAAGGTTAAGATAAGAAGGAATGAGAGATAGGGTGCATGATACAATTATGGATGATGGGTTAGACCAAGGGATAAGATAGACATAGATGGGTGATATAGATAATATTGACGTGAGATGAGACAAGTATGGTTGGATTGACAAAGGATATGAAATGGATTTTGTATCCTAGTGTTGAGGTAAAATGTAGATAATGGATTATTTTACCATGATGTTAGAAACTGGTTTTCATCATAGTGCTTTCCCAAGGTACCAGAAGACTAATTTTCACCATTGGATGAATGTTTTTTTTGGGCATCTCAATTTATTGAATATGGGTATGAGATGTAGGAATATTGACACTAACTAAATATATAGCCAATATATATTCTAGAGATGTGTGATGATAGGACCATGTTGTCACCATTAGATGTATTGATGTCCTCATGACCTTTAATGATTCTTGATAGTGACCCCTCTAGATATCTAGACCAAGTGTATTCATCACCCTTATAAGACAGGATGTTACCCAAGTGGGTGATGTACTACATAAATTAGATTAGGTCTATATGTTAATATGGGAGTAATAGAGTGGAATGGATGGTAGGATTGTATGGGAATATGGGTTTGTGATAAGAAGGTGTGAGGGGTGATTGGGGATTAGGATTAGTAGTTGCATACATAATTAGATATACTAGATGTTATTCATTTGATTGGTACCATATGAGAAAATACTTCAAGAGGTCTAAGACATTTTGACTTTTTGGTTATTTGATTTGATTATTTGAAGGATTATTAGCCATTTAGATTTGATCTTTTGATTGTATTTGATTTTGACTTCCCCTTAGTATCTAACTTTGGGCTTCACCAAGGGAGATTGATTATTGACTTGCTAGATAATTATTTTTTTAAATTTGACATTCCCCTAGTGCCTAATTTTGGGCTTCACTAGGGTAACATACTTCTAGATTAGGCTGATGATTTAAATTCTCTTGATTTTGACTTATTAAATCAAATATGACTTGGTCATTAGGATTGACTATTAGAATATGGTCTTAGAAATTTATATTTATAACACATATTATATTGATTAAGAAAGGGTCTAATGATGTATGTTACTATTTGTCCTTATGAAGGGAGTTGATTAAATGATCATTGATAGGAAAGGGGTCTATGGATGAAGGTGGTGGAGATGGTATGATGAGGTCAATGAGTGGTGATGTGGCAATGTCATCTTCATAGGGGTTCTTAGGAGACCTAATTTTGACATAAAAAAAAATTCATCAAGATCAACAAAAGGATCACTAAGACTAATTGTATTATACACATCCAAAGTAGGATCCAATTCAATTTGACTATATTTGATATATAAATCTTATAAAAACTCTGTTATGACTTCATCATCTTGATTGGGATCTAAAGGTATGCCTAATGATGAATTTAAGGTATCTAGATTAGAGGTATCCTAAAAAAGATAGGCATTATCATCATCTATTATAATAGCAATGAGTGATGATATTTCTAATGATACATATGATTCAAAAAATGGTTTTTAACATGATTCTAATGTAGATAAGACTTATGTTGGCTCTGATGTAGATAAGACTTGTCTTGACCTTAGATTAGAAGGGGGAGGACTTGATCAAGATTGATAATGAAATCTTGGCATTCCTCTTATTGTTCACCTAGGGATATAGATTCATCTAATTCATCCCCAATTACTATTATACCATGGCTGATGAGGTTTTGGACATAGTCTTATAAATTTCAACATAGATTTTACGGTATGTTCCTAGGTTCAATGATATACATAGTGTTGATTAAAATTATACCCATATAACTAAGGCTTAATAGGATCCAGATATTGTATGGGTGGATACCATCATGTTAGTGGTGACAAGTTGTTGTAAAAGGTTTTTTAAGGATATAAGAATAGGAGTCTAAGGGATTCCTTCACTTTTTGACTTAGATGTAAAATTATTGGAATTTAAATCAAATGTTTATTAATGTGACTGGGTGGATGGACTGGTAGTAGATAAGGTAGCCAAGACTGGATTCCTTTTGCTAGTGTAAGAAGGGGTAGAAAATTGATTATGACTAATGGATGGAGGATTTGAATGGAACTCACATGAATGGGTTTAGAATCAAGGTTAAATGAGCTATATGTGGTTAATGACTTTAGAAAGTGGTACACCCATCTTAAGGAATCATAAGAGGATCTCATCCTTGTTGGTAAATATATGTTGGCCTATTAGAATGATGTCTAATTCTAAAGTGATAGATAGTAAATGGGAGTTGATGTAGAGGTAGGATATGGATTAGAGATCATTTCATAAACAAAGCAAGTCTAAATGACTAGGATAGTATGATAGGTGACAATAAATATGGGATAGATGAGTGGATAAAAGACTAAGATCAGACTTTAGACTGATAGTGGAATAAGGACTAGTGATCTATCAACCATGCCTAGTTTTTAAGCTAGTAAAAGGATTGGGATTTGATGGATGCCTAGGTTCAAACTAGAAATAGAATGACTAGATGGGTGATAGTAATGAGTAAAAAAGATGATTGGATTAAATATGACTAGATTGATGATGATGGGTTTTCTATATTGAAATAGACAAAGTGATAAGATGCTAGTAGGATAATGACTAGGTGTGAGATCTGATCAAATGATGAGTGATAGTGGACTAGAGTGATAAAATGATATGGATGGGTAATAAGAGGACTAGCTCAATCCTTGGAATAATTTTTTTAAATGTGGGATGGAAAAGGATTATGTAATAAATGTGGTGTTAGAAATTTTATTGCCATTGATGTTAAAAGGGCTATTATGAACATGTAATTGATGTCAAAAGGGAGATTATGGATGTCATTGATACTTAAGGTTGAGTATGGTGATTTGAGGATGTGAAATGCATCCTATAATAGGTAAAGAATGATTTGACTGCTTATGTGCATGAGTAGAATTCTTCTGGTTCCTCATATTATTCATCTAGACATTTTAGGTCTATAGAGGAATATTTGAGTAGACAGATTACTTGCATCACCATTGCCATGTGTGGATGAGTCTAAGGGAGTTGGTTATATGGTTATGATAAAAATATTCTCTAGTTAATATGCCCCATATTTATATCCATGGGATGAAGTGCAGTTGAATTTATGAAAATGCAAATTTGACTACTAAGACAAAAATCACTAAGTTTTTATACATAGCCAAATTTGCAAAAAGGGCTAAACAAAGCCAAGTAAGCATATTGATGAGGTCAATGTTGTTGGAAATATGATTGTAATTTATGTCAAAAGGTACATTATGAGCATGTCATTAATCCTTAGGGATGAATATGATGACCATGGTGATCCTATCAGAAGTCAAGGATGATTGGAATGCTTTTGTGCATGAATGGAATTCATCTAGTACTTCATGTTGTTCATAGAGACATTTTGTGTCTATGATAGAAAATATGAGAAGGCATTTTACTAATGTCACCATTGCCACATGTGAATGAGTATGGGTGAGTTGGTCACATGGTTGTGATAACATTAGTCCCTAGTTGTTATGCACAAGATTTGAAGCCATGAGATGAAGTACAATTGAAGTTATGGGGATACAAAGTTGGCTACTAAGATAAAATTCACTTATTTTCTATAATTAGCCAAATTTTCAAAAGGGATAAAAAGATCTAAGTAAGCATATTGATGAGGTCAGTGTTTTCACACATATAGGCGTTAAGACAAAATGATCACATGGTCTATTCATTTTTGTGCCTAGTTAATATGCACTAAATCTTAGGTCACATAATGTAGTACAACAAAATATATGCTTGAGAAAAGTAGGTCTCCAAGACATTTTGATAGTGTTTTCCAACACATTCAAATTTGTAGGTTATAAGGAAAAGCTAAGAAGGTATCTTTATGATGTCATATCTTATACGTATGAAGATTCAAGAGAAAATGTATATATGTATGGAATCCCCTATGTAAGAGGATCATATGCACTAAATTTTAGGGCATGTGATTAAGCATGACAAGAGTTATGCAAGAACAAAGTTGGCCTTCTAAGCAAGTTTGAGGCAATCTAGCTCTATGGTAGAATAATCTACGTAAGTAAATTAATGGTGTTATATCTTGCATACATGAAAGCTTTAAGAATAAATGAGCATATGGTTTTATTCATTATCATTCCTAGTTTATATGGTCCAAATTTTAGACCAAGAGGTTGAGTGAAGCAGAGGTTATGCAAGTGCAAATATAAATTTCTAGGCATACTGAAATGGTCTCCATACTTAGTCAAATATTTACAAGGTAAAGTTTGAGTTAGTTGGAAGATCAAAATTTTGTGCTTAATCAGACATTGGATATATAATAGAGCATGATGAAGTAAAAGTGTGAAAGGTCCCTTTGAGTGAACATACAAGTGACAAGTGTCGCAATCATGAAACCTAGATAATTAATCTATCATGCAGCTTAAAGTCAAAAGTTCAACAAGCAATGTGAGGATTCCAAGTGTCTCAATAGTATGATCAGATAGCTATGTATAGAAGGCATGCACTTATGACAAGTTTCATATCTTCAAGGGTTGGATAGACATAAATATTGGGCTTGTTAGAAGATCTGATAGTGTATGGGTGATCATGAAAAGGAGATCCAATGGAGTGAATGAAATAAAATTCTTTAAAGTGTTCAATGTTTATCAACATAGTGGCTAGTTAAAGACTCAGTAGGTTTGAGAAGATCAATAGAGTGGGAGCAATCTAAAGATATAGGAAGATGTGAGATGAGGTCAAAGTGTTGAAGTTTAATGACCAAGTCAAGGTAAAGGGCATGCATATTTAGAGATCAAATATAATGCATAATCTTCGATGATAAAGATGCAATGGAGTGAGTGGACTTAGACAAAATAAAGAGCTTGACATTTAATGTCTTGACAAAGTTAAAGTTTAGAAGCATACTAAGATATAATGGATAGTGTGAGCCTGTTAGAAGGTGATCAAATAGATGTGTTTTAAAGTTGAGATAATTGAAAAGAGACCACTAGATCTTGGTTCCAAAGGAAAGATCAATTACCGATATTTAAATTCATGTCTAAACAAATTATTAGTTATAGGAACATGTAGTAACATACATATAAGCCATGAATCTTGACATAGACAATGATATTAATCAATCTAATCGATCAAATATACATTAAAGAGCATGTGCATCAAAAATTAATTCTAATAGATCCTATAGATAATAAAAAAGACCTAAAATTATGGCATGATGCATGGAATCTATTACAAGGTGTCATGGTTAGCTCTAGAAGTTATCTAAAGAACTAATAGGTTGATCCTTTGGTGCAATGATAACTAGTGGGCTAATAGAATCAAGACATTAGGACTTACAATTTAAGTCATAATGAACTAAAGTAAAAAATTGGCATGATGTGTTACATTATGAGTGTCAACATAGAGAGAAGAAGAAAACCCTAGATCATTTGTTTATATATATGATATCTAGGACAAAGAAAAGAAGAGCTAAATAATAACATTTGCTATTGAGATAAATTAAATGTAGAGTAGACTAATTAGTAAAGGAAATGAAGTGTGTCAAATAAATAAATATCTAGACACATGACCAAAGAGGTATAGAGAGGATCAGAGAGGAAAAAAGGTACAAATGTGTAGTGAACAATCAGTTGCAGATTCAACCTATAATAAAGAATAGAGATCTAAATTCATATATGAATATATTTGTAAAGTAGAGTTGTAACTCCATAGAAAATTATGATAGGTTAGTGCCATCATATAAGCTAAATGGGTACTCAAATTAGGGAGTGGGTGCTTCCTTAGAGTTAGTGCTCTTAAATCAAGGGATTGGTGTCTCCTTAAGATTGGTGTCCTTAAACATTATAGCTAGTAAGGTTTTAAATTATGAGGTTGAATTAGAATAGTATCTTCTAGTAGCTATTCTCACCATGTTTTTTGATTTTGGGTTTTTCACATATAAATATTGTGTCATGTGCATTTGTGCTTGTATGTGATCTCTATATTTATCTTTTAATCTACATATGCTTTAGAATTTTCTCAAAAAGGAAGGAAAGACTAGTTTTAATTGATATATTGATTCACCCCCTCTCAATATCTAGTTTTGTTTCAATAATTGGTATCAGAGCCTAGGATTACTTAAGATAAGCTTAATTAGCTCAGGTAGATCTTGGAGCAGTGAACATAATGGCTAGTTAAGAAAGATCTTCATCAAATAAAGCACCTCTCTTTGATGGATCTAACTATGCATTCTTGAGCATAAGAATGGAAGCATATCTATATTCATTAGGTTTTTATGTATGAATGGCTATGTTAAATGGATATACAACCCCTAATACAACTCTTGTTGATTAGGCTACCAAGAATGCATATGAGTGCAATGCTAAGGCAAAGAATATTATTCTTTGTGGACTATCAAACTCAGAGTTTGTCAAAGTGATGCAGTGTAAAAATGATAAAGAAATATGGAAAAAACTAAAGAGCATCTATGAAGGAGATGACGAGGTAAATCAGGCCAAGCTACAAACTTACAAAGACAATTTTTTGAGTCTTAAGATGAGTGAAGATTAAAATATTGCAAACTACTTCTTCAGGGTAGATGAAATAGTCAATGCAATTAGAGGCCTTGGAGAATAAATGAAAGATTTAATCATTTTCAAAAATGTTCTAATATTTTTTGCATTAAGATATGATTCTAAAATATTTGTAATAGAGGAATCAAGAGATCTAGATAAGCTCATTATTGATGAGTTACATGGAATCTTCATAGCGTATGAGATAAGAATGGGAGAGAGATACTCCTTCAATAAAGAAGTTGCATTTAAATTAGATGAGAAAGTAAATGAAGATACATCAACATCTAAATTTGAGGATACTGATGAAGAAGAAGCTAACTTTGTTAAAAGACTAAATAGAGGATCTAGAAAGTATAGAGGTAAGTTACCTTTCAAATGCTTTAACTATGGTAAAGTAGGACATTTTGATATTAAATGTCTTTATAATAAAAATGATAAATAAGAGAAAGTAGAGATTAGTAAAAGGGTAAAACCCTACTATCCCAAGAAGAATAAATTCTTCAAGAACAAGAAAGGTCTATACACAAAAGAAGACAATGACTCAATGAAAGATAGTGATAGTTCAATTGATGATCATGACTGTGATTTTGAGGCTAAGGGAATGAATCCCTATTCATGATAGTAATATCAAATTCTATAAATATAGATCAATATGAAGTTCAAGATTCAGATGAATAAGAATAAGGAGAAGTGGATCCAAAATGTGAGCTCATATGTGCTCTAGATGAGATTGACAAGCTGAGAAAAGAGAACTCAAAACAAAAGAAGCTTGGATAAAAATAAATTGAGAAATTGTATAAAAATCTTGAGAAATCTAATCAAATGGTAATTATACTAAAGACACAAGTTGAAGAGGCTAAAATAATAGAAGATGTAGTTAAAATGGAACTACAATCAAAACCTGATGAATGTGTGAAGATTAAGATATAAATAGTGGCTTTGAGAAAATAATTTTAAAAAGCCAAAGGTCAACTAAATAAAATTATGAAGTTGATAGGAGGATCATATATTATTGATGAATTTATCAATTCTCAAAATACCTTAAAGATAAATTAGATCTTGGTTATGAGAAGGGAAAAATTTCCTCATCTAGTACATATGTTAACCTATATGAAAACTTCAAAGTAGAAGGATAATTAAGAGCAAATAAATAGAAATATTGGAAGTATACAAAGATAAAATCAAACACAATTAATGTGAAGAAAGCTAAACCTAAAAATAATCTTGAAGAGAAAAAGAAGACAAAGGTAGCTGATGTTGATAGATACACCAAGGTGAGAAACTTGAAGAAGCCACAACTTAGAAGAATTATTCATGCTTCACCAATGAATTTTATGACTAGGTATTCCTCATCTTTTTATGGTTATTATTATATCTATAATCATTTTTGTCATAAGTCTAGTAATTTTAGAGTTGTAACTACAAGGAAAATCAATTTTGTAAGTGAAAATTCATTTGTACCCTTTGTGGATACAAATGTAATGTGATATAATTACAATAAATTTGGTCACATTGCTAAACATTTTAATATCAAAAGTACACAATGTAAAGAAATACATGCCTCCCAATGTGAATAGAAGTTCACAATTTTATAAAAAGAAGATAAATTAAGAAACCCAAGGATGTGTGGATAGTGAAAAATCAATCCATGATTTCTTAGACTGCACTTCATACCAAGGAGTAGAATTTGTGGGTAATAGATAGTGGTTACTTGAATCATATGACTGGTGATAAAAAAAATATCACCAAATTAAGAAAATGTAAGGAAGGATCTATCAGCTTGGGAGACAACACAAAAATAAATATCAAAGCTAATGGAACCTTGAACATAGATGGTAAACTACCTACACATGATGTCCTTTATGTTGAAGGATTAAAGCATAATTTTTTAAGTGTCATCCAAATGTGTGACAATATATATAAGTTTAGATTTGATGTATAAGTTTAATAATTTAGGAGATCTAGAAAAATAGTTATAGAAGGGAAAAGGATTGAGAGCAATATCTAAAATCTTGTTGAAGTGAATGAAAATAGTTACTTGATGGGAAAGATTGATGAGAGTTGGTTGTGGCATAGTCAAGTTTGATAATCTAGTCAAAGCAATATCAAATAAGTGTGTAATACAGGTTCCCAATATAACCAAAACTATATATGCTACTTGTAAGGAATGTCAATCATGCAAGCAAAGAAGTGTCAAATTTCAAACAAAGGAGTATGTGACTACAAAGTCTCTACAATTAGCTTATACTGATCTTTGTGGTCCTAAAAAGATAATAGGATATAAAGGAGAGTAATAATTCATGTTATTTGTAGATGACTACTCAATAATGATAAGGGTAAATTTTTTTAAAGACAAATTTCAAGCCTATGAGAGATTCAAGATTTTTAGAGCCATGGTTAAAAATGAGATTGGAAGAAAAATGAAATGCTTAAGATTTGATAAAAGTGGAGAATTCACCTCAAATGAATTCATAGAGTATTATGAGAAGTATGGGATCAAAAGGCACTACTCTACAGTAAGGACTCCATAGTAAAATGGAGTTGTTGAGAGAAAGAACAAAATAGTCAAAGAAATGGCCAAAATAATGCTAAAGGAAGCTAAGTTACCTGATGGATATTGGAGAGAAGTAGTCCAAACAATAGTATACATATTGGATAGAGTTTAACTAAGGGTAAATAGTGATAAAACTCCCTATGAGATATGGTATGGAAATCATGTTTCTATTTAGTACTTCAAATTGTTTAGAAGAAAATGCTACATCAAAAGAAATGAGGACAAAATAGGAAGATTTGAATCAGGATATGATGAAGGAATATTTTTTGGTTATTCCACTCATAGCAAAGCTTATGTATGTTACAATAAGAAACTACACAAGATGGTGGAGAACATAAATTTCAATGTTGAAGAAGGCATAAAACATGTTGAACCTGAAAAGGAAACTAGTAATTAAGAGGCATATCTTGAAGAAGAAACAAATAGTGAAGATGTTGAGGAAAAGAGTGAAAAATCACCTCCAAGATTTGTTTAAAAGGATCATCCTAAAGAGCAAATAATTGGAAATAAGAATGTCAAGGAGTTCAAACAAGGAGAATATCTATAATAAATAAGGAGCAAGTAAGTTTTTTCTATAATGTCTAAAATTAAGCCTAAGAGCTATGTTGAAGCTAGAAAGGATGAGAATTGGCTAACATCCATGGAAGAAGAATTGACCCAAATAGAAAATAATAGAACTTGGGAATTAGTTCCAATACCCTCAAACAAGAATGTGATAGGAACAAAATGGGTATATATAAACAAGCTCAATGAGGATGTATTTGTTATAAATAATAAAGCAAGATAGGTGTGCAAGGGATATGCATAGGAAGAGATAGACTTTGAGGAAACATTTGCTCCAGATTAGAAGCTATAAGAAATTTTCTAGCATTCTTAGTTTACAAGAAATTCAAAGTCTATCAAATGGATGTAAAGTATACTTTATTGAATGGAAACTTAGAAGAGGAAGTCTATATTAAACAACTAGAAGTTTTTTAGTTGTTAGATGAAGAAGATTATGTGTGTAGACTAAAGAAAGCATTGTATGGTATAAAACAAGCAACTAGAGCATGGTATTCAAGATTGGACCAATACCTGAAATAAAAAGGTTTCAGCAAAAGATGTGTAGATAGCAATATGTAATTCAAATAAGAAGGTGAGCATATGTTGATTGCTGTTGTTTATGTAGATGACATCATATTTGGTGGTAGTAATAAAAAAATGTGTAAACAATTTACTATAAAAATACAAAGTGAATTTGAGATGTCTATTCTAGGAGAACTTTACTTCTTCCTTGGTTTACAAATAGCACAATCTGATAAAATGATATTCATATCCCAAACCAAGTATGTAAATTAGATTCTCAATAAATTTGGATTTGAAGATAGTAAACCAATTAGCACTCCCATGATAATTGGATACAATTTGATAAAAGAGGATGAGTCGTTTGATGCAAATAAAACTATGTATAGATCAATGATAGGTAGCTTGATATACCTAATTGTATCAAGACCAAATATCATGTAAGTAGTGTGCATGGTTACTATATTTTAGGCTACTCCTAAAGAGTCACATGTCAATGCAATGCAAATAATCTTTACATACATTAGGATCACAATGTACTATGGCCTATGGTACCTTACAAGTGAAGATTTCACTTTGATAACATATAAAGATGTTGATTAGGTAGGAAGTGTGGATGATAGAAGAAGAACTAGTGGTGGTGCATTTTCCCTTGGAAATAGACTTGTTTCATGGCTGAAAAAATGAAGAGTTAGATATTGTTTCTATAATAGAAGTAGAGTATGTAGCAGCAGTGGCATGTTGTACTCAAGTCCTATAGATGAAGCAAACACTCAAAGAAATCAAGGCTGAGTACAAGTCACCTATTTTTATCTTTTATGATAATTCAAGTCCAATAAATATATCAAATAATCTAGTGATGTATTCAAAAACCAAGCACATATCAATCAAGTATCACTTCTTAAGAGAGAGGGTTGCATATTAATAGGTCATAATGGAATATGTGCCAACCAAGGACCAAATTGTAGACATATTCACCAAACCTCTTCCCAAGGAATAATTTTAATATCTAAGATAGAAGATGGGAGTGGTGGATCCTACACAACATCACTAAATCATTAGTGATGGTGCATGAGTCTAGGGGGAGTTTCATGGAAGCTTTACTAATCCCTGGAAGAAGAGAAAAGTCAACTTAGGTATGCATACTTATACAAATTACTAATGAGTTAAAAGTTGTAGATTCTTGGACAAACTCCTTTATCTGATAAAGGGGGAGAAATATTTGGATAAATAGTCAGCTAGATTCCCTTTTCCATTGATGTCAAAGGGGGAAAAAAATCTGCAAATTCTATCTATAGGATAAAGAGCAAGTAAATGATTTATATAGGAGGAAGAGCAAAATGATCTCTACAAAAGTGCAAATGTCAAATAAGAAGAGCAAGTTTTGAAGTTGAGTATTAGGCAAATGTGCCATTGCCTAAGGGGGAATAAGTTTGGTATGAAAAACATTAGTTCATACTTATCAGAAGCTAATGTAAGTAATTCTAGAGAAAGAGATGAATAGTAGAAGATCAAAGCATTTAGTTTGCCATCAATGACAAAGGGGGAGTTTTTTGTAAATATTATTGTTATTGATGTCAAAAGGGACATTATGAGCATGTCATTAATTCTCAAGGATGAATATGGTGATCATGGTGATCCTATTAGAGGTCAAGGATGATTGAAATGCTTATGTGTATTAATAAAATTCATTTGATACTTCATATTATTCATCTAGACATTTGGGTCTATGATAGAAAAGATGAGAAGGCATTTTTTTGATGTCACCATTGCTGTAGACACCTAAATCTAGCAACCAATAACCTCCAATTAGGGTTTTGACCAATTTCTACCTAAAGCACACAATTTGACCTAAAAACACTAAAAAATGCTAAAATATGTGAAATTGACATATTCAAGTGCTAATTTTGGCTAGAGTATCATTAAATGGGGTAGTGCAATTTATAGACGACCTAACTTTGATCAATTAATTTTGAGTCAAAATGATAATTTTCACTTGGGTGCTTTGGATTGCTCTTTCAGATCAAATCTATTACATGAGACATGTGCCTTTGTTATTTGGTGTTTGTAACATCCTAAATTAGATAATAGATCTAACACATCTGACATCACATTCTAATTCTAATCTAGTCAAATTTTAAACCAATAATAAGACATTTTGATCAATTTGAGTAATTTGTACACAAAGTGCTTAAACATGCTTAAGAGCTAATTAATCCAAATCAAGGCCTAATTAATAATTCCATGGAAAATTATTGAAGACTTGTTTTTAGAAATGAATATTGAATATTTGCATCATTAGGTGACCTCATTTCTTGGGAAGACATTCTTAGGCCATAACTACCACAAATATTAGGATTCATGCCTCCCATGCCTCATCAATGCCCTCCATACCTCTTAATTTCTCCTCTATCCAAAATATTGATGATCATATTTATCAATTTTAATTAAAAAATTAGATTAATCCCTAGCCACACATCTCAATATTGAGATGGAAGGTTTAGGTTGATTTTGATCAATCTCAAAAATCTATAAATAGGAGGCCTTACCACATCATTTTAAAGCTGAATTTGTGCAAAGTTATAATGTAGGATTGTTTCTAAAATCTTCATGGAAAATAGTATTACCATGATAGATTGATTCCAAGCCAAGCCAAGCAAAATACAAAGGTGCTAAGGAGAGATATAGATAGCCAAGCTTGTATTGACAAATACTTTATGAGCACAAACTGAGCAAGCCAATCAAAGAATACTCTTGGAGCATCAAGGAAGGTAAGGATTGTGTGTTTTATTGCATTTTAGTTGTGCTTTGTTCATTTGTCTTTCTTCACTAAGATCACCGTAGTAACTAGGCATGAAGATATTAGTTTAGTGTGTTTTTGATTTGATTTGATTTGATTCACTAACACAATACTAATCTCCTCTTCTTAGTCAAATTCATAGTTCACATAATGGACGCCCGATGGGACCTTCTTAGCTTCACAAGAATAGTCAAAAATCTCTTTCAAGCAACCCACTAATCTTTTCCTTATAGAATCTTAGAGTAAGGAGCTAAAAGAGTGAAAAATTTAAGTAAAAAACATTTTTTTAGAAGTCATGGGTTTGTTCTAACTCAATCACAATATTATCTTGTAAGTAGTGGGATTGTTATTTAGACTAGCAGTATTATGCTTAGTTGTTTTTGTTTTTGCACTAAATTTGTGTTTTCATGTAGGGTCAATAATACTGCCACTGACTCAGTCATGGGATTTCTCTTCAACTCATGGGGTTTTTTAACTGAGTCACAATATTGTCTAATCATTGGTAGTTAGTGATAATACCATGACTTGATAAGTAGCAGGATTGTCTTGCTACTAGCAGGATTGTTGTTTAGATTCAAAGTATTATGACTATACTACCTATAGTTAAGTTACAATACTATAACTCTTATAGTTATGGGATTGTCTTATAAGTAGTGAGATTGCTCTGTGGAGTAGTGGTATTACACCACTAAGACAAACCGAGACTTTATTTTTCAAAGTTCATTATTTCAAACTCAAAGTATCTTCAAGGCTAAAGGACATACTAATGTTTTTTTTCAAAGACCAATCCAAAGATCTTCTAAAACATGATTTTTATACCTTTTTATATGTTTAAAATTAACTAAAAAATATTTCTTTTGGGGTGTATGAAAACATGTTAGGGTGTTTTCTTAAGCAAATTTCATGGTTTTCATTCAAAATTACAATTAAGGCCAAGGGGTCAAAAAGAACACCACCTCATCTTCCATTTGGGGTTTAAAATGAACTCACTATTCTAAGATTTTTTTTTAATTCAATTAGTTTTTTAAAGTTATATTTTTGTTTGGTAAAGAGAGGGATGCCATGTGCATGCTCTTCCATTTGCCCCCTTTAGGGAACCCTTGGAATCGAAAACACCAGTCTTATTACAAATTACCTAGTCCAAGGCATAGAAAGAATGTCATCTAAAGCACTCCCCCAAAACTCATCAAAGTTTGGGTGACCTTGAAAATGACCCTAAAGTCTTTCTATTTTATGCTTTCTTTATTTTTATGCAAGCTTGGCTTACTAGGGGACTTCATCATCTCCCATGAGTTCTTTAGGGAAGCATTAACCTAGGGTTTCAGCTCTTGAGATTGACTTCATGTGGATCCCAGTTGGAGTTTCACATAGGATGTATCTACATTTGGACATTGCACTACACTAAGCTAAGAGTGGGATATAGTGGTTGTAAAAAGGACTAGACCTTTTTATAACTAGCCAATGCCATGGTCACCCAATTTTTGTGCTTGTCTTTTGAATTGTTTAATGTGAAATTCATTATGAAATTAATTCCCTTAGAATGTTTGAAAACTTATATATCTTAGACAAAACCTCGTTTGTCATAGAATTATTTTTTGGTGTAAGGTACGCCTCAAGGTCTATGTCACAATACTATCATTTGAGAGAAGGGGGGTGTAAAAACCCTACTATATAATGCACATTTAATTTTGGATGAACACTTAAAATACTCTCAAAATCATTTATATTGATGGATTCCAATAATACCAAGCAATTTTTTTAGTTTAGATTTTAAGAGTGATGAATCAGTTGAGTTTTATCCTAGATTGAAGTTTTTGAATTCAAAACTTGGTGGTAAAAAATGATAAAAAACAAAACATATCATCCTCATTTTCCTTTGAACAAAGAGGTGTTATATTTCCCATGTGAAATCATCAATTTTCCTTGTTCAAAAGTTCATCAAAATTTGGGAGTCATATCATCCACTTTGATGTAGTTATGTTGCCCAATTGAGTTTAGACCTTTGCCAAAGTTGTTTAAGTCCTTCATTTACAATCTAAATTTAAAATTGTACCTTTATAAGTTCATAGGGTTGATGTGTTAAGTGGATTTTCCATTTTCACTAAACTTGAGGGAACTTAGGTTCAATTTCCAATTTGGGTTGAACATCATTTAAGACTCATGATCGTGACCACCACTTGTTAGACTTAAGTAATTTTGTGCTAAATAGTTGCACTTTGATTCTATGCACCATAGAATTTTGAGTTAATAAAGATAGTGTTATGTTATCAAATTTATGGGAAACTATTTTTTCCTTAGAGAGTTTTTGAAATAAACATTTTGTTGCATCTTTTGGGTAGTCTAGTATTGTTACGCTACCCAAAACATTTCAGATATTGTTTCATAGATCTTATTACATAGAGTTAAAAAATTTTCCTACATTTTTATACCAATTTGAGGATACTTTTTTGAACCTTTATCTAGCATAGTTACATCATTCAATTTTTGTCTAGCTTATTTGTCAAAAGAACCAAGTTTTATATAATTATTTGTGAGAAAAATAAACTATCTCTAAAGTATATTTTTTTCATACCTTATACTTAGATGGTCAAGTTTATATCCAAAACTCAAATGCCTGGTATTTTTTAGAAGTGTTTCAAATACATTAGATTAAAAATGGTCTTTATTTCAAAGTCTACCTTTTGATTCCATTTGGCTAAGATTCCTAGCACATGCCTTATTTGAACCTAGATTTTGACGTTGTGTTTGGCCAAAAGACCTATCAAATTTTGTTTTCCTTAGATTAGATTGATTTGAAACACTTCAACCTTAGATTTTTCCTTTTTGATTTTTAGGCTATTTACTTGCTTATCTTTCTGTGAATAGTGAGGCATTAGATACTTAATGCTAGCTTGTTTTGTCATAAATATTTGCATAAACCTTTTTGATCCTTTTGATAAATCTATACCAAGTTTAAAAATCATCTATTTTATACATTTGCATTTTTAGATTTTGTATAACTCTCTTCCCTTTCTATTTTCAAGCATTGACTATGGATCCCAACATGCATTCTGACACTTGTAGTGGAATCATGTACAATCTAGGGATTAGTAATGTGGTTGCGTAAGAAATGGTCCAAGACCCCTATGTAGATAATAATGCTTATGATATGGATCCTTATCCCTCTTATAATAATCAATTAGGGGAACAAAACCAAGATCCATTAGCTAACTATTTGGTTAACACATCACCTTATTCAGAACAAGACCAAGAATAAACTGCACAATACCTAACGAGAATACCCACAACTAATGAACTAATACTTCAACATCCATAATCTACCAATACACCTTACACATGATCCATTTTTGTCTGATTAATATTTATTAGAGAATAAAGATGAGATTTTGGTTAGAAACATAGAGGTAGGGGCCAAGTTTCTAGCAGACTTCCCTCATGAGAATTTACTAAGCCTAGTAAGAATGCCACAAAAAATAATTTATGATCAATAGGCTTCTTATATAAATCCTTTAGATCTAGTCCAAAAAACATATCAGAACCCTAATCTACCTAATATAGGCAAAAAAATAATGGAAGACCACTTTAATCAAATGTAGACATCATATCAAACCTACCTAAATCTAGCTGTAGACACCGAAATCGTGTCGAATTCCCTGGTCACTCCCCGTCTTATTCTTCTTCGCCTATTTAACCCTTGTCGATCACTTGTTTCACCAACCTTGACCCTGGCAGCATGTAAAAATGAGCACAGAGCTAAAGCTAGACTCTATCCCCATTGTGCATCTGCCGACGACGGTCTTTACCCGGCCGATGTCACCGATGTCGATCACTTATCGGCCTACGTCGGCAATCCTACCGACGTCGGTCACCTTGCCGTTATCCGTTATCAGTTAGCATTCAGTTTCCTGAAATGGTTGATGAACCGTCTCTGGAACCATCCCCCGCCTTCATCAACCTCTGCCAACCATTCGAAACCAGACCCCAAAATGCTATCCTGAACGCTATTCGAAATGCTGATCAATCGAACCCCGAGCAATCATCAACCTGCGAACTCTGACATCAACACTCTCGGCATCAACCAATCTGCACAGACAACTCCAACTATGGCTTTTATCCTGTCTTCTGGCAGGTAAGTATTTATTCTATTTATTTTATTTCTTCCTTAGTTATTATTTATCAGTTCTGTTATCCCGACTCTGTTCAGACCCAACATCCCTCGTTTACATCCCTGCCCCTGTCCCAACTCTCTCAGAGCTTGCCCAGACCCTGTCCCGACTCTGTTAAGACCCAGCATCCCTCGTTTACATCCCTGACCCTGTCCTGACTCTCCCAGACCCTGTCCCGAACCTGTTCAGACTTTTTCAGAACCTGCCCCTACCGACGCCGGTCACTACCCCGACTGACGACGGCATCTTAACCGACGTCAGCACCTTCCCAGACCGACGCCGGCACCACAGAGACCGACGCCGGTGACTGTGCAGAACAGTGCTGCATATCAGGTACGCTCTTTTATTTTCTGTCATTTATTTCTGTCATTATTTTCTACTTTCATCAAATATTACGCTTTTTATCAGTGGGTTGATATCCTTCTAGGGAGTCTTCGTACTTTCGGGATCGGGCATTCGCCTGACAACCCACCATATCTTTGACTAACATCTTTCTGTGTTTTAGTCTCTTTTTCGCAGGTGTCATTCCTCCACAACCAAAGAGGAGAATCTTTCAACGTCTGATTTCGGTGCGCTCAACTTTATCAGGTACTTCTAGCCTTAACCTTTTATTTTAGTTTCTTATTTCTTCTTTGAATGTAGAAAGCAATTTTGCATAGAAACATTCTGGCACGCCCGGTGGGACCCTAGGTCCTCCTTGGGTTCTTTCTTTCTTTCGTTCATTTAGACGCATTAGGTTTCTTCCTTTTCACCTCCTTTCGTCTCTTCTTAAACGACATCATAAGCAGAACTAAAACGAACATTTCTTTCTTGCACTTTTAGACTAGCTAAACTCATATTGTTCGACTCTTTCTCCATTCGTCTTCATACGAACAAACATTTCGACTTGGACATTAAAACACTTTGCCTGCATCTCTTAGACCACACATAGTAATTAAACCGCATATTGAATTAATCTAGATCACTTCATGTTACACGACCAAACCACCTGCACAAAACAAACATTTTAACTTACCTGAGATAAGGCCCGACTGGGATTTCATCCCCCAACGGATACCTTACTCGTCCTGGTGACCCTACTTGGATTTCATCACCAAGGGGGAAGCCCACTCCGTTCTCTGGCAGAGTATAATCTCTAGGCGAGGTATATCTTGGCTAAGCAAAACCAGCTAACCACTGGAATCGTGAAGTGAGGGGAGCTTGCTCCTTAGCACCAGGCCACGTACCAGACCCTAACACAGACTTCTTGAGCACCATAACAAAACCTGAAACCTTCCATAGACTGCTTCTTCTAGGACCCGACTCACAAAGCCAATCTTCCTCTACACACACATTCTAAGGCATAAGCCACTATAATCCTAATAATTTACTTCTAGGGTTTTACGATCTACTTGTGTCTTCATCTTTTTGGTTCTTATCTGCTTGTTTGAGCTTGTGAGGATGTTCTTCCTTGCCTTGAATGGTTCTGACTCGTAGCCAAGCCAAGGCTCTAGTCGATCACGCGAGGCATCATCCTCTTCCATCTACCCCGCCTACAACCAACCCTATAATGGAGTTCAACTCAGAAACTGAAAGAACTCCTACCAGACCATCTCCGACCCAAACACCTATTATCCCAGAAGGGGACCAAGATTTTGCACGATTTTTGGACCTCAATACCGCATCCTTGCAATACTATCTCGCGAATAGCCGAACGCGAGACTCCTCGGGCAATCCAATCTATGGAATGTCGACTTCTCTCCTCAAAACTACGGCCGTATCAACGGCGTCTGTAGACCAACCCTTAGATACCCAAGTTGTTACCTCAAACAATGACCAACCTCTTACCAACCATCCAAGTGTGGCTTCTCCTTCCATCGTTGGGCCCACTTTCACTGGGGTTTCAGCCCCCAATCAATCTCAATCCACTCAACCACTTTCTACCCCCTTTCAAAACTTGGTCGTCTCCATTTCGCCTACCCTTACTCCTATCAACACTAGGGTGGCTACCCATCCATTGGCCCATGTTACCTCTAGTCAACCTCCCATGACCACATCAAGCCTAGCCATGTCTTCTATCCAACCATCCTTAGTCACTTCTTCTATCCCTACGACTAGTCATCCGTATGTTGCGCCCTTATTGGTATAACTGATTACGTCGTATACCTCTTCCAGCCTCTTTCAAGCGCCTTACAATCTAGGAGGCGCTCCACCCGCCAATCTGTCAGTAGATATTATCAAGATGCTGATGGATAAAATGTCCAACCTAGAGACCTCCGTTACCGGTTCGCGCAATACTCTCTCGTACGAACAAATCTGCAACGAGCCCATCCATCCTTCTGTCCCTATCAGACCATATCCCAGCCAGTGGGAACTTCCTAAGTTTTCTCATTTCCAGAGCAAGGAAGACCCACAACAACATTTACGGGCATTCAGACATGCCTATTACCTTATCGCCCATGATGATGCGTTACTCTTACGCACGTTTCCCATGTCTCTCTCGGGTGCTGCACTTGATTGGTACAGCTCTCTTCCCAGTCATTCCATCCTCACGTTCACTCAGCTGGTCCAGCTCTTCCTCGATCATTTCTCCATCAATATCACCAAGAAGGTCTCCATCACAGACCTCTATTCTATCCGCCAGTTTGAGGATGAATCCATTGCTGATTTTGTCGCTCGGTGGAGGGGCCTTATCAATCAACTTTCATTTTCCTTACCCCAATCTGAGCTTATTGAACTTTTCTCTCAAGCCTGCGCTAAACATATTTCTTCTACCTTGAGGGTTCAAACCTTCCGCACTTTTGATGAAGCCTTCACGATGGCTCGTAAACTTGAGTTACGTGCCATTGAGGAGAATAAAGTCAAGTTGCGGAGTAAGAATCCCAACTCCAAAACCATTGACCCTACTTCTAAGCCTTCCTCGTCCAATTCTAAATCTAAAACTTCAGCAAATGCTATGGTTGTTAGATCTTCCTCTTCTTCGCCTTCAACTAATCAATCTGAACCATCCACGTCTATGAGCGCCACTCGTCAATTTCAGCAGAGATACATACAGTGATAGTTTACTCCACTTGGAGAATCATACGCATCTGTGCTGGAAAAACTCGTCAAACAAGGGGCCATCAATCTCCCTCAGATCCGACCTCCACCACAATTTGATCCCTCACGCGCCATCCCTACGTGGTATAGGGAAAATGACTTCTGTAACTACCACCGTGTTAAAGGTCATGACATAGGCAACTGCAAAACCCTTAAAAACATAATCCAAGACATGTTAGAAAAGGGTGACCTCATCCTCGACAATCCTAATGCCCCTCCTAATTAGGGTATCGATATTTTCAAACAACCGTTTCCCAATCATCCACCAACCCAAAACAACGTCTAGACCTTGACTGACAATACCCATGAACATAATATTTGAACAGTCAATACGGTCTCGCCCCTCATTTCTAACCAACCCCAAGAGGTGAGTTCATCCATCAGTCCATCACATGTGGACGAACCTCTTTCTCTGGCTAGTTCTCCCTCAACTTCTCTCATTTTAGAGGACGTCTTGACCTTACCAACACCGCCAGTTTCACCATCTTCCTTCTTGCTGCGCATGGAGGACCCAACCTTTCCTACTCCTTGACCACAAGTGGAGGGCATTATCATCCCTACCCTTTACCCCCTTGAGGAGCTTTATTCTCCAGTTTCTTCTCCACCCAGGGAAGAACCTATCTCTCCTTCGTCTCCAACCAAACATGAACCTGTTACGACTTCACCATGCTTTAGGCCCAAGACTACTACATCCGTCTTACCTTCAGTCCCACAACTGTCGACGTCTTCTCAAGAGCCTAAACCTCATCTCGTATCTTCTCAGCCATTTTCCCGACTAGTGGAGAGACTCAAACTTCTCCCTTCTAGGAAAGTGGAACATCAGGGATTGTGGGACCGTCTCACAGCTCTTCAACAAGCCCGGGCCCTCTCATCTCATGCTGCTAATCCTCCCATGACGGAACCTCCTAAGACTATCAACAAAAATCCGATCTCCACTTCCAAACCGTCTACATCTTCATCAACTTCATCAAAACCAAAACCCTCGTCTACTCCGCCTAAACCTATCAAATCGCTTGGCATTCGCCCCGTCTCCAACCTCACTCATCCACAAGTGAAAGTGGACTTAACCCAGACTTCAACTAATAGTAATCTTCAACCTAAATCACAAAAGACTGCCAAACCACAGAGGCGAACGCCTCCTCTTCCGTCACCATTGCCCTCCATTTTGGGCCCGCATCCTTCAACCTTAACCAGAGTCCTTCCCGCTCCAACCTCTAACCAAAACCGGTTGCCTCCTTTGCTTCCTTTACCGACCACTAGCTTACCCTCTCCCAAAAGGGCGATACCTCTCACGAAGAGTGTACCGTCTCAACCTGTCATCGCACCATCAACCCAGAAGGTGGTACGAAAACCCCCTCCAACTTCGCCCAAGCAAAAGTCACCAACATCACATACATCAATGAGCACGGATCCTTTAGTGGGTTCATACTCTTTAATCTTGCAACGACTTTTGCAAACTTCTAGCATAATTCTTCCACCCATCAAGCCTTTCCAACCTCTCGGGTCTAAACCCTCCTAGTTCGACGACATGAAGATTTGTTTATATCATCGTACACCAGGACATGACACTGAGACTTGCTGTGCCCTCAAGGCTGTCATTCACCGTTATCTGGAGAAAGACACTCTTCTCTTTGAGGACACTTTCGATTGCCCCCTGACTCTTTCTCATAAACCTTCCACCTCTTCAAATCCATCCACATCTCATCAACCAGTTACAACCCCTTCATCATCTTCACCTCCCATCTTTGAAATCAATGCCATTCACATCACCACTAGGTCACAGAAAGATAAGGTGAAAGAAAAAGCCGCCATTCCTTGGACCTACCCTTTGGTCAATCCACCTCAACCACCTAAGCCTAAGATTTCTATCCTTGGCGCACCTCAACCCTCCTCTTCTTCTTCTTCTTCTGGACCAATCCACGACTCCATGTTGAAACAGCTTCACCAGACGCCTGTGAAGATGTCCCTCTACGATCTCGTCCAAACCTCACCCCAACATCGTCAGGCCCTCATCCAAGCCCTACAGGAAACAGAGGTCCAACTCGAGGACCCCCAACCACTTGCTGCCCTTGTCCACTCCTTAGCCCCTGTTGCCTCCATAACATTCAGCGATTCTGAGATTCCCACATCCAACACGGAAGATCAGGATGCCGCCCTCTTCATCACTGCCTACATCGATCAGACACACATTAAACGCGTTATGATCGACGGGGGTGCTAGCATCAACATCATCTCCACCCATGCCTTTGATCAGTTGGCTCTTCCTAAGAATTGCGTCTCCAAAACTGACGCAATCTTGCGCTCTTTCAATGACACTACTGCCACGACCATTGGCATAGTCATCCTTCATATTCGCGTTGGTCCACGCACAGTCCCGGAGCTCTTCTACATCATCAAAGGAGAGTTCCAATACAACATCTTGTTGGGTCAACCCTGGATCCGTGCCATGTCCTGTGTCCCCTCCACCCTGCACCGTTGTGTGAAGTTTGAGCATGACGGACAAGTCCACACCATTCCCACTGACCCTTCGCCCTTTAAAACATGCAACACCACCTACCATCCAAACGATGTCCTCATTTCTATCAAGCCGTTAACCCCGGCACTGCCTCCATCTGTGGAAGCTTCAACCAGTTCACAACAGGTGGTCGGCCTTACACCTCCACTTCAAGCAACAACCAAAGACCCCATGGAAGACGTCTTCCAAAGACTTTCATTGGGAGAATATCGCTTGCTAGCTTTAGACATGTTCCAAACTCCACAAGAGTATGGACGCCTTCATCACAGCCCCAGCTACGACCATCGGATCGGGATGATCATACCTTATGGTCCCCCTCACCTCCGCACCAACCTCATCTATGGAGGGCTTAATCAAGCTCGTACTGACGGTAATCCTCTTTCTTCACCTCAACCTTTCACATTAGATTTCTCGTTTCTTGGCAACCCCGCCTTTGCACACACTTACCTTTACAGGTGTGCATGGAAGGGTTTTGGTTTCGGACGCTATGAGCAGGGCTCCCATCAGCCTATCCAATCGCTCAATGATGACGACGCCAAGAAACAATATGGTCTGGGATATCACGACCCCACTCAAGACCCTGTAGACCTTTATCCTGAACCAATCCTTAACCAATCTCCTCCACACTCGCCTGTTTTGCCACCTTCACCTACAGAGTCAGTGGTTTCCATTCCTCCTAGTTTTTTTTTTTTCCATAAACACCATCCGTCTGGACCCCTTGACTTATCAGCTCAATGGGGTGTCCAAATCTCTCCCTCTCATTCTTCCCATCATGATCGAAGATGAGTCGGCAACCATCCACACTGTTCATTGCGTTGACGATGACGCCATTCTTTCTTACATGGGTGCTGACGATTATTTTATCCAGCGCTCCCTCCCTTCTGAGACCCAGGTTATGTTAAATGAATCAACCATTGAAATCAACCTTCCTTCTTCTGATGTTCCTCATGTCTTAAAGATTGGCCAATCTTTAGACGCTCAGGAGCAGCTTGACTATACCCATTTCCTCTCCGACCATAGCAAGGCCTTTGCCTGGACTTACAGTGATATGCCTGGCATCGACCCCACCATCATTACCAATAACATTGTCACCAACCTAGAGGCTAAGCCTGTCAGGCAAAAGCTTCAAAAGATGCATCCTTGCGTTGCCCTCCTTGTTAAAGAGGAGCTTCAGCGCCTCCTTTCTGTCTCCTTCATCCAGCCCATCGACTATCCATAGTGGGTCTCTAACATCATCCCAATCACCAAGGCAACTGGGGGGATTCAGATCTGCACAAACTATCGCAACCTCAACCTAGCCTGTCCCAAAGACGACTTTCCTCTTCCTAACATCGACCAGCTTGTTGATCTTATGGCCGGCCATGAGATGTTATCTCTTATGGACGGGTTTTCAGGATACAATCAAATCCTGATCGCTCTGGAAGATCAACACAAGACTACTTTCATCACCCCATGGGGGACTTTTTGCTATCGAGTCATGCCGTTCGGCTTGAAGAATGTAGGCGCCACTTATCAGCGTGCCATGACCTACATTTTCCATGATCTCCTCCACAAAATCATGGAGGACTATGTGGATGACCTGCTCAGCAAATCCAAGCTTCGTCGTGACCATCTGACCATTCTCAACATCATCTTTTCTCGTCTTCTCCAGTACCATGTTCATCTTAATCCCAAGAAATGTGTTTTTGGGGTCCTCTCTGGCAAGCTTCTCAGCTTCATTGTTTCCTTCCATGGCATCGAGATAGATCCTGCCAAGATTTGCGCTATTCTCGAAATGCCTCCCCCGACCAATCTCAAGCAGCTTCACAGTTTGCAAGGCAAGCTCCAGTCCATTCGTTGCTTCATCTCGCAGCTTTCTGACCGCTGCCAACCTTTTCATAATCTCATTAAGAAGGACGTCATTTTTACATGGGATAAGGACTGTCAAGAGGCTTTTGAATCCTTAAAATGCTATCTGGTCTCTCCACCAGTCCTCATTCCACCTAAAGACGACCAACCCTTCTACCTTTATATCTCAGCCACTCACCATTCGTTAGGTGCCATGATCGCGCACCGAGACGAGCATCACCGTGAGCAAGCCATCTATTACATCAGCCGAACACTGGTCAACTATGAAACTCGGTACACCCATATCGAGAAACTCTGTTTGGCGTTAGTCTTTGCTGCTACTAAGCTTCGCCACTATCTTCTTAGTCACAAAACCTTTGTCATCACCCACACTGACCCTCTCAAGTATATGCACTCCAAGCCATATCAGAATCAATGTATGGCTCGGTGGCTCATGCTGCTTGCTGAGTTCGATCTCGAATTCATCTAGCAGAAATCTATCAAGGGGCAAACCATCGCTGATCAACTAGCAGATGCCCCTCTTCTTGACAATCAACCTTCACAGTGTGAATTCCCTGATGAGTCCATTGCTGCGCTTTCCTCCGATGACACCACCTATCAGATGACTATGTTCTTTGACGGTTCCAAATGTCAACTAGGTGGGGGTGCTGGGGTTATTCTCATTCCATTCAAAGGAGAGCCCATGCCTCTGTCTTTTAAGCTCGACTTTGATTGTACCAATAATATGGCTGAATACGAGGCCTTAATTTTAGGACTTTAGACCGCCCTCTCTCTCAGCATCAAGTCCATCAACATCTTCAGCGATTCACAGCTCGTCGTCAATCAGGTCAACGGTTCATACCTCTGTAAAAATGAAATTTTGCAAAGGTACAAAAACTGTGCTGACATTCTCCTTGCATCTTTCGACCATTTCCTCCTGCAGACTATTCCTCGATCCATGAATAAGTTTGCTGACACTATGGCTTCTCTCGCTTCCCATATCCCATCTTCCTCATCTGCATCTAGACTTTTTGTCACGGTGCGTCGTGTGCCGTTGCCTTCATATATCTCTCCTCACATTCATCATGTTAACACTATAGACCCAAGCCCACAAGATGCTTGGTATAAGCAACTTGTGGACTTCTTATCTTTCTCTGTCATTCCTCCCAACCTCTCTAGTAATGCACGATGAGCTTTTATCAAGCGTACTGCTCGCTATACCATGCTAGGGGGTCTTCTCTATAAGCGAGGCTTCGACGGCCTCCTTCTTCGCTGTCTCACCTCCACTGAAGCATCTCAAGCCATTCAACAAGTCCACAACAGGATTTGTGGCAGACATTTCAGTGGGAATTCGGTTGCCAAGCGCATCCTTCGTTTGGGCTATTATTGGTCTACCCTTCATCAAGACTGTAGCGACTATGTTCGGCATTGCATCAAGTGTCAGCAGCACTCTAACTTGCTTCATCTCCCCAGTCACGCCTTACAAATTGCTCAAGATTTCTGGCCTTTTTCTCAGTGGGGTTTAGATCTCATCGGTGAGATTAATCCTCATTCGTCTCTTCATCATCAATCCATCATCACAGCCACTGAATATTTCACCAAGTGGGTGGAAGCCATTCCTCTCATTTCCACAAAAGCCAACAAGATCGTCGACTTCATCAACACCCACATCATCTGTCGTTTCGGTGTCCCTCATAAAATCATCACCGATAACGACAAGTCCTTTAAAAACAAAACTGTCCAAAAGCTATGCGACTCCTTCAGCATCAAACTTAGTTTCTCTTCGCCTTACTACCCACAAGCAAATGGGCAGGCTGAGGCTTCCAACAAAATTCTCACCAAAATTCTCATGAAAGTGGTCAGTGACACAGGCAGGGATTGGCACATCCACATTCTCTTCGCTTTGTGGGCTTACCGCACTAACATCCGAACCTCTACGGGTGCTACTCCTTTTTCTCTCGTGTACGGAACAGAGGCTGTCTTACCTCTCGAAGTACAGATCCCATCTCTCCGCATTTCTCTACATGATATCCTTTCCAACGATGACTTTCATCAAGATCGCTTAGCTCAACTTGAGTTACTTGATGAACACCGTCTTGCTGCCCTTAACCATCTCCATGTCTATCAACGTCGCATCAAACACACCTATGACAAAAATCTGTGAGAACGAGATTTCAACATCGAAGACCTCGTCCTCAAAGAGAATCAACACGTGACCAATATGGAGCAAAGTAAACGAGGCAAGTTTGCTCCTAATTGGCTCGGACCTTTTATTATCACGCACAAGTATGGATCAGGGACTTACCGTCTGTCTTCTCTTGATGGACGCCCAGAACCTGAGCCTCTTAATACGTTGCATCTGTGACCATTCTATTGCTAGTCGAGTACTCGTCCACTTGACACTTAACTTGAGCTCATCCCTTGAGTAATCCCCATCCTCTTAATCCTACCTCCTTTCAACCCTATTCCTCTTAACAATTCCTATAACCCTTTTATGCGGTATGGATGCTTTGTCCTCATAAAAGGGAGTCCTTGACCTTCTATAATCTTGTCCATGACTCACATTTCTATCAAAACAAATCAAGATGTCAAAACATATCCATGGTCACTATATCTATATCAAAATCAACAAATAGACTGCTCCCTCGAAGAACAGCTGTACTATCATTGCTGTAATTAATAGACTGCTCCCTCGAAGGACAGCTATTCAAAAGCCTTTATATTAAACAAAAATCTAGACCACTCCCTCGAAGGATGGCTATGACTAATCTGGCAATAAACAACACAATTTTAGAAGCTTCCCGCATTGATCAGCTTCACAACCTGACCACCAAACAAATGACATCTCTATGTAGGCTTCCCGCATTGATCAGTCTGCGCCAAAAAAAAAAATAAAATAAAAAATTAAAATTGAATAAGTCATGGACTTGACTTATAGTTGTCTCAGGGTCTCCTATAAAAAGGGGCATCGTTATCTTTGCTCTTAAAACGGGTTACCCTTCTTTCCTCCTCCTATCACCTGCTCAAGGGACTTCGAGCTCACTTTAATGTCGAAGTGATTCGATTACCGCTCTAACATAACCACGGTCAACGACGTCATGCATGAATGGGGCTCTTAGTTCTCATAACCCCTATCTATGCTATCTTTTTGGTCCTTGTCAATGAAAGAGCAATATGCTTTTCACTTCTTCTACACTTTGGTCACATTCACCTTCATCACTTGTCAATCGACTCAACTCTCTTTTCAAACCATCAACCTGACCTAGCCTATTCAGCCTAGTTTCTATGGACACCAATACACATGGAAACTATCGACCCGCCACAATTTATGTTTAGCATAAACCAATACTTGTTGAAGCATAAATAAACCTCAATTCATTTTTAGCATACATCCATCATGAATATGGAATATTGCTAGGGATGAAAAACCCCTCAACCAATGTTGCAAAATACACCATTTGGAAAAGGCTGCAACATCTTTTTTTCCTCATCATTTCATCCAATCATCAACCATTTTAACCACCTGTCTACCACTCGGATGCTTGGTCTGAACTACATTGGTCTGAGGCCCTATCACCAGGGCTATGTAGACAGCACTCAGTTGACATGGGGTCTTCTGAGGTTAGCTCGACCATTCTCGTTTGTTCGTCTCTCTGATGGACAAACCTTCTTTCCTTCTTTTAACCATAATCTTGTCCTTGACCATGACCCATTTTATCCCTTTGACCCTCCCTCCCTTCTAGGGAGAACTACATTGGCCTGAGGCCCTATCACCAGGGCTATGTAGGCAGCACTCAGTTGACATGGGGTCTTCTGGGGTTAGCTCAGCCACATCCTTTCATCCATTCCTCCCCTCGACCACCAACCATTGGAGATCATGCCTATCTCCGCTGACCTCGACTGCTTCCAAGACATTATTGCCTTGGTTGTTTTTGCATGTATGCTACCTCATGACTGGTTAGCAGAATTATGCGCAGACCTTTTTTGGACCCTCACAAGTATAGGATCACAAACCGGTTGATCCGCACTACTTGTGGCTTTTTCGTGTTTCTAGGAGCACTTCTTGAGCCCAGGATACCTGGAACACGATGACCATTTGGAGCTTCAGCTTAGATTGAGTGACCCGATCAGTAGACGACTAAATGCTGGGGCCCGGTTATTTCAATTTTGGCACTCCTCGACCCTTGACCTACGACACTTTGGCCTGACCATCTCGTGCAGTGGTATGCGCGCAATCACGAATTTTGCCGCGTTCACCCTCACTCCTTTTTCATCCACTCCTTGTCAAATCAGCACCCGATTCTTGGTTCCCTTACCTCGACTCCTGCTTTGAGGGGGAATACCTTATCCATAATCGGGGCAACCTATCCACTTCTTATTTTTGTCTTGCAGTTCATTCGAACAACCAACAAGACGAAATCAACCTTATCCCTCACCTGGGGCAATCACTCCTATTTTTGTCTTGCAGTTCGTCAGAACAACCAACAAGACAAAAAAGGGCAAATGTAGACACTGAAATCGTGTCGAATTCCCTAGTCACTCCCTGTCTTATTCTTCTTCGCCTATTTAACCCTTGTCGATCACTTGTTTCACCAACCTTGACCCTGGCAGCATGTAAAAATGAGCACAGAGCTAAAGCTAGACTCTATCCCCATTGTGCATCTGCCGATGACGGTCTTTACCCAGCCGATGTCACCGACGTCGGTCACTTATCGGCCGATGTCGGCAATCCTGCCGACGTCAGTCACCTTGCTGTTATCCGTTATCAGTTATCATTCAGTTTCCCGAAACGGTTGATGAACCGTCTCTGGAACCGTCCCCCACCTTCATCAACCTCTGCCAACCATTCAAAACCAGACCCCAAAATGCTATCCTGAACGCTATTCGAAACGCTGATCAATCGAACCCCGAGCAATCATCAACCTGCGAACTCTGACATCAACACTCTCGGCATCAACCAATCTGCACAGACAACTCCAACTATGGCTTTTATCGTGTCTTCTGGCAGGTAAGTATTTATTCTATTTATTTTATTTCTTCTTTAGTTATTATTTATCAGTTCTATTATCCCGACTCTGTTCAGACCCAGCATCCCTCATTTACATCCCTACCCCTGTCCCAACTCTCTCAGAGCTTGCCCAGACCCTGTCCCGACTCTGTTTAGACCCAGCATCCCTCGTTTACATCCCTGACCCTGTCCTGACTCTCCCAGACCCTGTCCCGAACCTATTCAGACTTTTTCAGAACCTACCCCTACCGACGCCGGTCACTACCCCGACCGACGATGGCATCTTAACCGACGTCAGCACCTTCCCAGACCGACGCCGGCACCACAGAGACCGACGTCGGTGACTATGCAGAACAGTGCTACATATCAGGTACGCTCTTTTATTTTCTGTCATTATTTTCTACTTTCGTCAAATATTACGCTTTTTATCAGTGGGTTGATATCCTTCTAGGGAGTCTTCATACTTTCGGGATCGGGCGTTCGCCTGACAACCCACCATATCTTTGACTAACATCTTTCCGTGTTTTAGTCTCTTTTTTGCAGGTGTCATTCCTCCACAGCCAAAGAGGAGAATCTTTCAACATCTGATTTCGGTGCGCTCAACTTTATCGGGTACTTCTAGCCTTAACCTTTTATTTTAGTTTCTTATTTCTTCTTTGAATGTAGAAAGCAATTTTGCATAGAAACACTAGCATGCAATTTCAATCAAATGAACATGGTGAGAAAACCTCTTATTGACTTAATTCCTTCAACAAAAGTTTTGATAGAGTTAACTAGTCAAGATAATTAGAGTTTAGACCCATTCATATAAAAAATGTTGGTAGACAACTTGCTTCATATGTCCATTATTAAAAAAGTGTCTTCTACTTCTACACAAAATAATGAGCAAAATATAGTGGACAATGTGAAAGTAACATCCAATCCCAATCAAAGTGGTACTAATGCATAAAAAACTAGTCAACAACATGTTGCTATAGTTAATATCATGAGTGGATCATCATACCAAGGAATAGGAGCCTCTATACCCCAACCTTCACCACCTATTTCCCAACCTCAACTAGCTACTTCATCAAGTGTGCAACCTACAATATTAGGTAGTCAACTAGAAACCAATGTCATGCCTCAACAATAGAATGTGATGAATCCTACTCTTTCTCAATAAGTGATGAGTATTATTCCACAACATTAGGCATAATCTAGTGTACCAACATAGTTAATTCTAAATGTGTTTACACCTTAGTAAGGGGTAACTAATATTCTACCTTACTAGGTAATACCAAACATACATCTTCAGTCATAGACTAGTGTACCAATCCAAAACCAAGTGATGACTAGTCAACAATGTGTAAATATTGGTCAACAATAGATGTTGAATCTTCAACTTTCTTTCACTTCCCCATATGTAGTTGTGTAATAAGGAGGCTCTTATGTTTTTCAAATACCTATTAGATAATAATTGGTTCAAAATGTGCCACAAGTTTAGAGATAGGGTATTGGTCCACAAGTTCCCACTCAACAGTAAGGTTTGATTTGTTGGCAATGTTGGTTGAATATTTTATTGCCAACTGACTGATGGTAAAATGGTTACATCAACCACAATATAAGGAGATTTATGCAGCAAAATGGGTGTGGTGACCATAACTAGAATGAGATAAATCTCTCCTCTTAACAAGGGGAGGTTCTGTATAATTTATAGTATATATATAAGCTAAAAATAGACACAGGGGTGAAACCATACCATCCATCTCTCTTTTTTTAGAGATGATGTTCACAAAGAAAATGGGAATTCCTAGGTAATTGGTGAAGGCATTTCTCTTCTTTCAAAAATGATGTTTAGAAAACCAGAGGAAGACTTCCTGGGTAGTAACTGTAACCACAAGAAACCCATGAAAGCACAAAGTCTTTCATTTCTTCTCTCATTGATTTAGGGCAAAGTAACATAATAGAATGAAGTGTAGCACAAATTCTCCACTTCAAATACAATAGAGTAAAATATCACAAAGGATAAACGTAGCTCAAAGTCTCTCTAACATCCTTTGCAGTAATACACAAAACACAAAATACACAACAAATTAAAGATAATTATGGTAGCACAAAGTCTCCCAAAGTCAGCTTTAGGACACCTTCTAGGTTATTTCCACTAGTTCTAATTATTTGATTAAATGGACAAGACTGTATTTAGGAAAAAAAACATAAGAACAATTTCTTAAATAACACAAGCTATTTCAACACAAAGTCTGAAAGGTCACTTGATTTCTCATTCACTTGATAAAATATGATTAACAATCTAAACTCAAAGCCTCAAGAATGCCTTTCAATTTGGGTAGAGCTTCACTTCTAATAACTGAGAGATATCCCTTATACAAAATGAGAGATTACAATAAATAACATCAAAAGAAAGACTTGGGTGCTTGTTTTCATGAAAATAGCCCATGCTAAATTGAATGCATTAAATATCTATGAAAGGGCCATGTTGGAACAAGTCATTAGCCTTAACTTTGGCATTCTAAATCATCTCAAATGTCTCCTCCTAAGCATAGGTTTTCTAGTCTTCTTTATGATGCTTACACGGCTATCTATTCACCTTTACTTAATGCAGAAAAATAGGACACACCTTTGAATGTTTACTCTTTTTGATGTCCACCTGTTGGATGGTTCCACCTACTAGAATAAATCTTCTATAGATATTTATATACTTTCTGTAGTCATTCCCTCCTTCCTTTACACATTTTGTCTCTTCTTGGTGATCTGAGCTCTCGGGCTATCTTCTCACTTTCAACTGGCTTCTTTGGCTCTTTTCTTGGCTGGTCGCTGAGTTTGTTCTCAGGTCTTTTGAAAATTAATGGTTATTCCATCACCATAAATTTGACATCTATGGGTATGTCACCAATTGCTTTTAACCTCTTTGAACCTTTAACCTTGAACTCTTTTGGTTCAAAGGTTCAACGGTTTGGTGATTGAATGTTTTTTAAAGGGCCACGTTTGCTCTCTTTTTCTTCTTTGGTTGAACCATTTCTTTGAACCATTTGGTTGAACTTCTTTTTAGAATCTTTTGCTTCCTTCATTCACTCAAATATTCTTTTTTAACTTTAAACTCTTTGAACCCTTTAAACCTTTTAACCTTTTAACCATTTTGGTTCAAGGATCAATGGTTCAACGGTTCATTCTAATTATTTGAATCCTTTTATTCTCTAAGTCCATCAAAATCATTAAACTCATTAAACCTTTGAACCTTTGAACTCTTTCAATTCAAGGTTTAATGGTTTGATGGTTCAATCTTAACTCTTCGAATCCTTCTTTTATTTTCTAAGTCCTTCGAAGTCATTAAACCTTTGAACTCATTGAACCTTTGAACCTTGTGGAGATGGGGTTCAATGGTTCAATAGTTCAAAGTGGTTCATTCTAATTGTTTGAAGCCCACCATTAAGTCTTTTGATTAAACCTTTGCATTGAACCATTCTCAAAATACTAAGGAAATTATTTAAGTGTTTTGAACTTCCCTTTGAGAAAGCCCGCCTATTGAACTTGTGACTTCCTTAGCTATAAAGGCTTGAATATTTGAAAAGCTTAACTACTCAGAGCATTTTGAAAGAAAGAAAGAGACCATTTTGGCCTGTAGGACCAAAAATGATTAGCATGTTGTCCACAAAAAACAAGTGACAAATTTTGGGAACAATAACTAGCTCTAATTTGGGAACTTCCATCGATTGAAATTTTAAAACAATTGAAGGGATTAGAATCTAGATTCTCAGTGCCTTCATTTATACCATTCAGCTATGAAGTCATGCTACCCAAAAAGAAAGGTGCCAAAAACAAATGAATAACACAAAACAAAAAGAAGACTATAAAAAAAATTATACATATGTACAACTAGACTTATTTGATACTTCGAGGATTGAAGTGATTCAGATGCTACCCACTATGAGGTAGAGAAAATGGTGTCTCATCTTGATCAATTAGCAAGAGACTATTTTCACCCCAAAATTAGTGATTGGCAAATGGATTTCTCCACCAGAAATCCAATTTTTTGTGCCTTCCTTTTGGTTTCCTCTTCTTTCCCCTTAATAAGATTCAATCTCTACCTTGAATGTTTGTTCTCTTGCCAAAGAGTTTCTTTGCTTGACGTTGACACGTAGCAGTATCGTCCACTACCATAGTTCATTACTCTTTGAGTCCAGTGAAGCACATGATTTGATTGTCAGCATCAAACACCTACCAATGGTTGGAATTATCAGGTACACTTGGTTGAAAGACTAGTTTGATAGTGTAACTATACTCTTCAAAGTCTTTGTGAGGAGACATGAGGGTTGCAGAGATAGCCAATGAATCTACATGATTATGAAGCTCTTTGGACACTATAGAAATATTGAAAGCATTAAATCTTTCAATGCAATCCCACACTAGATTGCGATAATGTCAAAATATCTCATTCTTGGTTTGATACAGGTTCCTCACCTAACAAACCACTAGTTCAGCATCTCCTTTGGCATGAAGAAGTTTAACACTTTTATCTTGAGCAGCCTTTAATTTGAGTAGCAACAATTCATACTAAGTAGTGTTTTTAGTGTTACTAAACTACAACTTGTATGAATATGGAAAAATATCTCCTTGAGGAGATATTAAAACAATCCCATCTCTAAAACTAGTAGAAGAATTATTGTCATCAAATTCCAAAATCTAGACATCATTAGAATCTGATCTTCTTTTAGATTTTTCTTCATTAGGAAGGGAAGATCCTTTTTCATGTGTACTACACCCTACTAATTATTTTGATGTCTTATCTAAATATTTTGGATTGTCACCTATGGAACTTTTGTCTTCTAAAATAGGAACATCTTTAGTAGATAAAAAATAACTAGCCATGCCTGAAGACTCAAATATAATTTGAGCTTCAGGGGCTGATGTTTGGGTGACAATGTACTTTGATTCCTTCTCAGGAAGTAGCCTTTACATGATGCCCTTGATAAGGATCCTCACCTCAAATAAGTTCATGCTCAATTCTCCACCAATGTCCTTACAAAAAAAATTCCCAAGAAGAATTCCATAAGAGGCTGGGACATCAGCCACCAGGACTATCATTTTGATTCTCTTATCTGGGAAGGCCATAAATACAAATTGAGCATCTTTGATTTTTCCCAACAAAGACACTTATTTTTTTTGCATGGAGAAACATCTCCCAAATGTCTTAGTCAGCATGAGACTAAGAAATTCTACCACCTTGGTAGGCATGACATTGTCAGAAGCTCCTGAGTCAATAATGCAATTGTTCAGTTGATGACCATTTATTAGCAGAGAAACATAAAATGGTTTTATCTTCCCAGGGGTAGCTAGAGGAGTGATGACAAGATTATTTTATGTGGATGTGTTCTTTGGGGGACCAAGAGTTACTTTTAAAATTTCTTGTCCTGTAGGGATGGTTTTATTTTTGACGCATTGAACTAACCTATCCAACTACTCAGGGTTGGATTGAAAGAATTCAAACTCAGACATTTGAATTTTGGTCTTCTTAGCATGGTAAATTATATCAAATGAATTAAATGAATTCGAGATAGAGGAAGGCAGTCCATCAATTTGGATTTCACTGGGTGTAAGATTGGTCTACAAATTTAAAGGAGAAGGTGAAGGAATATTTTAGGTACTTACTTTTGTAGTAATCACTAGGTCCTTTGATTGGAAAGGCAGAGAATCACCTCATTTAGTAATTGAAATTGCTATTTGAGATTCTTCCCCTATTTTTCCTTTGTCTGCTTGTTGAGCTAATTGGTTCTGAGACCTGGTAAATATAGTGTATGATCCATCAAACACTTCTTTACTTCTAGGTTCATCCTGGTAATTCAAGAAACTGATGTTGGAGTTACTAGCTGATTATTCTTAGCCTTCTGCAAAGAGATCAACATCATCTTCTTGGTTTAACTTAGGTTGGCAAGGAAAATTAGATTCAGTTTCAAGATAACCAACTACTAAGTTAGCTAATGCTGCTTCAATGGCAAGCTTCCCTGGTGGGAGAGGAAGGTGATTTGGTTGCCCTTGATTTCTAGTAGCATTGCCCTAATACGATTGGTTGGGAAACATCCTCCTTGGCATATCTTGATAATAAGGAGTAGACATCCCTTGTGCCATTTATTTTTTAGAGCTAGCAATTCATTTGCTATCTTTTACACCATAGGATCAGTGGTGCCTATAGAAGAATATTCAGAATATGAAGAAGATTTACCTCTGTTAGGATCTCTTGTTATATTTTCTACCAAGATAAGATCATCTTCAACCTTAGTGGTCAAAATCTGAGCTACAACAAGGTCTATGTGGCTAGCTCACCTCAATAGGAAACTTACTTTAGGAAGCTGAGAATTGATGAAGAAGCATTTGAGATTCTCAGGTGTTGGCTGAGTAATTATGGGAATCCTATTCCTCATCTTGTCAAATATAGCAATGAAGTCTCTCATGGATTCATGAGGCTACTTCTTCATTTATATAAGCTGGGCTAATAGGGCATGTGCATTTTCTATAAGTTTGAACCTTACCTCAAATTTGGCTTTGAGAGTGTTCCAATCAGTTACTATTTGTGCTTGCAGATGATAAAACTAGTCTACATCAACACTTTGCAATGTCTCCACAAATAGTATAACTGCAATGTATTCATATTCAATGCTTATCACACCACATGCTATGTAAAAGGTTGTTATATGTTCATCAGGATCAACCTTCCCATCACCATAAAACTTGGGGAAATTTTTGCTTGAGCTACAGGGTAGCTCATGTAGAGGTGGGGTTAGATTTAGGGGACCAAAAGTATTACCCCAGGGGCCTCAAGCTACTATGATATGGCTATTGAAAAGAGGGATAATAAATCTCTATGGGATATGTATAGACAAAGATCTGCTAGCAAAGGAAAGAGCAACTTTGCCTGGTATTGGTGACCTGATGTTTGTAGGAGGAAAACTCTTGGTTCACTGAAGATGAGATGGTGGAGGAAAAAGATCAAAATTACTTAGCTGCACCAACTCAAATATAGGGTCAGCAATACCTTGAGCTCTCTGGCTTTACATGTATAGTGGATCTGCCAGAGTGTAAAATGGGAATGGAAAAGAATTAGAACTACTTTAGTTTGAAGCTTGAGGATTCAAGCTACTTGTTCTTCCCTAGTGTAGTCACCAAAAACTATTGGTGTGGAGTTTCTCGTTCTATCCCTATGAGATATGAAATGCTCTAATTTGAATAAAAAAGAAAGGAACTGGAAATGCTCATCAATCTCTAAAAGAGTTGCCGAAAACTATTGGCATGGAGTTGTCTATATTCTATCCCTAAAAATTATGAAATGCTAATGGAAAAGAACTAAACATTTCATTCTTCCCCAGTAGAGTCACCAAAAATTGTTGGCGTGGAGTTGCTAGAAAGAGATCAAAATTATTCATTCATCCTCAATGGAGTCACCAAAAACTATTGGCGTGAAGCTGTCTTGTTCTATCCCTATGAGATATGAAATTCTCTAATTTGAATAAAATGGAAAGGGATTAGAAATTCTTGTCGATCCCCAATAGAGACTCCAAAAACCATTAGTGTGGAGCTACTGGAAAAAGATCAAAATTACTAGTTCATCCTCAATGGAGTCACCAAAAACTATTAGTGTAGAGCTGTTTTGTTTTATCCCTACAAGATATGAAATGCTTGAATTTGAATAAAATTGAAAGGGACTAGAAATGCTCATTGATCCCCAGTGGAGTCACCAAAGTTTATTGGTGCAGAGCTGCTTGTTTTATCCCTATGAGATATGAAATGCTTTAATTTGAATAAGATAGAAAGGAACTGGAAATGCTCATCGATCCCCAGTGGAGTTGCCAAAAAATGTTGGCTAAATATTTTGTCACCAGTTGACTGATGACAAAATGGTTACATCAACCACAACATAAAGATATTTATGTGGTAAAATGGGTGTGGTGACCACAACTAGAATGAGATAAATCTCACCTCTCAGCAAGGGGAGATTCCATATATATATATATATATATATATATATATATATATATGTGAGTGTGTGTATAAGCTAAAAATAGACACAGGGGTGAAATCATACCATCCATCTCTCTTTTCTCATAGATGATGTTCACAAAGAAAAGGAGAATTCCTGGGTAATTGGTGAAGGCATTTCTCTTCTTTCAAAAATGATGTTTAGAAAACCAGAGGAATATTTCTTCGGTAGTAACTGTAACCACAAAAAACTCATGAAAGCACAAAGTCTTTCATTACTTCTCTCACTAATTTAGGGCAAAGTAACATATTAGAATGAAGTGTAGCACAAAGTCTCCACTTCAACTACAATAGAGTAAAATATTACAAAGTATAAATTTAGCTCAAAGTCTCTCTAATATCCTTTGTAGTAAAACACACAACAAACTAAAGATAAGTATGGTAGCACAAAGTCTCCCACAATCAACTTCAGGACACCTTCCATGTTATTTCCACTAGTTCTGCTTATTTGATTAAATGGACAAGACTATATTTAAGAAAAAAAGACAAGAATAATTTCCTAGATAACACAAGCTATTTCAACACAAAGTCTGAAAGGTCACTTGATTTCTCATTCACTTGATAAAACATGATTAACAATCTAAACTCAAAGTCTTAGGAATGCCTTTCAATTTGGGTAGAGCTTCACTTCTAATAACTGAGAGATATCCCTTATACAAAATGAGAGATTATAATATATAGCATCATAAGAAAGACTTGGGTGCTTGTTTTCATGAAAATGGCCCATGTTGAATTGAATGCATTGAATATCTATGAAATGGCCATGTTGGAATAGGTTATCAACCTTGACTTTGGCATTCTGAATCATCTCAAATGTCTCCTCCTGAACATGGGTTGTTTGGTCTTATTTATGACGCTTACACGGCTATCTATTCACCTTTACTTAATGCAGAAAAATAGGCCATGCCTTTGAATGTTTACTCTTTTTGATGTCCACCTAGTGGACTATTACACCTACTATAATAACTCTTCTATAGATATTTCTAGACTTTATATAGTCATTTCCTCCTTCCTTGCCACATTTTGTCTCTTACTGGTGATTTGAGCTCTTGGGGCTATCTTCTCACTTTCAACTGGCTTCTTTAGCTCTTTTCTTGGCTGGTCACTGAGTTTATTCTCAGGTCTTTTAAAAATTAATGGTTAATCCATCACCCTAAATTTGACATCTATGGGGATGTCACCAGTTGCTTTGAACCTCTTTGAACCTTGAACCTTGAACTCTTTTGGTTCGAAGGTTCAATGGTTCAAAGGTTCAATAGTTTGGCGATTGAATGTTTTGTAAAGGGATGCATTCACTCTCTTTTTCTTCTTCGATTGAACCATTTCTTTGAACCATTTTGTTGAAATTATTTCTATAATCTTCTACTTCCTTCATTCACTTGAAGATTCCTTTCAAACTTTGAACTCTTTGAACCCTTTGAACCTTTGAACCGTTTTAGTTCAAGGTTCAATGATTTAACGGTTCATTCTAATTGTTTGAATCCTTTTATTTTCTAAGTTCGTTGAACTCGTTGAACCTTTGAACTCTTTCAGTTCAAGGTTCAAAGGTTTAATGGTTCAATATTAACTCTTTGAATCCTTCTTTTATTTTGTAAGTCCTTCAAAGCCGTTGAACCTTTGAACCTTACAGAGGCAAGGTTCAATAGTTCAATGGTTCAAAGTGGTTCATTCTAATTTTTTGAATCCTACCGTTAAGTCTTTTGATTGAACCTTTGCATTGAACCATTCTCAAAACACTAAGGAAATGCCTTAAGTGTTTTGAACTTCCATTTGAGAAAGCTTGCTTGTTGAACCTGTGACTTCCTTAGCTTAAAAGGCTTGAATATTTGAAAAACTTAACTTCTCAGAACATTTTGAAAGAAAGAAAGAGACCATTTTGGCCTGTAGGACCAAAAATGATCAACATGTTGTCCACAAAAAACAAGTGACAAATTTTGGGAACAATAAGAAACATGTCCATTTTTAACCATAATAGGCATAATATAGTTATATCTCTCCATCCTAACTACAAAATCCTCCAATTTAAACCTTTATCACCAACCCAAACTAAAATATTGCATAACCAAATGTACAATTCTAAGTATATCCTAATCCACATATGCATATTTTTGGTCCTTTTCCCAACCAAACTAGTGTACACAATAGATATCTCTATCATACTTTGGTCAAAGTGTCCCACTTATAACCTTCCAACCATCTACCCAAATCAATATTCTCCCTCAAACTAATGTTCCTTCCAGTTTGCTATCCCAATAATTATAACAGATGAAGGATACAATTGCTACCATTCAAGCTAGGAAATAGACTAAATTTTTTAAGTTAGATGATGTGTGTTCTTATCAATTCAACATAGATTACTTTCAAATACCATTTCCTCTAGGATACAAACCACCAAAATTTGATAAATAAAAAGGGAAATGTGACCTTAAGGCCTATTTAATCAAATTCTTTGTTGTATGTCAACTAGTGGCATATAGAGATATTTATCTTGTGTTGTTGTTTCTAAGGAGTTTGGCTAGAAAAGCCTTAGGGTGGTTCTTAAAGTTGCCCAAGAAATTAGTAACAGATTTTGATGATCTTTTTGATAAGTTTGTGTATCACTTTTCCTATAATCTCAAACATGAGATTTCATTGGTTGACTTAACACAAGGAAAGCAAAAAGTTGGTGAGAGTTTTGCAAGTTATCTATAGTGATGGAAATACCTTTCAAGCCAATTTACCCATAGTTTACTAGATAAACAATTAGCCACTATATTTATTAAAAAATTTCATAGTGAGATAGCTTATCATTTGGAACTACAATGTGCACATAGTTTTAAGGAGATCATATACAAAGGCTTGTTGATTGAGTGAGCTCTTATTAATAAAGGAATCATGAAGCTTACATCAAATAATCAAAATAAAGGTACAAATTAGTGAAGTGGCCAAAACTAATATCCAATTCAAGTGCAAGCATTGAAACTATCATAGGTCAATAACCAAGAAAGACCAAAGCAATTTACCACAATAGGAATGTTGTGGGTAATGGAGTAACTGAGTCACGTCATGTCTAAATGGTGTAAACATCATTTACACCACATTTTTAATTTACTCCTACCTAACAACCTCTCCTACCAATGCCCCAAGCACAACAACCTTTACCATTGCAAACCCCTTCTCTAAGGAGAATTATACCTATGCATCATGTCTTTAGTGACCTAGGAGAGCCTATTAAGCCTATATTTTGTAACATTACCACATCTAATATAATTATTTTACCTATACCAAAGCATTATCCACAATGAATTCCTTTTCATGACTGGTACCATGAAAAGGAATTCTATGAATATCATCGGGTCAATGGGTATAATCTATGAAGATGTGTGAAAATCAAGAATTTAATCAAGAATATGTTAGATAATGGGGAGATAACACTGGATAATGGTGCTTCCACTTCCAATCAAACTCTTGGGATTTATCCAAACCCTTTTCCCCAACATAATAATCAGTAGAAATAGAATAATCAAAAATAACAACATCACCGTCTAGTGTAATAATAAAATTAACAATATCAAAATCAAAGGCCAAACCAATAGAACTAATAGAAGTAGTAAAATCAACAACATTACCCATAATGTCAAAACAATAAACAAAACCAAGATCAAAACAATCATAACCAACAAACCTACCATGCAGTTACACATGTCTACAATAGGGTTATAGGTCATATTTTAAAGGGTAGCATTAATACCATCTCCATTAATCCTAGATTGAGTGTTAATAAATATAGACTATTACTAAACAATAAAACTCAACCACATCACATGGATAATATGTATTTGACCTGGGATAACACATAGGCAAACCAACAAATTGGGACTTCCACTTTTGGACCTTGCATTGACAAATCACCCTGGTCACATGACCACATACAAGTACACTGATAATTGATACTTATCTTATCTGGTTTTAGACCTTTCTCAAAATTTGTTAGCAATAATGGTCGAATATCTAATCCCAATTATGCAATCACAACTTAGATGTCAAATATTACCATACCAGGCCCACAACCATCTACCACTTTGCATGTTATCCAATCAACCATTTAGCCTTAGAATAAACCATTCACTATTGAGCAAGAAAAGAAGTTTTATATTGTGAAACAATTGTAGAAGACAATAATAAAAATTTCTATTTTAGATTTGCTGTAAACATTAATAATCTACAAGAACATCTTGAATGATTTCTTAACCCAATCCACTATTTCTAGTTACATAACCGCTGATAAATTTTAAGCTTTTGTTAGACACCTAGCTCCAACCCAACAAGTCACATTCAACCAAAATGATATATCTTTCCTTATCCCACTCCATAATAATCCATTGTACATAGAAGTTTATATAAAGTGGCATAAAGTGAAACACGTCCATATAGATAATGGATCAGGCCTTAACATAGTGTCACTAAATCTCATCAAGCTTCTTGGGTACATAATGGTAGATCTCTAACCAAAAATGATAACTATCAAAGCCTATGATAATCAAGAAAGAGAATCATAAGGCACCATTAGCTTACCAATTATCTTTGAGCCTTTTACCCATGATATACTTTACCATGTGTTTGATCTTAAGTTGTCATATAATATGCTTCTAGGTAGGCCTTGGCTACATGATATTCATGTAATCCCATCAATGCTACAACAATGTATCATGTTATCCCACTCAGGGATGAAAGTGAATATTCTAGGAGATTTACACCCATATGAACACTACAAATATCTTGAGGCTAAGTTTTAATGCTATAATTACCAATACAGTATGAATTTTAGTTCTAATAAAGATAAATTAAAGGCTATACTTATTGAACCACTATAGGATAATTTCATAGATCTTAATACCTTAGATTCCTTTCCCACATGCCACCTCCTGAAGCTTCTAATCATTTCACCATTTTAGATAATAGATAGGGGGAGTATGTGACCCATGATACCTTCCATATTGCTAATCTTCCTCAAAATTTGAAGACCTTTGGGTGACCTTAAGTTACACCACACATGCATTGGCAAAAAAATGACAAAGATACGAGACCTATCATGTTTGTACCAAAATATAGCCTAGAACCAAACCCTCTTGAAGGGGATGGATCATGGTTATACAATGACAACTAAGTTGATTTTTATAAAAGTGCAAAGTATCTTACTCTCAAGAGGATCATGCAGCATCAAGATTATGAAGGAAGAGGCCTCAAACTGAATTAACAAGGAACCATTGAGCCAATTTCCATGACTAAGTACAAAATACCATATGGACTTGGATTTAAACTGCTTGGGGGTGACCCAACATATCTTATTCAAATTCCATCACTAGTGATAAGTGATGATGATGTTGATAGTGAAATAGAGTCTAGTCATAGCCTCACCTTTGATGACCTACTTGATACTAAACTATTTGATAACCTTGCCATTATACCCTTACCCTAGTCATTCATCATAACCCATTACCATTATACAATCCCCAACTGATAGATTGGGACCAACAAAAATCCAATTTTCTAATTGATGAGTTTCAAAATGATAAGGCATTCTATGAATTTTTAGGCCATAGGGATAACATTATATTGGGAGATCACATGTCAATATTCTCAATTACATTAGATCTTGAAGCCTATTTTAGAGACCAGGTTAACACCCTTAGCCAAAAACAAATAAATAAAACATTGAGGTCCCAAAGTGAAAACCTATTTGAGGCACTTTTTGACTAGGGAAAAAGTAAAGATAAAGGCTAGTCTAGTGGTGAAAACTTATTTTAGGTGGCGTTAGATAGGGGTGTTCATTCTTATTCAAATTTAGACCAAAAGACCACCAATGATAAACTTGCCTATGGATCCGAGTTCAATTTTGTGCAGTAATAAGTATTTGATCAAATTCTTCAAGAGTTTCTAGTTATTTTTGTCATATGGCCAGATCTCCCATTAGGGGACTCAGATTCATCATGCCTATGAGAATTTGAAGAGCATGTTCTAATAGAGGACAATGATATGGTCCAATAGTTCAAGTCTTTGCCTACTATTCTAGAAGATGGTTTGACCCTTCTAGTCAAAGATACAATAGAGGTAAACATCAGAACTCCATTAGACCTGAAATGGATAAAATTAGGTGCATCCCTCACTGAGGAGGACTGTGAAGTCTTTACATCTCTCTTGAGAGAATTTGTAGATATCTTTTCATGGGCTTATTCTGACATGCTAGGTTTAGATCCCACCTTGGTTTTATACCACCTTGTGGTCAATCTTGATGCCAAACCAATGAAAAAAAAGATACATAAGATCCATACTTGCATTTCTATCTTGGTAAAGAAGAGTTGGAAAAACTCTTAGAAGCAAGATGTATCTAATCTATTGACTACTTAAAAGGATATCTAATGTTGTACCTATTAGCAAAAAGCCTAAAGGACTCAAAATCTGTATTGATTTTTGAGACATCAACAAAGGTTATTCTAAGGATGACTTTCCATTACCTAATAATTACATGATTATCAACTCCATGGTAGGTTATGAAATTATTTCACTCATAGATGGATTTTTAGGATATAACCAGATTAGAATAACACCAGAAGACCAACATAAAACAACATTCACTCTGTGGGGAACATTTTATTATCGGGTAATGACATTTGATCTTAATAATTTTATAGATACATATCAAAGGGCCATGAATATCATATTCCATGATATTTTTAAATACTATGTTGATAATATATTAGAAAAATCCAAAACTAGGACCGACCATCTAGCAGTGCTACATACGATATTTGAAAGATTATGAGAGTACAAATTCATATTCAACCCAAAGAAATGTGTGTTTAGTGTAACCTTAGGTAAATTACTTGGCTTCATCATGTCTCATAGAGGTATTGAAGTCAATCTAACTAAAGTCCATGTTATAATCGAGATACCACCACCAACCAACTTGAAGCAACTCCATAGTTTATAGGGTAAGATCCAATAAATTCGATGCTTCATCCCTCAATTCACAAACAAGTGTCATCCATTTACACATATTTTGAAGAATAGAGTTGCATTCATTGAGATGATCACTACCAAATAGCTTTTCAACAACTCAAGGACTATTTAGCTAATCTACCTTTTTTATTACCTCCTATGCTAGGAGAGCTATTCTTATTATACCTATCAACTAATGACAATGCTCTGGGGGAAATTTTGGCTCATCATGATAATAATGTAAAATATCATGAAGTATACTACATATGTTATACCTTGGTCACATATGAACATAACTATGCACCTATTTAAAAAGATTGTCTAGCCATGGTCTTCATAGCTCAAAAATTGTACCATTACATGTTGAACAATAAGACCATGGTCATTTCAAAATTAGATCCACTCAAGTATCTACTATCTAAAAAATATTTACAAGGTAAAATGGAAAATAGATCATGCTTCTTAGTGAGTTTAACATAGAGTATGTCAATTAGAATGTAATCAATTGACAAGTTCTTGTAGATCAAATTGTTAAAACACCTCTTGCAAACACAAAGCCATTCACATTTCATTTCCTTGATGAATCCATAATGATCATCATTGACACACCTCTTGAGGAGTAACATTGGAATATATATTTTTATGTTTTATTTACTGCACATGGATCAGGGGCATGCCTCTTATTTATTACACCATAAGGGGATCTAATCCCTAAATTATTTAGAATCAGCTTTCCTTATACAAACAACATGGCTGAGTATGAAGCACTTGTTTTAGGACTTTGATAGGTAGTGCATTGGAACATATCTCATCTCTAAGTTTATGGTGATTCTCAGTTAATCATCAATTAGGTCATAGATCATTTTTAGACCAAAGATGACAAGATGGTTCCACATAAATCCATGGTTGACACTCTTAAGTAAAAAATTTCCAACATTCAGTTTGAGCACATACCAAAGGTTGGTAATGTAACTATAGATGCCATGGCTACTATTAGCTCTTTGATTTGACAAATAGATAAAGCTAGAGAGTATCAATTCCCCGTCAAGAATTTTTTAACACCATCTCATAAACCTTCAATGGTTGCAATGATTTGTGATATTATTGGTCCTAATTATATTTGGTATTCATACATTTATAACTACCTTCATGACCAAGTTATACCACCTAACTTATCTCAAAAACAAACCAAAGCCTTTATTCATCATTCCACTTATTATACTCTACTTAGATCCACCCTTTGCCCCCATAGTTTTGATGGAACTTTACTTCATTGTTTAACTTTAGTAGAGTCTACACTAGTGTTAAGAGAAGTTCACAAAAGAATATGTGGAGCTCATTCCTGTAGAACAATCCTATCTAAAAATCTCTTGTGTGTTAGTTATTATTGGCCCAGAATAGATGCAGATGTAGCTTCATATGTAAAGAATTGTGACAAATGTCAATGACATGTTAATCTAATTCATACCCCAGCCCAAACTCTAAAATTGATGTTGACACCATGGCCATTTCTACATGGGGACTTTACCTCATTAGGAATATTATCCCCACTTCATCTGATAGCCATAAACATATCCTTACCACCATCAAATATTTCACTTAGTGGTTTGAAGCTATACCCCTCACTTACATGACTAGAAAGTAAATTTCTAAATTCAACTTCAGCCATATCATTTACTATTATGGTATCCCCTCTAACATTATATCTGATAATGGAGGATCATTCAAGAACAAGGATGTAGACTAGCTATGTACCAAATATAACAACACACAAAAATAATTTATAGCATATTACCCTCAAGTTAATGGCTAGGATGAAGCATAAAATAAAAACATTGTCAATATTCTCAAAAATATTGTTAATGATGTCATTTGTGTTTATCACCTACAAATATTTCCTTCCATTTTGGCATACTGCACCAATCATCATACCCCCATAGGAGTCACTCCATATTCACTTGTTTATGGTACTAAAGTCATCCTTCCCATTGAGGTTGAGTTACCTTCACTATGTATATATTTCAATCATGTCCTAGATGATCACAACTATTGAGTAGCTCATTTACAAGAGACAGACCTACTTGATGAGAAACACATATCTATGTTCAACAATCTTCAAGTGTATCAAAACTGACTCAAAGGCCACTAAAATCAATGTGTTAAGTATAGAAAATTTGAAATTGGTGATCTTGTTCTTAAATAAAATCAAAATAATACCACAATCAAGAAGAATCATAAAGGTAAATTCAAACCAAACTAGATAGGGCCTTTCATCGTTATTGTGGATTATGGATGAAGGGCATATAGGCTTGCCACACTAGATGGAGACAAACTTCTAGAGCCAATGAATATTATTCACCTTAAGTTATATTGTGATTGAGCACTAAGGTGTATTATCTATAAGGAAAATTTTAGTTATACTATTTTATCACTATTCTTCTTTATACAAATATCATTTTTATCCATCCTCTTAGTTGTATCCACTTTAAATTTCTGACCTATCAACCTAGTGTGTTCTAAAGCCTAGCCTGTTTGACCTTAGTTTTTTCTATTTGTTATGTATTTTTAGCAACAAGGAATTTGATTAGTTTCATCAGTTGTCTCAAGTGCTTCAGATAGAGATCATATTTTGGAGTAATATGATAATAGTTTTGGTAGTTTCATCCTTCATTTATTATTCTTTTCTTATCACCAGTCTTGCTACTAATTACAATCACCTTTGGGCAAATTAGTAATATTGACCTATGCCATTGTGTCTTAGTTATAACCACCTATGTGAAAACTAGGGGCAACATTTGTTTCTTAAGTCCTGACATACCAACTTATCACTTCTTATGCCATACTATGCATTTTTACCAACTATGCCTATTTTTTAAAAAATTGACTGCTACACTAGTCAAATTCCTTTACTGTAGGGAAAAACTATAGTGACTTGAGGTACTACTCTGGGACTATGTAGGTAGTGCTTGATACTTATTGAGTCACCTCAGTCACCCTTTTCATAATTCTCTCACCATTTTGTGAGTAACCTAAGTTTGAACTCTCTCACCATTTTATGAGTAACCTAAGTTTGAATGCTCTCGTTATTTTATGAGTAACCTAAGTTTGAGTGCTCTCACCATTTTATGAGATTAAAATATTTAGTGTCTCATTATTCTTGATTGAGTTAAGATACTCTAAAATAATTCCAAAAATATTTATAAAACTACTTAAAAAGAACCAAAAAACATAGACCACTTCTTTGCCTTAAGGATTTTGGGAATCCTTACTCTAACTTTCAAGCAAACCACTTGTTACTTAGTTTCCCCATTCTCTTTGGCATTTTATCTCATGCACTTGCCATTTTTCAAGACTATTCCTATTCTTATAACACATGCATTCTATTTATTTTTACCAATTATTATTTTTCTTCCCACATCTTGAGAGAACTACATTTGGCCTAAAGTTTTTGTTGGATATTACATCCATAGAACTATGTAGGTAGTGTCCACTTGCCTAGTGCATATGGAGACAACTCAACCACCCTTTCCTTTTCTTATATTCCCCCATTTTGTTTTTTTGTTAAGTTATCACTTCTTTTCTAGGAGAAATCTTCATATGGTTTTTATTGAGTGTTTCTTTGTTTGTTTCCTTATTATTTTGTTTGTGTGCCTATTTGTTTGTTTTTATCACTATTGCCTTACTTCAGTTTATGTATGTTTATTGGGTGATTCCTTGCCCACACTTACACTTGAATCTATCCATATTCATATGCTTATATTGTTATCATGGTTTATATCATTGGTGCATTATTTTTTATTGAGTATTGGATTATGGGACTCAATCCTTGTGCATATTTTGGCTAAGTCCTCATGATATTATACCATGATGCCTACCAACATGTGATACAACAAACCTTAGCTTCAAGAAGTGTATTCAGTAGTGGTGACATCAACATCTCTTTGGAACTAAAATTCTAATTCACTCCCAATCATATCCTAAACAAAGTAATTAACCATGAAAGAATTTAAACCTTTATTAGTTTGGAAAAGCATCTCCCTACTAGTAGTTTGTTCCAATTCATAATTACCCTATGTGTTAAGTTATCACCATCAACGATTGAGTTTCTCATATTTTCCATAATCAAGATCCAATGATTACAACTACCTATGGGAAAATCATTGCACACCACCCCACCTACATTTCTCAATGATTATAACCAACTTTGGGAAAATCATTGTATTATCACCACTTCCCTTTTTCTAACCATACAAGGGCATGTTATTCTCTTATTTTTCTATCCTAACTAGGGCAGTTCCATCTTTTTAATGATTATAACCAAATTTGGTAAAATCATTATGTTATCATACCACATTGCCACTATTAGGGTATAAAGCTTATAACCACCTTTGGGCAAACCATTGTACACCATCCCACTTGTATTTTCAATGACTTTAGGACAGCAGAGCAAGTATCTAAGATGAGTTTAGGAAAATATGCGATTGCCTAAAGAGGAGCAAGTTTGGTATGAACAACTTTAGTTCATACTTATCAGAAGCTAATACAAGCAATGATAGACAAGGAGCTGAATAGTAGAAGATCAAAGAATTTAGTTTGCCATCAATGATAAAAGGGGAGATTTTTAGCAATTTGATTGTCATTGATGTCAAAAGGGATATTATGGATGTAATTGATGCTCAAGGCTGAGTATGATAATTTGAGGTTGTGAATAACATCCTATTATATCTAAAAGATGATTGGATTACTTATGTACATGAATGGAATTCATCTATTTCTTCATATTTTTCATCTAGACATTTTGGGTCTATAGATGAAAATCTGAATAGGTTGTTTACTTACATCACCATTACCATATGTGCATGAGTCTAGGGGAGTTGGTCATATGGTTATGATCACACTAGTCCCTATTTATTATGTGTCATATTTGAAGCCATGAGATGAAGCAAAGTTAAAGTTATAGGGACGCAAAGTGGCTACTAAGAAAAAAATCACTAGGTTTTTATACTTAGCCAAATTCATAAAAAGGGATAAACAGAACCAAGTAAGCATATTGATGAGGTCAAATTTTTCACACATGGAGGTATTAGGAAAAAATTATCACATGGATCTATTCAATTTTGTGCCTAATTTGTATTCACTAAATCTTAGGACACATGACATAGTGCAACAAAAGATATGCTTGAGCAAAGTAGGGCTTCAAGGCATTTTAACAATGTTTTCTAACAGTCAAATTTGTAGGTTGTAAGAAAAAATTGAGAAGTCATTTTTATGATGTCATATCTTGTACGTATGAAGGATTAAAGATCAAATGGATATATGTATGTAATTACCTATGTAATAAGATCATATGCTCTATGTTACATGTCATGTGACTAAGTGTGACAAGAGTTATGTAAGAACAAAGTTATCCTTCCAAGTTAGTTATAGGCAAAACTAGATCTATGGTAGAATAATCTAAGTTGGAAAATTAATTCTGTTATATCTCCTATGCATGAATTACTCATAAATAATTAAGTATATGGGTCATTTCACTTTCATGCTTAGTTTATATGGTCCAAATTTTAGACTAGGTAGTTTAGTGAAAGTAGAAAATATGAAGGTGCAAAGTTAGCCTTCAAAGCATAATTGAGATAATCCCCATACTTAGCCAAATACACACAAGGTAAATTTTAAACTAGTTTCAAGATCAATGATTTACATTTAATTTAACATTAGAGATCAAATAGAGTGTGTTGAAGTCAAATTATCAAAAGGACCTCTAAGTTTATGTGTAAGTGACAAGTGTCATAATCACAGAGCCTAAACAGTTAATCTATGGTGCAACTTAAATTCAAAAGGTCAACAGGAAATGTGAGGATGTCAAATTTCTAAATACTAGGAGATAAAATATATGTACATAAGGCATGCACTTAAGCCAAGGGTCATATACTTGAGGGTTGGATAGATATAAAGATCAAGCTAGTTAGAAGATCTGACAGTGTGTGGGTGATCATGCAAAGTAGATCCAATAGAGTGAATGGACTCAAATGCTATAAATTTCTTAATTTTTATCAACATAATGACAACTTAAATACTATCCAGGTTTGAGAATATTGACAGAGCCAAAGTGATCTAAAGATATAGGAAGCAGTGAGATGAGGTCAAAGTGTCAAAGTTTAATGACCAAGTCAAGGTAAAGAACATCTTTAGAGATCTAATGGCATGTGAGAGATAGGATCTAGAGAATCATGGATGTTTTTTAAATAGTGCAAAATTAAAGTTTAATAGTGTACAAAGATCTGATAGAGTGAGAGAGCTTGGAGATGGTGTGAAGAAAGAGATCAAATTCTAGTATTTAAAGTGTTTAAATACAAATGGTTAGTTATAGAAACTTGCATATAATCCATGAATTTTGACATAGACAATGATATTGATCGATCTAGATGATAAAATATAAATTAAATAGCTTGTGTATCAAAACTTAAGTCTTATAGATTCTATAAATAGTAAAGGCTTATAATTATGGCATGATGCATGAAATCTAGATGTAAAAACTAACAGTTCAAGTCTTAATGAAATAAATTCTAGAATTGGCATGATGTGTTTGTAGTCTAAGTGTGAACATAGAGAAGAAGCAAACCTTAGATCATTTATTTATATATGTTATCTAGGATAAAGGAAAATACGTTGGAACCATTATTTTTAATATTAAACTAAATTGAATACAGAGAGAGGCAAAGAGTAAAATCCAAAGAGGTGTGTCAAATAGAAAATAATAAAGACACAAAATCAAAGGGGGTAGAGAAGAGTAGAGTGGCTAGTGAATCCAATGTAGTGTGTGAGATAAATACTCATTCAGACATAAAGAATTAGAGAGGATTAGAGAGGAAGAAGGAAAAAATAGAATGTGCATAGAATGAGTAGTTATAGATTAGACTTGTAATAGAGAGTTAGAGATTCGGATTCATTTATGAATCTATTTTATATAATGGAATTGTAGATCTATATATCTAATTATTATGGTGCCATCAGATAAGCTGAGTTGGTGTCTCTTTAGGGTTGGTTCCCTTAAACATTGTAATTAATGAGGTTAAGTTGATTTAGTGCTTAGTTAGGGAGTTGGTGCTTCTTTAGAGTTGAAGATCTTAAATTAAGGTATTTATGTCTCCTTAGGATTGTTGTCCTTAAATGTAACCAGTGAGGCTTTTCTAGTGAGGCTTGTAACTAGTGAGGTTTTTGCCAAATGAGGCATTGAACTATGAGGCTAGATTAGAATAGTAAATTATAGCATTTATTTTCACCATGGTTTTTCCCTTTATATTTTCCATGTATTAATTTGGTGTCATGTTTATTTTATTTTGTGTGATCTCTGTATATTTTATTTGATCTGCATATATCTTTTAATCTACATTAAAAGTATTAAAAGACTAGTTTTAATTGATACACTAATTCACCCCCCTCTCAGTATCTAGTTGTGTTTCAGTAGGTGATTGATGGGACAAGGACAAGTATAGATAGGTGATGATAAAATGACTAGGGGTAATGAGATGTGGATGGTTTGGACATGGGTTTGACCTAAAGAGCTAACTAGGATAATATTAGATGAGATTAGATTAGATGAGGGATGAGGTGACTAGGCGAAGGGAAGGTTAAGATAAATGATTGATTATGGATAAAGGAAACTTAGAATAAAGTGTGGATGAAAATATGTGATTAGGATATATAAGTGGTGAGATATGATTAATGATGAGTGGCTATGGTTAGACTAGGAGGAGATGAAGACAAGGTGGGAGATGGGATAGGAAAATGATAAGGATATACAAAGATAATATATACAAGAGGATGATGAGATGAGGATGTGCAAGATGATAAAATTATGAGGTAAGGATATACAAGATGATATGTGCATAAGACCTAGATAAATTTTTATAGGTTTGGGTAAAAGGTTAACTTGGCTCACAAACAACATTGGTTTAGCACAACACCCATGTAAATAAGCTGACCACAAAGATATGATTAGTAAACTCAAGTATGTATACCCTGACACTCACACTATCTAATAGATTCATGTGTGAGGCTGTAAGCCAGTGACCCATTATAAAATATACTTACCCTCTTGACCTTATTTGTACCTAAAGGCTTATGAAGATTTAATCTTGGCTCCTATAGTGAAATACCTATTATGGTTGAAAGGTCTTATGCTAGGTTTACATAAGGGATCTAGCAGAGTCCTTGATATACATGAAGGTATAGTGGGGCCCAAGTACATATAGTATGTTTTTTAAATGTCTTGTGTATTGGATCTTAAACTCCCCTCACTCCCTGAAAATATTTATGGGGAATTCTACTTAGGAACCTAATGATATCTCTCTTGATTTTTATACTTCACTAGAACATGAAGTTTGGTCTAGTATGTGGTGATGAAATACACATCACCAACCCCTATAAATGAATAATAGGGAGGGTTTATAGGTTTTTTTTTATCCTATAGAAATTTACATAAGGATGTAAGGAGGAGAGCATACCCACCATAGCCCTCAAGTGACAAATAGGGAATACAAAAAGATTAAATAACTAATTAAGATTAAGTGTGATATATTTACAATATAAAATAATATACAAGACAAAATGATTAAGGATGTATAAATAATATGTAAGACAAAGTGATAAAAAAATGATTTTCAAAATTCCAAAAGGACTCTTTGATAGGCATCCTACAAGCAAATGATTAGTAGATTCAAGTGACACTTTTAAAGAGGCATCCTAAAAGATAGTGATTAGTAGTTTAATTGATATTCTTGAGGGGAAACATGCAAGACATAATGTTTGACCAAAATAGTGACTTGCAAAAGAAGGTGTCAGATAAAATAAAATAGCCTCTAGGTTTACCCCTATAATAAATAATATGTTAGTCCAATAATCCTTAAGAAAAACACCCTAAAAAACATGATTTGGATCTATAAGTCTTTTGGGGTGAGTGGGCCATGATGTGGGGGTCTGGGGGTGGTAACCCCGAATGGGTCAAGGGGTAGCACCCCTTGTAGGGTTTGTGGGTAACACCCTAGGCATACTCCTTATTGTGGTATAGGTTAGGGTCAAGGGGTAGAGACCTTGATGCCAAAGGCAATTTAGGCCTTGTGAGAGATTTAGAATGACTTAAAAAAATGACTCTAAAAATGCACTAAAAGGCCCAAATTAAAGGAAAAAAATAGTGAAAAATCATAACTTCAAAATATAATATCACAACTACCAATGCAATATTATAATTCTTGTGTTGTGATTTTACCATAGGTAGTTAAATCATGATAGTCAATATACAAAATTGTGACTATTAGTGCAATATCATGACTCATAGGGTGATATGACAATTATGAGATTAGTGATTTTATGATAAAGTGTAAAAGCTTGAAATTTTTGATTTTTTGATCAAATAGATGTTTGGATGATTATGAGAGGTTAATCTATATGCTGAAAATTGCCTATTTATAGATGATCATGGAAAATTTAAAAACTCATAATAATATATCAAAAAAATTGTATTAAGACAAGATTTTTAAAATGGACAAAATCATAAACAACATAGAATAAAATAGGCATTTCCAATCAGATGTATCTTAACATTGTGTTCATCATCTTGAAAATAGTAGACAGTAACTAAGGTAATCTTAAAATTACTAAACCATAATACTGTGACTATCAATGCAATATCACGATTACCAAGTCAATATAATGATTGAGAGATTAGTTGTTTTTCTAAATAAATGAAAAAGGTTAAGATTATGATGCTTATATTTTAGGTGATCCTGCCTTTAATGTTTATGCTATTGACCTTATCACATAACAATTTTGTATAGATATAATCCCTTTTCAAAAAACATGGTTAGCAAAGATATATGCTTTAAGACCCAAAGTCACAAAATGTGTCTAAACTTGTTTTTCCTAGGTCTAAAATAGTTAAATAATCTTGAAAAATGGCCCTATATGATCCCTATTTTTCTTTCAAAATAGAAAATGACCAAATTGACCCTATAGGTTAGAAGTCAAAGGACATTTTTTGTAGTTTTGATAGGGATTTGTAATGTTGTGACTGTAATTACAATATCATGACTTACAGATCAATACTATGAGTCTTGAAGTTATGGTTTTATAGACAGTCAAGAAACTATGATATTTAGAAAACTATTCGCTATAAGTGTTAAACAGAATCATAGATTGTCATGCAAAACCATAATTACTAGTGTAATAACATGATTCATGAAGTCATGGTATTGTGGTTGAGTAAAAACCCACCAAAAAGATACCATTAACATTTAAGTTAGATGATTGACACAAAATTATGACTTTTAGGATAAAACCACAATTTCAATATCATGAATACCAGTGTAAAATTGCAAGTTTCACATATGCATGAAAATTTTCAAAAATCCATCACCTATTCTTGTCCAATTAGACTTGTAAGCTTTCAAAAACACCATTAATAAGGAAAATGATCAAATTGGGAGTGTTAGTCCCACTTTGGTCTCTAAAATTTAGTATGAATTATAATTAATATGTATTTGAGATCATTCAATTAATCTAAATCTACTCAAAACATCAAAATACCTAGGTAAGATCTAGAGCCATTAAGACCAAATACAAATAGATGAATAAACTATTCAAACCAACACTTGAATCTTAAATATAATTGATCCAAACCATGATTAAATGGATATAAAACAATAATATTGTATTGATTACCTTAGACTCAAAATTTTGAAATTATGTTACTTGATCAAGAATGTTGGATGCTGGATTAGATTTACATTGACTTAGTAGATTACTGATAGATTATGTGTGCATGAATACTTTATGGATTCATGAGTTTCATTGATTTTGATAGATAGGTTTTAGTTAGTTGTTAATTAGTTTATACATGGATAAATGGCTTTCTTATTTATATTTTTGAGGGAGGAATCAATGGTTGAAATTCAAAGTTAGATTATGAGAGATCTAAGGTGGAGGATTATCAAAGGAATATAGAATTCCTTGGAAGCCTCTAGATTTAGAGGCTTATAGAGAGGAAGAGTGATAATAGATAGGATTATAGAATTGGAGGATTATATAATCCTCTTAGGGGTTAATTAGGATTAAGTATGGGATTAGATAAGGATTAGGTAGGTGATTAGGTACTAGGGGTGTAGGAGAGCCTAGGAACAGGCTAGTAGGTGGACCATGGGAATTTAAAATTCCCAAATAATAGATAAGTGGGCATTATGATAAGATAGGATATGATTAAGGTAATTAATGAGGAATTAGGATAGGACTAACATTAGTAAATTAAGATAAGGTGATTTTTGGATGACATTAGATGAGATAAATTATATAAGTGGAATTAGTGTTGACTAATAGGAATATTAGTGAAAATGAATGAAGCAAGTGGATTTAGGTGCATACATAGAGCATAAAAGAGGAGAGAGAAGGAGTGAAGTTGAATAGTCACAAGGCCAAATGTCAAGTCTTTGAGATTAGTTATAATTAAATTATAATAGTTGGGAAACAATTCATGAAGTTATCTTGGGCATGTGTCAATCACAAACATGATATATTCCTGAAGTTGATGAAGGGGCACTTCATGTCCTTCTTGAAACTACCCTTCTCAATAAATATTCCACTTAAATTATTGGAAATACCTAAGAAGTTATTTTCACATATCTTATGACTTGAGAAGGTGTAAATATGATTAGTGCAGGTCTCAATATGCTTATCTAATTGATTATCTTCCTATTACCACATGTTTCTTACCTTTTTACATTCATTAATTAGCCTTCTAATCTTTAATTTCCAAGCTTTTCACTTAGATAAACTAAACATATTCAAGGAGATTCATTATAAAGGTGTGTGAACCATTTCAATACCTATTTTTTTCTTAGTCAATCAGTCAGACCTCAAAAGATTCAACATCACAACTTTCATCTCAAACTTAGGTAATCACCTTGCTTTCTCATTATCCTATTCAGACTGCCTATAATGACCAACCTAAAAAATAGGTTTCTAGGCATGACCAAGATGATAATTAGGTATGAGGAGTTATAACAAGCCTCTACACACCTCCCACAATGATTTTCACCTATACATTCCCTTCTTCAACTTCAATTCAACTCAAAACTTGACAAAAAATAATATTAAGCATGTTTGTATAAGTGAAAGCATATAATGACTAAGTGATGAGGAGCTTAAGAGAGTCCTAAGAATGTAAAAATCATCTTCTAGGTCAATTGACCACTTTTGGATGCATTTCCCACCATATTTTCTTTATCAAATTCTTGAGAGGGATTTATGAGGGGTTTAGGTTACCCAAGTTGTTAATGATGATTCATAAAATTTAGATATCAATCCCTAAAATAATTAAATTGAGATCAATTTTAGGACCCCCCTCAAATATCCCTAGATATTTGAGGCACCATACACACTATCCGTACAAATATGAGCAAAAGAAATTGGCTCCTTGAGCCCTTACTTGTATCTTGGGTAACCTTGAGACAAATTTAGGCCAAAAATGGACAATTCAAGTTATGCCTATAAACCACTAAGTTAAATAAACTTTATACTCTCCCTTGAAGGCTTCCACACTATTTAGTGAGATCATATGGTCATATGAATGAATTTAGGTACCTTGAGGGTTTAGGTGTGTTTCTAGGCCTAGTATACCTAAAATATATTTGAATATATATGACCACTTCTGAGTGGTGATGGTAACTATATATGTTTATTAACCTTTATTAATCCTAAATTCAATCTTATACATCATTAAAAAATTATTCAAGTCTCTCCCTTTCATCATATCACCATTCATGTATATTAGTTCTATAGACTACATGACTATGAAGTAACCTCTATTTGAGATAAAACAAAGGACACAACCCCCTTTTATATGATAAAAATGAGACCATGGAGGTTTATATTTGGTCATGAGGACATTTTTTTATAAATTTTCAAAACTTTTTCATGGTTTAATAGCCTTCAACATCTCAAATTCCCAAAATTAGCTTCTAGGTTATGATTGTGTATAGGATATTTAGGTAGAGTTTGAACTTATTCTATCTTCACTTGAGTCATAGTTTTTTAATAATAAATTTATGATTTGAGAAATACCTTAAAGTATTAAAATATCCACATAAACACCGCTTCAAACTTTGGGGATTCCTTAAGTCACTTGGGTAGAATGTATGCTTGTGTGTGTTCTCTTAAGACCGATCTGCCAATGTAGTATTCCTAGATTCAATTAGATTAAGATCCTTTACCCAACTCTAATATATTCAAAATTCATTTTTTAATTTTATATAAACATGGTATTAACACTATGGAAGGGATACCTACATGGTCATCCATAATTTATCTCTATCTACTACCCAAGCTTTCACCTTTTATTAACTTGAGGTTAGTCTATTACCTTAGTCAGTCTCTAGGTGTCAATTAGGGAAATCAAATGAACCCTATAGGTCGTGATATATCTCAAATAATTATAATTCACACCTTTTTATCTCTCCTTAGGTCACTAGGATCATATCACACATGAATGCATCCATTCTTACCTTGAAACTATGCTCTTATTCCTTTGTCATCAATACATTGTAGTTGAGAATGTGGTATGAGGTTATTTTTGGCCTAATGCATTGTAGTTTAGTGAGTTTCCTCATTGGAAACTTGATTTAGTTAGAAAATAGTCAACCATCCTCTTCTATTTACTAAACAAATTTATTGTAGAAAATTAGGGTGTTCAATCATTGGCTTTGTCAGATGCTTATCTGGTTGTTTAGGTCAGATCTACACTTGTTATAACTAGGCACAAACCTAGACTAATCATGTAGCACTCAACATTTTATACTCAAATACATTGGCATAATTTCACATAAGGTACAAGCCTTATGTTCTCACTCAACTCATAGTAGAGAAATGGTTAGGTCTTGCATTGGGCTAGTTATGTTATGGTGTAACCCATCAATTGGTGTAAACCATTGCTTTGGGTGGAGTCTATTGATCTATAGGTGCATATCTTATTTGATGAACTAGTCCTAGTCATAAGAGTGAAAGCCTATATATTATTGGTTCTAGGTTTTCAAGGGTACATACCTTTGGTTTTATAGACTTAGTGTCATTTGATGCTAATACAGTTCAAAGGGAATGATCTATACCCTTGGTTCATGCTTAAGATAGTGTGAGTCAGTAGGGGAATTCAAGATTGGGTGCATGAATTATCCTATACGTAGGATAATATGCAAGTCTATGGGCATCATAATTTACATAGATTCTATTAACTGACTAAAATGAAAGCTTACTTTTAGCATTTATATATGAAAACTAACTATTAACACCATTACAAACATTGAAAAAATGATTCACATTCAAGGAATATGATCATAACCATACACATCAGATCATGATTCATTTAGTTCAATGTCATTATTCACTAAATAAGGTGATAATAAATAGAATACATATCAAATGAAATAGAACACATGCTCATTTAAAAGTGCTAACAACTGAAAGATTCACAAGTAAGCTTGGGTACTACAATGTGGATCCTCAAAGGTATCCAAACTAAAACCTAAGTTCTAATAGTGAACATAACATCTAGAATCAATCTTGTAGGGATTTTATACTCTAACTCACCTCCTCTTCTAACTTGATTAATCTTATATTTATATTACTTAGGAGCATCTTAGTGTTAGGGTGAAAGGAACATGCTCAGGGTTGAGCTATTGTTGGATGCAATCATTCTACCAATTTTACTACTTTACTCCCATCGTGTCATGATCATCATGTGTGGCTAATTCCTAATAATGTTTAAATAATTATGGAGTTGGTTAGCCACCTACTAGTTTCTACCAAAATATGACAAAATAGTAATCATATTAATTGATTTCCTCATACCCAAGTGTCTACTAAGTTGGTGTGGATCCTATACTTAGATAGATTTGGGGCCCAACATTACCCCATACAAAATTACTATTCCATCCTCAGACTTGTCTTTCAATTCTTTAGTCCTATATAACTATAGTGCATTCTCCTTTATCTCTACACTAAATTACTCAAATCCATTGATGGTGAGCATGAGTTCTTCATTGGTGATATCAATCTTCATAGAGGCAATACTGAGTGCAAACATGTTTATATTGTATAACTCTTTCCTAAAGGCCTCTAGCCTTTTTTTGCCTTCATAACCCCTCTATATATGATTAGTCCTTGATCCTAGGCCATCATTTGTAAATCATGAAATAGTTCTTCTAGGTCCTACTCTTAGGTTTTTTTTTGGGCACTCAAGGTATTGACTTATGCCATAATCTATACATGCTCAACCCTGTTAGTAGTGTATACCTTCATCATTTTCCCTCTTTAAATTTTTGAGGTGAGTTTTTATGACTAATACTTGGTTGAATAAGTTGTAAAAGATAGTGTTAGCCACATTTTTTCCCTTTTGAATCCATGCAAAGAGGTCTTCCACCTTTCAAGCCTTATAGCTAGCTATTATTTTATTTTATTATAAGGTTCCTCTTCTTCTAATTATAGCCCCATCTTCAGCCTTAGAAGAATCTACTCCAATAACACATATACCTTATTGACCTCTAAAATATTTTAAGTGTCAACACCATCCAAGAGGGATGGCTTGACTTCCTTGATGTTTTTAGATAGTTGTTGTAATTTGAGCTTCATGGCCTTTAGCTCTTCCTCTACTTCTAGCATGATCTTCTTCCACTTTAAATCCCTAACATCATTGATGATATTCTTCCACACTACTTCAGAGGCCATCCAAATTAGCGCATTGGTCAACATGACTAATTTCATTATGTGGGGGTTTATTGAAAAGGAATCATGCCCTTTTTATAGTTGATTTACACCTACCTTTTATGGCACCTTCAAATGAGGCTCATCCATATAACTATAAAAAGTAAATAATAGATACTAGCATTTATTTATTATGGATATTTTATGGGGCATGCACTCTAACATATAGTAGTCCTCATCGGTTAACCCCTTATGTGCCTTTCCCTTAGGCTTGGATTGATGCCCTCTTCTTTAGTGATGTCAAGATCCATCTATTCTTTTTCTTTAGTGCCAATGCTCTCTTTAACACCTTCCTCTAAGGTCTCTTCATTTTTATCCTATAGGGGTTATTTTAACTTATCCCTTTCATCCACTTCTTCTTTGACACTACCATTTCCCTCTTATGTCTATTGGGTTATTTTGTGCTCTCTATTTGTTCTTTCAAGGCACTAGTATCACCTTCCTTGTCTCTAGGTGCCCATTCACTACTTGGGCATGCCTATGGTGCAGATTATTCCACTATGTTGGTGGGGGTGCTAGGTGCCTTTACTAATATTTCTTTCTTTATTTTTATGCTTATAGTAACCTTGTTTCTTCTTTTGCCTTCTCAGTCGTTTCCTCTTGGGACCTCTTTCTATCGACCTTCCTCTTTTTGGCCAACACTAACACCTTTTCTTATTTGGCCTTCCCTTTTTATTCTCAACACTCTGAATATCCTTCTGGGTCATGCACTTCTTCCTCATGGCATACATTTTCTCTTCTAATGATATCACCTTTAGGATTTCAACCTCACTCATCCCCATTTTCCTTTATGTTTCTCTCTTTTCCTCTTTAGATTGTAGGGGTCATGTATTAGGTTTTGTGGGTGAGGTGCTTGATGGCTTTTCTAATCCTCTAAGCATAGTAGTAGTAACACCTTGGAAAGCCTCCTAAACTTATATTATGTTGGGTTCTTCTTTTTATACTACTTTTTGGATTATGTATACTTTCATCCTTCCATCTTCTTTTTCATCCTCCATTTCTTTACATATCTACTATGATTTCATCTCCTCATGTACCTTCTACACCTCCATCTCTACCAAGGTTATCATGGGAATTATAAATGTCCCCTTGGAATTCTTATTCTTCTCTCTTATTTTGGGTAAATAAATTTCTATCATGAAATTCATGTGCCTCTTCTTTGGGGCTGAGGGGGTGGCTTCATTATGAGAAGTGATCTTCAATTTAATGTACTATTGTATCTCCTCAAGTGTCTTCCCCTTCATATTTTGGGGATACTTCTTCACTAATACTAGCATCAACTTCCCTTAATTACCAATCTAGAAGGGGAGGTCATCATACTTATTAGGTCATACACCCTTCTTACTCAGCTTCATATCATAGTATAACATGTAGATGTGATCAAGTATGACTTCCTTTTAGAGGGGATAGATGTCAGTGTGATCTGAGTCATCCTATTCATCCTTGGTCACTTTCTCCCTTAGGTGAATATATTAGTACCACAACCTACTCTATTTCAAATCCATGGCCTTAACTAGGATGTATAGCTATTGTGCATTAGAAAGTATTCAAAGAACATCCCTAAAGTATTTGTTTACAAATGCATAATGGATATTTAGATAGCTAGATTTATTTCAATATGTGACTACCAAGTATAAAAAAATACCCTAAGAAAGCTCTTTAGGAATGAACCATTCCTCTCTAAATGATTTGATGTATTGGGCAAACCACCCCATCATGTGGGTCTTATACTTCTAGGAGAAGGTAGGGGTAGGTGAAGTTTTAGTATTTTAGTTGGGGATTCCTTGTGCACCAAGAGGACGTAAAATTTATCCTCATAACCATTTAGCACTCCAATCTCTTTCATGACAATAAAGATCAGAATCTACCCCCTTTAAAAGGTCTCACATGTTGTATGACATTCAAGCACGTTCTTCACCATTTCCTCCACTATGAACTTTATGATGTTAAATTTGACCCCTTATGACATGTGGTAGGTGATGCATAGGTAATTCCTAATAATATCTATCCACCAACAATCAAGGCATAATTTTAAACTTATTAAGTGCAAAACTACCATTATGCTAAGGTCCTTGATGTCTTTGATTAGGAATGCAAAACCTCCCTTTTAGTACCCTACGAGTTTCACAACCCTTTCCACCTCCACATCATCTACCATCATCAAGTGGATGTCTGCACCCAAGTCATTGCTATCAATTATTCTACCAATTATTATTGATAAAAACTACATGTACCTCCCCAAAATGTAGAATTAATCCTCATATACTTGTAAGAGGAGGAACTACATGAGTTTCTCTAGCTTCCCAAAACATGGTAACTCATATAGATGAGTTATGCTGGTGGTCATCAGTTATCCATGATAGAGACATCGAATAATGTTGTGCCTATTTTAATCTTTGCCCCTATATCTACCACCAAGTCTTGTACTATATCTTATGTATTTCTTGAGATATGGTTGTTATATTCCTTGAGCTAGTAGGTGTGTGAAAAGGATGCCTAGATTTCTCCTACCAATACCTCCTTAGGAAACTTCATCTCTTAGTATGAATTTTTTTCAAATGCCTTCAAATAAACCTTGATGACTCTAAATACTTATGTATGTCATTTATTATTCTTCTTCTTTGAGACTACTTGTTATATCACTCACACCTTTTTGGTATCCTTATATGATTGGGTGGGCCATAACTCATTCATTTCTTCCCCATCCTAAACTAGCTAGTGTTGAAACATGATCTATTTACTTTGTTGAAGCCTATAATTTTTGTTGGTACTCCTCATAGTCATGAGATCTCTAGCTGTGACTTTGGTTCTCAAGATTCATTTTTTGTAAATGGTATCTTTGGTGTCACTCCTATTTTTTTTTACCTAGTTCTTGCACAAATTGTGCCTCACACTTCTCTATGCTAATCTCAAAGAGAGTGCATAGTATAATTTTCTTGATTTAACTCTAGTTCATTGGTTTGGATCTAGTTTTATTCTCTAAGTTCAAATTAACTTCAAGTTTGTAACCTAAAATAGTTATCCCTTTATTGTTATATGCCTATAATTCAGATACTTTGTTATTTACAAGTGATTAATGGTGTGGTGGCACCTAAAATTCTTGGGATTTGCCAAAACCCATGAAATCTAAAAATAATTACTACCATGTATGCATTTAATATGAATCTTTGTGTCTTTATTATCACCTCAATAAATTATCCTAATAGTATTTTTAGTGAAGTGGTGTGTAGTTCAAATGGTCAATTCTTGCCTCACTTTGGGTGGATGCCAATTTATCTTGATGATGTTTCTCCTATGGTTTTTTTAAATTTTTGTGACCTTCACCTTCCTTATGGAAACCTAGGCATAGTTCCTAATATGTGCATGATTTATCCTCCATGGTTTTATTTCCTCTTCCTATTATGTTTCCATTTTAATCATTCTTTCCTATCTTAGTCAAATTTTCTATGCTTGCATCCCTTGCTTTGACTTGTCCTACCCCATATAAATCCCTTGTACTGGTCTTCTAGTGTGTAACTCACTAGGTGTATTGCATGCATATTATCTTATGTGCATGAGCATCTTGTTCATCTTTATTCATCACTTGGTAATCTTATTTTCAAATTTTGGCAAGTTCCATGTACTTAGAGACTTAGGTGTCTAGATGTAGGTTCTTAGGAAGTAACCTCACTCGACTCACTTGACTAGTATTATGGGTGGAAGTATCAAAATAATCCTTTAATAGTCCTCATAACACCTTTATTTGTAAATCTTGTGCATGAAGATCTGGTTCACCTCATGTCTAAATCTTGAAAACTTTACACACCCATAACTTAGGTGTCTAGCCTCAAACCCTTAAAAAGACCTAGCTAGAATTATGCATGAAGGCACCAAAATATTTTTATCAGTAGGCCTCAAATCACTAATTATTTTCTCATCATTACAATAACATAAAACAAATCAAATCATAAGGAACTATTTGTCTTACACCAAACTTTATTTTGGTCACATAATATAACTAACTCATGGTTAAGATGTCGGTGTCTAATGGTACAAGTGACATCCTACTACCTATAAGGATTTAATTAGTTTCCATTGAAACACCTAGGAACATCTCAATTGAAAATATGTATAGATTTCATGCTCTAGTCTCTAATATGTTATGGATGACATATGAACCCATCCACCTTATTTTGCCTAGGTGTTTAAGGTACTTAGATTCATAGAGTAAGACTAATCATCCTTCAATTAGTACCTTATTCTTGATATACTTGTCATGCCATAGATTTTGGTGTACCTTATCTATATGTTGGATCCACCTTTCCTAGGCATAAACATCATCTAAACATTCCAAATCCTCTATACTTACACTCAATGATTCTTGATCATCCAATCGACCAATTCACATGATGTAAAATGATGGCACCAAGAACTTAATTGGTATAATCACCTCAATGCCAAACACTAATTGAAATGGTGTAGCCTTATTTAGGCACTTTTAGGTTGTATGATATGCCCATAACACTACTAACACTTGATCATCCCAATCTTTACGAACAACATCACATATCTTCGTAAAGCACATCCCTAGGATCTTGTTAAATGCCTTAGCTATGTCATTTTATTGGGGATGATAAGGCATTATGGTGTGCCATCATATATTTTTTAGTAAGATTTTCACAATTTCATTAATGAAGTGTGTGCCTCTGTCACTAGTCAAGTTGAGTGGGCATTGTTGGCCAATTTTGGCCCACATATGAAGATTTTGCATGGTTGATGAAATAGTGGATCAAAGGCTTAGAAAATGGGTATAGGATTGAAAAGTGGAAAATACCATGTAGTTATCATCTATTTCAAGCATTCATAGAATTAACTAGGTTCCACAAATCTTAAGAATTCAAAGGATTAATATGGAAAAGTTTAAAGACCAGACAATCACCAGGTTATCTTCCAAAAATAAATGGACCGGCTATCTTATGCATTTAATAAATGTACCTTAGAGAAATTTGTAAGTTAAAAGAATATAGTTCCATAGATTTCTTCATGCTAGGTCATATATTGCAAATTTCATGTCCATGTAAGCTTTCTAGATCAAGTTATGGAGATCCAAAGCTAGACCTATAGTATAAGATGTTCATGCAAGTGTCAAGTTTTAGATTCTCAAAATTACCATTTAGTTTCAAAAGGCCTTAATGAGTTAAAATTTAATTGAGATCGAATTACCCATATGATCTTGCATATTGACAAGAAAGATCCAATGATTCATGATGGAGTCAAACTAGTCAAAACGACCCTGGGTTAGATCCCTTTAAAGAGATACAACTTGGAAAAGATATGATGGTGTGTATCAATCAATCTAAGATCTGATGGTTCATGTTCACTGATAAGAAGGTGGGTCTAAGCTAGATCATTGACTAGCACTCAATCATATCGATAATCCAATAGTGTGTAGATTCTGATAGGAAAGTGGCCCAATGAGATCTATGGCTCATGTTACTTTGTACATCCTGATCCAATAGTGTAAAAACAAGTAAAAAGGTCAATTAGATCAAGAGGCCACCATGTGGCATAGACATGTAAAGTAATAGACTGATAGTGGATCATGAGTGTAAATGTGGAGCTATCAAGTGGTACTATCTCAGATAGAGTTGACAAGTCAAGGATATATCTAAAGGCTTACATTAACTCATACCATTAAGATTAGATAGTGCATGGATATGGAAATGATTCAATAATTTAAGTCATTATTAATGACCAATGAAATTAAAAGTCAAGAAGCTAAGGGACTTCATGGAGATTGAACACACAACCAAGGTTGAACTAGGGCAATATTTTCAAAGGTCATCCTACCACCATTGAAGCTTGATCCAATACCATAGAGTAGACATAACCATGTACTAAGGTATAAATAACATAAAAGGACTACCATTAAGGCTAAATATAGCCATTTAGTTCATAAATTTGTATCAGGTAGGGTTATTTCTATAACTATGTTTGCCATTTTAAGAAGGATCCATTTATATGGTGAAATTTTGGTTACTATAGAGACATAATAGGCCTTTTTAGACCTATTTGGATATATATAAAGGGTATTTATTCTATAGGTCTACATTAATTTGACAACTATAGGAAAACCAATGTTTTTGGATTGGTTTTCCACCTATAGAATGGACCTATGATCCAGACATGGAAATGGAGCAAATACATGATTAATGCAAAGGGTCTCATCTATCAACATGGATCCATCCTTAAAAAAATAGGTAATAACTACCCTTCATGGCATGGCATTATCAATTTCAAGATTCAATGATTTTATCCTCATGAACACACCAAATGGACTTAGGGTCCCAAGGTGGCAAACTAGCAGTTAGAGAAGTAGTTAATAGGATTAATTCCATTCAAAAAGACTTTGTCACTAAGCATAACATGCCCTTGTCTTCTAGTGTGATTTCTCAACCAATGAGAGGAGCTCGAGGACTATTGGAGCAAAACAAGGTTAGCTTATTGATAAGGATTAATCCTTATTAAATAAAGGCATGCATGCAAAAAGTAGCTAATGAATTGCTATCACATGTCTTGGTGATTAGGACCCTTTCTCCACTCTCTAACATATTGTTCCCATAGATCTCTCTCCCTTTCTACTATATATAGATGCTTTTGAGCCAAAAAATGTATCCTTATTTATCCCTCTGATCCCTCTCTTAAGCATGACAAGATGGAGCTTGTAACCTATTGAGATGAATATAAGACTATTTTTCATTTTTCATTATGATTATCTAGTGTGTTTATGTCAATTGATTTGCATGTATGGTAGATATTTTCTCCCTTTCAAGTCTTGATCTCACCCAATCAGTGGTCATCTTGTTATGCAGGTCATGTTTAGTGTTTTACATATTTTGATTGAAGCCTGTATATGGATATTGTGACTGGTTAGTGTCTTACATTAGACCTCTCCATCATTTCCTTTATATTTTGATCATTTGGTAGACCTCTTCATTAAATATTGATGAATGACACATATTTATAATCCTATATCTAGCCTTGTGTTTATTTCAATAGTGTTTTTAGAATCAAGCAGAGTAGATCAACCATCATTTAGGTGCATCACCATTATTAGGTTAGGTTTCCATTTCATGTTATCTCTCTCCCTTTTACCAGGGAATTAGTAGGTTTTAGTAGTGAAAATGAGCTAAATGATGCATCATAGGGGCTAGCCTCATTAAAAATCCTAGAGGTCTAACCCTATTATAGGATACTCATAGCCTAGGGTTATTCTCATGTTGAGCTTGATTTTGTTAAAAGACCTAAACAATTCCTTACCTAGCTAGGGTGAAATATATATCTCCAAAAGACACCCATAGTGAATTATGATATTCACCCATATTAACCTTATAGTTATGATAGCTATGTAGTTTTTGGTTGGTGTGGCCTTAGCCCACTTGGTGAAATAGTCAATCACTACTATAATGTATCTTATGCCTATGCAACTTACTATGGGAGTAATCGGTCCAATAAAACCAATGGCCCATTTTTTGAATGGCACCTATGTAAGAATGGGGATAAGAGTAATCTAATCCTAATGGTTGGGATTCCATCTACACTAGTATATGTTACATGCCTTGGTGTAATATTTCACATCCTAAAATAGACTTGACCAACACAAGCTTGACTATAATACCTTACACACCATTGCATTTATAGCTCAATGGTCTCTTGATATCCCCTCATGTGAATCATGTAATATAGAGTCCCTTTAATTTTCTAAGACACATCGGCATAAGACCTCATCTCAACCTGGTTTGTATAGTTCCACACTAATAATCTAAAAAGGGGTAGCACGAACTACATATTTTTTTCTTTGGTTTTTATTATTTGGGGCATAGATACAGATTTTAATATATCATCTATCTCTACCAATTCCTTAGGGGTGTAATATAATTTGTATATTTATACATCTGACATGCCATCCTCAATAGGCACTATTGTATCTCCAAAATTGATATGAGATAAATGGTCTAGGATTGAGTTATATTTTCCAAGCTTGATGACAGATAAGAGTTGTATTTATTCAAACATAACTATCTATCTACAAATTTGACCATGGATAATATGATTATTCATGAGGTACTTAAGTACCTCATGGTCTATGAATAATATGAATGGGGTTGCCAATAAGTACTATCTAAATTTTTATAGGGCATAGACCATGGCAAGTGCCTCATGCTTAATTATATAATTCTATTTTATTTGTGTCAACTTTATACTTGAAAATTAGATGGGATGATCCATATTAAATTTATTGGGTTGAACCTAAATGACACAAATTACAGATCTAAAAGAATCAACATGGACATGAAATGGGGTTGTCTAGTTAGGAAATTGGACCCTAATAGAACAGGTCATCCTTGTGTAAGAGCTCCTATAGTGGTGTTATAATTTTTGCATAGATCCTTATGAATTTCCTATAATATCTATAATGGAAATAAAATGTGAAAACATCTTTCTACATTGAAGAGGTCTAGAGCTGAATGATTATTCCAATCTTTGTGGGATAGATGATCAAACCATATTTATAGATGATATGCTTGAGCAAGGTTTTGAAAGGTATCATGAAGATGTAGTTCTTTAGGATTAAGGATATTTTTAGATATATACACATTTCAAACATTATATGTAGGTTATCATAATGGTTCGTTATGATCCCATACACCATCCAGTCATCTAGGTATACTTAGAAGAACTTGTGGATGAAGTCTTTAAATGTAGTGATCACCACTCTGGAGAACATAGTTGGCACATTATTGAGTCCAAAGTATATAAAATTATAATAAAAATATCCCCATTTAGTTTCAAACGTTATTTTGGGCTTGTCCTCCTCTTCAATTTGGATGTGTGGTATCTAGAGAACCCATTAGTGAGGGTATAGGTCTCATAGCTTGCAATGCCATCCAAGACTTTGTTAGTGAATGGAGTCAAGAAGGGGTCAATGATGTAGGTGACATTCAACATTATATAATAGATATAAATTTTAATATGCCCACCATTATTGATGTTAATCACCATGTGGATTACCCACACAAACTCTTACATAGGGTAAATAACACCTATGGTCAGCATTGCATCGATCTTTGTCTTGACCTTGGTGTGGAGGTTGGGATTCATTCTATATGGGTGCTTGTTGATAGTTCTTATGTCATCTACTAGTTTTATACCAATTTTACAAATAAATGGGTGGGTTATCTTCATGTCTAAATAGTTTTGAGGGAATAAGTCTTGAAACTCCTTTAGGAGATTCACATTTTATGTTATTTTTACATTAGACCAATAGGTGCCTAGAGTAGCCACATTTGGTTATCCTTTTGTGTTGATGTCTACCTTGATGGTATTTAGTGGTGCATGGTATGATTCAATATTTTCTTGGTCTGAGTCCTAAACTTGTCAAGTTTCCTCAGTTTTCTCTATGAGAAGATAAGTTGGGTCTTATTCACGAAGAGTGTTATCATTTATTTAGCATATGAGCTTCCTCTTGCCTATCAGGGTTGTCTAGTAGGACTCCTTCCAAGTTTCATCATATTATTTGATCAAGTAACTATTGATTACTTATTCGTCAAATAAATTTAGGAGCACCAACCCTTTTGCCCCAAACATGTCTTTTAGGCACTCCTTGAGGATTGTGGTGTCTTCAAACACTTCCCTCCAAATTACTTGTAGTGGTTCGATCAACTCCAAGTTATGTGAGGAAAAGGAGAAGGTGTGCACAAAATTATCCTTAAAGTCATCCCACTTAATTATTTCACAATGCATTTCATTAACCACATACCATGCTTCTGTCCATATCTTTAGAGTTCTATAGAATACATGTATCCATTATTTCTTTAGGGCAATTTCACTATAGTTAGTTCATGTATATTCATATAAGTGCACATGAGATATGGGATCATAGTTACTATAGTATTCTAATATATCCAAGTCTTCATTACTTCTCCCAAATCTAGTGCATATGGCTACTTTCACATCTTGACAGGTTGGAAAGTTAAGCTTTTATGCTTCCCACCAATGAGTGGTAGTGATCCTTATTGTATACACTAGTGAACCCATCTTCACTATTTATTTGTGGATGCATGATTCAAGGTTATGGACATAATTTTCTACTGGGTTGATCCATTCGAATTTTGGGAGCACCATAAGTTCACCTTTTTTCATTTGGTATACTCTCTTTTTTTTCTTCTTATTGTAAGGGACCCATATTTTTAGGGTACAATAAATCTAGGACCAACCAATCCTTATAGATTTTGGTACCTTTGTGTGCACCAAGCATCACCTATGACTAATGGCCTCATTGTATTCTTTGAAACATTAGTCACCAGAAATATTAGTGGTATTTGAGGTTGATTATCCATCATCTGAAAAGATCACTCCTTAATCAATGGGGTTGAGATTCTCGATGCCTTATGTCATGATGTTATATATATGGTTAATTTCATCCTCAAGATCAACAATCTCTACATAAGGGCATCTTTGGTCACTTGAGAGGGGAATCACTACCCTTCCATTGCCATTTTCAAAGGTCTTGTATTGATTCTTTAAATGCATATGGACATTGTTTGTGTAGCACCATAGACTTCCCAAAATCATTGGAAAATTATCTTATTTTGCTAACTCAATTACTTCAAAGTTAGCATAGAATTTGGCACCCATAATTCTACAATGGCACCCTTAAAATTTTTGATTAGTTTCACTCAAGTCTTATTGGCCATAAAGAGTACATGGGGAGAAGGCCTCAAGGCTAGCTTACCCATCTTTTCTTATGTATTCTTTTTGAAGAGATTGACCTTGGTACCTATGTTGATAAGGACCTCAAAGGTAGACCATCCATGGAATTCACCAGGAGTTCTTGGTCATACTCCATATTTTAGGTATGCCTAACCTCATGTTCCCTTTCCATTCATGGCATAACAACTTCAATTGACCATTTCCTTATATGTTCTAAAATTAACTTATTTATTAGGGGTAGCATCCCTTACATTTGTAGGAATTATAAGATATATATTAGCTCTTATAAATTAGGCTTAAGACCATCCTATTTGTTATGCGAGGTGCCAGATATTGCCTCTATGTCTCATGTTAGTTAGATCTCTCCTTGTAGGTTCTAGATCATAATCATATCTTATTATAATATGTATTTTTAGCATATAGGGTCCAAGTAAGGCACAAATTTGGGCTTAGGCTACATTATGCACTTATTTTAACTCTACCCCTCATATTCCAAGTGTAATTCTAGTACTGGTGTAATTTTACATTGAGTAGTGAGTCCACTCTAAGTAATTTCCTATACTTTGATTGGCTCCATATAGATTGGTTGCACCTTTGGAGTCCATTTTTCTACTTTAGACTCACGCTTGATAATTCTTGCACCCTTGTATACACTAGGCTTGCCTTGGGTCAAATTAATGTACAATTTGGGGCATTCCTTAACCTTATGAGTTCCTTAATAATACCCACATGTTATATGTGTAGGATAGTCATGATGATAGTACTCAATCAAACCACACTTGTAACATGATCATGATGGGAATGTTGCTCTATCACATCCACCACCTCACCCTAAGGCACTTCTTTGTATCCCATAGCTTGAATTATATAGGATATCATGCTCATTTCCTTGGGCTCCTTTCCCTCTTGAAACTGCTATTGCTTACAATGTGCCTCTCTCCATGTTATTATGCATCTCATCCATTACACAGTAATCAACTATGATATGATTATAGGCATCACATAATTGGTAATAGGTGGTTGTGTTGACCTGACTAGCACATTATAGCAAAGTATAACTGATAACATCAAGCACCTCATGATAAACCTCATAGCTAAGAATCAATGTGTGCACATTCCTTCAAGGGTATTTATTCCTATTATGGCCTTCCATCTCATAGTCAATGCACCATAACCCACTTTGAGCATCTTGTTATGATCTAGAGGTCAAATTTTGTAGCTGGGAGGCCATAGATACAATCTAAACCTATATGAAATGGATAATTCTTATGTCAATGCTCCTGACTACCTCAGGTTTGAGCACAAAATCAAGTGCTTCTTGAGGTTCTATGAATTTCTTCATGGACAATGCTCTTTAGAATGGTACTAGTAATCCTCCAATAAACCATTACACATGATAGTAAGGGTGAATATCATAGGGGAGCTTAGAAATAAGGGTTTTAAATATGGTATCATATAAGCACACACTCTTTGATAGTCATTGGTTAGTTTTTTTGAGCACAGTGATGCTCTGCTATTTAAACTTGAGTATATAAAATTATTTCAAGAATGCTTCCTCTAGGGTGTCATAATCAACCATAGCCTAATTAAGATCAAAATTTCTATACCAAATATGGGTGAAACCAAGTAGATTTGTCATGGATTAGGTTTCCTTACACTCATACTAGGTTATACCCTGAGTGCACCATTATAGTTCATATTTTAACACATGCTCAGTGACATTCTCTATGCATCAATACTTAGGTAGGTGCATGGCCATATTGTAATATATCTAAGGTGGGGGAGCAATTGGTATCTGAGGCTCTTTCCCCCTTAGTACTTATTTGAGTGGCGGTCCTCTAACCCCCCAGCCACTGGGCCAAGTACTAGTCCTATTGTTACCACTGGTGTTATGGATGATGATAGAATTATACTACTAACTAGTGATAGTGGGCCACTTTTTCTGAGCTATTGCCTAGCCTATGTATCTAACATTGGCAAGACTAGGATTTTTGCATTCATGTTTTATTTTATTGGGCTAGTGCCATAAGTTCTAAAGGTATCCTCATTTAAATCTTTATAAGGAATAACTTGTTCAATCACAAAGTTATGGTCCAATTCTGCAAAATAATCAAAGTCTATGTTGAAAATAGGGTCAGTTATCAATCTTTTATCTTCCTATGAGGGATCTAGTGCATGAGATTGTGCCATAGGTCTAAAGTGGTTAGGTACATCTGACATATCTATAATGGTCAAATTCTATAGGGACCTCAATCATTCTACACCTATCAACTATGGACTCATTCTATGGATTTAAGGTTTCCCACCTCTTAGAACTATTTCAATTCAAGTTATCCATCCCCATGCCCTTTCCACTTACTACAGGTTCTCTCAACACTTCTAAGATCTAGATCTTCTATCATCCTACACTTTTTCTTGTTATAAGCCTATCTCCTGAGCTCTTAGGTGTCAAATTTATCATCCCCTTCCATTAAACTTCACCTACACATTACCTTCTTCCTTGTTGTAATGCTCATATGTAAGATGACTTTATCATTCCATTCTCATGGTTTTAAATCCATAATCCACCATCATCTTCTTAATTTTAGTTCCAAACTCTTTCATAAACATGCCTCTATGTTCATACTAGAATTTATATTCTACTTCTTTAGGAGAGGAGTATGTTGATACTATGAATTCAAGTATGTAACTATTTAGTGCCCCTTACCACCATTTGTTTGTGTCTCTAGTCTAAGTAGCATCTAAGTTCTCAAGCCTATCTAGGTACTCATTCATCTACTTGAGGAACTTTCCATAGATTGTTAAGCATAGAATATACTGAGAGGGGGGGTGAATCGGTATATTATATATCTTATAAAACTTTCCCTTTATTAAATTCCGCTTAATCAAACATTCAAGATATGCAATAAAACTCAAACAATAAACATCACACAAGATAGAGAGAGACACCAGAGATAACATGGAAAGCCAATGTGGGAAAAACCATAGAGAATCCATCTCAAATATATTCATGAGAATAAACCCATAGGAGAACCATACCCCTTTGCCAAGTACAAACCTCAGCTACAATTCATGAGTACCAACCCACATGAGCTTCAAACCCCTTTGCTGAGCACCAACCCAACTACTATTTGTGAGCACCAACCCACAGGAGCACCAACCCCTTTGTGTACACCACACACCTATCTCTCAATGTTGTTATCTCAACAAATGATAGATCAATACAACATCTCCTTCCTCTCTCTCTCACCTTTGTTCTTCTAAGCTAGATATAACAAATACAAATCATATTCATCTCTCACAATTGCTCTTCTAAGCTAGATATTACAATATCAAATCAACCTCTCACATTCATATATACAAATGGCTTCTCAAGCCTTTATTTATAGCTTTCCAAATGACCTTTGGCCTTCCCCCTTTGTGACCCTTCAATCCTCATGGAAAATGGTGCCAATCTTGGATGACCCTTCATATTCAAGCCTTTGAAAAGTCATGTGGTGACCCTTCATGACCAAAAACATCCTTCCCACTTTTATCCTTATCTTTGGTGACTTTTCGTATTCCTTAAAGTGTGCCTTCATGAGAAATTCGCCCTTCCTCTTTTGTCTTCACTTGGTGACTCTTGGTATTCCCCAAGATGACTCTTCATGGGAAAATGCATCCCATCCTTCTTTTGTCTTTACCCCGTGGCTCTTTGACTTCTCCATGGGCCCTTCTTTTGTCTCATATGCAACCAAAAATATATTTATTAATATTAAATAAATATTAACTCATATTAGCCAAGATATATTTATTACAAACAACATTAAATGTAATGGGGCCTTTATCACCAATAATACTAAGCATTTGACATCAATGACAATATTTACAACAATCTCCTCCTTTGTTATTGATGGCAACCTCAATCTTGAAATTGCCACATCTTGTCATTTACACATCCTATCATCTAAAAACATACAGTAACTCCCCCTTACTGTAGCAACATGTACCTATTCCCTATACCTATTTTTTACACCTATACCTATACCTATTATTCTCCCCCTTTGACATCAATGGCAAAGGGCCTACCTAGAGCTAACACTTAGCTCCCCCTCACTTGATGTTGAACATCAATGGTAGGAAGTAATAAAAATTACTCCCAACTCCTCTCATTGATCTTTGAATGTGTCCTTTGATCATGCCTTTGAGAAGATATCTGACAATACATATACATTGTTCCCTGTCCTTTGAACATCTGTAATCAACTCATTTTAATATTTTCTTCTAATCTCACAACCTTTCACATGAAACTTTAAGGTGTATCGTTGATCAAATATTTGCCTTACACTCAATAGATTATGCTTATAAAACATTCTTAGTCTTGGTTCTACCATTATCCAAAATTAAAGTACCTTTTCTAGCTATCCTAGCAGTGGTTTTATCTCTAAATCTCACCGTGCCACCATTGATCCACCTTACTCTTATCTCCTATCATATGCCTCAAACATCTGATATCAATAAACCATGGCTGATCTTTATTTCTTACATGCAAAGCTATTTACACCAACATAGAATCTTCAAGTTGTTTCTTCTGCCATGAACATGTCTGAACCTTCTTCCTGATGAATGGAGCTTTGAAACTCTAATCTTTCTTCATTGAATCTTCATGAATATCCTTTTCCTTCTTTTTGAAATTGTTAGCTCTTTTTCAACATTCTAATTTCTTATGACCATAATCATTTGAAACATTGCATATGCAAGAATCATTCTAATAGCCTCAAACCATAATACTGATGCAAAATTTTCTTCAAAAATATATTCCCTCAAAAGATATACAAATTAATTTGCCAACTCACCTTCTTTTCAGGAAACATAACCAAGACCTAATAGCATCCACCATGCTTCAATTTTTATAAGTGTCTCCTTGAAGCCTAGAAGAGACACCCCACACAATAGGGTTCTAGAAATAAATCTCAGGAGATTCCCACATCTCCTCTATTTCTTCCTTGATCTTCTTGTGTTTTTATTTTAGAATCCATTTAATCATGTCTAACCTTTTTGATCTACTAACCTTATCATTTATGATGTTTTTATTTTTCTCAACTTTTGCAACTATCTTATCTTGACAAAGCTCGTACTCAAATGTAACAATCGATTCTACACAATCCTTCTTATCTGATTCTTTATCTACTATAGCAAGTAATTCATTTTCACTCTTAAACTCAACCTGATCAACCTTTACTATTTTAGGTCTCCAAACCTAAATTTGTCTTTTCTCATATTTTCTAGGGTCTCTAAATCCTTTGTAATACCATGAATATCTCTTTACTTTATTTTGGCATAATCTAGCAATATGGCCAACCTCATGACAACAAAAGCAAACAATATTTCTCATACCTTTTTCTTGAATGTGACTGAGATCTCCCTTTGACTCATTGTTTCTCCTCATACAATCTCTTATGCTATGACCAACATGATGACAAACAAAACAACAGCCATGAAAAGAATTTGAAAACTTAAAAGCATTGGGCTGCCTGATCAACTTCTTTGATTTGCCTTCAAAACCTACATCCTTCTTTCCTTGGACTAATATTTCATGACATTTCTCAACCTTGAGTATAATCTTCTCATGATTATCCTTTAAATAACCTAACTCAACCTTCAACTGATTACACTCTTCTTCTTTTGATGTTAAAATTGAATTTTCAACCTCTAACTGATTCTTAATATCCTAAATAAATATCTTATTTTCTTTTACTTCTATAGCCAACTTAGAATCCAAGATACACACCTTTTCCTTAAGATCCTCAACCATAGATTTTAACTCTTTATTCTCCTTCTTTAGCTGCTTGGCCATCTTATGCTTTTCTTTGATCTACCTTCAAGCTGTTAAACTCTTTCTGAAGGAACCTGCTCTGATACCAATTGTTAGGCATGAAATATATTGAGAGGGGGCATGAATCAGTATATTATATATCTTATAAAACTTTCCCTTTGTCAAATTCCACTTAATCAAAAATTCAAGATATGCAATAAAACTCAAACAATAAACATCACACAAGATAGAGAGAGACACCAGATATAACGTGGAAACCCAATGTGGAAAAAACCATGGAGAATCAATCTCAAATATATTTGTGAGAAAAAACCCACAAGATCACCATACCCCTTTGTCGAGTACAAAACTTAGCTACAATTCATGAGCACCAACCCATAGGAGCTTCACACCCCTTTGCCAAGCACCAACCCAGCTACTATTCGTGAGCACCAACCCACAGGAGCACCAACCCATAGGAGCACCAAACCCTTTGTGTATACCACACACCTATCTCTCAATGTTGTTATCTCAACAAATTATAGATCAATACAACATCTCCTTCCTCTCTCTCTCACCCTTGTTCTTCTAAGCTAGATATAACAAATACAAATCATATTTATCTCTCACAATTTCTCTTCTAAGCTAGATATTACAATATCAAATCAACCTCTCACATTAATATTTAAAAATGGCTTCTCAAGCCTTTATTTATAGCTTTCCAAATGACCTTTGGCCTTACCCCTTTGTGACCCTTCAATCCTCATGGAAAATGGTGCCAATCTTGGATGACCCTTCATATTCAAGCCTTTGAAAAGTCATGTGGTGACCCTTCATGACCAAAAACGTCCTTCCCACTTTTATCCTTATCTTTGGTGACTTTTCATATTCCTTAAAGTGTCCCTCCATGAGAAATTCTCCCTTCCTCTTTTGTCTTCACTTGGTGACTCTTGGTAATCCCCAAGATGACTCTTCATGGGAAAATGCGTCCCATCCTTCTTTTGTCTTTACCCCGTGGCTCTTTGACTTCTCCATGGGCCCTTCTTTTGTCTCATATGAAAGAAAAAATATATTCATTAATATTAAATAAATATTAACTCATATTAGCTAAGATATATTTATTACAAACAACATATATGCAATGGGGCCTTTATCACCAATAATACTAAACCTTTGGCATCAATGACAATATTTCCAACATAGATTTGACTTCTATGTGTCACATAAGTATCTAGCCATTGGTACACATGATTATGTAGTTCATAAAAGAAAAATTCATAAATAACATCATACAAGTGGTTCTAGACCCACTTCCTTGGTTTATATCCTCTACAGGTTGGATGCCTCAACACAAATTTATCTTCCTCTTATTCCATCTAGTGTTCTATTTTATCAAGGGAGATTCAGAGCACATTCTAGTATATTATTTTAGTAATAAAATTCAACATGGGTCATAGCAATGGAATGAAAATATTATAGAAAATTAGGGTGTTCAATCATTAGCTTTGTCTAGTGTTTATCTAGCTATCCAATTTATATCTACACTTGTTATAACTAGACACAAACCTAGACTAATCTTATAGTGCTCCAAATTTATCACTCAACTATGCTAGCATCATTTCACATAATGTGAAAGCCTTATGCTCTCACCTAAAGTGAAACAAATAAAGGACTAGGACCTACTTTGGGCTAGTTGTGTCATGGCACAACCTATTAATTGGTGCAAACCATTTATTTAGGTGGAGTCTATTGATCTATAGGTGTAGAGCCTATTTAGTGAACTAGTCATAGTCATAAGAGTGCAAGCCTATAGATGACTAGTTCTAGGATCTTAGGGGTGTGTACCTTTGGTTTTTGAGACATAGTGCCACAATGTGCTAAGGTGGTTCAATGGGAGTGCTCTATACCCTTGGGTCAAGCTTAAACTATCATGAGTTAGTAGGGGAATTAAATCTTGGGTACATGACTTTTCATATACTTAGGCTAATCTATAAGTTTGTGGGCATTATCATTTATATAGATGCCATTAACTAACTAAATTGAAATCTTACTTTTAGAATTTATATATGAAAACTAACTATTAAGACCATTTCAAACATTTCATAAATGATTCACATTCAATGAATATGATCATAACCATATACATGAGATCATTATTAATCTAGTATAACACCATTATTCATTAAATAAAGTGCCAACAAACATAATACATATAAAATGAAATATAGCACATGCTAAAAATTCTAACGACCCATAGGCTCACAGGCAAGTTTGGGCACTACAATATAGATCCTCAACGGTATCCAAACTAAAACCTAAACTCTAATGGTAAACATAACATCCATAATTAATCCTATATGGTTTCACTACTCCAAATTCCCTCCTCTACGAATTAGATTAAACTTGACTTTATATCACTTAAGATCATCTTAGTACCAAGGTGAAAGGAGCACATCAAGGGCTAAGCTAGCACTGGATGCAATAATTCCAATGGATCCACTACCTTTCTCCCATCATGTCATGATCATCACATGTGGCTACTTATCGATGATGTTCAAGTAATTCTAGACTTGATTAGTTACCTACCAATAGGCATTAAAAGATGCCAAAACAACAATCATATCAAGTTATTACCTCACACCCAAGTGTCTACTAAGTTGGCATAGATCCTATACTTAAATAGATTTAGGGCCCAAAAAACTTCATCATATGTCAATATGTGATATCTTAGTCTTACGTTGTAAGGATGAAGCCAGTTAGGCTTACATAGACCTTAATAATTTTCACCAATAGATGTTACTATGTAGACAACATCCATTCTTTGGAGAAGTTAAGGTGAAGAATCCCATTTTTAACTTACTTCAACATGCACCTATATATATTGATTGAACTAGTCTTTAATTTGCTTGACTATTTTAAAGGATTTTAAACCTTTAAGCCAATCTTGAAAACTTGTAAAAGGCTATGTCTTGGAGTCCAAATCTCTCATCAACCCACTACTTAGGAACTCTTACATAGTCTTGTAGGTGACTATTTTAGGGTTACTTAACTGGGCTTGTGTCTTAGAGATTTCACTCCATAAATGATCCTCTTGAGACTAAACCTTCAAAGGATAATTGATTACTAGGCTTTGAAGGGTTGAAAAAAACATATTATCCTTGACTTAAATCCATTCAAAAGATAATAAGCTTTACAATTTCCAAACATTACTTATTAAACTATGATGGTGTTCACTTCTAATAAATTAGGATGCTCTTGCCTATCCTTGCATGAACACATGTTAAAAATGTGTTGAAGATGATATGTAAAGGAATACAATGCTATGCAAGATTACATACATTACTTTAAAACATTATGCCAATTCAAAAAAATGAAAAAACTAAGGTGTTGGTGATGTTTAGGTAGTTTGAAGGTGTAAAAAATCTTAGTGATTGTTCATATCGTATAGACCACAAATCCTAAAACTATGGCCATGAAAATGAATCACACAATGACCCCTAACATCCACCAAGTGAATTCACTTCAACTCTCCTTATCTTGTCTATACCAACAAAAAATTAACCTCTTTTGACCTATCCAAGGGAGCAATAAGAAAGAGAAACTAGTTTTACTAAAATTGGGACCTTTTAGAGATTTTTGAACCTAAAACTAACCTCTAAGTATCTCATCACACCCTGTTTGATTATTCACACATTCTAAATCTTTCATTCAATCTATACAACAATCTAAAACTACCTTTTCTATTTTTAATCTACTTCTTTATATGTTGAACCTATATTTTTTAGTTTCAAACATGTCCTATGACATTCTATGATAGGTGATATGTTAATTTACATCTTGAAACACTTGCCCTTTCATGTATAACCATACAAATCTATTAAAATTACCAAAAGGTGGCCAAAAAAAGACATGAGACAAGGAGGACAAATATGACTGAGATTAGAACACATTATGTGACCCTAAAACAATGATTTAATCTCACTAATGACCATTTTACCCCATTTCAAACCTACAGGACCTTATTAAAAATTTGAAAATGTAGGGGGATTTACCAAATTTAACATAGGGTGAAATTTACAAAATATTTTGATAATTTATAGGGGTATCATGCCTATTATACTAAGGACCCATAGCCTTCTCATATCCTTGGGAAATGGAGTCACCTATATAATAAATTTGACATTGATATGCCTTTGAACAAACCAAAAACACACACCAAACAAAATAAGAAGTAAACATATAAAGGAAGACACCAAAACATGCACTTCTCTCTTGAACACTTAGGGGAAACACACACAAAGACACAAAGAAACACACACCTAACCTACTATGTACAATACCTCAAAATATGTTTGAGGTGGTGAAGAATTTTATTTTTCCTCAACTAGGATCAAAGACAATGATTTTAACATCATTGGTGATCTATGAAAACAAACCCTCATATGATGTATACTTTTCAATGAACACTTGTTTATGTATATAGTCAACAGAGTTACCATTTATTGGATCCTCTATTGACTACAAGTGTATCACTTGGATCTCTCATGAACACTCCATCTACATTTCCAAGAGTTTATCTAACTTCATATCTTTCTTGATCTCTTTTATGTCTATTTAATGTTCTTCACTTTCCTTCTTTGGAAACATGAAACCTTGGTCAACCTCATCTTCAACTGGACCATGATGTATTTGATGTCTAGGACCATCAAAATTATTTTATTACTACTCAAATGTGTCTGAAAGTGGTTCAACATTAGATTGAGTTTTGGATTACTCCTTAACAACACACATTTATAAATTGGATTCATTACACTCTTTCATGATTGTAACCTCATTGCCAGTGGTTTGACACTCATTCTCATGCTCAATAAGACACTCTCCTTCATCTTTATAAGTTCCATTAATAACCTTAATATCAAGTTCATTCTTCTTAGGAAGGAGAGTTGGCTTATATAGAAGACATCAAGATATACTAGTAGTTAAAACCTCATGGTAAATTATGGAACCATTCCTAATGTCTTAACATAGATTCCCATATTGAGCCTCTTTCCAAATGGTAACCAAAATATTTTAATGTTTTAACCACTTCCCATAATAAATAAACTCCCTCTAATTCATGCTTCACTAAACCAAATTTTGGGTTTTCTTAACCCAATCAACCATGAGACAACTTATCAATTGTAAAAAAAAGGTGATGTTGGTAGTTACTAATAACACCTAGGCCATACCCTAGGAGTCGACAAATAATGAGTTGGATGTTATTTAATGAATGGTACAAAAAATCAATAATGACTTCATTAGGATATAAATGTAGATGAATAACTACATCATAAGTAATTCCAACAAGAACTATAATCATCCCAAAAATTAGCCAAAAACCCTCACCTAATAGGTTTTTATAAATTAGTATCCTTGAAATAACCTTGCATAACTAGTGTCAAGTGCATAACATGATTTCCCATGGAGAAATTGACTATAAAAAGTTTTATTATGCCTTTGAGATTTTCAAAAATGAAATAAAAGAGTACGAGATGGTCCTGAATCACCTAGAATCATCTAATTCAAGTAAATCTCCTAGCACTAACATGGTGTTGAAAAGCATGGAGTTCCCTATCCAAGAGGAAATGAGCCACAGGAGGGTACTAGTGAAGTGCATACATTTTAATAGTTTCAAAGGAGTAATTATTCCCTTTGGAAAAAATAACCATGGAAGCCCCATAGGTCTAGATAAAAGGAGATTATAATATAGTATAGGACATGAAGAAGATCAAAGTCAAAATCATGCTTCATGAACTTACTTAGTCACTAAGAACTGTGATCTTCTACTAAAATCCTTGACTAAAAATCCAGCCTAGCCAACCCATGTAAAACCAAAATCAACCCACACTAATGTGCTAATTCATAAGAATAATATTGAAATTCCTCCATTCTTCTTAACCATCAAATTATTTGGGAAGAACTTACATAGTTACTTAGTGGATTGAGGGGCCTCATCCAATGTAATAATGATACACATCTATGAGAATTTAGGGTTACTCCCTATTAAATTAGATAAGGTAGTGGTTCAACTTGAAAAATCTAAGGTTAAAGTGGTGGGTGAGATACTAAATATACACATGCAGTTGGAGTTAGAGCTTAGGATTTAAAATTTCATAGACATCTAGGTAGTAGATATTCCCTAGGCCTATGACATGCTTCTCAACAAAAATTGGTCTAAAACTCTAACTGATTATATGGACATAGATGTATTTCACATGTGACTTCCCTAGAGATGTTAGATAATAAAATTAGGGTGGATAAATAGCCCTACATGAAACATGTGATAATTGAGTACAATGTTTTTAATGAGAGGCTGAACCTAGCATCTTCTAACTTAGTTTTTATATGATAAGTATGAAACCTACCAAATACAAAGCTAATAATCACATGAATTTATCAAGCTTATGGTCTCTTTACGTATATGAGGCTTATTTCAAGAAATGTAGTAGAGTTGATGCCTTGATAATAGATACCCAAGGGGGAACATCTAACATCATATAGGTTGTATTTCTCCTACAAAAATAATCTAATGGAGTATGAAACTCTAATCCTAGGATTGCATTTTACATTGAAACTCAAGGAAAATGAACTAAGAGTATTTAATGACTCTAAACTAGTGGTCAACTAGATAAAGATTACATTACAATTTAAGTTACCATACCTAAGAAGGTATAAACATAAGGATTGGGACCTAATTGAAAATTTTAGCATGTTCAATGTCATCCCTCTCCCTAGGGAAGAAAAATAAGTCACCAACTCATTGGCATATGTTGCATCAAACATAACACCTAGATTGCACTGAGTTACATTAATTATTTATGGAAATTGTCCCTTGTCTTTTTATCCCTCAAAATGTGATAAAATTTCAATTCTTTGAGGATGATCAACATAGTATTGAGTTCCTTAATATCATAGGGGTAATTGAAACATATATCATTAATGAGGTAGACAAATACAACCCTATGACTAAGTTAGACTAGGACATGATCCTTAATGTTCATGGGAATTGGATCCAAAGGGGTTAATTTCATTAGAAAAAAAATTTGATACTTTATACACCATGTTATAAACAAATCAACCCAAGTTTGAGAACCAAAAGTGATAAAATCATGAACTTCAACCCTAATGAAAACCTTCAGACCATCAATGTAGGTCTTGACTTGATGGATTTTAAACTAGATAAATTACAAAAGTTATTGTTGAGATGCAAAGATGTGATTAAATGGGCCTATGGAGACCTTAAGTTCCTTGAACTAAGAGTAATCACACATACTATCCCACTTTAACTAGGTTAATAACTATTTAGACAGAGACAAAGAATAGTAAACCCAATCGTGGAACCCTCAATACATAAAGAGGTTCATAAGTTACTCTCTATTGGGATAATTTCATTTTTTTATCACTCTACCTGCGTGGCCAATTGAACACATGTACAAAATGATAATGGAGAGATCCACCTATGTTTAAACTTATATAACTCAAACAAAGCCTCAAACAAGGATAACTACCTATTACCCTCCCTATATGAAGTAATCCAAATAGTGAGTGGATCATAGATGAAGTCCTTCCTAGATGGATTTTAAGGATAAAATTAGGTCTTGGTTAATTCATATGACCAAGCCAAAACCACATTCACCAAAAAATGGGGCACATTCACCTAAAAAATAATGCCCTTTGGATTGATCAATGATGGGGAGACCTTTAAAAGAGTGATGGATTTTAATTTTTAGGGATAATTGGTAAGTGTATAATAATTTATATGGATGGCATAACTATGTTTTAAAAATATATGTTGGATCACATATTCCACTTGGAAATGTATTTGAAAGATGTATAATATATGGTATTTCCCTAAATCCAAAGAAGAATGTGTTTAGTGTCACTAAAGTTAAACTTCTCAGTCATATCATCACACAAAAAGGTATTTTTATTAATCCATAAAGAGGTGATGTGATTTATAAATTAACTTCACCTAATATCAATAAATAATTAAAATAATTCTTTGGGAAAACAAACATTGTTTTTAAGTTCAATTCTACATTTATTAAAATTATAAAGCTCCTAAATGCTATGCTAAAATAGGATGTGAAAATAGACTAGAATGTAAAATTAAAGAAGGATTTTTTAGGATACTAAATATGACATTATGAAATCCCTGATGATTATCAATCCAAACTAAAATATTTTTACATTTACACCTTTATTCCCAAGCATACCATTGCTCCACACCTCAAGCTGAGATTATATGGAGAGGAATATCACATTTCTTTCATGATTGCCAAAATTAAAGATGAAAAAATAAGATATTATACTTTTGATAGACATAATTATTCCTTAGTTAATGTTGTGAATAAATTTAGATACCACATTCTTAGGAATAAGGTGCACACAATCATCTTAGACCCAAACATCAAAAAAATATTGGGATAGAATTAATTGGGTGAATGCAAAGGTTGGTAGATGAAAAAGTTGCATGAGTATGACTTGGAGATCAAACTTACCAAGTTGTTTATAGGGTATGGTCTTACCCAACTTATAACTATAATAAACCCAAGGATAACTATACACCAATTAGACTAAGAGCTAGTTCTATAACTGATTATAATACCTTATCATGTATTTCCTACTCTAAAGAATTCCAAATCCTAAAATTAACCATACATATAATAAATCCATCTAATTGAAGCCTATAAATTATATGTTGAATTAGGGAACTCTCTTTAGAAGCAATAATAAAGTAGTTTGCCTTATATGTTTTTCTCAAGATAAAGCCAAAGAAGTGATGGAGAATTTCTATGAAAGGCTAGGATTTGGTCACCATGTAGCAAATGTGATGATACAAAAAGCCCTTTGGGTAGGCTAATAATTTATTAATTTATTTAAAAACATACATACACATATCCATGTTTGACATAAATTTCATACCTTCACCAGGAGGGAAACTCATACAAAAATGCCCATACTACCCATGGTGGAATTGACACCATTTGCCCAATGGGGGATATATTTCATTAGAGTCATCAACCTTAATTCATTAGGTATCCAAAATTTTATTCTTATAGCCATGCATTATTACATAAGATGGTTTAAGGTAGATGTAATAAGTAAATGCAATACTAATGAAATTATCAAGTTCATGGAAAACAACATAACCACCTAGTTTGGGGTCTTAGTTTCATTCATATGTGATAATGGTTTTACTTTCTAGTTTATAGAATTTATAAATAGGGCCTATAACAATAAAGTCATATTGAGGTTTTTATTTAATCACTATCCTCAAGGAAATGAGTTGGAAAAATAAACTAATAAAAATCTAATAGACACTATCAAGATGTCTATAGAGGGTAAACCCCAAGAATGGAACTCATTACTAATGTTCACTTTATGGGTTGACTACACCTAGGAATAAAAAATCTCTTAAGAGTTCACATTTTATTTCATTTTATAGATCAAAGCCAATCATTTCAAGCATGTTTAGGCTACTAAATTATAAGTTCATGAATCAATTCATGGAAGCAACCAATAAAGTAAACACCAGTCTTCTAGACCTCATTCAATTAGAGGGATATTAGGATTAATCTCTATTAATCTTTATCAAAAATTAGGTTACTATCAAATTGTGGTTTGATAAAAGGGATAAGATAAAAACTTTTAGAGTGTTTGATCTAGTATTAATGTGGGATAAGGCTCATGAAAATAAAGGACAACACTTTAATTTTGATTCCCTCTAGACCAACCCATTTTATATTGTCGAGATCCTAAGCCATAATGCCCTTCACCTCAAGGACCTCAAGGGAAACGACTGAACACTACTAGTAAATAGACAACTCTTAAAGCACTACTTCACAATTACCCCATCCAAAAAAAATTTAGAATAACTTGAGTAAAGAGTGGTAATGTATATACTAGGCTAGTTTGCATTAGTTATGTGTTTGTCTTTCATATTGTGTGATTTATTTTTGTTGTTTTCATCTTATTTATCTTGGTTGTTCTCTTGTGTTGTTCATTCACCCCAAATCAGGCCCTCAATTGAAATCAAGAAGTGAGCCCCACTATGAGGGACCCCACCCTGAGAAGAGGATTCAATAGCCACTCCAAATGATGATCAAAGATATGGAGGTATTTTTGAGTTGTAAAATACCAAGGTTGATCCCTATTTTCAATAAAATCATAGATGTTCATTAGGTCATTTAAATTTTAGATCTTGAAGGCCAATAATTCTCAACAAAACAAGTGGATTTGATAATAGCTTACATCCTAACAAGAGCCATTGAGATGCACTTAATAACAATATTGTATGGAAGATGTGAGATCACCTAAACCAATCATATATTGATTGGGTATTTAAAGCTTCTTGAACATGCTATCACCCTTAGCTTGGTCCTAAAATGTCAATTGGTAAGACTACTAAATCTCTTCACAAGGAACCTTGAAAGAGGACTAGACAAGCTTGAAAATTTTTAATTCTGAATCTTCCTTGAAAGGGATATTTAGGCAACTTCCATTACAAGCTTTTTGGCCTATTTTTTAGTGGAGTAAGGCCTTGAATGGGACTATAGGTATATCATTTAGGGTTATGGTTTCCTAGATAGTAGTAGATCAATGTCTATATGATTCCCCTCCAAACCATGAAACCATTAATGCCCCTGAGGAAATCTAATGACTAACTCAGCCTTGATTTCTTGAGTGAAATATATAAGTGAACAAGTTAATTAAAAATCACATCTCACACATTAATTATATCATATGGGATTAAATCTTACTTTTTATACGTGACTTTATCTCCTTTTTTAGTATGACTAAGGATTTTTATTGCACTCTCTATTTTGTGTAGGAATAAAGGATTAATATCAAGGGTTATAATTGTTTTACACCACTTTACCCATGGAATTCTCCACTTGTTATGGCTAACATTCCCTATTTTTCATAAAAATGGGGCACCCCTCTTTAAAATAATGTGATTTAGAGTTCCCAAACCTATTATCTCATTATGATTATCTCTATCTAAAGTGAGTTTTAAAATCATACTTTACCCTAATTTTCTTAGGCATGTAGTGTATTTTTAAGAACCCATTAACTCAAATTGTGAGACAAAAAGGTTGAAGGGAACAATACCAAGTCCTGATGAAGCTCCATGGTTAAGACATAATTTATTGATTTGGAGATTCAATACACTAACCCTTTTATAGGATTATTCTCATTTAAAATTCTCAGAGTCTCAATTTATTAGAGTCTCAAATTATTGGAGTATTAGACCCTAGATTCTAAAATGGCACCTTGAAAGGATTAGCTAGCATCTAGGTGAGTATTTGCTTAAATTATGCTTCTCTTTTTTTCACTTAGTCATTTTCATGGATTTTTATATATGGAAACAATGGAATAAAATAATGCCATGTGGAGGGTGGTTAGCTAGGTTAAGAGATGATAGAATGTAGCCATTTAATGCCCCTTGGTTTTAGAATTTTTAGTTTTTAGATCTTTATAAAGATGTCAAAGCCTGAGAGAGCCTGGTGAAATAAGCACACACCACATGGACCAATTTTTAAAGTAGTTAATCTCTTAGTCTTGATAAAGATATCAATTCCTAGGGGAGACCCTAACATAATAAGCACATGCCACACCATGAATGGTTGGAAGATGTTAAGACTAAAATCTATCATATCACTCTAAAAATATAAGGGTCAATCTCCTAATCCTAAAAAAGATGTCAAATCTTGAGAGAGTTTAGACCAATGAGAAGAGGTGATGCAAACTAAATATTAGGGATACCCAAATATAACCAATGAACTCACCCCTATTTAGGATGCATCAATCTCTCAATTTTAATAGATATTTTATATCTTAAGATATCTTGATGTAATAAATAATTACCACATGGCTTAGTTATTAGTTTCCTTGATCTGATAGAGATGTTAGATCCTTAGAGAGCATGGTGTATCATAGAGAACCATGTGGTAGATATGTATATAATGGTAGATGGTTCCCTAAAGGCACTGGGGTGTTCAAAATGAAGCATAAATGGAATTATAGAAGCTAATTGGGGTATTTCATGCATCCCCATCTAGCATCTCACCCATCCCAATAGTATAATATTAGATAATTAGGCCTTGCTTAGGTGTTAAACATGGTTATGGAAGTCAATAAATATAGGTCATGTGGAACAAATAAATATCTATCTAGGAATCTTTATAAATTATGTGTTTATGTGCCTACCAAACTTTAGACATTAATGAAGTGTGAAACTAGGATATAATTAGATAATTTAAAACACCACATCACCTTCATTGGATCTACCAAGTAGTGCATGATCATGAGTTATGATTTTAACTCTAGATTAGGGAATAAAGAGGAAGATTGATATGATAACTCAAACTTGAATCCACAATGAGTGATCCACCAAATGACATTATGTAGGAAGGTGAATGTGAATTTTTATAAGTATCCCAAGGAAACTTGTTAATGGTTATCACTCCTAAACTCCCATAAATTAGTTCTTTGCTTTCTAATCACACCAAATAACCTCTATGTTTCTCCATTTTTATTGAAACTCTTTCATAAAACCTCATTATACTACCATGACCACATCATCTTCAAATCACAAGGTTTTTCATGAGTACCGTAATACTATCTTATTTTAAAGCTTGAATTAGTTCAAGTAATACAATGAAATATTCAAGGCTATAGACTAGGTACCTAATCATTCTAGTAGTGAAAATGAAGGTGATGTTTAATTCAAAAAAAATGCCCTATAGGCTTATGATAAATGTGGGAGTTATAAAGGCATGGCCAAACTAGAAGTGTTTCCCTATTCTGACTTATTTGGTAAACTACTCCTAACAACTAGACAATTTTAGGATAGCATCCATGACATAAATTTCTTGGTTAAATCTAGGCATCAAATCTATGAAATCTTAGGGGCCACCTTTAGTGCCTATTACAATATCCTAGAGTACACCATCTCATATGACATAGTTATGGTGAAGGCCTAAACTAACACAACATAACAAAAAATGTTTCAAAGGATTGGCATGAGAACCTAGATGCCAAGTTGATAAATAAGGTTCACCCCAATGCATACACATTATACACCTTCAAGGAGGATATTTGTGTTAGTATTATTCTATGAAATTTATTTTTTTAGCCTTAGACTACATACACATCAATAACTTATAGGTACCCTTACTACACATAATCTTAGATGGATATTTATTCTTTAACCTAGGATGGATAGTTAATTTCAACATGGTTAAGGTGATGGTAGATGTATTGGTGGGTTAAGATTTCTATATGATTACTTACTTTATGGATGCTATTTAAGGATGCTCACTTGCAATCCATTTGCCTTTCCTACATGGGTTCTTAAAGGATTAGTGGTCCATATGGTATTCATATGTATGTATGTATGTATGTATGTATATATACACACACACATATATATATACATATACATATATATATACATATATATATACATATATATACATATATATATATGTACATATATACATACATATATATATATATATGTATATGTATATATATGTATATATGTGTGTGTATGTGTGTGTGTGTATCCATCATAATAAGAACAATATTATGTGTATTTATGAATACTTATACCCATTAATGTACATTTAAATAAATGAGGCATGAGACCTCATTTATCAAAAGAGATCAAGGACTCCCTTGCTCCCATTGGGACTACTAGTATTGTTGAGAGGATACCATAATATGAGTTGTAGGCATTATTAAATAGCCACACTAATTTCCATACCACATCTTAGTTTACCTATCAGAGTCAGAGATCACCTACTAATTATTGAAGGGCATCTTTAGTTTCTACATTATTTTCCAATAAAAATCTTTCCCACCTCTCCTAATTACCATTCGACACCATGTATACCAAGACTTCCCTCCCTTATAAAAGATGGTGGCTAGGTGAGACTCTTTGTCCTTAGGGATAATCGAGCCATGAATTTAGGATAAGTGGGACATGATAAATTCAAACTTGGATAAATATATATCTCACCTTAACCTCAATTATGGCCATCAGTTAAAGGAGGATGATGATTTGTAGTTGAATGTAACAAATGATGAAGTATTTGCTCAAATTGAGGCCCTAGGAAGAATAAGGGTAAGAAGGTCCAACACAAACCATCCATTACCCACTATACACCTAATCAATTAGGATATAATGTTAAATTAATTTCCCCTAGGTTTCTAATAAAATTCTATAGGGCATCCTAATGCTTGATCTATTTCTCATCCCATGGCTCCACCTCCTACACCCCTGGTTACTTAGGTATCTCAAAATTAACCAATTCATACCTAAGTGACTTATCAATAAGTGGTTTGATCCTAATTATATTAAACTCAAGGAACATAGGCTTTAAGGTTTGATGTTAACACTATCCTAGACATGAGGTTAGGACATTATCAGAAACATATACGAGTGCAAGTCACTTACCCAACTTATCCCACTCACAAATAGCCTATCATGACACCACCTAGTTTCATGTCCTTCCAAAAATTAACTTAGGAATTTCCTCCACTATTACCCATTTTGATGCTCCACCATACAAACAAATTCCTCTGGTCTTAGCCATGTATAACATCCTTCATTCTTCAATCCCATTTACCACATCCATTTTGTAGCTTGGGACTTCTTCAGTACTACCACTACTCATTCCTTAGGTTTGAGTATTTTTGAGTACCCTACCTCTACCAAGTGACTCAATAGATCTAGTGGTAAGTGTACCCATGTACACATATAAGATGACTTGGGCCATCGTAGTTACTCTTTCAATGGCCCAATTGCTACCTCAATCAGCCCCAATGGCCTCTTCTACCTCTACTCCCTCCACCATGATTGTTATCACTAAATTTTGAACCTTGGAAAGTTTTTTCAAGCCTCTTCTAAATTAAGTTAAACATTGGATTACCTTAAGGCATGTGGGTTACATATAGTAGAGGTAAAACTTTAGAAGGGATAACTCCCTAGATTAGTCTTTGATAGCTTATCACCTATAATACTTTATTTATTAGATGAAAATAGATATAAGGATCATGAAATTAACCTATTATAATGAGGTGATACACTATATTTATCTCTACTAGACTACCATATACTTTCACTATGAAATACGACTCGTAAGACCAACTTTGACATCCTTTATTACTCTAACATAAGTGTTTCAAACATGGAAATGATATGCATAACAATTCTCAAGGTGAATCAATAAAATTTATAATTTTAGACACTAATTCTATTATTCACACTTAGAGATAGACAAATACACAATCTAATATTCATTTTACCTATTAGAGAGTAGACTACTTGCACCAAACATTAAAGAGTAAAGAGAACAACAAGGATAGATAATTATCACTTGCCATTCCACTATGCACTACTTCACACACATAGACAAGAAGTTATAAACTAAAAACTAGAATTAAAATATTTATTCAAAGGCAAATACAATATTCAAACTATCAAGTCTTTGTCATATAAGGTATGGATCCCTTTACCATGCCAAAATGGCTTGATAATATAGATCATAAGAGAAGAGATAGAAGGAATGAATTTGAATAGTCACAAGGCCAAGTGTCAAGTATTGAAGACTAGTTACAATGAAATAGGAAGAGTTAGGAAACAATTCACGAAGTTATCTTGGATATATGTTAATGACAAACATGATATATTCCTAAAGTCAATAAAGGGGCAGTTTAAGTCATTCTAAAACTATATTTCTCAATGAGTAGTCCACTTAAATTCTTGTAAATACATAATAATATTATTTCCACATATAATCTAACCTAATAAGGTGGAAATATGATTATTTTAGGTCTTTATACACTTCTCTAACTGATTATCTTCCTCTTACCACTTATTATTTACCTTCTTGGATTCACTCATTAGCCTTTTAGGCCTTAATTTCCACACGTATCACTTAGATGACCTAAACCTATTCAAAGAGATTCATTTTAGATGTGTGTGACACCCTTTTAATACCTCTTTATCTCATGTTCAATCATTTAGACCTCAAAATATTCAACATCACAACTCTCATCTCAAACTTAGGCAATCACCTTGCTTTCTCACTATCCTATTTAGACTACCTACAATGACCAATCTAACATGGAGTTTTCTAGTAATGACCAATGTGATAATTGGGTATGTAGAGTTAAAAAAGGTATCCACACACCTCCCAAAATTATTTTCACTTTTCCATTCTCCTCTTCACCTTCAGTTCAACTCTAAACCTATATAAAACACAGTATTAGGCATGTTTGTACAAGTGACAATATATAATGATAAAGTGGTTAGGAGTTTGAGAGAGTCAAAAGAATGTAAAAATAATATTCTAGGTTGATTTAACCATTATTGATGAATTTACCACCATATTTTCTTCATCATATTCTTGAGAGGGTTTTAGGTCACTCAAGTTGTTAATGATGATTCATAAAAGTTAGACACTCAAACCTTAAACTAATTCTACTTATATCAATATTAAGACCCCCCTCAACTATCCTTGAGGCACCATACACACCATATATATATATATATATAAGTTAAATAAATTGGCTCCTCAATCTCCTACTTGTATTCTAGGTACCCCTGAGATAGATTTGGGCCAAAATGGCCAATTTGAGTTATTAATTACAAACCACTGATTTTAATGAACTTTATACTCTACCCTAAAGTGTCCCACATTATTTCATGATATAATATGGTAGTATGAATGAACTTATTCACCTTGAAGGCTTAGGTCTAGTTTTAGGCCTAACAGACCTAAATTAAGTTTGACTATTTATGGCCACTTCTGAGTGGTGACAATGATTTTAGATGTTTATCAACCTTTATTTATCCTCAATTCAACCTTATACATCATTAAATAATTATTTAAGTCTCTCCCTTTCATCCTATCACCGTTCATATATATTATGTCTACAAACTACATGACTATGAAGTGACCTCTATCTGAGACAAAATAGAGGACACCTCCTATATTGGTATGGCCAAACTAAGACCATGGAGCTTTATATTATGTCATGAGAACCTTTTTTTTTATCAATTTTTAGGTCACTCAAGTTGCTAATGATGATACAAAATAGGGGTTTATCTTATGTCATGAGGACCTTTTGTATCAAGTTTGGAAATGAAGTACACATTTACCTCTAACATCCTCTAAGTGGATTCACTTCAACACTCCTTACCCTACATGTACCAATAAAAAACTATTGACCTATTTTAACCTATCTAAGGGAGATATAGGAGATAAAAATTAGTTTTTCTCAAATTTGGACCTTTAAAATATTTTATAACTTGAAACTAACCTTTAGGGATCTCAACATGCCCTCTTTAATCCTTCATATATGACAAATGCATCATTCAGTCTATACAACTATCTAAAACTACCTTTTTGTACAATTTATCTCCTTATTTATACATTGAACCTACATTTTTTTAGTTTCAAACCTATCCTATTACATTCTTTGATAGGTAGTATGTTAGTTTACATCTTGAAACACTTTCCCTTTTCTATAAAGCTATATAACTCTATTATAATGACCAAAAGGTGGTAGAAAATGGACAAGAGACAAGGAATACAAATATGACCAAGATTAGAACACATTATGTTACCATCAAACTATGATTTGACCTCACTAGTGACCATGTGTCCATCTTTAAAATCTAACGGATCTTATGACAAGTTTGAAAATGTAGAGGGGTTGACCAAATTTTACTTAGGGTGAAATTTAATCAATATTTTGGTAATTTATAGTGGGTAAGATCCCTGTTATGATAAGGAATAGTTTCTTTCTCATATCCTTAGGAAATGGAGTCACCTATATGATATATTTGACATTGATATGCCTTTTAACATACTATAAACACATACCAAACATAATAATAAGTAAATACACAAAGGAAGATACCAAACCACACACTTGTGATCTCTTGAACACTTAGGGAAAACACACACAAAGACACAAAGTAACACACACATAACCTAATATGTACAATACCCTATAACATGTTTGAGGTGGTGAAGCACTTTCTCTTTCCTCAACTAGGATCAAAGATAATTCTTATAACATCACTATTGTGTTATGAAAAAAAACCCTCATATTATGTATACTTGTCAATGAACACTTCCTTATGTATATAGTAAAATTAATTAACATTATTGGATCATTTTGGGACCACAATTTTATCACTTGGAGCTCTCATAAACACTCTATCTTTCTAATAGGTTTGTCTAACTTTGCAGCTTGCTTAATCTCCTTGATGTCTATTTGATGTTCTTCATTTTGCTTCTTGGGAAACATGAAACCTTTCTCAACCTCACCTTTAGCTAGACCATGATATATTTGATTTTTAGGACCATCAAAATAATTTTCTTATTACTCAAACATGTATTAAAGTGATTCAACATTAGACTAAGGTTTAGACTACTCAACCGCACATATTTATGTGTTGGATCCATTACACTTCATGATTGTAGCCTTAGGGATAGTGGTTTGAAACTCATTATCATGCTCAATAAAACATTATCCTTCATGTTTATAAGTTTGATCAATAACCTTATTATCAGGTTCATGATTTTTAGGAAGGAGAGTTGGCTTACTCAGTTGTTCAAATTCTTGAACTATGACATCGAACTACTTCCATAGATCATATTCATCTTCATGGGTGTCACATCTACGAAATCCATATTGGGTGGGAATAAATACATTGTCTTCTTAATTATCCTAATATACCATACTTAAAAAACCATAATTATCATTCATATAAATAAGGTAGTTACCCTCAGTATCTTTTTGAAAAGAATCATTAAAACTTAAAATGTTTATCACCTTAATCATGGTTGATGTACATGCCAAGGTTTATCTCTTCAATAAAAGTATATAGATGATGTCCATAAGTGTCATCACCATACTCATCTAGGAAAATATTCGAGATACCTTCAAGTTTAGAATATGTTACATAATCCATATCATGTTCTTCATGATCATTAATGGTATAATTCATATTAAAACTTGCCTCTACATATGGATTAATGTGAAACTGGGCCAATGGGTGTGTTCTAATAGCCACCTCTACTCCATAAATTGATCTAAATTCCAAGAAGGACTAATTAGCTAGGATATATCCTCTTATCTTGGTGGTTAAGTCCCTTGATAGGCAAATAACAAAGTGAGTAGGTAGATCTAACACCACTATGTCTTAAAGGATTGGAAGGCTTGGGTAGTCATGCAAGAAAACCTTAAAATATTTGATAATCCATACTAACTTAGCTAGTTACCCATCAATTTTCAACACTCTCTTGCTATATAACTCATATTTCAAGGCCAACTTGTTTGCAACTAGCTTGGGCATAATTGAAGTACTTATCACACTATCTATAATGTAATTATGAACAAGTTTATCTCCCATAATGAGGGTGAGATACAAATATGTGGAATTTTTAAGTTGGTGGGTGATTATGAGCATTAGTGAGGGATACACCACCATGCCTTGATGGTTAAGGGATAATGTGGATTTCGGATAACTACTCTTAAAGTGGTTACTTTTGATTAGACATGTGAAGCACCTCCCAAAGAGATATACTAGTTTTTGTACTCTTCAAATAGTCAATGATATTGAAAGAATAAACCCTCAAAATTTATTGCATTAGTTAAGGCAATGAAGTTACTTGAGATTGAGGTAATGAAATACTTTGAGTCACCCTTCCCACATTATAATTTTGAAGTGGTACAGGAGTTATAGAGGTTACCATATTTACATTCACACTTTATTACCTTAGAGAAGGATTATTTAAACTTTTATAAACATATTTAACATATCCCAAACCTATTCTCTTTGTCCTTGTGCTTAATAAAATTTAATTACTCTAATTTAGGACAAGTGTATCTGCCACTTAAAACTTTACAAGGTTCATTCCTTGGGGATGTTATACTTCATTGGTAAATTACTTGCCTAAAGTTCTCATATTATACTATCAACTGAGGAGTAGATCATCCTGAGCTACCAGATATTATCCTTCACATTCATTGGCATTCCTATACTATCCTTGAGGTTATCCTTCTTATCCTTAAACCAAACTACTATGGATTCAAATCATGACTCTTGTGTTGGGAGTAGGGGATGGATTATAAGTGTTGGGTGACCTATTGAAATTATGATGAACTTATCCCCTCCCTTGACCATATTTTTGAGGTGGGAATATATTTTATTTTTTAGGATAATATTATGGGTTTTTATGAGATCCATATTATATATTTATTTTCCTAACTTGAGCTTCTAAGGCCTTATATCTTACTTTCCAATCAATGTTATCTTTTGACTTATTTGGGCAACTCTAGACTTATTTTTTGAACCTAGAATTATAGGCATAATTGGTTTAAATTAAAAATAATAAGGGTGGGTGAATAATTTGTGTTAAAATAATCCTTGAATTTCACTTAACATCCATTAAGTATTCATTCACACACATACATTAACCAATACATACACAAGTATCTATGAAATAAAAAAACATAAAAACATATTATATATGTGGGAAAACTTATTAGAGGATAAAAACCACTAAAACACCACTTTTAATATATTTCTATAGGAAATAAAGAAAAAATTTAGTGAGACACCAATCCCACAAGTAGAACCAACCCATCACTAGTCAAGCACCAACTTACAAGGAGACACCAACCCCTTAGGTAACTCAACCCAATATCAACTAACTTAAATATATGATCACTTAGACACTATTTTCTCACTCAAATAAATATTACATCCTCCTTTTGATCTTCTCACTCTTCTATCTCTCTCAAATAGCCTATTAGGGCTTCTTGCCTAACTAACCCTTTTCTTAGAAGAATTAGATTTTATGACCTTCATCATCACCTATGGAAGCATAGTTATAAATTCATGAAATATCCACAAAAATTCTCTAATGATCTTCACACCCTATCCCTATTTTCCAAAACTCTAAATCATTCACTTAAAATCCTTGATATTCTAACTAGTTAATTAGGCCTATTAGACCTTCTCTTTATACTTGACTCTTTATATTACCCTTAGAGTTATCAAAGAACATTTACATACTTTTATTACCCTTATAATATACAAAAATAAATGTTTAATAATTTAAACAACCACTGCATGAGTTGGTCATTATCCTTAAGGGCCAAAACCACCATTAGGCCTAATAGAGACCAAATGCAATTAGGCCTTCTCTAAGCAAACAATTCACTTTGGTCATCTTGGAACACCATGAGCCTCAAAAAGTAGATGAAACACTTAAAAAACAAATAAATTAAACCCATATTAATCTCACATTAGGTTTTCAACATCATTTATCTCATTTCACTCCTTGAACCACCTAATTAGGTCTACTCGTAATTAGGTCTTCTCATTGCCAAAAAGTTTGTCATACAATTATGATGCATAAAATCAAATTTACAATATAATTAAAAAAATACACATGGATAAATTATAAATGACATTTTTTTCAATAAAATTTTCATTATAATTAACCAAATATGGAAAAAGACCTCAAACTGATCAACTTTATATGCTCACTCAAAACTACACATAGGCCTTAAGAACCCAATCAAAAGACTTTAATGTTTCACACATTCGTAAGAGTTTCTCATGAATATAAATATGTTAAAATGAACCTATTATACATATATAAAAACTTCATGTTAATTTTATTCTTCAACTCTATGCAAAAATATTCAGGAACATCATTCTCACTCACACATTAAAAATTGCCTATAGCTCCAAAAACATAGTCATGAAAATCAAGATTTACAACACCTATGTGAAATTTTTTATGATATTAAAATGGGTTTTCATGATCCTTTATTATTATTAAAACTATTTTAATATATATATATATATATATATATATATATTACAAGTTTTGATATCAATATTGGTCTTACAGACCAATCTCATGTTTTCACCCTATGTAGACTTCACTGTGTTAGACAGGTCACTTTGAGAACAACTTTTTTATTTTTTATGAGTATCACCAAATCCTATATTTAATGGATAAATGTGATATACGCATTTAATAATGAACCCATGAATTTTTATCCATCCCTAATCTCATTCTCACTTTTACTTAGTTTTCTCACTATCTTGCTCATTAGGCCCTTTTAGTGATAGGCTAAATTTCATGACTAGTTTATCATATTTAAGGTATACTCACAAACTTACATGGGAAAAAAATACAAGTCTCACACATCATCCTCTAGTAATTTTCATGCTTTGACATGATGAACCCTGCTTGCTACATCAAAAATTTGAGAAACAAGGGGTTTCCTATAGCTTCCACTTACTCTTATAATATAAAAAAACCATATAGAGAAACTTTCAAGATTCTTATACATGTTAAAAACATAAAACTAGGTCAACCAAACCATTAAAATCCATAACCAACAATATATTTCATATTGAGTCATAATGAGGGTTTTAAGAGGGTTTAGACTACCATCCATTATTTAAAATCATTCATAAAGGATTTCCCCTCAATTTCAAAACCAATTCTAGGAAAATAAATATAGGACCATTTGCCAACTTACATGAACTACTCAAGATCTCATGCAAAGTTTTCACATTCTAAAAAACATAATAAAATCCTTCTTGAGTCTGCAACACCCCATTCGATGCACACAAAATACCTCAACAGCAATTTTAATGCATTATCCTTCAATATATGACTTAAAAATTGGTAAAAACACTTAAAAAAACCTTTGAAAATGTTTTAATGAGCTTTAGCACCTTAAGAACTAAACTTGTCTCCTCTTTAGGTCCCACTAAGTTTTTTTGCATATTAGGTCTTGAATTGCCAGCCATACATAGACCTTGAACATAATTTTAAAACAATTATATTTTCCTAAAAAATCTCATCCTCATGTCATAAAACCTCATACCTTACTCACACACTACTAATAATCTTTACACAAGTCTCATACTATTCATCTCATCATGTTACTAGGCCTATGCCTTCTCACTAAGTCTCTTAATGCAAGGAATTAGCATCAAAACTGATCTTGGAACTCTTATAAATGTTTTTTAACCTCTTTAACATTTTAAAAAACTTCATACACTTTCTCATGCTTGTATTAACATAATTAACCAAGTTGAACTATGCTCTATACATACATCTTCTTACATGACTAAACTAGGCTTCTCAAGATAATTAGTACTAAACAATAGATTACCTTGCATAATGATCTTGAATTTGACATGTCCTCAACCTCAAAAGAATTTTTAGGTTGCCTTCAAATTATCACTCAATAGAGACACAAATTTTTTCCTACAAATTTTCTCTTATCATATCATAAGACTTCTATACCACTTCACCAAGTGTGGCCTCTACTCTTGAGCTTGACACCCATATTGAATTTCAAATCAATGATAACATCAATTACTCAAAACCAATAATAATAAAATTCCTCAAAAATATCCCCCTTTGTCACTGATGGCAAAATACTTAAATAAATCTGATCATTCTCATTTCCCCAAGCTGGATCTTCTTCAAACTAACCTTTCTTCTAAACTTTAACTTTCTCCCCTTTTGACATTAATGACAAAGGGTTATACTATTGAAAACTATCTGATAATTAGACCTATAAAAAAACATTTTCTCTCTAAACAAACTTATTATCTCTCTTTGAAAAGAACTCAACATAGATTAGGTTCACATACGTACTCTTGGAGCATGATTGGCTCCCCTTTTCTTCATGAGATATTTAGACACTTATCATGATTGCGACATGGTTTGATCAAGTAATCATAAAAAATGTTTATGACCCATATCTAGTTATCACACATATAGTAGACTCTTGATTGATCCTTATATCTAAATTTCAATAAGGAACACAAAGCCCCCCGTAAGACCAAACATCCTTCATGGTTCTGATCACTGACTCAGTGACTCCATGAAGCCTAATGGAGTCACCTCTTCTCTTAGAAAACTAAAATAGCATAAACTCAAGAGATTCCAAAATTTCCATGTCCTTACTAGACTAAACTTCCTTCATGATCCTCTTAGGCTTGAATATCCCTATTGGCTTGACCTCTTCAATCTCTATTTGAACAAAATTCTGACTTGGTTTACTAGTCTTGACTTCCTCACTCATAATTTGAGTTGATAAAAAGAATTCTTGGCACTCATTTTGATTTGGACTATACTTCACCATGGTAAATAGTCATCTTAGAATTACATACTATTCATCAACCTTAACTACCTTGGGTTTCCACTCATTGTCTTATCTTATTTATTGTACTTTAGGTTCCTCAACTTTCTTGTTTTGACTTGAGAATCCATAGTTACATAAATTTTCAATATGACCAAACTTTTGATAATTGAAACAAACTATGTCTCTTGATGGAAACACACCATGACCCATACCTCTTGACTAATTAATTTCATTGTAGTTTCATGCATATTCATTCTTAGAGGGCCTTTTATAATGCCTTACTCTTTGACCAAATTCATTATATGAATAACAATGGCCATTGAAAGGATTAACATACCTTATACCATTAGGCTACCTAATAGAATTAGTCTTTATTCTACCAGCACCATCATTCCTTGATTGACCATTGACCTTCTTGATCTTATTAGTGTTCCTATTTTCATCTCCATTGAAACTATAACCTATTTTGTCATTAGCAATATTTTAACTACTCAGGATGTTATCTAGATCATTGGTACTCTTTTCAAATTCCATAAAGGACTTAACCTTACTTGATGATTGATCTGAATTAGTTCCTAAGGAATCCACTTTAGTTACATACCTTGCACATTCTTCTTCTTTGATCTTTAGGATTATAGTCACAATCTCAAGTTGAGTTGCCACCCTTTTTACTATTTCCTATGGTTCTTTAGAGTTGCTACTTAGTCTAGCTTCAAACAAGTTGATTTTCTCCTCATAGTCTTTGATAAGATATATCATCACCATATTATTATTCTTTATCATTTTTAATTCTTCTAAAGTATTCATCAACTCAGCTTTAAATTATACCTCATCTTCTTTGTAAAGATACATATAATGTAATATGTATGGATCTAGAAGTTATATGAATATCAAAGCACATGTAAATGAATCCATATCAATTGAACATAAAGACACATCAATTACCATGGGAAATCCTCTATGAGGTAAAAAAACCCCAACAAAAGTAATTTTCATTATTGACAAACAACTTACCCCAATACACCTTCTCTTCTCGCTTCTCTCCAAATTAACATTCAAAAAACTCTGGAATAAATTCCTATGAATAATCCCATGAATCCAAATATGAAATAACCAATAGGGGTAAATCCTATTTTATAAGTAATTTTGAAGGGAGGTGACTATTGAGAATAGCGGGTCCAACCATCCCAAAGAGTTATTAAAGGATTGGTAATTATTAAATAATTATAATAATCTTATTTATTTTCATGAGGTTTCCACATCATGTTAATAAATAATATATTATTATTATTATTTAATAAATAACCAATATAGACTAAGGGTTAAATAATCACCACTTAATTATTAAACTCTTTAACACTCCTCATTAATGTTAACTGGGGATAAAAGCCATAGTTACCATAAAGAAATTATAATATGTGCAAAAATTGAAGGATTTTAAAACCTTCATCGTGCAAAAAGTCACATTTTGAAACAAATAGAATTATAATTCGTAAACTACTTGAAATTAAATTTAGGCTAGCATGATTGTGAGATTACATCTCACTGTTTCTCATGGAAAATCAGTAAACATATTTGGATCCTTTTGTAACATAAGAACCTTCATTACAAATTATGATTTTTAATGTATTGGGGTACAAAAGTAAAACTTTCACAAAAATTTTACAATGCTTTACATTGTGAATAATTATAGAGAAAGAGAATAAACATATGCCCACTAAGAAGTGGCATTGTCATGCACATTCCCCCTCAATGGCAACTCCAAGAGGCCCAACATTACACGAAACTTTAAAAAATTGGTATAACAAAGTGGTTTTATGAAGATATCTACCACTTGTTCATTTGTAGGATAGAACTGTAGATTAATATCACCATTCAAGACTTTATCTTTAATTAAATGCACATAAATTTAAATATGTTTAGTTATTTTGCACTACATTATATTTTTTTACCAGAGCTATACAACTTTAGTTATCACAATGAAAGATAGTACTTTGAGAAAGATCCAAGAATTTTTCCCAATAGCCTTTGCAATCACATAGATTCTTTAGTAGCTTCCATATCACTTCTATAGTTAGCTATTTCAGAAGAGAGAGATATTAGGTTTCTTCTTTCTACTCCAAGTGATATCACCTACACCAAACTTAAACACATATTCAGAAGTATATTTTTAATCTAAAGTATCACTATCATGGTCAGCATCACAATAACCATATAAATTAGAATTATCAATGGATAGATAAAATAAACCTTAATTTATAATTCCTTTGATATAATAAATAATACATTTAGCTAATTTCCATTTTGACCATCCACCATACACTCAAATTCCTCTAGCCTTGACAATGTATAACATCCTCCCTTCTTCAATCCCATCTACCACATCCATTTTGTAGCTTGGGACTTATTTTGTACCACCGCTAGTCATTCCTTAGGTTTGAGTATTTGTGAGTACCCTAAATCTACCATGTGACTCAGTAGATCTAGTGGTAACTGCACCCATGTGCACATATAAGATGACCTGGGCCATCTTAGTGACTCCTTCAATGGCCCAATTGCTACCTCAATCAGCCCCCATGGCTTCTTCTACCTCTGCTCCCTCTGCCATGATTGTTATCACTCAATTTTGAAACCTTGGAGAGTTTGTTCAACCCTCTTCCAAATTAAGTGAAACATTGGATTACCTTAAGGCATGTGGGTTACATATAGCAAAGGTAAAACTTTAGATTTAAGGGATAGCTCCCTAGATTAGTCGTTAATATCTTACCACATATAATACTTTATTGATTATATGAAAATAGATATAAGGATCATGAAATTAACCTATTCTAATGAGGTGATACACTAGATTTATCTCTACTAGACTACCATATACTTCCACTATGAAATATGACTCACAAGACCAACTTTGACATCCTTTATTGCTCTAACATAAGTGTTTCAAACATGGAGGTGATATGCATAACACTTCTCAAGGTGAAATAAGAAAAGTTATAATTGTAGACACTAATTCTATTCTTCACACTAAGAGATAGACAAATACACTATCTATTCTTCATGTTACCTATTAAAGAGTAGACTACTTACACCAAACATTAAAGAGTAAAGAGAACACAAGGATAGATAGTTATCACTTATCATTCTACTATGCACTACTTCACACGCTTAGAAAAGAAGTTATAAAATAAAAAGTAGATTGAAAATACTTATTCAAAGGAAAATAAAATATTCAAACTACCAAGGCTTCGTCATACAAGGTGTGGATCCCTTTACAATGCCAAAATGGCTTGATAATATACAACATAAGAGAGGAGATAGAAGGAGTGAATTTGAATAGTCACAAGGCCAAGTGTCAAGTATTTAAGACTAGTTACAATGAAATAGGAAGTGTTAGGAAACAAGTCAGGAAGTTATCTTGGATATATGTTAAGCACACACATGACATATTCCTAAAGTTAATGAAGGGTCACTTTAAGTCATTCTTAAAACTATACTTCTCAATGAATAGTCCACTTAACTTCTTGTAAATACATAAGAATTTATTTCCACATATACTATAACCTGACAAGGTGGAAATATGATTAATTTAGGTCTTGATACAATTCTCCAACTGATGATCTTCCTCTTACCACTTATTATTTAACTTATTGGAATCACTCATTAGCCTTCTAGGCCTTAATTTCCACACTTGTTACTTAGATGACCTGAACCTATTCAAAGGGATTCATTGTATAGTTGTGTGACACCTTTTAAATACCTCTTTATCTCATGTTCAATCATTTAGGCCTCAAAATATTCAACATCATAATTCTTATCTCAAACTTAGGCAATCACCTTACTTTCTCACTATCCTATTTAGACTACCTGCAATGACCAACCTAACATAGAGGTTTCAAGGAATGACTAAGGTGATAATTGGGTATGGGGAGTTATAAAAAGTCTCCACACACCTCCCAAAATTATTTTCACTTGTCCATTCCCTTCTTCACCTTCAATTCATCTCTAAACCTATAGAAAACATAGTATTAGGCATGTTTGTACAAGTGACAGTATAGAATGATAGATTGGTTATGAGTTTGAGAGAGTACCAAGCATTTAAAAATAATATTATAGGTTAATTTAGCCCTTATTTATGAAATTACCACCATATTTTCTTCATCATATTCTTGAGAGGGTTTAGGGTCACTCAAGTTGTTAATGATGATTCATAAAAGTTAGACACTTATACCTTGAACTAATTCTACTGATATCAATTTTATTACCCCCCTCAACTATCCCTAGCTACTTTAGGAACTATACACATCATACATATAGATATGAGTTAAATAAATTGGCTCCTCAATCTCCTACTTGCATCCTAGGTACCCTTGAGATAGATTTGGGCCAAAATGGCCAATTTGAGTTATTACTTACAAACCACTATTTTAAATAAATTTATACTCTCCCCTAAAGTATTACACACTATTTGGTGATATAATATGGTAATATTATTGAATTTATGCACCTTTAAGGTCTAGGTCTAGTTTTAGGCCTAATAGACCTAAATTATGTTTGACTATATATGACCAATTCTAAGTGGTGACAGTGATTGTAGATGTTCATCAACATTTATTCATACTCAATTCAAAATTATACATCATTAAGTAATTATTTAAGGCTATCCCTTTCATCCTATCACCATTCATGTATATTAGGTCTACAAACTGCATGACTATGAAGTGACCTCTATCTGAGAAAAAATAGAGGACACCTCCTATATTGGCATGGCCAAAATAAGATAATGGAGGTTTATCTTATTTCATTTGGACATTTTTTTCAATTTTCAATACCTATGTACAAGAGCCATCAACATCTCAAATTATCAAAACTAGCTTTTCAATTATGACTATGTGTAGGATCTTTAGGCAGAGTTTGAACTTGTTCTATCCTCACTTGAGTCAGAGTGTTTAGCCTGGTAACTTGATGATTTTATAAATAATTTAAATTATTAAAGTATCCACATAACCACCACTTCAAAATTTGTGTATTCTTTAAATAATTTGGGTAGAATGTATGCCTATGTGTGTTCTCTTGAAACTAGTCTGCCAACATAGTATTTTTGGATTTAATGGGCTTAAGATCCTTTACCCAACCTTAATATTTTCATATTGCCTTTAATGTGATATAAACTTGGTATTATAATTATGGAAGGGATACCTACGTGTTCATCCATATTTTATATCTATCTACTACCCAAGCTTACACCTTTCATTAACTTGAAGCTAGCTAATTACCTCATTTCATTTGTAGGTATCAATAAGAGAAATTAAAGGACCCATGTAGATGATTATATATTTCAAATCATTGTAATTCACACATTTTTATCTCTCCTCAAGTCACTAGGACCATCTCACACATGAATACATCCATTCCTACCTTGAGACTAGGCTTTTATTCCTTTGCCATCAATGCACTATAGTTAAGAATTTGGTGTGAGGTTAATTATTAACCTAATGCATTATATTTCACTAAGATTCCTCATTAAAAAATTGACTGAGTTATAAACCACTCAATCTTCCTCTTATCTTGACCAAATAACTTCATCATATGTCAAGATGTGATCTCTAATGCCTAAGTTGTAAGGATGAGGCCATGTAGACTTATATAGACCTTATGAACTTTCACCAATAGATGTTATTGTGTAGATAGGATCCATTTTTTGTATAAGTTAAGGTGAATATTCCCATTTGAAACTTCCTTCCACTTACACCTATATATTTTGCTTGAACTAGTCTTGAATGTTCTTGACCATGTTTATGGATTTTATACCTTCAAGCCAATCTTGAAAACTTGTAAAATTATCTATCTTAGAGTCCATATATTTTATCAACCCACTACCTAATCACTCTTACACAGTCTTATAGATGAATGTTTTAGGGTTACTTGACTATGCTTATGTCTTATACCTTGTACTCCATCAATGATCCTATTGAGACTAAAATTTTAAAGGAGAATTGATTACCATGATATTAGGGGTTGAAAAAACATGTTATAATTACATTTAAACCCATTCATAGGATAATAAGCTCTGTAATTTCTAAACATTACTCAATAGACTATGATGGTGTTTACATCTAAAAAAGTAGGATGATCCTACCTACCCTTGAATGACCACACATTTAAAATGAGTTGAATCTAATATGAAAAGGAATGAAATTATCTTCAAGACTACATACATCACTTGAAAACATCATATCAATGCAAAAAAATGAAAAAACTAAGGTGTTAGGGATGTGCAGGTAGTTTGAAGGTGTCGACAATCTTAATGATTGTCAATACAATATAGACCACCAATCCTTCAAATATGGCCATGTAAATTAAGTACACATTTACCCCTAACATCCTCCAAGTGCATTCACTTCAACTATCCTTACCCTATCTGTACTAATAAAAAAATATTAACCTCTTTTAACCAATCTAAGGGAGAGATAGGAGAGAGAAATTAGTTTTGCTCAAATTTGGACCTTATAAATATTTTATAATGTGAAAATGACCTTTAGGGATCTCAACATGCCCTCTTCAATCCTTCATATATGACAAATGCATCATTTAGTCTATACAACTATCTAAAACTACCTTTTTTACAATTGATCTCCTTCTTTATACAGTGAACCTACATTTTTTTAGTTTCAAACCTATCCTATAACATTATCTAATAAGTGGTATGTTATTTTACATCTTTAAACAAGTTACCTTTTGTGGAAAATTGTATAACTCTATTATAATAACCAAAAGGTGGTGCAAATGGACATGAAACAAGGAGGACAAATATGACTAAGATTAGAAAACATTATGTGACTATAAAACTATGATTTAACCTCACTAATGACCATGTGTCCAACTTTAAAATCTAAATTACCTTATGACAAGTTTGAAAATGTAGAGGGGTTGACCAAATTTGACTTAAGGTGAAATTTACTCAATATTTTGGTAATTTATAGTGGGTAGTATGCCTATTTTGCTATGTACTAGTTGTCTTCTCCTATCCTTGGGAAACAGAGTCACATATATGATACATTTGACATTGGTATGCCTTTCAACATACTGAAAACACATAATAAACACAATAGGAAGTAAACACATAAAAGAAGATGCCAAACCACACACTTGTGATCTCTTGAACACTTAGGGAAAACACACACAAAGACACAAAGTAACACACACCTAACCTACTATGTAAAATACCCTAAAACATGTTTGAGGTGGTGAAGCACTTTCCCTTTCCTCAACCAGGATCAAAGATAATGCTTATAACATCACTATTGCTTTATGAAAAAGAACCTCATGTGATGTATACTTGTTAATGAACACTTTCTTATATATATAGTAAAATGACTTACCATTATTGGATCCTTTTGGGACCACAAGTTTATCACTTTGAGCTCTCATAAACACTCTATCTATATTTCTAATAGGTTTGTCTAACTTTGCAGCTTGCTTGATCTCCTTGATGTCTATTTGATGTTCTTCATTTTGCTTCTTTGGAAACATGAAACTTTGTTCAACCTCACCTTTAGTTGAACCATGATGTATTTGATTTTTAGGACTGTCAAACTTATTTTTTTGTTACTCAAACATGTATGAAAGTGGTTCAACATTAGATTGAGCTTTGGACTACTCCTCAACCACACACATTTATGCATTGGATCCATTACACTCCATGATTGTATCCTAGTGACAGTGGTTTGACACTCATTATCATGCTCAATAGGACATTATCCTTCATATTTATAAGTTTGATCAATAACATTATTATTAGGTTCATGATTTTTTGGAAGAAAAGTTGGCTTACTCAGTTGTTCAAATTCTTGAACTATGACATGGAATTTCTGCCACAGATCATATTCATCTTCATGGGTGTCAAATCCATGGACTCCATCTTAGATATGCATAAATGCATTGTCTTCTTCATTATCGTACTCTACCATACTTCCAAAACCATCATTATCATTCATACGAATAAGGTAGTTACCCTGAGTAGCTTGTTGAAAAGAATCATCAAAACTTCAAATGTTTATTGCCTTAATCATGGATGATGTATGTGACAAGGTTTATAACTTCAATAAAACTATATGGATCATGTCCATAAGTGTCATCACCATAATCATCTAGGAAAATATCAGAGATATCTTCAAGTTTGGAATATGCTACATAATCTATAGAATGTTCTTCATGATCATTAATGGTATAATTTATATTATAACTTGCCTCTACATATGGATTAATGTGAAACTTAGTCAATGTTTGTGTTATTATAGCCACTATTACTCCATACCTTGATCTAAATTACAAAAAGGACCAACTAGCTAAGATATATCCTCCTATCTTGGTGGTGTAGTCCCTTGATAGGTAAATAGCAAAGTGAGTAGACATATCTAACACCACTATGTCTTGAAGGATTGGAAGGATTGGGTAGTCATGCAAGAAAACCTTCAAAAAAATTATAATCACTACTAACTTATCTAGTGCCCCATGAATTTTCAACACTCCCCTGCTATATAGCTCATATTTCAAGGCTAACTTGTCTATAACTAGATTGGTCATAATTGAAGTACTTATCACACTATCTATAATGTAATAATGAAGAAGTTTATCTCACATAATGAGGGTGAGATAGAAAGGTTTGGAATTTTCAAATTTGTGGAGGGTTCAAAAATGTGATTAGGAGAATTAGTGATGGATACACCACCATGTCTTTATGGTTATGGGATAATGTGGATTTGGGATAACTACTCTTAAAGTAGTTACTTTTGATTAGACATGTGAAGCACCTCCCAAAGAGATATACTAGTTTTTGTACTCTTCAATAATCAATGAAATTCAAATAAGAAACACTCACCATTTCTGGCATTTGTTAAGGCAATGAAGTTACTTAAGCTTGAGGTAATTAAATACTTAGATTCACCCTTCCCTCATTCTGATTTTGAAGTGATACAGGAGTTATAGAGGCTACCATATTTACATTCACACTTTATTACTTTAGAGAAGGATTATTTGAACTTTTATCAACATATTGAACATCTCCCAAGTCTATTCTCTTTGTCCTTGTGTTTAATAAAATTTAATTATTCTAATTTAGGACAAGTGTATCTTCCACTTAAAACTTTACAAGGTTCACTCCTTAGGCATGTTATCCTTCATTGGTAAATTGCAAGGAGTAGATAATCCTAAGCTACCAAATATTATATTTAAAATTAATTGGCATTCATATACTCTCCTTGAGGTTATCATTCTTCTCCTTAAACCATGTTACTATGGATTCAAATCATGGCTCTTGTGTTGGGAGTAGGGGCTGGATTATAAGTGTTGGGTGGCCTATTGAAATTAAGATGATTTTATCCCCTCCCTTGACCATATTTTTGAGGTAATAATATATTATATTATTGATGATAATATTAGGGTTTTTTATGATCTCCATATTGTATATTTAGTTTCCTTACTTGAGATTGTAAGGCCTTAGATCTTACTTCCCAATCAATGTTATCTTATAACTTATTTGGGCAGCTCTAGACTTGTTTTTTGAACCTATAATTAGAGGAATACTTTTTTTAAAGTAAAAATACTAAGGGGGGGTGAATCATTTTCCTTAAAATAATCATTTAATTTCAATTAACATCCATGAAGCATTCATTCACACACATACAATAACCAATGCATACACAAGTATCTATGAAAGCAAACAACAGAAGAACATATGATATATGTGAGAAAACCTATTGTAGGATAAAATCCACTAACACAAAACTTGTAATATAGTCCTATAAGAAATAAATCAAAGTTTTAGTGAGTCACCAATCCCACAAGGAGAACCAACCCCTCACTAGTCAAGCACCAACTTACAATGAGACACTAACCCCCTAAGTAACTCAACACAATATCAACTAACTTAAATTTATGATCACCATTATACAATATTTTATAAATAAACTAAATATTACCTCCTCTTTTTATTTTATCACTCTTTTATCTCTCTCAAACAACCTATTAGGGTTTCTTGCCTAGCTAACCCTTTTCTTGGAAGAATTAGATTTTATGACCTTGATCATCACCTATGGAAGCATAGTTATAATTTCATGTAATATCCACCACAACTCTCTCATTTTATTCACACCCTCTACCTATTTTCCAAAACTCTAAATCATTCTCTTAAAATCCTTAATATTCTAACTAGTCAATTAGGCCTATTAGATCTTCTCTTTATACTTGACTCTTTATATTACCCATAGAGTTGTCTAAGAAAATTTACATACTTTTATTACCCTTATAATACAACAATTTTTTTTTAATAATTTAAACAACTACTACATGGGTTAGTCATTACCCTTAAGGGCCAAAACCATCATTAGGCCTAATGGAGACCTAATGCAATTAGGCCTTCTCTAAGCAAACATTTCACTTTGGCCATCTTGGAACACCATGAACCTCCAAAAGTGGATGAAAAAATTAAAAATAAATAAATTAAACCCCTATTAATCTCACATTAGGTTTTCAACATCATTTATCTCATTTCACTCCTTAAACCACCCAATTAGGTCTACTCGTAATTAGGCCTTCTCATTGCCAGAAAGTTTGTCATACAAATATGATGCATACAATAAAAATTTCCATATAATAGAAAAAAATACACATTTATAAAATATACATGACCTTAGTTTTAGTAAAATTTTCATTATAATTAACCAAATAGGGAAGAATACCTTAAACTGATCAACTTTATATGCTCACTCAAAACTACATACATGCCTTAAGAACCCAATCAAAAGACTTTAATGTTTCACATATTCATAGGAGTTTATAATTAATATGTGTTAAAATTAAGATATTATACATATATAAAACTTCATGTTCATTTTTTATTCAACTCCATGTAAAAATATTTAGGAACATCATTCTCACTCACACATTAAAAATTGCCTATTGCTCCAAAAACACAGTCATGAAAATCAAGATTTATAACACATATGTGAAATTTTTTATGAAATTAAAATTGTTTTTCATGATCCTTTATTATTATTATAAAATATCTTAATATATAAATTACAAGTTTTGATATAAATATTGGTCTTACGGACCAATCTTATGTTTTCACCTTATACAAACTTCACTATGTTAGAAAGGTCACTTTGAGAATAAATTTTTGATTGTCTATGAGTATCACCAAATCCTATATTTAATGGATAAATTTGATATAGGAATTTAATAATTAACCCATGCATTTTTATCCATCCCTAATCCATTATAACCCATCCCTAATCTCATTCTCACTTTTGCTTAGTTTTCTCACTATCTTGCTCATTAGGCCCTTTTAGTGATAGGCTAAATTTAATGACCAATTTAGCATATTTAAGGTATACTAAAAAACTTACATGGGAAAAAAATACAAGTGTCACACATCATCCTCCAATAATTTTCATGCTTTGACATGATGAACCCTACTTGTTATATCAAAAATATGAGAAACAAGGGGTTTCCTATAGCTTTCACTCACTCTTATAATAGAAAAAAACCATATGGAGAAACTTGGAAGATTCCTATACATGTTAAAAACATCAAACTAGGTCAACCAAACCATTTTGATCCATAACAAACAATATATTTCATATCGAGTCATAATGAGGGTTTTAGGAGGGTTTAGACTACCTTCCATTATTTAAAATCATTCATAAAGGATTTATGATAAATTTTAAAACCAATTGTAGGAAAATAAATCTAGGACCATTCCCCAACTTCCATGAACTATTCAAGATCTCATGCAAAGGTTTCAGATGCTAACAAACATAATAAAATCCTTCTCGAGTCTTCAACACCCCATTCAGTGCACACAAAAGACCTCAACACCAATTTTAATGAATTATCCTTTAGGATATGACCTAAAACATGGTAAAAAAAACTTTAAAAAACCTTTGAAAATGTTTTTATGAGATTTGTCACCTTAGGAACTGAACTTGTCTCCTCTTTAGGTCCCACTAAGTTTTTTTGCATATTAGGTCTTAAACTGCCAGTCATATAGACCTTGAACAAAATTTAAAACCAATTATATTGTAATAAAAACCTCATCCTCATGTTATAAACCTCATAACTTACTCACACACTAACAAAATTCTTTACACAAGTCTCATACTACTCATCTCATCATGTTACTAGGCCTATGCCTTCTCACTAAGTCTCTTAATGCAAGGACTAAGCATCAAAACTGATCTTGGAACTATTATAAATAGTTTTTTACCTCTTTCATATGTTTACATAAATTTATACACTATCTCATGCCTATATTGACACAATTAACCAAGATGCACTATGCTCTATACATACATCTTCTCACAGGACTAAACTAGGCTTCTCAAGATACTTAGTACTAAAAATAGATTACCTTGCATCATGATCTTAAATTTGACATGTCATCAACCTCTAAATAATTTTTAGGTTGCCTTCAAATTATATCTCAATATATAAACAAAAGGTTTCCTACAAATTTTCTCTTATCATATCATAAGACTTTTGTACCACTCCACCAAGTGTGGCCTCAACTCTTGAGCTTGACACCCATGTTGAATTTGAAATGAATGATAACATCAATGCCTCAACACCAATAATAGGAACATTCCTCAAAAATATCCCAATTTGTCACTCATGGAAAAATTCTTAAACAAATATGATCATTCTTATTTCCCCAAGCTAGATCTTCTTCAAACTAACCTTTCTTCTAAACTTTAACTTTCTCCCCTTTTGACATTAATGACAAAGGTTTATATTATTAACAACTATCTGATCCTTAGACCTATAACAACAAACATTTTCTCTCTAAACAAACTTATTATCTCTCTTTGAAAACAACTTAACATAGATTAGGCTCACATACGTACTCTTGGAGCATGATTGGCTCCCCTTGTCTTCATGAGATATTTAGACACTTATCATGACTGTGACTTGATTTGATCAAGTCATCATAAAAAATATTTGTGACCCATCTCTTATTATCACACATATAGTAGACTCTTAATTTAGCCTTGGATCTCAATGTCAAAAAGGAACACAAAGCCCCCTTAAGACCAAACATCTTCATGATTCTGCTCACTAATTCAATGCCTCCATGAAGCCTAATGGAGTCACCTCTTCTCTTAGAAAACTAAAATAGCATAAACTCAAGAGATTCCAAAATTTCCATGTCCTTACTAGACTGAACTTCCTTCATGATCTTCTTAAGCTTGAATAGCCCTATTGGCTTGACCTTTTAAACCTCCATTTAAACAACATTCTGACTTGGTGTACTAGTCTTGAATTCTACATTCATAATCTGAGTTGATAGAGAGAATTCTTGGCACTCCTTTGAATTTGGACTATGCTTCACCATGGTAAATAGTCATATTATAATTATATACTGGTCATCAACCTTATCTACCTTGGGTTTCCACTCGTTGTCTTATCCTATTTATTATACTTTAGGTCCTCAACTTTCTTGTTTTGACTTGAGAATCCATGCTTACACAACTTTTCAATATGACCAACCTTTTGATAATTTAAACAAACTTGTCTCTTAATGGAAACACACCATGACCCATACCTTTTAACTGACCACTTTCCTCATAGTTCCATGCATATTCATTCTTAGAGGGCCTTCTACAATGCCTTACTCTTTGACCAAATTCGTTACATGAATAATAATTGCCATTGAAAGGATAAGCATACCTTATACCATTAGGTTGCCTAATAGAATTAGTCTTTATTCTACCAACACCATCATTCCTTGATTGACCATTGACCTTATTGATCTTATTAGTGTTCTTCTTTTCATCTCCATTGAAACCAAGACCTATTTTTTCATTAGCAATATTTTACCTACTCAAGATGTTATCTAGATCATTGGTACTCTTTTCAAATTTCATAAAGGACTTAAACTTACTTGATGATTGATCTAACTCAGTTTCTAAGGAATCCACTTTAATTATATACCTTGCACATTATTTTTCTTTGGTCTTTAGGATTATAGTCACAATCTGAAGTTGATCTACCACCTTTTTTACTATTTCCTCTTGTTCTTTGGAGTTTCTACTTAGTCTAGCTTCAAAAAATTTGATTTTCTCCTCATAGTGTTTGATAAGAGATCTCATCACCATATTATTATTTTTTACCATTTTTTATTTTTCTAAAGTATTCATCAACTCAGCCTCAAAGGCTACCTCATCTTCTTTGTAAAGATACATATAATATAATATGTATGGATCTAGAAGTTATATGAATATCAAAGCATAGGTAAATGACTCCATATCAATTAAACATAAATACACATGAATTACCATGGGAAAATCTTTATGAGGCAAAAACCCCAACAAAATTAATTTTCATTATTGAGAAACAAAGTACCCCAATACAACTTCTCTTCTCACTTCTCTCCAAATTAACCTTCACAAAACTCTGGAATAAAATCTTACGAAAAATCCCATGAATCCAAATATGAAACAACCAATAAGGCTAAACCCTATTTTAGAGGTAATTTTAAAGGGAGGTGACCGTTGTGAATAGCGGGTCCAACCATCCCAAAGAGTTATAAAAATATTGGTAATTATTAAATAATTATAATAATCTTATTAATTTTCATGAGGTTTCCACCTTGTGTTAATAAATAATATATTATGATTATTTAATAAATAATAAATATAGAGTAAGGGTTAAATAATCACCACTTAATCATTAAACTCTCTAACACTCATTAATGTTAAGTGGGGATAAAATCCATAGTCACCATAAAGAAATTATACTATGTGCAAAAATTGAAGGATTTTAAAACTTTTATCGTGCAAAATGTCACCTTTTGAAACAAATAAAATTATAATTTGTAAACTACTTGAAACTAAATTTAGGCTAGCATGATTGTGAGATCACATCTTACTGTTTCTCATGAAAAATCACTAAACATATTTAGAGCCTTTTGTAACGTAAGAATGTTCATTACAAATTATGCTTTTTAATGTATTAGGGTACAAAAGTAAAACTTTCATAAAAAATTTACAATGCTTTACATTGAGAATAATTATAGAGAAAGAGAATAAACATACAGCCACTAAGAAGTGGCATTTTCATGTACACTTCCCCTTAATGGCAACTCTAAGAGGTTCAACATTATATGAAACTTACAAAACTTGGTATAACTAGTTGGTTTTATGAAGATATATACCACTTGTTTATATGTAGGATAGAAATATAAATTAATATCACCATTGCAAACTTTTTCTCAAATTAAATGCACATAAATTTCAATATGTTTAGTTCTTTAGTACTGCACTATATTTTTTATCAGAGCTATACAGTTTTAGTTATCATAATGAAGGATAGTACTCTGAGAAACATCCAAGAAGTTTTCCCAATAGCCTTTGAAATCACATAGATTAGTTATTAGCTTCCATATCGCTTCTATAGTTAGCTATTATAGAAGAGAGAGATATTAGGTTGCTTCTTTCTACTCCAAGTGATATCACCTGCACCAAACTGAAACACATATCCAAAAGTATATTTGTAATCTAAAGTATCACTAGCATGGTCTACATCATAATAACCATATAAATTATAATTATCAATGGACAGATAAAATAAACCATAATTTATAATTCCTTTTATATAATAAATAATACACTTAGCTAATTTATAATGATCTAAATAAGGATCTTGCATGAATATAGAATCAACACTAATAACATATGAAATATCTAACCTAGTAATGGTAAAATAAATTAAATTTCCAATAAGTTATCTATAAAAATTAGCTTATTCACATATCAACTTAAGATCAAGTTTAACATCAATTTTGATACGAGTAGTGGTAGATTTACAATCAAACATGTTACACTTAACAAGAAGATTATGTGCATACTGAGATTGTGATACAATAATTAAATTTTTATCTTGAAATATAGTCATTCTTTAAAAATGATGTATAATGTCTAAATTAATCATTTCAAACACTTGAATTAGTGTATCCATATATTTATGAATTAAATTATTTAGATTTTAGGTAATCAACAAATCATCAACATATAATAAAATCAGAATCAAATAACCATTTTCAACTTTAAAAAAGAGATAATTATCTAAATAACAATTAGAAAACTTCAATTATTTATAAAAAGTAATCTTAGAATACCAAGATTGAGGAGCTATCTAAATAACAATTAGAAAACTTCAATTATTTAAAAAAAGAAGTAATCTTAGAATACCAAGATTGAGGAGCTTGTTTTAAATCATACAAATATTTTTTTAACTTTCATACATAATGTTCTTTATAGGATTAGTAAAATCTTTACGCTGAGTCATATAGATTTCTTCTTCTAAATCCCCATTTATAAATACATTCTTGACATACATTTGGTGGATAACCAATCTATTTTGGACTACAAGAGTAATAATCAAGATAACAATAATCATTTTTGCTATATGAGCAAAGGTTTCAACATAGTTAATCTTGGGTTTTTGAGTAAACACATGGGTAACTAATCTAGCTATAATTTTTTCAATTTTACCAATTGAATTATCTTTGATTTTATAAATCCACCTACAAGTGACAATATGACTTTTAGGTGGAGGAGGGACAAGATCCCAAGTCTTATTTTTAATTAAGGTATTATATTTAACTTGCATAACAACATTCCATCTATCATCTTGAGTGGATTTCTCAAATGATTGAGGTTCACATTCATACATAATCATTAATACATAATAATTATATTGACTTATAGTTAATTTATTAATATTATCAACCTGATAAGATTTAGTTAGGGATTCTACCTATTTAGGTCTTTTATATTAAACATGAAACTTAGGGGGTTCTTTAGACTCTAAGTTATACATAACTAGATCAACTTCCTCAAGGGAATCTCTTTCATCATAATGAGAAACATGAGAGTTAGGTTTATCAATAGAAGAACATTGAGGAGGATCCATATAGGGCTCACAAAAGGATTTTTCAATAATAAGAACATTCTTGTTCTCAATAATTTGATGTTTAGAGGGATCATACACTCATAAATGTTTTATCTTACCTCCACAACCTACAAAAATGAAAAATAGAAGTGTGATCAAGCTTCTTTATTTTAAATTTAGGAATAAAGATAGAAGGAAGACTACCAAATATCCTGAGATAAGCCACACTAGATTTTTTTTAGTCCAAATTTATAAAAGAGTGTAAAGATGAAAGGATTTGGTAAGGAATCTATTCAGAATATGAACAACAGTGTTCATGGATTCAACCTATAATAATTTAGGAATATTTATAGATTGCAACATTGTTATAGCTATTTCTATGATGGTACATGTTTTCCTTTCAGAAATACCATTTTACTGAGGGGAATAAGGAGTTGTTAGTTCCTTTTGAATATTGAAACTCACGCAAAAAAAAAAAACTCTTTACTAATATATTTACCACCATTATTAGTTATTAATATGTTAATATAAAAATTAGATGCATTTTTAACACTAGATTTAAATTCCTTGAATTTAGATAATACATAAAATATATTTTTGATGAAAATAAACCAGATCATTCTAATGTAATAATTAATAAAAGTAAAAATATACAAAGAACCATTAACAAGATACAAATTCAAGAGGTCCTATAACATCAATATGAATCAATTCTAAAGGATGTGAAGAATTCACATCATGATTCTTGTGAAAGGGGTTAGTATGTTGTTTATCATGTAAGAAACCCTCATAAGTTTCATGATGAGAAGGGATAGAAAAAAGTCCAATAAATAGATTATTTACAGACATATCATGTAAAATTCTAAAATTAACATATCCTAATCTTTCATGTCATAATTGAGATTTATTATTACTATGTGATGAAAGAAGACATGCAGAAGGAGAAAAGATATATAAACCATTGTTTTGAACACCTTCAAAAATCAAAGAACCAAAATGATTTATAATGGAACAATTATCTTTAAGTAATTTTATAATGAAATTATTATTCGTAATTTTAAAACAATTAAATAATTCTTTTTAAACTTAGGTACCATAAAAAACATCATTAATAACAATATTTTAAAAAAAATCTTTTTCCTGTTTAGTTGCTTCTAAAAAGAATTATCTCTAAAGTAAATTATTTTAAATATATCTCTAGATCACATAAAATATCAGATAATCATGTCATATGGTGTGATGCACCACTATCTAAAATCCATTTATTTTCATTTGAAACACATAAATCAACATATAAATCAATAACATTTGAATCTTGATTGTTATTCTATATAGGGTTTTGATTTTTTTGCTTCTTTTGATTAGATTTTTTACCTTTATTATTCTTATAATTTTGATTATTATTTCTATCCTTATTTTTATAATAGGTTTTCCTTCTATGACCAAATTTGACACACAGATTACAATTTCCATTAAACCTAGGTGCATGATTCTTATTACTCAATTTCTTATTCCCATATTTATCTTTAGTAGAATTAGAGTTAAATTTTTGGTTTTTAGTGTTATCAAAAATATTATTTAATGTGAGAATTACCTAAGTGGCATTCTCTTTAGAATCAAAATTTATCATAACTTGTTCTTCTTGAATCAAGAGAGAATATTAGGTGTTAAAATTAGAGATATCTTGCTCAGTTTGATACTTAAAGTTTAAAATTGAAATAAAATTTATAATTTTTTTGAATATTTAATTCGATTATAAAATAAATTAATTGATCTTTAATCAAATTATAATTACATCCATCTAGTTGAGATTTAATGTTTTTAATTTTAGCAATAAAATTAACAACTTTTCATCACCCTTCATAGGTGCAGTTAGAAATTCAAGTATTAATTTAATGATATTTGAAAGGTGAGTGCCCTAATTCATGGATTTAAGGAGTATACAATCATTTATAGGAGAATATTGATTACCAATGTGGAGAATGAATTCATCCTTAACTTTTCACAAGATAATGGACATAGTTTCCTATGATTTCTATTGAAATGCATTAGTAAGTTTAGGAGTTACATGTCATCTAGAGGAGATTTTTTAGTCCCAATGATAAAATTCCATAATTTTTAGGCTAAAAATTTAGATTTAATATAAATTTTCTATATATTATATTTATTTTCATCAAGCATTTGATATTTATCTAAAGAAAAATGAGGTGAAGCCATAGCTTCCCTTTAAATAAGATAGTAAACAAATGCTTAAAAATAAACTATTTTAAATTATTTTTTAAAATTATTTTTAAAATAAAGTGAATTTAATATGAAATTATACTTAATTACATAATTTAGATGCCAAATAATGCAAAAAATTGAATTAAAATTGCATAAATCTAAGTTTCAAAAGAATCACACTCAAAATAACCACCTAGGCACTATTATTAAAAAATATATAAAACAACAATAAGAGGCTTTAAAACAAAACATGGACACCTTCAATGCATCCATAATGTTTCAAAACCTTAAGATTGACTGGTTATATGGCTATGCTTGCCTAGGTTTTGATCAAGTGTCACAAAAAGGTTGACAAGTTTAACTGGTTTTAAAACATGTGATACTTAACAATAAAAAAAGATTCTAAATTTAAATATTTTAACCAAGATAAAATTTAACTTACCAAGAAAAAATCTAGAGGGTTTTTAACATTAGACCCTTTTATTACAAGATTCTAGCAAATTTACAACTACGAACTCATCTATGAGCTTCTTGAAAGATTTACATGCACAAATCTATATTTGAACTCTCTTATATATATATATATATATATATATATATATATATATATATATATATATATATATATATATATATATAACTATTTTTATAATAATAATATGTGTGTGTGTGTGTGTGTGTAAAACAATAGAAAAACTTTTCAAAAAAAATTACCAGATTTGATAAAAAAACAAATAAAAAAGTGGGAACCTTATTTTATTTGCATGGAACATTTAGAATTAAAAAATTAAGTATTTTTAAAATGATATTTCAAAACATTTACTTACCTCTATTTCCAATAGGTGATGATGGTGCAAGAAGCAATGTAGTAATGAAGCTGGAGAGTGACACAAGCCTTCGCATGTCCTCAAACCTTGTAAATCACCATGAAATATCCTTCTAATGCTAAAAAATCACTCGAAATTTAATTTTGGTACCAAAAACAAAATTTTCAACCTCCCAAACTGTACATCGATGGAAATGGAGGAGAGATAAAAATCAAAAAATGATGAACTAGAGCTTCTTAGGATTTGAAAATTTGCACAAGGTTTTATATTTGCAAAACTAAGTATTTAGAACCTTCACGAGAATATTTCATGCCAAAAATCATGAGATTTATTTTTTTCTATATATTTAAGTTGTAATTTGCTATACAATGACATCCAAATCTGAGATTTGGCTTTGAATTCTTTTAATTTGCTTGTTTTTGGAGATCTAGATGATAGATTGATCTAAAAACTTAGATATTCATTATATGCTACACAATTTATTTTACTTCTTTTCAAGGTCATATTATGATAGTACTAGAATAAATATTCTCATATATGAAGAAATGAATATTGTTTGAATTTAATACCAAATACTAACTTTCTTGCCAATCACATATACCCCTCAAATGGCTTTGATACCATGTAAAGATACATATAATGTAATATGAATAGATCTAGAAGTTATATAAATATTAAATCATAGGTAAATGAAGCCAAACTAGTTGAACATAGAGACACATGAATTACTATGGGAAAATCTCTATGAGGTAAAAAATCTAGCAAAAGTGATTTTTATTATTGAGAAACAAAGTACCCCAATATAACTTATTTTCTCACTTCTCCTCTCCAAATTAACCTTCACAAAAATATTGAGTAAATTCTTATGAATAATCCCATGAATTGAATATGAAATAACCAATAAGAGTAAACCCTATTTTATAGGTAATTTTGAAGGGAGGTGACCATTGTGAATAATAGGTCCACCCATCCTAAAGATTAAAAATATTGGTAATGATTAAATAATTACAATAATGTTATTTATTTTCATAAGGTTTCTACCTCGTGTTAATAAATAATATATTATTATTATTATTTAATAAATAACTAATATAGACTAAGGGTTAGATAATCACTACTTAATCATTAAATACTATAACATTCTTCTTCATCTAAATCACCAAAAACACCTCGAATCTATATGGACTCTTCTTGATTTCAACAGCTTACTTCCTCCACCATGAAGATTACTTCATTGACATCAGGACCATCACCTTAATGGTCACTCTCAAAATCATCACTCTCATCAGATGAGTTGCAATCTTCCTTGATGTAAAAACTTCTTTTATTCTTGAATTTTTTATTTTCATCATACCTTCTAAAAATTTCTTGATCTTATCAGACCTATAGGGATTTTTATCATCATCATGACCTTCATAATGTTCTTCATCACATTTTGCCTTATTATTATGAGTGCAATTGTTAGCAAAGTGTTCAATCTCACCACAATTAAAACATTTAAAGGGAAACTTACCTTTGTATTTACCTAAACTGGTTTTCAACTTTATTTTAAACATAGATATCAACTCATCATCATCAATATCAGATTATTCATTGTTTTTTACTCTCTTACCTTGTGTATTCTTTTATTTTAACTTATTTTATACCTTGAATACAACTTCCTTCTTTATAAGTCTTCCTTCACTTGTTCTCATCTCATAGACTATTAGGGTGCCATGAATTCCATCCATCTCTAGCTTGTATAGATCTTAAAACCTTTTAAATAAAATTAGATTCTTTCAATTCTTCACCTAGGCCTTTCGTGATGTTGACCACTTCATCAACCCTCAACAAGTAGGTTGCAATGGTCTCATCTTCATTCATCTTTAGGTTCTCAAATTATCCTATATGAGTTTGCAACTTAGCCAACTTGACCTTAGAGTATACCTCATGAATAGTATTCAAATTTTCCCATATTTATTTATAAGACATATAATCCATCACCTTCCCAATTTCTACCTTTAATAGGCCACACATAATACCATTCATTGCTTTAGAATTATTGTCACTAGCCTACTTGCCTTATGCATCTATAGGAGAAATATGGGGTGTAATATATACATCCAAGATTGATTGCCAAAAATTAATACCTTAAGACATCAAATATGTCCTCATCCTAACACTCCAAAAATCATAATTGGATCCATTAAACAATGGATCTTTGCTTGTAAAAAAACCATCTTGTGCTTAACTAGCCATCTTTACTTGCTTAAGATTTCCTTTGGGCTATTAGGCCTCCTTCAAAGGACTTGTTATGATACCAAATTTTATAAGTATAGATAATAAGAGGGAGGTAGGTGAATTATTTGGCTTAAAATAATACTTTGATTTCACTTAACATCCATGAAGCATTTATTCACATACATACATTAACCAATGCATACACACACATCTATGCAAGCAAAAAACATAATAACATAATATATATGTGAGAAACCCTCTTGGGAGATAAAATAAACTGATACAACACTTTAAATATAGTCCTATAATAAATGAATAAAATTTTTAGTGAGGTACCAACCCCTCACCAGTCAAGCACCAACTTAACTAGTCCTTTAACAAACACCAACTTGCAAGGAGGCACCAACAACATAGGTAACTCAACACCAACTTAGCTACATTGAATATTTTATCACCCTTGGACACATTTTTATAACTCAAATAAATATGACCTCCTTCTTTTTCTCTTCTCATTCTTCTATCTCTCTCAAACAACTTATTAGGCCTTCTTGCTCAACTAACCTTTTTCTTGGAAAAATTAGATCTTTTGACCTTGATCATCACCTATGGAATCATAATTATAACTTCAAAACATATTATCCACACCTATATGATGGTATTCACACCCCATAATTAGTTTAAAAAACTCTAAATCATTTTCTTAAAATCCTTAATATTCTAACTAGTCAATTAGGCATATTGAACCTTTTCTTAATACTTGAATCTTGGTCTTACCCATATTAGTCAGCCAAGATCCTTTCCATACTTGGATTAAAATTTTAATATATAAAAAAACATGTTTCATAATTATAAAAACCACTACATAGGTCATTCATTATCCTTAAGGTCTAAAACCACCATTAAGCCTAATAGATACCTAATGTAATTAGGCCTTCTCTAAGCACATGTTTCACTTTGGCTACTTTGAAACACCATAAGCCTTTAAAAATGGATGAAACACTTCAAAAATGAATCAATTAGACCCATTTTAAGCTCACCTTAGGTCTAAAACATCATTTATATCATTTCACTCCTTAAACCACCTAATTAGGTTTACTCACAATTAGGCCTTCTCACTGCTAGAAAGTTTGTCTTATAAATATGATGCATAAAATAAACTTTTCCATATAACCTATTAGTGACCAAAATTAAAATAAAGCAATTGGGCCCTTGTAAAATGTAAATTCTCAAGTCCTGAGTCATATTCCTATTTTATAGCATTCCTTTGAAAGGTTAAGTTCATGTTGAATCGACTAGGTGATTTAACTTAGTCTTTGCTTAGTGTATTCCCCTAGGGTATGTTACATCAGGTACTTCATTATGTTAATTTTGTATTTAATTGGTATAAATCCCTTATAGTATTTTGAAAAAAGTGTTTGTGTAAATTGTCTGAAAGCTATATTCTTTTAAGCTTTTTGTCTCCACAAAAATCTTGAAGGGCTATTTCCTTCGAGCATTTTATCCGCACAAAAAGTCTGAAGGGTTATTTCCATTATTTTGGGTAAATCATAATGAATTATTTATTTTGGCCTAAGTGTTTTTAAAAAAAAATTGAAGGATTATTACTTTGATAATTTTTTCCACACAAAAATCTTAATGGGCTATTTCCTTCAAGCATTTTATCTACACAAAAAGGTTGAAGGGCTATTTCCATTATTTTGGGTAAATCGTAAGGACTTATTTATTTAAGCCAAAATGTTTACAAAATTTTCAAAGGATTATTCCTTTGGGAATTTTTTACAAACAAAAATCTTGAAGGGTTATTTCCTTTGGTCATTCTTCCCTTGTAAAATCTTTAAAGGGTCATTTTGCCTTTGCAAAATCTTTGAAGGTTCATTTCTTTGAGGTATTTTTCCCTTACAATAAATTTAATAGACACTTTTAGAGGATCTAAAGGACACCTTAAAAAAGTTTGAAGGGTAAGTATGGAGGGTAAATACCCTTATAAAAACTTATAAAAGGTACGTTCGGTTAATTTTCTAATGAGTAGATGGCCTATTTTCATTAAACAATTTGTTTGAGATAAAATTCCTCAAGGAATTGATGTAGAAAAAAATTCCTAGAAAACAAGAGGCTGCATGAAAATAAGAAGGCTGAAAATTCCCAATCCAAAAGGGATAAAAGAACAAGATTGTTGTGGATCAAAAGTCTTGAATAAATTCATCCAAGTAGTGTGACAGCCATGTGGACATCATTGGTGGTCATGCGGATGTCAAAATTAGGCTAAAAAGTCATCCATTAGGGTTAAGTTTGACATTCATGTGGATTTTATTGATGCTGACATGAACATTAAATGATGGGTACATGGATGTAAAATTTAAGACACAATAACTATCTATCAAGGGCTTAAATTTGATAGTTTCACAGACGTCATTGATAGTCACATGGACGTCAAATGATGAGCACATAGACATAAAATTTAAGCCACAATAAATATCAATTGGAGATTAAATTTGATGGTCATGTGGCCATCAAAAAATTTCATATAGACATTAACTGATGGGCATGTAGATGTCAAATTTAAGCTATAATGGATAGTCAATGGTGTTTGATAAGCCATATAGATATTAAAGGTCTATGTTCAATCCTAGGTTTAAGGGATCAATTGAGGTGGGAATCTAATCTACATCATATAGAAGATACAAGGGTATAAGTGATCTTGTCCAAAAAAGGGAGCCATTGAATGGAAGTAGCCATGTTTCAAGGTTCTATAGTAGATTGGATCTTTTTTGAGTTAGTGTAGGGCTTTGGTTTGTTTCCTTTTTGTTCTTCCTTTCCTATCCCTTGTTTGTATATGGTGCTTATATATTATTTGTTTACCTTCTCTTGTGTTGTTATTTTCTCTCAATAAGTCTTTTCAAGACAATTCTTAGCTCAAGTTACATTTAGTCACTCAAAAAATGATTTCTCAAGTTGGGAGTGTAGGTGTAAAAGCATTATGGGTCTAAAACGTGAGATTGATGTTTTTAATTTTATAGAGACTGGTAAAGACAAATAAATAGACTAATCATTACCTAAAATCTTAAAATTTGTTTTGATCTAAGCTTAATTTTGATAAGGTTTGCATATGTAGGATGAAAGTTTAAATTATTGAGTCATAGTCAAGCTTGCACTTAAACAAAATTCATTTTTTTGGGTAAAGTTTATGACCAAAGATGATTATCTAAAGATTAGACACTTGACCAAGTCCCAAAACCTAGCTAACTTGGTTCCTAACCTTTACCATTAAGTTTAAAATGGTCTAAAAAACATAAAAAAAAATAAAAAATAGCTCATTATAAATTTTAGAAGGAACATTTTAAGCAAAGGTGATTTAGGTAATCTCCACTAGGGATATGGATGCATGGATATCAATGGATCAAGGCCTTGAACAGATCCAAAGGCATCTTTGTCAGGGATATAGATGTTTGGTTGGTATCAGAGCAATGCCCATGCCTTCCCTAAGCTAAAAGCATGGTTCTTAAGTCAATGTCAATGGTTAAAGACATGAAGTTTGGACATTTATCTCTAAATCTTATGACAAACAGTAAGTGAAATCAAAACACACACACAATATGATTAGGTTTTGATATTTGATCCCAATTTTTCACATTTGAGGCTTGCTTTAAACATGATTAGGTCTTAACAATGGTTCTTGATCAAGTGGAATGAATAGACTAGTTGTAAGTCTGAACCATAATCTCTAAATTTTAAAACATATTTCTATGGAAATTCACTTGATCAGGGTGTTACTAGTATGTTTGCACATTGTCTTTATTTGAAGATAATCCACACCTAGTTTGGCTGGCATATTTGTCCTTGATTTTAGTTTAAATCTTTTCTTGATTTGATAACATTGGATTTCTTAGTTTTAGATTTGTAGCTTTAATGGATCCCACCTTGAAAATGGATTATGTCTGGGTTTCATGATTTAATGTCAATATTGGTGTTTTACTAGCCTTTGGTTTTTCAAGGGATGAGTTGAGTTCATTTTTATCACCTTGAAATATTAATACTAATTACCTTGGCCCAAGCCTTTCCATTTGAATTTAAAATTGGTGAGAACATTTTTATGCAGAATCATTTTAAAATGCCATGGACTTAGTTAAATTTTTATACTAAGACTTGGTCATGTTTATTTATATGACTGAACCCTAGTCTAAAAATCCATGATTAGTCCCTTTTAGGTCCTAAGATTCCTTATCCTATGTTTCTCATGGTCTGAACTAATGCACAGTCCTTTTTATTTAGCAGAGCCCCATTTAATTTCAATCTTAGTTTAAACTTTATCTTAAGGTATTAATTTGTATTTATTAATACAAATGAAAACCTTAGTCTAATATTGTAGCCTAAGCCTTATATTATTTTCAAGCTCTGACTTGGTTATATTTTTCACTGTCAATAGGCACCAATCATATTTTTACATAATGGATTACAATCGATGGCCCACATTTGCTTAGGTAATTGAGATAAGATGGTGTGAGTTCAAATTCAAAAGGTCAAGCTTGTGGTGTATGATAAGGCTCAAGTATGTTCTTATCAATCAATGGTATGTAGTTAAGCATACACTTTCAAATTGATAGGGTGCATTAAGTCAAGGTTTCAAACTGAGCCTAAAGTGAATTTGATGATGACACATGTCATAACCATGTTAGATAGAGTATTGATCTACTAATGACATTTGATCCTTTAGATCAAAATACAATAGCACACATTGATCCAACCTAGCAAGATCCAATAACATGAGATTAAAGGGTCCCTTTTATTTATGTTTTAACTTAGTCCAGGGATTTAACTTAAAGTTTCATTAAATTTATTAATACAACAAAACCTTAGGTTAAAGCCTTATCCTATGTCTCTTTTTATTAACCACAAGGTTCCCTTTTATTATGTCTTAAGCTTAGTCTAAAATTTGGCCTAAATTTTTATTCATGTTCATTAACATAAATAAATATCTTAGTCTATGGACTTTAGCTTAAAGCTTTACATTGTTCCTCAGGTTTTAAACTTAGACTTTTTATTGGTTATAGGAAAAAATTACACTTAATCTCATGGATTAGAATATAACAATGCATGTTTGATTATATGAAGAGATCTAATAGCATGAGAGCATGATTGAAAATTAAATGCATGGTCCCAAACTAAAAATTGAGCATGTTCCCAGAGATTGATGGTACACATTCAAGTGTATACTATCTAAAGTACAACACATATTAAGTTAAGACTTTTTAATAAAGCCCAGAATGAATGTGGGACTACCACTTGGTAAGAGCACATTATCCCAATAGAACTAATATAATAGGATGTAAAAGGCCTATAGAGATGCCAAGTGGCACCATTTTGGTATAAAACCCATATAAATCGAACGGCATTTGATCCTTTGGATCAATATTGATGGCACGTATTTGCTCAAGCAAGTAAATCCAATGGTGCGAGCCAAGATGGACTTTTAAAAGTGATTGGGACCACTAAACAAGTGGCACATGCCTATATTAGAGCCAATTAAGTAACCTAGTCATTTTTAAACCTCAAAAGTGCCTAATTGGATCTGATGTGGCATGTCAAGTGTCAATATTGGCTAGGAAGCCAAAGATTAAGTGTTTTCCATGGATGGGAAACGATTCAAAGCATAGAGGGAGTTCTATAGGCTATTCCAAAGAATATTTTTCAATCATAACCATGGATCATTTCTTTTACACCACAATTAGATCATTAATATACCATAATTAAAAAATCAAGTTATTCCATGGCATGCACTAAGAAAAAGGCAACATTTTAGGAGATCCCAACTATGCAAACAAGTTATCAAGAGCTTCTCCAGATGGTTGCACACGAGGACAAAGTTTGTTTGGCCCTTGACCATAAATATTCTCCTTCCAAATTGAATGAAGATATTTCCAACCATGAAATCAAAGATTTTTTTGAAACTCTCCATACTTCATGATAGAGCTAGTTAGATAAATGATCCTTTTCTTGCAAATGGATAAAGATCTCAAGTGTGGCATGGAATATTTTCCAACTAGGAGCATCTTGGTGGGACTTGAAAGTTTGTTTTGAAATTCTAAAAATTACAACCTATAGGTATAGATTTAAAAAGGATTGAAAATGTGTAAATAGAGGGTGTTTCCTCTATTCAAGGTTATTATTGGTTGTTGTTATTAGTCTTTGCTTTCTCTAAGTCTAGGTTCTACAAATTATTTAGGATCAATTATTGTGTGTAGATCTTGTCTCTCTTACTAAGGTGGTTACATATGTATAAACATTAGAAATATTTGAGAGTATGTTATATGTCTCCCTTGTCAAAATATAAAAATCACCATGTTTGTCCCCTTGGAATCATTTTGAATAATTGATGTGTGTAAAATTTCTTTTTTCAAGATTAATAAAAATGCTTTTGGTTCTTTGCTCTTTCTTATTGATAAAGTGTAGTAATATGTCTTAAAAGTCCTAATAATTGGATATCTTGGTATATGTTCACTACTAGTTATCATCTTGAGCATAGATTAGGGTTATAAACCCCTTTCTATAGTTTAACATTAAAAATGTGTTATTGAATAACCTTTCAGGTTACCCTAGGTCTATAGATTTGACAAAAAAAAGTATCTTAAAAGTTTAGTTGAAGTATATGCTCTAGGTTTTTTTAAGGACCATTTAGTATTTCTCATTAGATTGTATTTGAGTCTTTTCTACATCATTTTTTAAGTATAATGTCATGAACATTGTAAGAGACCTTATTGTTTGAAAAGGCCACCAGCATGCCACCTTCCATTTTTCTATAATCATCTAATTGTCCTACCTCTTCCCACCTGGCATATAACATATCCTTTACATATTATGAGTATTATTTAACTTGGAAATACATAAGATATTTCTTACCTAACATGTATTTACATTTTGTGCTTTGAATACTAGTGTTATAGTTTCCATTTGAGCTCTATTTTAAATATTCTTCAAAATTAAAGTTACAGACATATACATATACATATACTCGATTGATTGAATGTAACTAGTGAATTTGTGCATTCCTTATGACAACCCTTCCTAGGTGGAGTGTGTAAGTTCAGTTGTGGCCTAGTCACACCTACCTTTTTATGCTAATAATCCCTATGGAGGTAAAATAGTATAATATTTTCATGTGAGCAAGCTACCCATTAGGTCCTCTCACTTTAGTTCAAGCATATATAGAAGTAGCAGGAAAATTACCATACCCTTTGTCAGTTATTCTCAATCATTTTATCAATGTGTCCTATTTTTTGATTCCCAACCCTTCCCCAGATATAATGACATACTAGTGGGTTTCTCATCATTGTTTTCCATTTTATTCAAGTGTGCAAGCCAGATTAGAGAGGTGCACAACTAGGAACCAACATAATACAAATAAAAAATCACATGGATAGAATCTCCATGACCTCAGGTTCAACAAAATTTTCATTATAATTCATTAAATATGGAAAAATACCTCAAATTGATCCACTTTATATGCTCACTCAGAACTACACACAGGCCTTAAGAACCTAATAAAAAACATTTGACTTTTCATACCTTAATAAGAGTTTATAATGTATAAATATGTGTTAAAATTAAACTATGAGACCTATATAACAACTTAATGTTCATTTTATTCTTAAAATCTATGAAAAAATACTCAAGAAAATCATTCTCACTCACACATAAAAAAACTACCTATATCTCCAAAAACATGGTCATGAAGATCAAGATTTTAAACACCTATATGAAAATTTTTATGAACTTCCAATTGGTATTAGTTATACTTAATCATCCTTATAAAATATTGAAATAGATATATTACAATTTTCAATATCAATATTGGTCATACAGACCAATCTCATGTTTTCACCGTACACTGACTTCACTGTGTTAGACATGTCACTTTGGGAACAACTTTTTACTTGTCTATGAGTATCAAAAAATATTATCTTCAAGGGGAAATGTGATATAGGTCATGAAAATGACCCATGTATTTGGATCCATCCCTAATTCACTATAACCCATCCCTAATCTCATTCTCACTTTTATTTGGTTTTCTCACTATCTTACTCATTAGGCCCTTTTAGAGATAGACCAACTTTCATGACTAGTTTAGATTATTTAAGGTTTGAAACCTACTCAAAAACATGAATGGGAATAAATTAAAAGTCTCACACATCATCTTCCAATAATTTGCATGCTTTTACCTGGTCAACCCTACTTGCTACATCAAAAATCCAAGAAATAAGGAGTTTCATATAACTTTCTCTCACTCTTCTGACAAACCAAAACCACCTAGAGAAACATGGAAGAGTTATATACATTTTAAAAACATCAAAATAAGTCAAACAAACCATTTAGAACCATAACTAATAAGGTCTTTCATATCGGGTCATAATGAGGATTTGAGGGTTTAGAATGCCTTTCATTCTTAGTATTCATTCATAAAGGATTTCCTCTAAACTCTAAAACCAATGTCAAGAAAATAAAGATATGAACCGTACATAATTTCCATGAAATATTTAGAATCTCATGCAAAGGTTTCACATGTTAATGAGCATAATAAGATCCTTATGAGGTCTATAACACCCCATTATATATGCATAGAAGGCTTCAACACTAATTTTCATGCTTTATCCTTTATGATATGAACTAAAAATTGTTTAAAACACTTACCACAACCTCTCACACCTTTGATAATATTATTATGATATTTGTAACCTGAAGAACTAACATTTACTCCTCATTAGGTCACACTAGGTCTTTTTACACATTAGGTCTTGAACTACTAGTCATACTTAGAACTTGAACACACTTTGAAACCACTTGTAGTATACTCAAAACTTTATAATCATGCCATAAAACCCTATACCTTTCTCACACACTACCAAAATTATTTACATAAGTCTCATATTACTCATCTCATCATGTTATTAGGCCTATGCCTTCTCACTAGGTCTCTCAATGCAAGGAATAAGCTTAAAAACTGACCTTATAACTCTTTTGAAGGATTATTTTCATCTTTCACATGTTTACACAAATTTATACACTCTCTCATGCTTGTACTGACACAATTCACCAAGTTACACTATGCTCTATGCATACATCTTCTCACAAGACTAGACTAGGATTCTCAAGACACCTAGTACTAAATAGTAGCTTACCTTACATTATGATCTTGAATTTGACATGCCATCAAACTTAGAATAATTTCTCGATCTCCTTAGAATTATCTCTCAATAGAGAAATAAAGGGTTACCTTCAATTTTTCTCTTATCATATCATAAGACTTATATACCATCATAGGCATTAAGGTGTATAAGATTTTATTATTGAAGGTTGGGAAAGTATGTTACTTAGACATATTATCCTCAAATTACTCTTCACTCACTCTTCTTTAATTTCAAAGTCTTCTTGATCTTCAAATGTCAATATAATTTGAGGATGTTGAACTTCAAGAGGAAGTTTAGGTTGAAGGAGTGGATTTATAAGATTGTTACCTCTACTATTAGTTGATCTAGTAAGTACCATGAAGCATGAACAAAAATAATAAGAAAAATTGGTATATAAATAGATATTACCTTTAGTGGAGTTTCCAAATGCTGAGTAAAACACACTTATGTAGTTGTGATGTTGTCAAGACCAACATTCACCTTAACACTAGGTGCTTGAGATAATAGTCCCACCAAATGTGCTATAACTATTATCACTCAATTTTACACCCTTGGAAATCCTCCTAAAAATTGATTGAAACATTGGAAAATGCCTAGAACTAACCCTTAAATCTAGAGCTTTACCTCTATTATAGATAACCCATAGGCCTTGAGGTAATCCAATGTTTCACTCTATATAGAGGAGGATTGAATAACCTCTCCAAGGGTACAAAATTGAGTGACAAAAATAAACATATAGAACTAAAACAAGTAAAATATCAAGGAAAAATGATAAGTTATCTCATAATCATCCTTTGGTATAGGTACCTATTATTCCCACTCATCCTTCTTCACCAGCTTGTAATGTTCCTTTGATGTTAATCCTAGTGGTTCCTCATGTTGACCAAATTTGACTTTTAGTAAAATTGGGTCAACTCTTACATATTTAAGCTTTTAAAAAGTTTTTATATGTCTTATAAATGTCTCATGTTGGTCTAAACATCTCACTCACCTCTGCTCTAACCTTGGTCTAAGCCTAGCTTCCTTCTACTAGTCTAGTCAACCAAAGTCAACCTTGGAAAAACATGGTCAAGGTTCCAAATTATGTTTAATACATCCTAATATGGTCTTTTATATGTTTTAATATTTTCACAAGTCATTAATTTACATTTTACTATGTCTCAAATGCAAAAATGGCCTTTTGGTCATATTTATAGCTCAATTAATGACTTGTATAGACTTTTCAAAGAGAAAATTTGTCACCAAGATATATTTCAACATGGATAAGGTCAAGACATGTCAGGACAAATTTGAAGTCAGTCCAAAAATTAGTTTCATGTATAAAGAGGGAGTTTTCCATTGATTTTGGGCCCTTAATAACAATTGTATGGACTTGTGAAGCTCACCTTCAGATAAAAATGTGGGATAGTGTCTCTTCACCTCCCTAAGATATTTTACACACATAGTGTGTAGTTATTTAATTATAAAGTTCATTCTTTGCTTCTATTTCTTCGTATTATCCTTGCAAGCCAAGAAAGGTCAATTTGGAATGCTTGGTGTGAGCTATAGAGGTGGAGTTGGGAAGAATGCTCTTAGAGGTTAAAATTAATCTAAGTATACTTAAAATCCATGGAAGTTTTGATTCCATGGTTTTTATTTTATAAATAATTTTTAAGACTCAAGGAAACTTTTTATGCACTTTAATCCATGAGGGGTCTATTTTTTTGAGCTAGTGTCTGATTTTTTTGCTTAGTTTTGACAAGTTGGTTGTTTTAAAGAATTTATCTATGTTTTCCAAGACATTTGCAAAGGTTATCCATTATTATTTTGGCTTTGGATCTCTCAAATGCTCAAGGGTCTCTTATAGGCCTATTTTAGCTAGGCAACCATGAAAGTACATTACAAGCATTAGTATGAGAGATTCTCACATTGAAAAATGGTTTTGAGTATGATATCCAATTTTTATTTGTGGATTTTATCCAATTGGGGGTTGAAAATTTATTTTGAGGTGCTAGGATGCCTTTTAAATAACATAGTAGTGCTCAATTCCATCCTCTCTACCTTATAACTTGGATGTTTGCATCTATAAGACCCTGTTGACATCAAGGTGATGTATGGAGAGGTAGAAAGGTATTCAAATTTCTTAACATTATAAAAAGTGTAGTGATATGACCAAGGAAATTACACAAAGTTCACAATTATGAAAGGTTTCATCTTACCCATATTATGGATCACTGTGGTGCACCAGACCTCAACCTAAAGGTGGTTTAAATAGGGGTTGGAGATAGCCATTTGGATGTTGAAGTAAGGTAAGAATAATTTAGGACCCTTAAATGAGAAAATAGGAATGATAGACCTCATGAACTGATTTTTGGCCAAGGAAAGTTTTAGGCCATGATCAAAATTGTGACTATGATTTCAGGCCTATTATCCTAAAAAAGCCAAAATAGTGCTCCTCAAAGTTTTTTGGAATTTTCATGATGAAGTTATAAGAGATTATGATACATGATAGATTGATATTATAGCCCTATCCATATAAAATGACCTTACCAAGTGAGAGGGGTAGTTGAAAAAATGAGGAAGGTGTTCAAGAGTCTTAAAGTGCCCATAAACACACAAATTTTAGGTAGTAATATCTACAATCAAGAAACTCCAAAAGAAATTTTCAACCAAGGTTAAAAAGTTAGACCATGCCATTAAATTAAAATGTTTCTCAAAGATTCAAGAAACTTTAATGGTCTAAAGGATCATCATAAATGATGTACCTTGGTTTTGACTCTCCAAGTGCATCTTAAGTCCATACTAGAGCTAAAAACCATACACCTATAATAGGTAGATAGGGAGCTAGAATATAGAAATCTTTGGAATGTACACAATATAATAAATGAATAAAGTGAATTAAAAGAAACATATACATTCCATGACCATCTAGGTCAAATAAGGATTTATAAACACCCTAAGAAAGACCTCATGATTTAATTCATATCTATAAGAAAGACTGTCTCAATCCATAGTTAAGGTTGTTATGTTATTTGGAAAGGACCTAATCTATATTTTTAAGGTGAATTTTTAGGTACTTGGGAAGAGTGACATAAAAATTAAAAACTAGGCACCTTCTCCATGAATTTAATGAGATTCATAATATCTCTACCAAAATATTCACACCTACAGGTGAAGGTACATCAGGGTCCTAAAAGGACTGTCTCAATCTAGTAGAGTTAGAGGTGTGAATCAAATTTTGATGTATTTTATTTCTCTAAGATCTTTGAAAGATTGATATAGAACTATGAACTCATATTTTAATCAAGGGGGGTTCAAATACAATACTCTAATGCCTTTACCAAGTTTTAAGAAGCCTAATTAAAGCCTACAATAGGGTGTCAATTAGAAGACTATCTGAGTCATTATAGGTGAAGACATATTCATGGGTCTAAGAGGTATGAATTAATGTTTATCATCTCAATGGAGGTTTTTATAACTTTAAAAGCCATTACCAATACCTAATTCATGCAAATCAAGCCTACAATAACCTAGAAAGCCCTCACATAGTTAGCTAATGGAGGACTAAGATAGACATGAGCAATTTTCTTGATGCAAAAATGTATAAGGAAGCATATAGAATATGGATAATGAAATGGATTAAATAACTTAATTAAATTATGTAATAGATTAAATAAGCTCTCATTAAAGAATTAAAAAATAAGAAATTTTTTTCCAAATATACACACATAGTCCCCATGCCTTATCTACATACATAGTCTGCCTATGCAAAATTAATCTTGGGTTTTATGTCTTTTTAAGGGTCAAAACTTGGATTTAGAGGATGAATTTTTTTAAACATATCATTTTAACTTGTGAAAAAAATACAATGGTTTTTTTTGGGATAAATAGGAAAATATACCTCTATTTTATCTTAGAGTAGTCTACTTTCTCCATGCCTAAACCCTACAAATTTTAGAAGATGGGATAAAGTGGTAGACTATAAGTCAAAATAAATCTCAATATGATTAGATAAAGTGGGATAAACATGAATAAATATTGGAAACTAAGCTATAAGGACCAAAAGCAAGCAGGGTGCTCAAGGCAATAAGACCTATATGCAAATCTAGCTAATCAAGGTACAAACTTTGTCTCAAATGGGAGATCACTTCAAAATTTAACATTTTCCAAGAATTAAAATTATTTGAATCATGTTAATATAGGTATATATGATGTTTTTTAGCTATCTCAAAGGTGTGAAAGGTCATCAAAGAGGTTTGAACCATCAAGTTGTAGGTAAAGCTTAATAGACCTAATCTAGGCTTATTACCTAAAAGTAGTACATCACCATTTTTGGACTAAATGGGAATTTAAACCATGTGATATTGGTTCTTGGGAGTATATTAGAGGTGTTTGATCTTTGAGGTTGTAGAAAAATCCACCAAAAATCCATCTTTTAGCTTAAAGTGCACTCAAACCATCACAGAATGTAGGAAAAGGACACAAATGGCAACCTTGGATGCTTATATCTACCATGATGTTTTACATGGAGAGTTGAGATGGTTGGAGATGTTATATAGGATCCCTAAGAAGAAATAAGTGGTATTTATTTGAAATTCTAATGTGCCAACTCTATGAACCCAGGTTAAGACCAGAAATGATTCCAAAACCCTTGTAAACCCTCTCTAAGGACCTATTTGAAAAGATGAAGAAAATAGAGCATACAAATGGGGTGTAAATTAAATGAAACAAATTAAAGTGATAGAAGACTCTCCAAGGATCCTCTCCATGTGTCTAAGGTGTACAACACTTGTAAAAATGGTGCAACATAGGGCTCTTTTTGACTAATTAGTGTGTTTTATAGGCATGAAAAGGTTTCAAAAGGTACAATCACTTTTGGGAGATATTTTGAGACTTTTTATAAGTATCCATGTAAATTTTATTAGTTATATAATCTCCTAAGTGTGCGTACCATCTTCCTCATCTCATCCAGTCATAGTGAATGGGTAGTGAATACTTAGGAAAAATGGTGAAACTCTAATTAAGAAACCTTTTAAGGCTTGTTTGATGAACTTGATGACTTGGAAACTCTTTAAAAGTTTCATCCCTAAATTTACATGTATTATATTATATAATTTGGAAGTTTTTTGGTACCAAGTATGAGAGGTACATGATAAGGAATCATTTTGTAACTATTTGAGATGATTGTGCATGGTCAAAAGAATATGAGTAGTTTAGGACCACTCCAGTGCATGTGAGGGTTTATTAGTAACCTCAACCACAAATAAATTATCATACCTTACCTTATGTAGTGATTAAGTAATTTTTTGAAGGCAAATGATGAGAGCACTTTATTATGCAAACACAAGGGAATCTATGCCACATGTGGAGGATTTTAAAAAGTTTGAGAGACATTTGTCCTTACTTATTTTTTAGGACCTATATCATTATAAATTCCATGATAATATAACTCATTCTCATTTATATAAAATTTTATTTATGACTCTTGAGCTTCTCTTCCTCTCTCTCTTGTCATGATTACTATAAATATTGACCTTTTTAGCATTGTATGGGATCTCTCCACCTTGGTATGGTGAAGCCCTACCAAATTTTTTCCTTTAAATAATAAATATAGTTTTTTTACCTCATTCAATATTTCACTAAGTGCATTTTATGGTTGTTGGTCTTGTGCAAGTGTAGTTTTACTTACCTTCACATGTTATTCTTCCTAGTGCCTTTTGTGTTTTGGAATCTCTCTTTTATAGGTATCAAGAAGTGTCTAATTTGGATTATAAGTATAGTGAGTATTATAAAAATAGTGTTTCTTATAATTATTATTATCTATTTCCTCCTAACCTAATATCTCTTAAAGACCCCATGCTTGAAACATTGATGTGGAAGAGAAGATTGTCATTGGATGAAGTGTATGTGTAGACTTCTCCTTAGTTCCAAGTGCATGTTAAATGGTGTGAGTATATAGATTATTTGGCATATCACCTACCCTATATTATATTATATTTTATATATCCTTCTCCCTTTTCATCTCCCAAGAGTTATTACTAGGCTTAATCTATAGTGATACATCAAGGGGAACTAGCCCCTAATCTAGATATCCACCTCACATTTGGGTCACCCACAACCCTAAGGTGGTTTCATTGTGCCACTTCAATGAGGATAGGCTTGTCATCTCCTCAAGGGGTAAAATTTCAAGTGATAATAGTTTTTGGCACACTCGATGGAATAAAAGGTCCTTTCCTTAAGGAGTTTTAGTGTTTTCCTCAAGATACCAACCTTTTGAGGCAATTTCACTAAGTACCAATGGCGACTCCAATCATAAATCTATTGGTTAAGTAGTCTAGGTATCCTATTTGAATTTGTTTTATTGTTATTTTCACTTATCATGAGTTATTCATGGATTATTTTGATGTTAATTTTGTCATAACATAAGTTGGGGAAACATATCCTTCTTTTCCTATTCTTCCTCAATATGAACAAAATTTCTTGGTTAACCTTGTCATGATATTTATCAACCTCCATATGACCTTCATCAGCTCTAATATAATCCTTTTTAGCCATATCAAGATATCCATCATCCTCATGAACCATGATAGCCATATGGTCCTTCATTTTCCTCTTCATATGAGCACCATGTTGTTAGGCAATCCTATGGAAATGGCTATCAAGAAAGATATTCCTATCAGCCTCAATATGAGCCCTACCCTTCATGCTTTGGTGCCTATCATCCTCAAAAATATTCTTATGAGACTTTTCATATGAGATAAAGTCTTCCTATATATTGTACACTAAGATATTATATATAAAGTGAAACTCTTTCTCATGCTAATGTTTCCCTTCCTAACCAGCCCAATGTTTCACTTCCATATCAACTCACTAGAGATTTATTCTTTTCCAAATCTACTCATAATCCTTCTCCTTCATTTCACATTCCATCTCTAGTCCTTTTGTCTTCCACTACATCTCATGCTCCAACTCCTCCACCTCAAATCCATGAGCCTATCCATCAATTTTTTACTTCACCCCTTCTCAAGGAGGAACCTATTTTGAGAAAGAAAATAAAGAAGATCAAATATAATTCATTTCAATCAAGAGACTCTCATGAGTGATTATGAGGATGAAATAACCATAGGTGTTTTGCTAAATTTTGTCTATTTCAAGTATAAATAAAAGTAGAAAATAATGGTAGGGATAAGTGATTAGAATGAACCCAGATTGGTTTGCACATCATATCTAGACATTATGATCACTCCTCTTTAGCTGTGGAGGACTACCTAAAAGTAATAAAACATTGCAACAAAATATTTTTTAGTAGATAAATGAGGATGATGCCAAGCTATGCACTTGTTCTAGGAAGTGTAAAACTTCTTTAGAGATGACAATCCACTTTTGAGAGACAAAAGAGTAATAATGTTACCATTATTTACAACCTAAGTGTAGTAAAAAATAATAGAGTTTAGGTGGTATATTATATTTGTATTTTATAATTTGTTTGGATAAGTTTTGGAGAGGTTAGGAAATCCACAGTCATTGACATCAATAAAGAAGTGATCGATATTAGTTATGCTACCAAGGTTGGTGGGTGAAGGTGACCGATGTCAATTAGGCTACAGAGGTTAGTAGGGGAAATAATTGCCTAGGAGTTTATAGAATTTTTTTCCAATTCTGGGAAATGGTTTTGATTAGGTTTGGGAAGTTGGGGAGAGTTGTGTGTGTGTGTGTGTGTGTGTGTGTGTGTGAGAGAGAGAGAGAGAGAGAGAGAGAGAGAGAGAGAGAGAGAGAGAGAGAGAGAGAGAGAGAGAGAGAGAGAGAGAGAGAGAGAGAGAGAGAGAGAGAGAGAGAGAGAGAGAGAGAGAGAGAGATTATGATTTAGATGGATCTAGGTTAGAGGTTTGGTATGTTAGGTCAAGGAGAAACAAGTAGGTAAGCTTTATAACTCCATCATGGGGGTTCAATTAGGAATGGGTAAAGTAGTAAATAGTAAATGTAAAGTGATAGTAAAGTAATAGCTTAAAAGACATACAAAATAAGTGATATACTTCGCTATAATGGTGACTAAATGATAAGTGATAGATGGATGCCTCCTATTAGGGGTCTAAATTGATGCCCTAAATAAAGAAAATAAGTAGGTGATACATAAGTGATTATAATGAACCTAGATTATTTTGTGAATCATATCTAGATGTTATGATCACTTTTGTTTAGTTGGGGAGGATTACTTACAAGTAAAAAAAGTACTACCACAAAATGTTTATTAGTAGATAAATGACTGGGATTTGAAGCTATGTGCTTGTTATAGGAAGTTTGAAACTTCCTTAGAGATGATAGTCCACTTTTGAGAGACAAAAGAGTAATAAATAACTAAAATAGAGGTAAAGAGAGAGTGAAAGAGAAATAATTTTATCATTATTTTCAAACTGAGTGTAGTAGAAAGTAACAAAGTGTAGGTGGTATATTATATTTATATTTTAGAAGTTGTTTGGGTAGGTTTTGGAGATGTTGGGAAATACATAGTTGCCAATGTTGGTAAGTGACTAATATCGGTTATGCTACCAAGGTTAGTGGGTGAAGGTGACCGATGTCAATTAGGCTATGAAGGTCAATAGGGGCAATAATTACCTAGGAGTTTGTAAAAAGCTTTTCTAGTTTTGAGAAGTAGTTTTGATTAGGTCTGGGAAGTTGGGGAGAGTTATGAGAGAGAGAGTATGATTTATATGGATTTGGGTTAGAGGTTTGATATCTCAAGTCAAGGAGAAATAAGCAAGGAAGCTTTATAACTCCCTCATGGGGGTTCATTCAAGAATGGGTAAAATAGTGAATAGTAAATGTAAAGTGATATCAAAGAAATAATGTAAAAGACCTATAGACTAAGTGATATACTTATTTGTAGTGGTGACTAAATGATAAGTGTTAGATGGATGCCTCTTATCAGGGAGTCTAAATTGATGCCCTGAATAGAGAAAATAAGTAGGTGCTACTGGTCTTCAAGAGCTTGGTTCCTAATCATGATTGAATGCAAAATAATAGTAAGCTAGGATGTCAAAAGTTGAATGTTGAGATCTTGAGTACAAGCAAGAATGAATTTTATTGATTTTTATTAACCTAAACATCAAGTTAGAGTTTTGATTATATAATCAACGTCAGTGATCCTGTTGATTTTGATCATAGGTTGACCAATTTTGATAGCCTTATAATAGGTAAAACTTACTATTTTTGGCCTATTTTCAATTGCTTTTCATGCTAAGTGTGGCACCCATTATAAAATTGTAAAAATAAGAGGTTAAGAAGGATATAGTTGATTATGAATTTATTCTTGAGGTGAGAATAAGTCTTAGGTAATTAGAATGAGGGGACCAGGTCTTGAGGTGACTCATCATGCAAGAATTAGTATTAGGGTGAAGTGGCCAGGTAAGGTGGCAAAAGGGATTTTTAATAACTTAATTAAGTATTTTAAATTAATTAAATGTGTGAGGGGTAAAAGCATGGGTTAGGGAAGCTAATTATTATTATTTAAAATGGGTTAAAAGGGGTTTTGACATAAGGAGTTATGCACATGTATGTGACATAATTTTGGTATCTACATTTACCCCTTTTTGTCTTGTAATTTTTACTGACAAATTTGTAAGACAAAAATAGGAGTTAGATGCTCCAAGTATTGGATGAGGTAACCCCCCTCAAAATGGTAATTAACAGAGGAGAAACTAGATTCGAGTACCAGTTTGATAAAAAGTTAATTGGGTGAGTGGTATAGAATTGAGTATCACTTCATGTGCATATACTACTATGAGATATAGTTGAAAAAGTCAAGAATAGGAAAGGTTAAGGAGGAATCAGATAGAAATAACCAAAGTACAACTTGTAAGTGATAGCTGATAGGTTAAAATAATCAAAGTTATAGCTCTAATGGTTGATGTGTCCTACGTATCTAAGGTGGGAAGTGCCCCTAGAAACACAAAAGGTTATAGGTGATAGGATGAGCTTGGGTGCCATCCAAAACACCTAATGTACATGCATGTGTATAATATCCAACTATAGCAAAATAACATAAGTGGTCAAGATAAATGATGCAAGGTTAGTGTAAAAGGGTCATTGAGTGAGGAGGTAGTCATGATCTCCAAGTAAACTTATCATAGGGGAGATTTAAATGATCTCTAAGGGTTATTATTAGGGTTGGGGAGATATATATGATCTCCAAGTTAGTGGTTGTGGTTGGGGAGATATATGTGATCTCCAAAGTGCCCCAATCATGAATAGAGTTGAAAGAGTTGTGGTTGATGGTGGAAATATTAATGCAATGGTGTTGATGTTGGTGACATTGCCAATATCAATAATAAATAGTGTTGATGTCAGCATATTAGGGAAACATTGACGATGTTGGTAGGTGAAAGTGCCAACATTAGTGGATTAGATCAAGCATGTCAACATCAAAAATCGACAAACCTAACAAAATGGGGTTTAGTGGTTGACCAAACTTATTTTCAACTTGTGATTGGAGAGTAATAGATCTATGAGAGCAATTGAGATGGTAGAGCAAGGAGGGGACCCAATAGGAGGTGTGCCATCACAAGAGCTAGCTATGTCAGCTTAAAGGAGATGGAGAGATGAGGTAAGAGTCTTTGCGAGTTGTTTTGAAACTTGATTTGGTTATTTTGAGTTTTTTAGGCTAATTTAGAGGTGGCGGATAGAAAATGTTAGTAGAGGTGTAGGAAATGGGGGTAGGGTGTGTTTAGGATAAGTTGGGGGGAATTTGGGGTAGTTTTTTAGGTGAACATTATAGTTTTAGGGATAAGTCATTTGGCCATAGGGCTGAACCAATCACCAACATCGATGGGGTCTATTTACATTAGCTGACATGGCACTAAGGTCAATGTGTGTCTCCTAATGTTAGCCAACACTTATGCCTACAAAGCACTGATGTCAATATTAAATACAAAGTTGGTGACTATGAATAACTAGAAAAATAGGAAAAAGGGTCATTTTGGATCCCTAATGGAAGTATTCAACTAGCCTAATGGTTGATCTAGCCTTAGAAGACCCCATGTTAACTGAGAGCTAGCTACATAGCTAGGTTTAGGGCCTTAGGCCAACATATTTCTCCTAGAGCCTAGGGAATAAGACCTAAGGTATGGTTTAAAAAGAGAGATTGAGATAGGTCAAAGGACCTAGGGCTGAAAAGATAGGGCATAGGGTTGAGGGGTAGGTATATAAGATATGAAGCCTAGAGTTATGATAGGTAATGGGCTTGGGGTAGAGAGAGAGAGGTAGTGAAGCCTAGGGTAGAGAGGGGAGAGTAGGGTAGATAGTTAGGTGTGTATATGGCTGAGATAACCTTATAAGACTCTATGTTGACTGAGTGATGCCTACATAGCCTGGTTTAGGGCCTTAGACCAATATAGTTCTCCTAAAGAGAAAGGAAAAAGGAGGTGATAGATTACATTATAAAGTATGTGACTTGAGTCATGTGTTTATGGATGTAGGTGAGGATGGAGCTGACATTATAGGATAATCTATTGAAGCTTTTAATGTGTATGAGGAGAGATATCACTGTAGATGAGTGGGAGCACATGGTAGCCATGGGGTTAAGAAGAGTGTGATGATATTATTGAGTCGCTCAAGATGTGAGCCTTATGATAACATTGATCAAGAGGTGGGATCACACCACTAACACTTTCCATCTACTAATTAGAGAGTTGATAATGACCCAAGATGATGTATATAGGATTTTATAGCTACCACTCCAAGGTGAGGATCTCTTCACGTGCTTGAGAGAGGAGTATGATGTCCACATGGTGGTATTATATGGTGAGCATGTTAGTGAGGTGACTTATCATTCAATAAGTTTTGGATATGAGCCACTATATATGGCTAATGAGGAGCAACATCGATTGAGCATCTTAATGATGATAGGGATCATAGTGTATGAATTACTAGATGTATATGGTGGTAGATTTAAAATTGCATTGATAGGTGGGCTTGTATAAACGGTTAAGTAGTAGACTATTTTTACATGGGGTCTAGTGTTTTTAGCATAGTCATATAGAGAGCTGTGGGGTTTGAGACTATGATAGCAATATAGTTTATGTGTTAGCCATCTACTACACTGTTAGGCATATAAGCACATCATGGTGACATGACCATTGGGGTTACCTAGCATGATTCAAGTTGGCTTCAGGGTTAGTTTCAGATGATGGAGAGAGGGCATGGCATAGACCCAATTAGGTGGTGTAGTACATGTCATTACCTAATATAGGTTCATGATTGAGGGTTTGATCCCTATGGATATTTTATGTAGACCCTACCTAACATACCCTATATTTAGAGGATAGGTGCAATAGTTAGTTGGATTATAGAGGTCACTATGGGTTAGGGGGAGATGATCTAGTGAGTTGGAGATGGTACCCATGGCATGGGTTAGGAGGTAGTTTGGTCTACTATAAGATATACCACCTACCTTCCCTTGATATAAGAGGGATGACATAAAGGCACCCGTACCATTTCCCTAGGAGATATATGGGATAGATTTTGAGGAGCTGCTAATAGGGCTAGGTGTTGGAGATCTAGGGTACACAATGGCATATACAACTTGGTGGGGAGGTTTACATCCCATGATGGAGGTTAAGAGGCCACCACTAGATTTACAAGGGTTGGTGAGAGAGAGGGATGTAGCTATATAGTCATGAGATGTATTGGTATAGGCTAGAGATACAACATAGGCATATGTATTAGTCTTATAGGGGTAGGTGGTGATGATGTAGGGCTAGGTTAGGGCACTACAAGGCTAGGTTACAATACTACAAATCCATATCAAAGTTTTATAGGGTCAGGTGATTGTAATGATAGTAGAGAGGGATAGCCTAAGAGTAATAGGTTAGGCTGCTCCTCCTCCTCCACCATAGGGACTAGTATAGGCTTGACTATCAACAGGGGTTATGGGACCACCATAGACTATATCTCCAATGAGATATACTACTTCCCTAGATGAGATTTCCTATTACAAGAGGGCCATTAGGGAGTTTTCATAAATTTAGAGGTACTTGAAGTTCAAAGAGCAAGAGAGATCAGTGACACATGCCATGGCTTCTACCTCACGTAAACATAGACAAGCAAAGAGTGGTGATGAAACTAATTCTTCATGACCACACAGAGAGCCTCAAGGACTCTAAGTGCTAGAGTTTGCCTTTTTTGGTTTTATATGTTATATGTACACCATCTTATGAGCCAAAGATGCAAAATGTATATTTTGAGAGAGAGAGATGATATTAAAATGATTTATTGATGGACATATTATTGATCCTATATATATATATATATATAATGTTTATTTATTGTGATTATGAGATGCATTTATTATGATTGTGATCATGTTGATGTTGATTATTTAATGCTATGTTAATTTTGATGTTAATGTTGATCATGTTAGTTGAGTTAGACTATCCTTTCCCATATATGTGATGGTATATGCATAGTTGGTTTGTTAATTTCATCTTAGCACTTTTCCATATTTTGTGATGGTGTATGTTTAAAATGAATACATTGGTTATGTTAGTTTATTTCAACATTTTTCTATATTGTGATGGTGTGTGCATAAAATAAATTTAGTAGGCTTTGATAGTGTTGTTATGATGTTATTTTTCATCTCAATAGAGAGATCGACATGTGATGTGGATGGGAAAATAAAGAGGCAAAATGCTCATGCATTGGTAAAGACCATAATCAGAACATAAATAAGCTCAAGAAAATGAGCCTCTTTCATAATTTATATCTTTAAACCATTGTGTTTATTAGAGAAGTATCATGTTTACCTTATGTTAAGTGAGATTCAAAGTCCATTGATAGAGCATGAAGGAAAAAAGGGTAAAATGAGGGAAATTTTTGTGTAAGCTAATGAATGTGAGAAGCCTATAAAGCAATTTTGTATGGGTTAAGGCCATATAAATCTCATCAATATGAGAAGCTTTTCTATTTGTATTTCCCTTTCAGAATAAATCTTGGATCGGCCATCCTTCAAGGGAGTGGTCTAAGCATTTGTTTTAAAGTTTAAATAGTTGTCCTTCAAGGGAGTAGTCTATTGATGGTAACAAACAGAAGTTACGTAGTTGTCCTTCAAAGGAGTAGTCTATGTTGAGAAGCATGACTTGAGAGTTTATAACTTGTCACATATACCATTTTTTTTAAGATTTTAGTCATGGATAAGACTATAGATACTTAGGGGTTGTCCATTTTGAGGGAAAAACCATACCACTGCATAAGTTAACTAAGTGTATAAGAGTAAGCGTGAAGAGGAATAGAAATGAATGTAATAGGGATGCTCAAGGGACAAGCTCAAGTTAAACATGAGGTGAAGCAAAACTTTAACAAAAAAATAGTCAGAGGTGTAAGGAATTTAAAGTCTTGGGTTCTGGCCTTCCTTTGAGAGAAGACAAGTGATAGGTTCTTGAGCCATATTTGTGAGTTATGATATAGGGTCCAAGCATATTAGGATAAAACTTACCCTATTTGTTTTCTCCATGTTTGTCACATGTTGATTTTCTTTTAAGATGAGATATCTAATATTAAAATCTCATTCTTTGATATTTTTTTTATAAGTGTGTTTGATACACTCTTGATGGATTTTGAGGTGGTTGAAGAATATGAGATGATGCTCATCGAGTAATTTAAGTTGAGCCAAATGTTCTTGGCAAAATTAATCATTAGTAAGTATGTCTTGTAGATAAATGTGAAGAGAAGGAATCTGAACCTCAAGAGGCAAAATAACCTTCATCCCATATACCAAAGAAAAAGGTGTATCACTCATAGGGGTTTGAATGCTAGTGCAGTAAGCCAATAAATCAAAAGGAATGTGTGTCATTGACTACCTTCATGAGAATTTTGGTCAATGTTTTATTAGAAGCTTCTGTCTATCCATTTATTTATGGATAGTATAATGATGAGAAGCTTTATTTTATTATAAATATATCACAAATATTTTGAATAGTCTTGTTTTTTAAAAACTTATCATTATATATTATAATTTTAAGGGAAACACCAAAATGATAAATGGTGTGATGGTTGATGAAGTCAATAATTTTTTCAACTTTGGTAGAGATGAGAGGGATGGCCTCGACCCACTTGGTGAAATATTTAGTGGCAGTAATGATAGAATGATGATGGAGGGATGAATGAGGGTTAATCTCCTTGATTATATCTAAGCCCCATTGGAAAAAGGTCCAAAAGTCTTTGGTGACTTGTAATGCATTATTTAGAACATGAAGGAGGTTAGCATGTTGTTGATACTTAATGCAATGCTAAACATAATCAACATAGTCTTGATGAAGTGTGGGCCAATAATATCCAAGTTTAAGGATATGTTTGGAAACTAAATGACCATTGAAATGACCACCACAAATCCTATCATGGACTTCCTTAATAGTGAAGGGAGTCTTAGTACTAGTTAGGCATCTAAAAATAAGACCATTAAAACCTCACTTGTAGAGAAGTCCCCTTAGCAAAGTGTAATGAGTGGTATATTTTATGAAGGGGCATCTCCCATTATTGGAGAGATCATAAGGGATAATAGAGAAAGAAAGATAATCCATGAGCTTCTTATACCATAAGTCATGTGGGTTGGATGTTACATTTTTGATAAAGAGGAATTTAGTTGATACATAGGAGGGTAATATTAAGCAATGCATGGTGACATAGATTTTTGAGGAAGAGAAAAAAGAAGGTATATGTGAGGCAAGTGAAGCCATTGTGTTAGAAAACTTATTTGCGGATCGAGGAATAATTTATAAGAGATAAGAGTCAAATGATCCCAAAAGTGTATCTACACATTGTTTATACCACTGCAAAATCTCATTTTTGCATAAGTAAGAACAATTAACCTGGTTAACCACTAGCTAAGAATCACCAAAAATGGTTATGGATTTGATACCAAATAAGAGAGATACATGAAGTTTTAAGATTAAAGCCTCATATATGGCCATATTGTTAGTGCATTCAAAATATAGTTTAAATGACAAAGGCATAGGCTCCCTATTTAGAGGAATAATAATGACTCCTACACCCCCATTGTATTGACATTTAGATCCATCAAAGAACTTCATTATTTGATAAAAAAAAGTCATTGGTGGAGAGTGTTAAAATGGAGTCATTAGGGAATTCGAGGTTTGAAGGTTGATTGTTAGGTAAATGGGTGGTAGCTAATTGGTTAGTGATTTTTTGCCCCTTAATATACTTTTGTTGAATGAATTCTATGTTGAATTCAGTAAGAAGAATGAGCCACCAAACTACACAATTTTTGTGATATGGCTTAGAATGCATGTATTTGAGGGGATCAACACGGGTGACCACATAGGTTTTGTGATTTAGGAGATAATGGCAAAGCTTGGCGGTATAAAAGACCAATGCAAGATAAAAAAATTTAGTATGGGTATATCAGGTCTCATAATCAATAAGTGTGTGACTTATGTAATAAATTACCTATTCTCTATGTTGGTCATCTAGATGTGTAATCATAGCACCTAAAGAATGATCTATTGTAAAGATGTAAAAGTAGAAAGGCTGATTTTCTTTAGGTGGAATAAGAACCAGTGGGGAAATGAGGTATTGTTTGAGTGCATCAAAATCTTCCTTGCAATCTATATTATAATGGAAAGAAACATATTTTTTGAGGAGATGGTGAAAGCGTTGGCAACAATCTGACAACTAGGAGATGAAGTGGCCACTTGACTAAATTTTTCCTTGTAGGTTAAATAGTTGTTTGATATTAGTAGGTGGAGGAATCTCTAGTATTTCTCTAACCATAGTAGGGTTGACCTCAATACCATAGAGAGAAATGATAAAACCTAAGATCTTACCAGAAATAACACCAAAGACACATTTCTTTATGTTTAGGTGAATGTTATATTGGAGGAGATGAATAAATATGGTTTTGAGATTTGTTAAGTGGTCTTGGCAAAGTTTAGACTTACCAAGTAAGTTATCCACATAGTCTTCCATAATCTTGTGTAAGAGATCATGGAAGATGTAAGTCATATCATGTTGGTAGGTGACACTAATGTTCTTCAGACCAAAAGGCATGACTCGATAATAGAAAGTCCCCCATGGGGTAATGGAGTTTGTTTTGTGTTGATCCTCAACAGTAACTAGAATTTGATTATATCCAAAGAATCCATCCATAAGTGATAGCATCTCATGGCCGGCTATTAGATCAACAAGTTGGTCAATACTTGGTAATGAGAAGTCATCTTTTAGACAAGTGAGGTTTAATTCATAGTAGTTGGTGTAAATGTAGATTCTTCTAGTCACTTTTGTGATAAGAACAATATTGTAAATCCATTATGGGTATTTGATGGGTTAGATAAAGTTAATAAAAAGGAGGTGTTGGATCTCATGTTTGATAAGGAGAGTAATACAAGGATGCTTCTTATGAAGCTTCTACTTAATAGGTTTAGCATCTAGATTGGTGATAACATTATGGGTGATGATAGAGGGGACAAAACTAGGCATGTCATTATAAGACCAAGTGAATTATTTGCTATGGTCATTAATAAATGTGACATAATCAGCTTGCTTAAAGGAATTCATATATTGGATAATCTTGAGGATGCAAAGGTTATCATGAGAAGGCAAATTGATGTCAATGGTTGATTCATTTAACATAGCTTGTATTTTGGATGGGAGCAATCATTGGATATAGGAATCATCTACACCCATATATGTGAGAATTACATCATCATCTTGACATTAGATAATGTTAATAGTGGGAGAGTCTTCATCAATTATTTTAAGATGAATGAGAAGAAAGGACCTTGTTTTCATACCTTAGTGATAGGTGAGAGGCCCCAAATGGATGGCATTTATTGAAAAAAAATTAGAAGGTATAGATACCTCTAATCTAGTAGGAGATGGTGGAGAAGAAGGTGGAGAAGGAGAAACTAGTTCTTTAATAATTAGTACATGGGAATTTTTAGTGAGTTTATTTGGTTCATCATAACCCACTACATGCCTCTTTTTGGTATTTTCAATGGTTTGGCTAGTGGGATATTCAATAGGAGTATGGAAACCTTATTCATAATGACCCAAACCAAATCCTTTATAGGAACACCTATATAGATAGGTGTGAGTAAATATAGGGTTTCTCAGGAAAGAGAAGTCACAAGTAAATAGTTATGGTGAAGAAGATGGATAGCCAACAATGGGAGCTTGATTAATTACCCCATATGTAAAATTAGTTCAAAGGTTAAGGGGACCATAAAAGATGACCATCACAATGCAATGATCATAATTTGGATGCATGTAAAGCTTTCCATACTCTTGTAGAGCATAGAACAAGTTGAGAATCAACAAATAATATTCACCGAGTGATAAAAATTAAAAAGTCTACTCTATGGGATCCTTGTTAGGAATTTGTGTTATCGATATTTGTGTAACTGAGGGAGTGGAGCTTGTGGAAGCTTCATAAGTATCATGCAAAGAAGATGATGTTTTCAATGGAATGAGAACATCATTAGGACTATAAGTCATGTTGTGTGTTCTAAATGGAGGTGGATCAGTGGGTATAACATGTACTTGTCCATCATGTTCAAACTTGACATAGTGATGCAAAGTTAAGGGTACACATGCCATAACATGTATCCAAGTTCACCCAAGTAGTGTGTTATATTGGAAATATCCCTCCACAACATATAAAAGATCAAGAATAGTGTGGGGAAATACAAAGATATGTAAGATAATAGTGCCCAACATAGTAGTTATGGTATCATTAAAGGAGTAGAGTACCATGTCAGTTTGAGACATGCAATTGTTAGGAAGGGCTAGTTATTTGTAGGCATGGGTATAAATAATATTAATACTAATTCCACCATTGATCATGACTCTCTTGACATAATTTTGATCAATATATGTGGTAAAAAAAGGGCAGAGTTTTGATCTTCATGGTGTTGAAGTGGAATATCTAAATTACTAAAATAAATCAAGAAGATGGAATTAAAGGAGCTGACCAAAGTTGTAAGAGGTTAGGGATCATGGGGTTGTACTTCAATCACTGGAAAGGAAATAATAAAAGCTTGATAGTGTTGGGATGAGTTTTGGATTAACTCATATAAAGACATTTTTACAAGAGTTTGGTGAAGTTATTTCACCATCAAGCTTTAAATAATATCTAAAGATGTTGGTTTAGGAACACCCAAGATGGAAATATTAGGATTAGGAGGATGAGTGTCTTTGGTAAAGGGATGAGCCCAAGGAGTAGTGACCTTTTCCTTACCTTTATCCTTTTGGTTTTGTGACTGTGTGGCCACATTAACTATGTTGATCTAAAATATAGGTGTAGGAGGTGGTAAAGGGGGTACGACCACATCTTTAGGCTTGAATTTAGGTGGAATAGTAGGATGGATTGTGGATGTCAAAGGTGTAATAATAGGAAGGTTAATAGGAGTATCATCAAAGAGAGTGTCAACATCAAAGTGTTGTCGAATGATTATTGTGAGGGCTTCACAACTCTCAGTATCATGTCTAGGTGAATGATGATATAAACACACTTGTGTATCATCAAACCAAGATGGCTTCATTCCATGAGGACTATAAGGATTAATGGGAAGAAGAGTTATTATGTAAGATTGTAATAACTGATGCAGGAAAAAGCTCAGAGAGCCTATGAGTGGGCATGCATTTGTTGTGATAATAAGAGTGGACACCTTATTTTATATAGCTATTGAAAGGGTAATTTTACATGGTGATTTGTTTGGTGGTGGTGAAGTTACATGTTTTGCTGACACTTTTTTAGTGTTAGGTTCTTGGTGTTAGATGTGAAAAGCCTACCAGGTGGCAAAGGCATTAATGAAGGTAACTTAGCCTTTTGTTTTTCTTGAGTCAGTAATATTATAGCTAAAGTAGAGGGGTGTGGTCCTAAAATGGATGGTAAAGTTGAGGGTTGAAGAGGGAAGGGTCAATGAGATATAGGAAGCTTAACATTTTTCTATAATTTAGGTCATAAAACTCTAACTTGTGGTTGAGGAGTAAAGTCTAATTTCACTTATGGATGAATTATATTAGAAATGGGGTATACACCTAAAGGCCTAATCTACTTTAATGTGGTTGATGTTTGTGAGGGTGAGGGTTCTGACATAGATGGCTCAACTTTAGGTGTTTTTGGTGAAGAAGCTCTAGCTTTGTCAAAGACCTTCAAGTAAAGGGTAGTGAGAGGGATGGTAGTAAATGTTGACATTCATTGTGTTGGATAAGGAGTTTTAAGTCAGTCCCAAAATGTTGCATGATCTAGCTTCATGGAATCAAGAAATTCTAGACTTTTCACCAATTGTGAGAAGGGTTTAGATAATGTAGACCTTATAGTTGTATCATTAGAAGGTTGAGGTGTTTGGGAAAGAGGGAAATTATTGGTTTTTGCTACTTTAGGCCAAAGGTGAGAAAGAGTCGCAATGGGGTCTTCTTTGATAGAGATAGGAGAAGAGGCATGGTCTTCCATGGGTGGAGGAGAGGTAGGTGAAGAAGGTTACTCAAGAGGGTAGAGCATAGGTATAATTTCTCCCTCAACATATGGGCAAGGAATAGGTAAAGTATGATCCTCCATTGAAGGGGTAATAGTGGTAAAATTAGAACAAGCACAATAGGTCTCTCATCTAATGTGGGAACAGATAACACTAACTCTTCTAGGTGTAAAGGTGGAGTGGTTGGCATACTACTCTCTATCATTGGAGGATAGGTAGGTGAAGAAGGTTCCTTAAGAGGGTATAACACAAGAATGATGCTCCCTTCAACATGTGGTTGAGGAATGGGTAGGGTGTGTTCTTTAAGTGATAAGAGGATAGGTAATTTAGTGTAAAAGGTATTATCATTATAGGCTCCTTAGGTGGCAAAAGAAGTGGTAAAGGAGGTTCTTCCTCATGTGGGAGTGGAATGGGTGAAATAGTTATTCCTACCTAGGGAGGAAGAATGGGAAAAACAAATGCCATTAACTGTAGGGTAGGATCTGATAAAATAGGTGCTTTTTATTAAGGGGAAGGCTAAACTAGAGGTAATGGAAAGACCATATTAACCATATGGATATTATGATCACCTGAGTTAGTTGTGGTCTGAACAATATTTTGATTGGGTGAATGGTTAGGAAAAGGGTGTTTGAAAACATCCATACTTTGATTAGGGGGTGCATTAAGATTATCCAAGATGAGATCACCTCTATCAAGCATGTCTTAAACAATGTTCTTAAGGGTCTTATAGCTATTAAAATTGTGGCCTTTAACTTGATGGTAGACACAACACTCATCTTCCTTGTACCAAGTTGGAATAGAATGAGAGGGGTTAAAATATATATGACGTTTGATTTGAGGAAGGGTTATGACACCTTGTTGTAATAGTTTATCCAAAATGGATTTATATGACTCCCCAATGGGAATGTATTGTCTTTATTCATACCATTTTTGGAATTTATTGGTTGGATTTTGGGATGTCAAGGAATTTGTTTGGGTTATGGTTGTGGAGGAAGCTAACTTAATGACCACTACATTGGTGGAGCCTTTAGCTTTTTGGTTAGGAGAGGTTTTAGAAGAGGAGTGATTTGATTTAGAATTAGGATTCTTACTGCACAACTTGACTCTGCCTTCGTCAATAGCTCAAATCTCAAGTTTTCATGCCATTGTAAAGGTCTCATCAAATATGTAGAAAGTTTTTACTTGGAGGGTGGATGAGATATGTTTAGCACATGCCCTTGATAAGATCTCAATAAGCTCAGGTTGGGGTAAGGAGAAGGAGAGTTGATCAATCAAGCCTCTCTAGTGAGCAACAAAATCTATGATAGATTCATCATCAAATTGTCTAATAGAATAAAGGTCCATTATAGAAACCTTTTTAGAAATGTTAATAGAGAAATGGTCAAATAATATTTGTGTGAGTTAGGTAAATGAGAAAAGGGAGTGATGAGTTATAGAGATATACCTATCCAAGGTAGCACCTGAAAGAGACATAGGGAAAGTATGAAGTAGTAATGTATCATTGTGTCCTATTAAATAACAAGCATGTCTAAATGCTTGCAAGTTCTATTATGGGTCCTCTTTACTCTAAAAATGAGTAGATTTAGGGAGTTACCATTGGCTTGGATAAGGGTAAATAGTTATAGAAGGATGGATGGGTTCATTACATATCTGATCATAAGATAACACATTCTTTGAACCAGAAACAAATGTCTCTAGATTAGACATCTCATCCATCAACATCTTAATGAGGTCTAGAGGGGGATTAGTTTGGGGGATACCTCCTAAATTATAAGGACCCTGATAGGAGCAGAGTGAGTATATGACATAGATTGTTGAGGTTGTGTTGGGATAACATGAGGATAATGAGTCATAGGCTAGGGTACAAAAAGAAAAGGGGCTTATCCCATTTTGTTAAAAACTATGCTTTGGTTGGTTTTTATTATATAGGTTGGGTTATTGGCATGGTTAGACTGGATGAAGGATGAGTCATAACTTAGGTAATTATAGGTGTAAGAGTAGATGGAATAGGTACCACCAAATTTTGGAATGGGTAAGACTTGAATGTACTACTTATGGTTGTGAAAGTAGCGAGGTCACACCAGGGTTTAGGTGGGATTGGGTAGTTGGCGATTTTAAACTTTGGACATTGTTTATAGTTGGATTACTTGTCAAAGTGGTGGTTTGAGTAACCATGGAGAAAATAGTAGAGGCAATTGAAATTGAAGTTCTCTATATTAGAGAGGTTGGCATACCATAGATCAGGTCACCCAAAGAATTATGGGTTCAACTCATAGCAAGGTAAAGTTGAAAGGTTTCCACATTATGATCAAGAAATTTAGAAAAATCCTGATCTCCCTCAAGAATAATGGGAATTTGGTTGGGGTTGGGAGTATGCTCTATTTTTGAAGTATGCTCCATGATAGAATCAAAAGTAAGAGGGGAGGGTGGAAGTGGTTTTTGGCTTGTGTAATCAATAAGAATTTTGGCTTGAGCTCATGTGAATACCATGCAAGAGGAAGTATAAATAGTCTTACTACCTTATATTAGTGATAGAATAAGAAAATACTAGGTTTGAGTATACGTAAGTGGGTTTTTTTAGCTTGTTATTTTGAGCAAATAAAAATTACATAGTCACCGACATTGGTCACTTGACTGGTGTTGGTAGTAAAATTTTACTGATGTCAATGGGATTAACCGATGTCAATAGATAAAATATATTGATGTCGATATAGTTAACTAATGTTGATCATCATGATATCTTGAGAGATGGAAAATCCAATGTTTTAGAAACCTAGAAGTTGAAACTAGGTAAAATAGTAGATGTAAGAGGTCTGCATAAGAAGAAAGATCACTCAAAAAACCTAAGATAATAGATTATACAAACTGAGTATTATAAATAATGTTGATTTTATGAATCAATAGGAAAATGTCCTTACCAACTCCAAAATATAGAAGGCAATAAAAAAGAAGAAAAAGAACATATAACCAACAACTATTAACTCCTAGAGATTAATTTTTAGTCTCATGTTGGCTTATGCCTTGATCAAATAGTGAAAAGAGAATTTGGTTATCAAAGGTACTAGAAATCAATCTAGAGATAGTTTTAGGTTAGTTTTAGTGCTTAAGAGGAAATCTATGTTAGACAAGGTACATGGCTTGTTATAGGAGCTTGATCTCTACACTTCATGGACCTAGAACCAATCCAGGCCACTTAACCAAAATATACCTTCTGTCTAGAGTTTATACTCCACCAGAGAATGGAGTGGGTTCTCCCCTTGGTGGTTAAATCCAAGTAGGATAGCTAAGTAGGGTAAGGTGATCCACTAGATGATGAAATTCTGATGGCCCTTTTTCTCAGGTGAGTTTAGATGTTTGTTCATGTAACATAAGTGCACTAGAATTTATTCATAATGCTTGTAATTAACTAGGTGAGTTAATATGCAACAAGAAAACAATGAAATGCAGTAAGTTTTAAACCCAAATCTAAAATGTTTAGATTTAAATGAAAACAAAGTTGAAATAGGAATAGAGAATGAAATTCACTATCCTTATGTGAATTCAAGAAGAAGTAAAGAAGACATTCTTTTTAACTTGTAAGAAAAAATGATAAATTGCTTTTAGAAGCAAAGAGAAAGGAAAGAAAATTTTAGTTTAATGCTTTTAAATAGAAAATAAAATGTTGATTTTTTCATTTTAAGAGAGAAGAGAAGAGGAAAGTGTAAGAAATGCAATTTTCACTATAATTCACCTATATGAATGCTTAAAACACGCAATGAACCCAAGGAAAACTCTAGGGTCCCACCGAGCATGCCAGGAATGTTTCACTAAATTTTGTCTATTTCAAGTCTAAAGAAAATAGAAAAGAATGTTAGGCATAAGTGATTAGAATGAATCTAGATTGGTTTGTGAACCATATCCAGATGTTGTGAGCACTCCTCTTCAGCTAGGGAGGACTACTTGAAAGTAAGAAATCACTACCAAAAAAATTTTGTTAGTAAATAAATGAGTGGGTTTCCAAGCTACGTTCTTGTTCTAGGAAGTATGAAACTTCCTTAAAGATGACAATCCACTTTTGAGAGACAAAAGATTAATAAATAACTAAAAAAGAGGTAAAGAGAGAGTGAAATAGAAATAATGTTAATGTTATTTTCAACCTAAGTATAGCTGAAAGTAATAGAGTGTAGGTGGTATATTTTATTTGTATTTTAGAAGTTATTTGCGTAGATTTTAGAGAGGTTAGGAAATCCATAGTCATCGATGTTGGTAAAAAAGTGACTGATATCGGTTGTGCTTCTAAGGTCAGTGGGTGAAGGTGATCGATGTCGGTTAGGCTACCAAGTTTGGTAGGGGAAATAATTGCCTAGGAGTTTGTAGAAAGCTTTTTTCATTTTGGGAAATGGTTTTGATCAGGTCTAAGAAGCTGGGGAGAGTTGTGTGTGTGTGTGTGTGAGAGAGAGAGAGAGAGAGAGAGTATGATTTAGATGGATATGGATTAGAGGTTTGGTATATTAGGTCAAGAATAAATAAGAAGGGAAGCTTTATAACTCCCTCATGAGGGTTCAGTCAGGAATGGGTAAAGTAGTGAATAGTAAATGTAAAGTGATATCAAAGTAAAAATGTAAAAGACCTATAGAATAAGTGATATACTTAGTTGTATTGGTGATTAAATGATAAGTTCTAGATGGATTCCTCCTATCAGGGAGTTTAAATTGATGCCCTAAATAGAGAAAACAAGTGGGTGTGGTTGGTTTTTAAGATATTGGTTCCTGATCATGATTAACTTACACAAGATAACAGTAAGCTAGGATGTCAAAATTTGAATTTTGAGAGCTTTAATGCAAGTAAGAATTAATTTTCTTGATTTTTATTGACTTGAACATTAGGTTAGAGTTTGGCTTATATAACCAATGTTAGTGATCCCATTGACATTGACCATGGGTTGACCAATGTAAACAGCCTTAGAATAGGTAAAACTTACTATTTTGGCTTATTTTATATTACTCTTCATGCCAAGTGTGGAACCCATTAGAAAATGGTAAACATAAGAGGTTAATAAGGATGTAGTTGATTAGCAATTTAGTCTTGAAGTGAGAATAAGTCTTGGGTAGTTAGGATGAGGGGACTAGGTCTTGAGGTGACTCATCAAGTGATAATTAGTCTTAGGGTGAGGTGGCTAGGTAAGGTGGAAAAATTAGTTTTTAATTAACTTAATTAATTATTTTAAATTAATTAAATGTGTGAGGGGTAAAAGCATGGATTAGGGAAGCTAATTTTTATTATTGAAAAATGGGCTAAAAGGAGGTTTGACATAGGCAGTTATGCACATATGTGTGATGTAATTTTGGTGTCTACAATAGGAACTACCATTAGTGAGAAAAAGGATGGTCTAATATATAATTTTTCTATGTTTGAAGGGATATGTGGCATGAACACTATTCTACACTCCACCCTCAATCTGATTTTGAGCTCTATATGCCATCCCCACCAACTAGTTCATACTGCCCACACCCCATCACACTTTGGCCAAATGAACCTATGGTATGGGAGCCTAAAGAGGACCAATTGGATGATAAGGAAAAGGAGCTCTTGTTTGAAGAAAACATACCACCTTGGCAGCCTCATTGGGCTAGAGAACATAATTTTAAGATGCATAGTATTTGTATACCATGAGAGAGGAGGAGGTGGGGGATCTTGAAGATAACTCTATATATGATCCAAAGGTTAAATATGATCATCATGAGCATGAAGTAAAATGTAATTTCAAGGATGAAGAACATTTTAAAGCTACCTCTCAAGAAATTGTAGTCTTAGGAGAGTTTCATGAAACCAATGTAGAAGAGTCAACTTTTGAAGATGATCATGTGGAAGGAAACTTGTGGTAGAGATTTGAAGACATATATAATGAATTTTAGAACCTCAAAAGGCCTACAAATCCTTTGGAGTTGAATACAAATAATGACATGGTTCAAGAAGAAGACATGCGGCATAGTTATATGCAAATATTTCAAGAATATGAAGATAAAGAGAAAGCAACTCTTGAGGACATTAAAGATGAAGAGGAGGCTTTTTAAAATGTACGTAATTGGGAGATTGAGATTACCAACACTCTTAAAATCATATTTCAAGAATATGAAGATAAAGATAAAGCAACTCTTGACGACATTAAAGATGAAGAGGAGGCTTTTTAAAATGTGCCTAATGGGGAGATTGAGATTACCAACACTCTTAAAATCTAAGTAAGAGAGGTAGAAGGTATGGAAACATGTAAGTATGATGGGCTATCACTATCTTTACTTGATGAATTCCCATTCTATTTTGATGAAGATGGTGAACAAATTATAATATGTGATGATGAAGAGAGCCTAGAAGATTCCCATGAGAAAGATGATGTCTTGGTCATTGATCAAGAAGAAGAAAAATTAGATCAGTATTAATTTGATATTAAGGAAGGAGGATATGAGCAGATTGAACAAGCAAGTGATTACTTTTGGGATGAACTTGAAGACTATTGTATTAATTATGACATTAAACTAGCTTCCCTTCCTTAAGAGAATAATGAAGAGGATAGAAATCAATTTGTCAAGCTTCTTGAAGAAGTAAAGAGAGATGAGTTGGGTCAAGACACATACCAAGTAGGACATGAGCCAAATAAGCCTTTCAAGAATGAATTGATAATCATGAACACCTTGGGAGACTACACTAGCATTAGAGACCAGTAATAAATATGCCTTAAATATCAAAATGAGTATGTGTACATCATAAACTTATTTGATACTGATCCATTTAGATCTTCTCTAAGGAAAGTGGTAACCAAAATGGTTTATTCACCAAGCATCCACTCCAACAAGCAACTTATTTATCTCTATGAGGTTTCTTGTCATGAAAGAGACCTAAGAAGCTTCCCATTTGATCCAAGAAGGAAGGTATGTTTAGATATATGTACATAATTAGTTTGTTTGCTATTGTGTCTTATTCTCCTTAAGTGCTTAGTAACACATGTGTGCCTTTACTTTATGTGTTTACTTGGTCTTGTTGTGTGTTATCTTTCATTTGTGTATTTTGAGGTAAATCAATTATCTTATTAGTGAAGTCAAGGTCTGATACTATTGTTTCAAATTACATTTGAATCCCTTTGCCCAATGGATGGGTAAGGTTATTGGTCCTTAACATAGGCAAACATGTTACCCCTAGGAATTACCAAAAGTGTTGACCAAATTTTAATTTTAGTCAAACTAGGTCAACCCATACATATTGAAACTTTTTAAAAGGTTCTTATATGTCTTAAAGAGGTCTAATGTTGGTTTAAATATCTCACTCACCCCTACTCTAGCCTTGATCAAAGCCTAGATTCCTTGTATTAGTCTAGTCAACCAATGTCAACCTTGGTCAAACATGTTAAAATTTACAATTTATGCTTAATATGTCCTAATAATGCCTTTGAGATGTTTTAATATGTTCACAAGTCATTAATTTACATTTTACTATGTCTCATGCAAAAATGGCCTTTTGGTCATATTTCTAGCTCAATTAATGACTTGTGTGGAATTTTCAAAGAAATTTTTTTTCACCAAGAGATATTTTAATATGGATAAGGTTAGGAAATGTTAGTATTATTAAAATTCAGTCCCAGAATTAGTTTCATGCAGAAGAGGTTGTTTTCCCTTATTTTTAAGCCCTCAATGGCACTAAAAATGTTAAGTTCACCTTCAACTAAAAATGTGGGATAGTGTCTATTCACCTCCATAAACTTTTTTTCACTCCTGGTGTGCATATATTGGATTTTAAATTTCATTATTTGATATTTTTATTCTTTCTTATCTTTGCAATCCAAGAAAGGTCAATTTGGAATACTTATTGTGAGTTGTACATGTGGATTTGGGAGGAATGATCTTGGGAGTTGAAATTAATTTGAGTCTAATTAAAAAAAATGGTATGAAGTTTGGATTCCATGGTTTATCCTTTATGAATCATTTTTAAGACTCTAGACATCTTTTTATACACTTCAATCCATAAGGGGTATATTTTTCTGGAGCTAGTTTCTAATTCTTTTGCTTGGTTTTGACAAGTTGGTTGTTTTTAAGTTTTTATCCATGGTTTTCAAGATGTTTACATAGGTTTTCCATTCTTATTTTTTATTTGGGGCTATCAAATGCTCAAGGGTGTCTTCTAGGGCTATTTCAACTAGGTAGCCATGAAAGTCCATTAAAAACATCAATATGAGAGATTCTCACATTGAAAAATGGTTTCGAGGATGATTTCCAAGTGTTATTAGTGGATTTTATCCAATTGAGGGTTGAAAATTTATTTTTAGGTGTTAGGAGGCATATTAAACAACATATTAGTGCTGAATTACATCTTCTCTACCTTATAACTCTAAGTTTTGCATTTACAAGACCCTATTGATGTCATGGTGATGTATGGAGAGGTAGACAAGTGATAAAACTTCTTAAAATTATCAAAAGTTTAGTGATATTCCCAAGGAAATCACACAAATTTCATAATTATGAAGGGTTTTAGCTTGCCCATATTATGGATCACTATGGTGCACTAGACCTCCACCTACAGGTGGCTTAAATAGGGGTTGGAGATATCCATTTGGATGTTAAAGTAAGGTAAGAACTCATTTAGGACCCTTGCATGAGGAAATAGGCATGATATATTTCATGAGGTGATTGGTGGCCATATAAATTTGAAGGCCATGATCAAAATATTATGATTGATTTTAGGCCTATTGTCCCAAAAAAGCCAAAATAGTGCTCCTCAAGGTTTTTTGGAGTTTTCATTATGAAGGTATAAGAGTTATGATGCATGGTGATAACTTGATCTTATATCCCTATCAATATACATTGAAATTAACAAGTGATAGGATTATTTGACAAAAGAAGGAATGTGTTCAAGAGTCCTAAAGTGCCCATAAACACACTAATTTTAGGTAGGAATATCTACAGTCAAGAAACTCCAAAAGAAATTTTTAACCAAGGTTACAAAGTTAGACCATGCCATCAAAGTAAAGTGTTTCTAAAATATTAAATAATATTTCATGGAATAAAGGATCATCATAAATAATGTACCTTGGTGTTGAATCTCCAAGTTCATCTTTAGTCTATACTAGAGTTAAAAACCATGCACCTATAACAGACAGATAGGGAGCTAGTATATAGAACTCTTTAGAATGTACATAATATAAATAATGAAGAAATTGAATTAAAATAAACCTATGAATTAAATGACCATGTGGATCAATGAATGATTTATAAACACCCTAATAAATACCACATGATGTAATCCATATTTACAAGAAAGACTGTCTTAGTCAATAGTTAGGGTTGTTTATTTATTTGGAAAGGACATAGTCTATAGGTTGAAGGTGAATTTTTAGGTTCTTGGGAATAATGACATCAAAATTATAAACTATAAACCTTATCAATGAATTTAATGGGCTTCATAATCTATATATTAGACTATTCACACTTACAGGTGAAGGTAGAACAAGGTCTTAAAAGGACTATCTCAATCAAGTAGAGTTAGAGGTGTGAATCAAATTTTGATGTATTTTATTGATATAAGATCCTTTAAATATTTATAAAAGAATAATAATGCATATTATAATAAATTTAGGTTTAAATATAATTCTCTAATTCCTTTACCAAGTTCTAAGAAGCCTAATTGATGCCTATAGTAAGGTGTTAATGAGAAGATTGTCTCAGTCATTAGAGGTGAAGACATAGTCATGGGTCTAAGAGGTATGAATTAATTTTGATAATATCAATGTAGGTTTTGATAAATTTAAAAACCATTGAAAATTCATAATTCATGAAAAAAAATCCTACAAGAACCTAGAAATCCCTCACATAGTCAGCTAATGGAGGATTGAGAAAGACATGAGCAATTTGCTTGATGTGAGAAAGTATAAGGTAGCCTATAGAAGATGGGAAATGAAATGGATTTAATAAATTCATTAAATTATTTAATTTAATAAATTACCTATCATTAATTAATAAAAAAATAATCAAAAGGTTTCAAAATATACACACACAGTCCTCATGCCATGTCTACATACATAGTTTGCCTTTGCAAACTAAGTCTTGGGTTTTATGTCTTTTGAAAGGTCAAAAATTGGAGTTAGAGGATGAATTTTTGTAAAAAGTACCCTTTTAAATTTTTTAAAAACCTCCAATTGTTGGTTTTTATTGGATAAATAATAAAATATTCCTCTATTTTGTCTTAGAGGTTGTGTACTTTCCCCATGCCTAAACCCTACAAATTTTGGAAGATGGGCTAAAATGGTGGAAAAAAAATCAAAAGACATTTAAATATTATTTTATAATCTAGGATACACATGGAAAAACATGGGAAACTAATATATAAGTCTTAATAGAAAGCATAGCACTCTAGGCAACAAGACCTATAGGCAGATCTAGCTAGGCAAGGTACAAGCCTAGTCTCAAATGAGAGACCACTTCAAATTTCAAAATTTTAAAAGCATTCCAATGATTAGGATCATGTTCATATAAGTATATATTATGTGTTTTATCTATCTTATTGGTGTTAAATTTCATCAAATAGGTCTAAACAATCAAGTTATAGGTAAAGCTTAATAGACCTAATCTAGGCTTAGTACCTAGAAGTAGTCCATCACCATTTTTTGACTAAATGGGCATTGAAACCATGTGAGACTAGTTATTTTGAGTCTATTATAGGCATATTATCTTTTATGTTGCAAACAAAATCCACTAAAAAACCATTTTTGGCATAAAGTACACTCAAACCATCATAGAATGTAAGAAAAGGACACAAATGGCAATGTTGGATGCTTATATCTACCATGATTCTTTTCATGGGGATATGATAGGTTGGATATGTTATGAAAAATACCTAATAATACATAAGTGTAATTTGTTTTAAATTATAATGTGCCAACTCTATGAACCAAGGTTAAGACCATAAATGACTCCAAAACCCTTTTAAACCCTCTCTAAGGACCTATTTGAAAAGATGAAGAAAATAGAGCATTTAGATGGGGTGAAAATTCCATGAAACCAATTGGAAGTGACATAATAATCTCCAAGTATCCTCCTCATGTTATTGAGGAGTACTACACTTGTATGAATTATGCAAAATAGGGCTATTTTTGACTAATTTATGTGTTTTACAGGTGTGAGAAGGTTTTAAAAGGTACAATCACTTTTGGGATATAATTTGAGACTTATTTTAAGTATCCACAGAAATTTTATGAGTTATATAATCTCCTAATTGTGCATACCATCTTCCTCATCTTAGCCAATCATAGTGAATGGGCAGTGAACACTTAGGAAATTTTATGAAACTCTAATTAAGAATCCTTGTAAGGATTATTTGATAAACATAATGACTTGTAAAATCTTTAAAACTATCATCCCTCCTTTTTCATGGATCATATTGTACAATTGGGAAGGTTTGGGGTGCCTAGTGTGAGAGGTCCATGAGAAGGAGTTATTTTGTAACTATTTGAGATGATTATGCATGTTCAAAAGAATATGAGTGGTTTATGACCACTCTAATTCATGTGAGAGCTTGTTACTAACCCCTCCAACTTAGATCCACTATTATACCTAACCCTATGTAGTGATGAAGTATTTTTGTGAAGGCAAATGATGAGGGTAGTTTCTTATGCAAGCATAAGGGAATATATGCCACATGTGGAGGAGTTAAACAAGTTTGAGAGACATTTATCCTTTATTATTTTTCAATACCTATATCATTATAGATTACATTATAATTTAACTCCTCATTTCTATACAAGTGTCTTTATAACTCTTGATCTTCTCTTCCTCTCTTTCCTATCTCAATTGTTATAAATATTGATCTTTTTGGCATTGTATGGGATCTCTCCACCTTGGTATGGTGAATCCCTAACAAAATTTTTCCTTTAGATAATATAGATAGTTATTTTTACCTCATTCAAGTGTTCACTAAGTTCATGCCTTGTGTGTTTTGGAATATGGTTGTTAGTATTGTGTAAGTGTAGTTTTGTTTACCTTCACATGTTACTCTTCCTAATGCCTTGTGTGTTTTGGAATATCTCTTTTACAGGTCAACAAGAAGTGTCTAATGTTGATTGTAGGTATAGTGAGTGGTCTATTCAATAGTTTTTCTTATAATTCCTATTGTCTAAGACCTCCTAACCTAGGATCTATTCAAAACCTCATGCTTGAAATATTGATGTGGAAGAGAATAATGCCATTAGATGAAGTGTATGTGTAGACTTCTCCTTGTTTCCAAGTGCATGTTAAATGGTGTGAGTAGACAAATTTTTTGGTGTATCACATCCCCTATATTATATTTTATTTTAGCTATCCTTTCCATTTTCATCCCTTAAGAGTTAGTAGTAGGCTTGAGCTCTAGTGATACATCAAGGGGAACTAACACCTAATCTAGAGATCCACCTCACATTTAAGTCACCCACATCCTTGAGGCGGTTCTATTATTCCACTTGAATGAGGAGAGGCTTGTCATATCCTTAAGGGGTGTAAGTTCAAGTAAAAACACCTCACATTTCACCCTAAACTCATTTTTCCATACCCTAAGCACCCAAGGATTCAACTTTAATCAACTAATATCTTCCCTTATACTTAACACCCCTCTCTTAGGAGTCATCACCACTCAAATTATCATGACCCAAGGTTAATGTAAATCATAGATGTTCCCCTAGGCCTCCTAATTTGTCTTTCCTCCTTACACCCCCATGTCTCTTCCTCCTCCATTGCTTAACTAACAATTGTCACTTCCTTTATCCCCCTCCACCTCATCTTTCACCACTCTGCCAACACCTCCCCAAGCCCAAATAATGGTACCAATATTATAGGTACTATATATGATAATTCAAGGTGACCTAAGCATATCGTATGATTTTGATCACACTATAGGGGGCATGTAGAGGATCCTCATGCAGAAATTCATACAATAAGGGATCCTTATGGTTTGGTAGACCCAACATAATCTATTATCTCTCACCAAGGTGAATAATTTCATATGGGAGGATAAGGTGGTTGAGGACCCTATCTCAGTTCTCTAGGATACCCATGACATGTCAAAAAAGTTACTAGAACACATGTAGAAGTAGGTTCAAACATTAGAAGTTTAGGTTTAAAACTACTTCCCTACTAAATTAATCAGATTGTCAAGCATGCCTTTCTACAACTATTTACAACCCTAGAAAAGGTGGTGGAGACTTTGGTAGAAGGATAGGTTCTCATCCAATGAATCTTTTGATGTTATAGATTTTCACCCTAGTTGAGAAGGGGATTGTTTATGTCCTCTACTCAAAATATAGACCAATATGAGACTGAACCTAGGTTATGGGTCACGTATCATAGGGTTAGACCTTTGGAGAAGGCCATCTTATTTTTGGATCTATCACCAACTAAATTATAACTAGAAAAAGGGAGAGAGAAATGGGTAAAAAATCATGAAACCATGTAAGGAGGTGATGCACCAATAATGTGATTATTCATCCACTCTGTTGAAACTTATAACACACACTAATGAGATCAAATATGCAACTCCAAATGGTTTTTTATGCATTAATATTTCATTAAAATGTTCACAAAATTATCAAAACCTAATGGGAGTGATGGAGAGGCCTGATATAAGGCACTAACTAGTTAAATTATCCACTAGCTATCTCTAATCAAATAATATTAAACACTAAACATGAACTATACAACAAGATAATATAGTAGCTTGGTGAGATTAGGATTTGATAAGAGAGATTTCTACCACATATAAAAATCAATCTAAAATTAACACACTATACCAAAATAATAAAATTTGAAAAAGAGTCCTTTATTTATCTCAAGAGGTTACAAATATCAAATCTAGGTAGAGTCTAGTCATGCCCAAGAGAGGTATTTCCAAGTTGTTTTCAAGGATTAGAAGCCTATATTTATAAAAAAATGGATGAGATAGAACGAACTAAGTAGATATAAAACATTGAATGAGGTCTGACTTATTTTGATGGATTAACATTCTTAAGGATGCTAATTCATGACCTTATTAACAAGGAAATTATTTTGTAAAACAATTAAATGTCCATTATCACTATCCAAACACCATGTCTCTTCTTGGAAATCCATGATATCATATAATGATCTATCACAATAATTAATACTTTATTCCTTGAAATTGATAAAGATGCTTGGTATATTTGGAGAGGCTAGATATACCTATTCATATCATAATATCTGAGCACAAATCTCTTTATAGATTAAAAATAAATCATATTATTGGTTTTCTTGTAGCTCATTTACTAGTCTCATTTCAAAAACCAAATGTTGACCTTTAACTAAAATAGGTCTAAAATACAAATCTTGTCTTTAAAGAGCTCTACTTATGATGCTTGGTCCTAAAATGTTCACCCTGATTCAATTCAGATCATGCTTAAGCTCTATTTCCTTTTTATTAGATTACTTAGGCTAAAAAAACTATCTCCTCAACCTCTATAAAAAAATTCATAAGCTCCCCTTTCATTGGTTATCAAATGTTGACTTGGCCTATTAACTCTTGTTCACTTTGGTGATCTACTTGTGTACAGATGCCCATGAGTTATCAGTCTTATATCAGGACCCACAATCTCTTGACACTTGTCCCCAACTCATTATTTCCTTGGATTAATTTATTACCACTTACACCATCCTTACCTTCACTGTATTGTATTTACTAGGTATGAACAAATTTGAGCCCTTTGATCTATCTTTGAATTGTCAACTCTATCCATGCTAGTGTTACTTGGTAATCCCTCATTGATTCTTAGGATCCTATCTTTTTATAGCCTCACATAATTATGCCATGTGTCAATATCTCAATATCCTTGACTATTTGACCCATCTCACAATGTTGGATCAAGATGTATGATCGAGTGAGGACCATTAGATCAATTGGGACACATTATTTGAAATCTAGTGGCTTCTTCATGATCTTAAAATTGGTGTCCTCACTCCCATCAAATGATGTTCATGTAGTCATCATTGATGTCCATGTGATCTTCAAATTTAAGCTCAAAAGGATTTGCTTTGTTCAAGCTTAAAATTTATGTTAGCATGAATGTCTTATATTGCAAGTGCAATTTTAAAGGCCTATAACTTAAAGCACAAAAGTCATGGAGGCACCAAATATTTAGGAGATGTTCTTAGCATTAAAAGGGATGAACCCATTCAATTTATTAGTCTTGGGAGAATTATAAGTGTGTGTAAAAAATTCTCAAGTTTAATAGCCCATTCATTCTTTCATGACATCTTAATGATAGTCTAGTTCATTTGGCTAAGTATGGGAAGCTTAGTAAAATCTGATTGAGGAGCCAACTTTGAACATGCGTAACTTCTATTACACTTTGGTAAATGATCTAAGACTTAGTGCGTAGTAACTAAGCACCAATATAAATAACCAATATGATCATTTTCTCCTAAAAATACCACACATGTGACAATAACATCATAAATTTAACCATTTGGATTTATTTGAGCTTCTTGTAAATTGGCTAAGTATGAAAACTTAGTAGATTTTGTCTTAGAGGCCAACTTTGGATCTTCATATATTTTGATGCAATTCAATAGATGACCTAAACCTTGGTGCATATGTTCTTGGGACTAATTTGAATAAACCCATATGATCAATTCTCCATGACTCATCCACACATGGTAATTACAATGTTAGTAAAGTGCTTACTCAAAAACATTTCCACTATATCCAAAATGTCTAGATGAATATAATGAAGAACCAAATGAATACCATGAACTTCCATACTCATTCCAAACACTTTTGACATCCCATAGGGTGTATGAAAATCTATACCTCTCCTTTATAATCTGACAATTTACACTTTAAGTTAACTTAAATTGTTTTAAAATATTTTCAAGCAATATGATCTTCCTCTTTTATCATTAGATCCTTCTCTCAATCAGGAACATTTCTCAATCCTTAAAATATCTATATTTAAGCCAAAAATAGCCAATATATTTGGTGACTTAGCTGGGAAGCATGCATATTATGCTTAATCTCAGACCATGTACATTATTCTTAGACTCATAATAGATGACTACAAGAGGCCTCTTGATTTTCAAAGATAATGAAACTCCACCAACATAGGGGAGAAAAAAAATTAAAGGAGGGAAACTATCCTAACAAATTAAATGTGTAAATAAATCATTTGTCTAGGATAAAATATAAATAAACTAATCTAATTAACCATGAAAAAATATGATCCACCTGGATTAAAAGGGAAATTATTAAACTCATTCATTACAAAATATGGTTCAAGTTGAAAAGTAGGGGGTTATTGAACATAACCTCTAAAGAGGCACTCTTTTTTCCAATTATTTATCTTAACATCTCCTAAAATGAGCCATTAATAGAAAACTAGTGACTAACAAAGACAAATTCATCTTACACTTATCAACTACAACCTTATCAAGTGACATCTCATCTATTCCTTGTCCTTGACTAACCTTATCCTTATTATCAAAGGTTACAAGTTCATTAATCTCTTCAAGGAGTTTTGAATATTCAAACCAAGCTATATCATGATCTGAAATTGGTGATTATTGATCAAAATTCTTAATAACATGCTCTTTAATGGACAAAATATCTCTACAAAGATCTTTAATCTCTTTCAGAGATTCAAGATATAACTACTAATCATTATTTTGTTCCTCACTTTGATTAATTTGAATCGGTTTAGGTGAATGGTATCTTGATCTTCCTCAAGTGGAGATATCTCAATCTTATTTATGAATTTAGATTGTACCAACTCCTCATGGATTTCTTCCATAATAAGATCAATCTTTTCTTTCATACTTAAAGCATTCTCTTCATATTCTCCAATAATTTGACTTGTAGTTGTAGCCTCTTTCTCAATGTTCCATAGAATAGGTTCCTCTTGAAGAAGGGAGATGGTGGGAGGGCGATGAAATTTATTTTTTTGAGAGGTAATATAAAACATAGAAGGCTTATTAGGATCAAATTTTTGGATCTTGAGGGAAATGTAATCATTTAGGGAATCTTTAATAGGAGGGAAAGAGAAAATTTTGAGAACTTATACATTATGCTCTTTCCATTTTTCCATTCCTTCATCAAGGTTTGAAACCTTTTTGTCCTCATGGAAAACTTAAGCTTGAGGGGTAAGGGGTGAAGAAAGGGGATTATGATAAGGTTTATCCTCTTGAATAGGCTCTTAAATAGGAATATTAATAGATTCCTAATTATACTCTTGATTTTAATTAGGAATATTCATTAGCACACACTAGGTGTGGTTAAGAATTTCTTGAGAATAAGTAAAACATGAAGACTGGTAAGGAATACAAATGGGTCTTTGAGACAACTAATTTAACTAAATTTGTTTCCTCTCACAAGTCTCTAATTTCTCTAATACAAAAGTACAAAACTCAATCCTCTCTTCTAGATCATTAAACACATTTCAAAACTACTCATTCACTTCCTCATATTTGGAATCTAAACATACTTTTTTGCATATACTGGTAATTTAAGCTCTATTTCATCCATATTTTATTGTAAATAAGATTTATCATATATAACATCATAGTCACATGGGAAAGGTGAAATATGGTCTTGAGACTAATATGGTTCATAAGGAAGGTAAGAGTCATGCTCTTGATAATAAGGATCATGGTAAATTTGATAAGACTCATCATGGCTTTGATAAAATTCTTAGTAAGGCTGATTAGGATCATAATAAGGCACATATAGATCATGACAAGGCTAGTATGATCCACCATAGGACTGATAAGGAGGTTTTGCATAAGCATTTTCTTCATACATAGACATAAAAATAACATGAGGATAGTGAAATGAAAATAGACTTACTTTGAAATTGCCTAGACTTTTATAAATAATTACTTGATCTTAAAATCACCAAATTCTTCATGAATAACACTACTGTAACTAGAATTTCACCAAGAACAACTCTAATGGTCCTACCTAACATGCCAAAACTATTGACATTCTATATTTTTACCCTATCTAGACCAACATTGGACTAACCCTAGGATGTGGGTCACCTATCACAAGGTCAGACCTCCAGAGAAGGTTATCTTCCTTCTAGATACATAACCTAAACTAAATTGTAACTGGTAAAAGGGAGAGAAAATGGGTAATAAATCATGAAAACATGTAAGGAGGTGATGCACCAATAATGTGATTATTTATCCACTCTATCTGAACTTCTAACAAACACTAATGAGATCAGATCTGTAACTCCAAATGGTTATTTATGCATTAATATTTCATGTAAAGGTTTACAAAATGATCAATACCTAAGGGAAGTGATGGAGAGGCTTAACTCAAGGCACTAACTAGTCAAATTATCCACTTTCTATCTTTAATAAAATTACATTAAGCATTAAACATGACCTTCATATTAAGATATTCTAGTAGCTAGGTGAGATCAAGATTTGACAAGGGAGAGATTTCTACCACATATGCAAATAAATATGATATTAACACACTATACTAGAATAATAAGATTTTAAAAAGAGTCCTTTATTTATCTCAAGAAGTTACAAAGATTAGATCTAGGTAGAGTCTAGTCATGTCCAAGAGAGGGATTTCCAAGCCCCATTTTCAAGTCTTATAAACCTATATTTATAAAAGAAAGGATGAGAGAGAAAGAACTGAGTAGATAGAAAACATTGAATGAGGTCCAATTGCTCTTAATGGATTATAATTCTCAAGGATGTTGAGTCATGTCCTTATCAATAAAAAACAAATTTTCGAAAAGAATTAAATGTCCATTGCCCTTATCTAACTACCAGGTCTCTTCTTAGAACTACATGATATCATATAATGATTTGTCATGAGAACAAATACTTTATGCCTTGAAATTGATAGATATGATTGGTCTATTTTAAGTGGTTAGATGTACCTATTTATATCGCAATATCTTAGCACAAATCTCTTTATAGATTAAAAACCAATCATATTATTGGTTTTCTTATATCTCAATGCCTGGTCTCATTTTCAAAACCAAATGTCAACCTTCAACTAAAATAGGTCTAAAATACCAATCCTTTCTTTAAGGAGTTCTGTTAATGATGCTTGGTCCTAAAATATTAATCCCAACTTGGATCATGCTCAAGCTCTATTTCCTTTATAATTGCTTACCCAGGTCAAAAAACCTATCTTCTTGACCTTTGTCAAAAGAAAATTTGATCTCCCCTTTCATTGGCTATCAAATGCTAACTCAACTTGTTGACTCTTTTACTCTTGTTTGCTCCATTGATCTACTATTATATGGATGTCTCTAAGTCATCGATATTTTTCTAAGACTCACATGATTTTGACACTTGTCCTTGACTCATTATCTCCTTAGATTCATTTGGTCCTACTTATGCCATCCTTGCCCTCATTCCATTAGATCTTCTAGGTATGAATGAACATGACTCCTTGGATCTATCTTTGAATTGTCAAATCTATCCCTACTAATTCTAGTTGACAATCCTATATCGATTCTTAGGATCTTGTTAGTTTACAGCCTCATGTGCTTATGCCACATGTCAATCTCTCAAGCTCCTTGAATATTTGACCCATCTCACACCATTGGATCAAGATTTATGATTGAGTGAGGACCATTAGATCAAATGGGACACATTATTTGAAATCCAATAACTACTTCATGATCTTAAAATTAATTTCATCACTCCCATCAAATTATGTTCACATGACCATCAAATTTAAGCTCAAAAGGATTTATTTTTCTCAATCTTAAGCTTGACATTAGTGTGAACATCTTACGTTTCAGGTCCAATTTTGAAGACCTATAACTTGAAGCTCAAAAGTCATGGAGGCACCAAATTTTCAAGAGATGTTCTTGAGACTAAAAGGGATGAACCCATTTGATCCAATAGTCCTAAGAGATTTCTAAGTGTGTCTAGAAAATGCTCAATTTGATTGGTCCATTAATTCTTGTATGATGTCCTGATGATGGTCTACTTCATTTAGCTAAGTATGGGAAACTTAGTGAAATTTAACTAAGGAGACAACTTTGAACATGCATAACTTCTACCATCCTTTAGTGGATGATCTAAAACTTAGGATGTAGAAACTAGGGACCAAACTAAACAAACCCATATGATTATTTTCTTTTGAAACTACCACATGTGCAAGATATATCATCAAAATTTCCACTTGGATTTATTTGAGCTTCTTGAAAATTGGCTAAGTATAGAAACTTATCAAATTTTGTCTATGAGGACAACTTTAGATCTTCATATCTTCTGATGCACTTCGGTGGATGACCTATTCTCCTTGATTCCTCAACATATGGTAATTATGATATCAACAAAGTTCCTACTTAGAATTTATACCACTAGATCCAAAATGTCTAGATGAACACAATAAAGAAATAAATGAATACCATGCACTTCCATTCTCATTCCAAGCACTTTTGACATTCCATAGGGTCTCTGTAACTCTAGACCTATCCTTTATAATTTGATAATTTACACTTTAAGTTAACTTAAAGTGTTTCAAAATATTTAAAAGTAATATTAACTTCCTTTTTTATGATTGTATCCTTATCTCAATCAAAAACATTGCTTAGTCCTTGAAAATGTTGCATGTAGGCCAAAAATGGCCAACAAGAACTAGGATAATTTGAAGAGAAATACTCTCATTAATAGAAAATATAGGAAGATAGAAGTCATATTGTATAATTGTATGTTCTTGAAGTTAAATTTGATTCCCACTTTATACTTGAGCTTATGTCAGACATATGTTATAAGTATGAGAGATACAATGGAGTAATGGTTGGGTTTGGACTAAACTATGATATAGCACATGGAAGATGGCAATAATAAGATACTTACTTCAGGGAAGTCAATAACTCTATATTATTCCACCCAAATGGCACTCTACTAGATAGAGGTAAATTTAGGGTCCACCTAGGTCACTTTGACAAATTTATGAGAAGGAAAGTGGCCAAGGAAAATAAATATGGAGCTTAAGTGGCACTCGATCTCTTAATCTATTCGATGATGAGAATAAACAAGGCATCTAAAATAAAGGTGGATATGGGGGCTCCCCTTCAGGTTTACCAAAGGCTCGTAACCTAATTAGAGGTGATATTTAGGGACCCTCACATGAACCTCACCAAATTAGATTGGGAATTTGACCTCATGTTAGCAATGCTAGAATCCATGGAAACAAAGTCCAAATAATTAGGAGTTGGCCCATCTGTACACCTACACATATCAGTTAAGTGGTCCCCCTATGGATATTTTGAAGTGAGTAGAAGGTATTTTCTCATATTTTTGAATCATGTAGTTATAAAAAACAAGAGTGACCATCATGGCCTAGGATGGCTATCTCATGATACTTGAGGTGACCCCCATTCTTATCTATAAATATGTAACTATGTTATTTTTCAAAGGTTGATAAGTTTTAGGTCCAAAGTGTTGTCATAATTATGCTAGGATTTCACCTACTTTCTCTTTTATCTTTTAGATTATGAAAAGTTGGCCATGATCAATATTATTGTAAAAACACTTATTTTTGAATGATCACAATTTTTTATCTTTCTACAAAATTCATGTTCTATGTATCAAAGTGTATATTATATGAAATGAGAAATGCAATAGATCTGCAAATCAATCCTAACATAGATAAGATAAATCCTACTTACACTTATGATTTGGGATAAATTAGATAATTGGGTTCATGACAAATATAGATCCACTAAACCTAACCAAGAGATAACTTACCAAAAATAATATCACTGAGGAGGGTTATAAAGCCTCTAATCAAGCAAAAATATGTAGTAATCTTAGATAGGTCATATGTTTTCTTATTCACTAAACTAATAGCATGTAAATAAAAATATAATCTAGTGCTCACCAAAACTTATGGAAAAAAGTGGGGGTAATAAATAATAAAATTAAACATGCATATAACACATATACTCATGTCAATGTGTACATAATCCTAATGCATTGAAGAGAAGTAAAAATGCATATCTATCTACTCTAACAAAGTAAAAACAAAGTTTGGAATAATTACCTTTGAAAATGAAACCACTGAGCTTCAATCTCTCCCTTGGCCAAGGTGATTCATAAGATCTTGTTGTGGTATGTAAGGATTATATACACCTAAAATTGGCCACCAATAGCCTTTGACTAGACTTCAAATTGATTCCTACCAACCATTACAAATTAAGCCTAAGAATCACTAAACATCCCAAATTTACTTGTACATCATTCATCAAAGCTTATAATTATGTTGATACATACCTGATTGGGGTATCCTATTATAATCAATAAAAAACTCTCACAAATTCATCTCAAAGTACATTACAACATCAAAACATGAAATTTGGCCTATAGACCTATTAAGTGGGGCACATGGACATACAATCAAATATTGAAAATGTTAAAAGGCTAATTAGAATTAATTAACAACCTACACCAAATTAAATTACTTGTTGAATTATCCATATGAAATTAATGAATTACTAAAAAATAAAATTCAAAAATATGAAATATCCTATCTTTTCATGATTACCTTTAATGAGTTGTCAAGTCTTAGGACATATCTCAAAATATCTCACCCATGCATATTCATTGAAAATCAATAATTCTTGATGCCTTATAACTCTAATAGGATTAATTAACTCATTTAGATTATGTTTAAACCCATTCCATGTTTAAAATACACTTTAACTCAACTTGAATTTGGGTTTGTTTCTAAGCCTATAAATACAAGTCATTGCCTATTAAAAACAGAGAATGGAAATAGTAAATTTATAATGCAATTTTTATAGCATGATTTATATCAAATAGTGTTATAATGACAAAAATATTGAGCCCATCCATCAAGCAAGCATAAGCCATATCAAGCTACAAGACATAATGGCACCAAGGAGAGAAGGAGCAAAGAAAAATCCATTACCAAAGACTCTTTGAGCACAAATTGAGAAAGCCACACAATGAATCATTTGGAGCATTCAAATAAGGTAAGAAATTGTTATTATTTTTCATTCTTGTTTTGTTTTCAATTTTATTTTTCTCATTAAGTTCCCCCTATGATCTAGGATTAGATATGTTTGCATGTTAGTGTGTTGATGTCATTGTTTTATGGAGTAACACTTGATCTAACCTCCTCTCTATTGTCAAATTCCTATGATCACAAATGACATGCCTGATGGGACTATAGAAGCATCCCACATACCAATAAGACCAAGATGCAAATCTTAAATTTTCAAATGAATGTTTTAATAGATTAAAAATTAGAGTTCTATCTTTGTTTTTTTCCATATTCTTGGTTTTTGTACTAATTCAAATTTTACACAAAGACTAACATCGATCAGGCATAATGAGCATTGGTTCTATCTAAACCATCATTAGTTCTATCTAACTATTATCAATTATGGATAACTATCATCAATCAAGGTGAAGGGTAGGACACATCTTAAAAATGAGGATTTTGAATCTTTTTATCAGTCCTCATCATTATTTCTTGGTTTCAATGACTTGTGTTTACCCTATCTAATCGATTTATTATAGGTTTTGTAGAATTTTTGAGCTAGCTAACATTTTTGGAACTATTTTTTTCCTTTAGGTTCATAGGTAGATGATATTAATATTTATCAATTGACATAAATTTGTTTCCAATCATCATGAGTCACCTTTTAACTAGTATTGGTCATAACTGATTGATGTCGATCTCTATGTAAGACATACAAAAAAATTTGAGATCTATTTTTTCAAAACTTATTTGCTCTTCCATAATTGTGATTTAAGGTAGAAAGAAACTCTCTAAAATTTATAGTAACAAGACAAGATTAGAATATAAATTATCAATTTTAAACTCTTGAACACTTCATTTTGGTGCCTAAAAAGAATGGGTAAGTCTTGAACATTTCATTTTAAGTGCTTAAAAGGAACCTAGGTGATTTGTGTTAAGTTTTTTTGTGACAATTCTTAAATTTTTTGTAAATTTAAGCCAAGGGGCCAAAAATTTCATCACAATATTTCATTTCATGTATAAAATTACCACTTAGATGTTAAATTCTTAAATTTTTTTATTTTATTACTTGTTTATTTGTTTGTGAAAAATGAAGAGTATGTGTATGCTCTCCCCCCATACCCTATAGAGAACTTGGGTGACCAAAAAGGCCTTTTCTTTGAAATTTATGCCTAGTCCAAGGCATGGAAAAAATGTTGTCTAGGCTCTCCCCAAAACCCATATGGTTCGGGTGATCTAAAAGTAACCTCTAAAGTCTTATCACATGGCTTTATTTCAAGTAACTTAACTTGTGAAGGGGAGTTCATAACTTATTCACAAGTTATTTAGAGAATATTTTATCTAGAGTTTCATATCCTGACATTATTTCAAATCTACTATATGGTTAGTTATACAAATCATGGTATGCATATTGTGAGGGCCAAGGGGTTGAGCATCTAACCTCTCTTTTAGTGATGAAAACCCAAGATAGGTCTGGTTAACCAAGGGATTCCACTAAGTAATCCATTGATGGAATCACTATGTAAATGAATAAACCCTTACATAGTAAGTTAATCAATATGAAATCAATTGATGATTCATATCTAGTGTTAACCACACTTGGGATCATCTAGATAGTTTAAAATTTAAGTTTTAGATAACCCCACTTTCTATGGAAATAATATTTATGCAGGATGAGTAGCTCAAAGGTCCATGTTATCATATGATTTCTTAGGAAAAGGGGGTGTAAAAAACCTACTACTCCACGTACTTTTATTTTTGGATTAACACTTAAAATACTCCCAAGATCATGTATATATATATATATATATATATGTATGTATTTTAATGATAGAATACAACCTTATCATTTTAGGGCTTAGGATGATTTACTTAGTTGTATTTGGTCTTTGTCTTTCCTTGCTTGGTCTTTGAGTCCAAAGCCATTTTAATTATTTATGTCATGTCAAAATTAGTTTTGTGTCCACATCACTTTGTTGTTTGAGGAAGTCTTATTACATCTATTTGACATCTTGAATTTTCCTTTAATTTTGTGTCAAAAACATTTTGTGTGTCACTTGATTAAAATAGGTGATGTTATGCTGCCCAAATCATTTCAAGTTTTATGCCTTGAAGTCTTGAAACAAACCATTGATCACATCTTTAGAGAGTGATAACATCATGATGCTAATAAAATCATTTCATAGACTCATCTTGTCTTGTGTCCAAGTTTCATGTTTGAAACCTAACCATGTATTCCTATATGATCTTTGTTTTGTGTCGTTATGTTGTTCAAATTTGCCTAGTTAGTTTGTTCAAAAGAGCCTAGTTTTTCCTATGTTGAGTTTTTAGTTAACCTTAACAAGTATAAATCCAAAATTTGATTGATTTTTATTTTTACCTTGTCTAATTAGGGATTATACATCGATATTTCTCTTTTGGGTTGCATAACTTAGGTTAATTCTTTACCCAAATTCAAAAACTATTTGTTTATGCCATTAATTAGGAGAAAATAGTATGTCTCCAAGTGCCTTTTATTTCATGCCTCATATCAAACTGACCAATTTTATGTCTAAAGTTGAGTGCCTAGTCTATGCTAAAGTGTTCCAAGTTTGTTATATTTAATACCCCTTTGTTTTAAGTCTAGATTTTGATGTCACATTTCTCCAAAAGTCCTAGTACATGCCTTTATTTAAGCCTAGCTTTTGATTTTGCATTTGGCCAAAATACCTAGTAACCTTTATTTTTTCTAGATTAGACCTATTTAGAACACTTTGAACCTAGAGTTTGAAATTTAATGTTAGACATATGAAATTATTCTATTTTATACCAAGTCTTAGTACAAACCATTTTTGGAGATATATCTCCATTCTTTGACTAAGTTAGATTGAGTTTAAACCTTTTGTCTTTTTATACATTATTTTTTAGAGTTTGTATAACTCTAACCCCTTTTATCATGGAACATTCACTATTAATTCAAACATGTCTCACTAGACACATAGTGTAGCTATGTACAATCCAAGGTATAGTAATGTGGTTACTCAAGAAGACTTTGTTCAATAACCCTATAGAGATGATGTCATTTGTGACATGGATCCTTATCCACCTTACAACACTAAAATGGGGTAACAAAGCTAAGAACCTTTGGCCCCTTATTTGGTCAACATACCTCCATACTTAGAGGAGAACCAAGATCAAATGGAATAATACTTGTAGATAGGATTACATAAAATAATTAGTTAAACATTAGTCCAATAAATCAAAGGAAAATGCATAAGATTAAACCAAATTAAGCCTATTTATTCATATAGGAATTATAAAAGATATCGAGAAATAGTTGAAAGAAAATAACATCATATTACCTTCCCAAGTGGATTAACCATACAAATATGAATTAAAAGAATGTTTTCCCTTGATCAAGAGCTTTTTATTCAACAACAATGGTGGCTAACTCCTCTAATGTCTCAAGAACTCTTTGTAGAATCTAGGCTCATGATTTGGAATCACTAAAATAGCCTATCAATGAATCTTGAAAATAAAATCAATGGTCAAATACAAAGGATTGTAGATATAATTTAGCATTATGAATTTGCAAAAATCAAGCTGAAAAATGATGTTCATGGCCTCTCTATTTATATATTTTTGAGATTGATTAAGATCAACCATGATCATCCATCTCAAGATTGAGATGTGTGGCCATGAATTAATCCAATTATATAATTAAATCCATAAATATCCCTCATAAATATTTGAGATAGAATGGGAATTTAAGAGGCATGGAAGGTCTTAATGAGGCATGGGAGATCCATAATCCTAATATGTCATGTATTTATAGCTTATGGATGCCACCCTATATGATGATGTCATTAGGTAATGTAGTTAATAGAAATCAATTTCCAAAAAGAAATATTAAAAAATTCTCATGGAAAATCCACTTAAGCTCTTGATTTGGATCAATTAGCCTTAAACAAGGTTAATCAACATTTGTGTAATTATTTGGAATTTGGCCCTCAATTAATCAAAATGGTTAAAAAGTCATATTACTAGGTCATAATTTGACTCAAAAAGAATTGAAAGGTCATGTTAGATAAATTGGAATTATATTCCTATTTAGGATTGTTCCAACACCAAATAAAAAATTTATGCGATGCGTACTGGTGAATTAGAATAAAAGAGAAACCTAGGGTACCCAGGTGCAAAATTGACATTTTAACTCGAAATGATCTTATCAAAGTTAACTGGCCCATGAATTGCATTCCTCCATTTAGGGATAATTTGACCTAAATTATAACATGTAAATGAAAATTTTAAACCATTTAGGGTGTTTAAATGATTTTGACCTAAAATGTGCATTTGAGTGCAATTTGAGTAAGATTGACAATTTCAATAAAAATGGTGTTAGGAATTAGATGTCTACATTTTTTCCCTATTTGAGAAGGCATAGTGAGACATTCAGATGAAAAAACATATTTTCAAAGAAAAGAGTTGTCAATAAGAAATTAGAATTGACCTAGGATGCCCCCTCAAGAGGATATACTAGGTTGGAAAAGAAGGATGAACTCTCAAAAAGAGAGAGTTAGTGAGAAATTAACTCATGGAATAGATCACATATAGATGAGTTAATTCTTGCATACGTGATTACCATCAATGATTAAAATATAATTATAGGTATAATAGGCCCTATATTTAGGGGGAATGGGAAAGATATAATCCATAAATTTAAGGGAAACACTTTAAATGTACCCAATTTGAGAGTATAAGTTGTATGCTTATGACATTGATCAACCCTAAGATAAGTTTCACACTAAATATTGCCATCATGGGCATTAGTATGGAGAGCTTGTAATTAGAGGGAAATAAAGAACATCTTGCTTCAAGAAGGGAATCACCACTAAAACAAGGTCTCCAAAGATAAGATAATAAGAGGTACTATAGTAGAGCAAATGCGATTATGATAAAATATCTTTTCCCTAGTAGGGAAAATTTTGATCACTAATAAAGAATAAATAATGGTTTGCCCTATCCAAAATATTTTCATTGATGTCAAAGGTCTAGTATTATTGGTGATAAAGACCCCATTGCATTCAATGTTGTTTGTAATAGATATATCTTGGCTAATGTGAGTTAATATTTATTTAATATTAACGAATATATTTTTGGTTGCATATGAGACAAAAGAAGGGCCCATGGAGAAGTCAAAGAGCCATGGGATAGAGACAAAAGAAGGATGGGATGCATTTTCCCATGAAGAGTCATCTTGGGGAATTCCAAGAGTCACCAAGTGAAGACAAAAGAGGAAGGGCACAATTTCTCATGAAGGGACACTTTGAGGAATACAAAAAGTCACCAAGATGAGGACAAAAGAGGGAAGGACATTTTTACTCATGAAGGGTCACCAAATGAATTTTTAAAGGCAAGGATTTGAAGGGTCATACAAGTTTGGCACCATTTTCCATGAGGATTGAAGGGTCACAAAGGGGGAAGGCCAAAGGTCATTTAGAAAGCTATAAATAAAGGCTTGAAAAGCCATTTGCAATATGTGTAAGTTAGGTTGATTTGATATTGTAATATCTAGCTTAGAAGAGCATTTGAGAGAGAAGAATATGATTTGTATTTGTTATATCTATCTTAGAAGAGCAAAGGTGAGAGAGAGGAAAGAGATTTTATAATGAACTATCATTTATTGAGATAGCAACATTGAGAGATAGGTGTGTGGTATACACAAAGGGGTTGGTGCTCGTGTGGGTTAGTGCTCACGAATTGTTGCTAAGTTGGTACTCAGTAAAGGGGTTGGTGCTCTTGTGGGTTGGTGATCACGAATAGTTGTTGGGTTGGTGTTTGGCAAAGGGGTTGGTGCTCTTGTGGGTTGGTGCTCATGAATTATTGCTAGGTTAGTGCTCAATAAAGGGGTTGGTGCTCCTATGGGTTGGTGCTCATGAATAGTTAATGGGTAGGTGCTCAGCAAAGGGGTTGGTGCTCCTATGGGTTGGTGCTCATGAATAGTTGTTGGGTTGGTGCTTAGCAAAGGGGTTGGTGCTCCTGCAAGTTGGTGTTTGTGAATGTTATTTGGGTTGGTGCTCATTCATATACTTGAGATTGTTCTCCATGGTTTTTCCCACATTGGGTTTCCACATTATATCTATTGTCTCTCTCTATCTTGTGTGGTGTTTATTGTTTGATTTTTATTGCATATATTAAATGTTTAATTAAGTGGAATTTGGTTAAGGGAAAGTTTTATAAGATATATGATATACTGATTCACCCCTACCCTCTCAGTGTATCCCATGCTTAGCAATTGGTATCAAATCAAGTTCCTTCACAAAGGGTTTAAGAACTTAAAGGTAGATCAAAGAAAAGCATAAGATGGCCTAGTAGGTAAATAAGGAGAATCAAGAGTTGAAATCCATGGTTGAGGCTCTTAAGGAATAGGTGTGTATCTTGGATTCTAAGTTGGCTATAGAAGTAAAAGAAAATAAGATATTTATTCAAGATCTTAAGAATCAGTTAGAGGTTGCAAATTCAATTTTAACATCAAAAGAAGAAGAGTGTAGTTAGTTGAAGGATGAGTTAGGTTCTTTAAAGGATAATCATGAGAAGTTTATAATCAAGGTTGAGAAAGATCATGAAATATTAGTCCAAGGAAAGAAGGATGTAGGTTTTGAAGGCAAATCAAAGAAGTTGATCAGGTAGCCCAATGCTTTTAAGTTTTCAAATTCTTTTCATGGCCATTATTTTATTTGTCATCATGTTGGTCATAGGGCAAGAGATTGTATGAGGAGAAGCAATCAGTCAAAGGGAGATCTCAATCACATTCAATAAAAAGGTATGAGAAATATTGTTTGCTTTTATTGTCATGAGGTTGGACATATTGCTAAATTATGTCAAAATAAAGTAAAGAGATATTCAAGGTATGTAAAAGGATATAGAGACCCTAGAAAATATGAGAAAATACAAATTTAGGTTTGGAGACCTAAGATAGTAAAGGTTGATCAGGTTGAGTTTAAAAGTGAAAATGAATTACTTGCTATAGTACATAAAGAATCAGATAGGAAAGATTGTGTAGAATCTCTTGTTACATTTGAGAATGGTATTTGTCAAGATAAGATAGTTGTAAAAGTTGAGAAGATGAAAAACATCATAAATGATAAGGTTAGTAAGTCAAAAAGGCTAGACATGCTTAAATAGATTCTAAAAGAAAAACACAAGAAGATCAAGAAATAAAGGAGATGTGGGAATCTCCTGAGATTTGTTTTTAGGACCCTTTTGTGTGGGGTGTCTCTTTTAGGCTTCAAGGAGACACTTTTAAGAAAAATTGAAGCATGGTGGATGCTTTTTGGTCTTGGCTATGTTGCAGATTAATTTGTATATATTTTGAGGGAATAGATTTTTGAAGAAAATTTTACATCAATAGTAAGGTTTGAGGCTATTAGAATGATTCTTGCATATGTAGTGTTTAAAAATCTTTAAAGTGTTTCAAATGATTATGGTCATAAGAAATTAGAATGTTGAAAAAGAATTAATAATTTTAGAAAGAAAGAAAAGAATCTCATGCAAATTCAATGAAGAAGTATCAAAGTTTCAAAGCTCCATTCATCAAGAAGAAGGATCAGAGTTTCAAAGTTTCATTCATCAGGAAGAAGGTTCAAACATGTTCATGGTAGAAAAAATAACTTGAATATTCTATGTTGGTGCAAACAACTTTGCATGTAAGAAATAAAGATCAGCCATGGTTCGTTGATAGCGGATGTTTGAGGCATATGACAGGAGATAGAGTAAAGAAGATCAATGGTGGCAAATTGAAATTCAAAGATAAAACCACTGCTAGGATAGCCAAAAAAGGTACTTTAAGTTTGGATATTAGTAGAACCAAAGCCAAAAATGTTTTGTAAGCATAATCTATTGAGTGTAAGTCAAATATGTGATTAGGGATATACATAAAGTTTCATGCAAACGGTTGTGAGGTTAGAAGAAAATATTCAAATGAGTTGATTGTAGATTCTCAAAGGACAGGTAAAGATTTATATGCATTATCAAATATCTTCTCAAAGGCACAATCAAAGGACACATTTAAAGATCTACAATTGAAGTTGGGAGTAATTTATTTTACTTCTTGCCATTGATGTTTAGCATCAATTGAGGGGAAGCTAAGTGTTAGCTCCAAGTAGGCCCTTTGCCATTAATGTCAAAAGGGGAGAATAATAGGTATAGGTATAGGTGCAAAAAATAGGTATAGGGAACAGATACAGGTTGCTACAGTAAGGGGGAGTTATTGTATGTTTTTAGATGATAGGATGTGGCAGTTTCAAGATTGATGTTGCCATCAATGACAAAGGGGGAGAATGTTGGAAATATTTTCATTGATGTCAAAGGTCTAGCATTATTGGTGATAAAGGCCCCATTACATTTAATGTTGTTTGTAATAGATATATCTTGGCTAATGTGAGTTAATATTTATTTAGTATTAACGAATATATTTTTATTTGCATATGAGACAAAAGAAGGGCCCATGGAGAAGTAAAAGAGCCATGGGATAAAGATAAAATAAGGATGGGACACATTTTCCCATGAAGAGTCATCTTGGGGAATTTCAAGAGTCACCAAGTGAAGACAAAAGAGGAAGGGCACAATTTCTCATGAAGGGACACTTTGAGGAATATAAAAAGTCACCAAGATGAGGACAAAAGAGGGAAGGATGCTTTTACTCATGAAGGGTTAGCACATAACTTTTCAAAGGCAAGGATATGAAGGGTCATACAAGTTTGGTGCCATTTTCCATGAGGATTGAAGGGTCACAAAGGGGGAAGGCCAAAGGTCATTTGGAAAGCTATAAATAAAGGCTTGAGAAGCCATTTGTAATATGTGTAAGAGAGGTTGATTTGATATTGTAATATATATTTTAGAAGAGCATTTTAGAGAGAATAATATGATTTTTATTTGTTATATCTAGCTTAGAATAGCAAAGGTGAAATAGAGGAAAGAGATGTTGTAGTGAACTATCATTTGTTGAGATAGCAACATTGAGAGATAGTTGTGTGGTATACACAAAGGGGTTGGTTCTCTTATCAGTTGGTGCTCATGAATTGTTTCTGGGTTGGTGCTTAGCAAAGGGGTTGGTTCTCCTATTTGTTTGTGCTCATGAATAGTTGTTGGGTTGGTGCTCAATAAAGGGGTTGGTGCTCTTGTGGGTTGGTGATCACAAATTATTGTTGGGTTGGTGCTCGGCAAAGGGTTTGGTGCTCTTCTGGGTTGGTGCTCATGAATAGTTATTGGGTTGGTGCTCAACAAAGGGGTTGGTTCTCCTATGGGTTGGTTCTCATGAATTGTTGCTAGGTTGGTACTTAGCAAAGGGGTTGGTGCTCTTGTGGGTTGGTGCTCATGAATAGTTGTTAGGTTGGTGCTCAGCAAAGGGGTTGGTGCTTCTATGGGTTGGTGCTCATGAATAGTTTTTGGGTTGGTGCTCAGCAAAGGGGTTAGAGCTCCTACAAGTTGGTGCTTGCAAATATTGTTTGGGTTGGTGCTCATTCATATACTTGAGATTGTTCTCCGTGGTATTTCCCACATTGGGTTTCCACATTATATTTGGTGTCTCTCTCTATCTTATGTGGTGTTTATTTTTTGAGTTTTATTGCATATCTTGAATGTTTCATTAAGTAGAATTTGGTTAAGGAAAAGTTTTATAAGATATATGATATACTGATTCACCCCCCCTCTCAGTATATCCCATGCTTAACATGCCCTTGTATATCTAATTTGATTATAACATTTTTTAGATTTTATGCCCTAACATGGGTGATTAGCAAGAAAAATATCTCAAAGATATAATCCAACAGATAGGTTAAAATGAGTGGGCACAAACGTACATGCAATTATGTAATATCTTAGCAAGCCATATAAAACCCAACATATGAAAATGCACAAAGGGATGAGAGAAATGAAAAGAAGAGTGAAAGATAGCCAAGTTTAATCCATATGTATTATAAAAGTGGATGATGATTACATATTTATATGGACTCATATTCCAACATGAACTTTAGGCCAATGTAGTTCACCCAAGTTTGGGAGAGAATAGAATGAGGAATGATGAAAACTATCCAAGAATTGATTAGAATCATAATGTATACAAATAGATGCATGTATAAGCATAGATTCAAGTGCTAAAATGCAAGATATTTAGATGCCTATTACCATACTAGGATCTTAGATTATGCAAAGTGGTCTTGAGAATCATTCATCGGAGCTAATGTTGACATTAAGACTTTGAAACCCAAACACAAAGTGTTTTTTATAGAAAAATAAATTAGGCATCATAAGTATGAATAACTTAAAATGACATAATATTCCAATTTCACTAAGCCAGTTCAAATGTGAATACCTATAACTAAGGATAATGATAAAACAATGACCAAAACTAGAGTTACAACTATTTACATTTAAACAAAAAAGAAAAGAAAAAGAAAAAGATAAACATAAATGAACCTAACTTGAAATCAAGATATGATCAATCAAGAATTAAGTAGGAACAAAAATGTTTAAAAACAAAAAGTGAGAACATCTAACGACATGAGACTAAGATATAAATAATCAAGATCCATGTAGACCATCAAGACATTCTTGAACATAAAAGAGAAAAGTAAAATCAAATAGAAAAACAAGACACTAAAAATAATCAGGTAAAAAAAATTGTCCAAGAACAACTTAATAACATAGGATCAAGATATAAATAATCAAAATCCATATGAATCATCAAGATGTTCTAAAACATAAAAGAGATAAGTAAAAACATACAAGAAAACACAAGACCAAGATGAGACAAGAAGTAATAAAAAGAGAAAAGGAGAAGAAATAAAAGGAGAGGTGTAAAAGAACAACAAAACATCAAATAAACACAAATAAAAACACAAAAAAATTACCAAGTTAGTATTGTTTAAATACAAATGTTCATTCACATGTGGTAGAGGCATTACTTTCTACCACAACATAACCAAGAAAAATGACACAATTAAAGATGAACAATGACAAAAAAATGGGGGAAGAGAAGAAAAGGAAGGGGTTAGCCAAGATAACTCTATATGTATAAGACAAGTAGACATTGCCTACATAGTTCCATGGATGCATGTTCCAACATGAACTTCAAGCCAATTGTGGTTCTCCCAAGAAAAGGGATAGAATAAAAATGATGATCAAACCATCATGATTAATGTTATTGAAGAAATGGGAGATATGAAAAACAAATGAGAATGGTCTTACAAATAATAAGATGATGGGATGAGAAATAATGATATTACAAAATGGTAAATGTGTGGGACAAGATGAACTGGTGTTTCTTTGCTTGCAAAATGACAAGAGTGTAGTATGGTTAGATGGGAATGTATAAATGTATAAAGTGTGAGATAATGTTTTTATTCTTTTGTGGATCATGTTCTAATGTTTTTAGTATTTATAAAGTATTTATAATGTTTTTGGTGTTTTTGGGATAAAAAATGTATAAGGTGGGACCATCTAGTCAAGGAGATGCACATCTAAGAGTAGAGGTTCTAATAAAATAGCTAAGTTGGCTACAATGGTCCATACTCACAAATAAAAAAGAGTGAGGATGAAAGGAGGACTAAGTTGACCTCAATATGAATTGAGCACAACCTAGATAACCTCAAAATAATCCCAAGTCATAGTAATTTTGCCCACACAAAAGGTGATGAAAAACCAACTAGGTCACAACAAGTTCACAAACAAAGGTGAACGATAAGATAAATGATAGTAGTAATGATCAAATGATACAAAAATACATGATAAAAAGGATTTGTACCTAATTTACCCATAGGTAGTTATAATTCATAAATAATGTCATAATACTAATTTGTCTAAACATGGTTATAATCAGGGGTACCAAAATAATATTGATTTACCCATAGGTGTTTATAATCAATGATACCAAATAAGATGATAAATGAAAGATAACTTGCCAGATCAAATGTCACACTACTACCATAGACTACCATTCAACATAGAATTCTAAAATTGTTGAAACTAGATCAAAATCCCCCCACAAAAGTACAAGATAAACTAAGGGAATCAAGATTAAAATGGTATTGGTAACATGAAAACAATTAATCCTTGGTAAATAGTAAATAAATGGTATAATAAGAAATGATATAATGAAATGATCAAAAGACAATTGGCTATAGTGGCAACAAAGTTTCCCCCAAGTGATGATTAGCTTAGAATGCTCACAAAATGGTGAGAGCATTACTTAGTTCCTCATAAAATTGTGAGAACATTCAAACTTAATAATTACTTACAAAATGATGAGAGCATAACAAAGGGGTGATCGAGCTGACCTTAATAGAAATTGAGCACTATCTACATAGTCCAAAAGGACCTCAAGTCAATGTATTTCAAATTGTAGGGTTCATGGATCACAATGGTATAATAATTCCTATAATAAAATAGTCTATGAAGTTACCCCCAAGAGATGAATTATGGTAATAGATAATGGTAATTAGAAAATTGAAAAATGGTTTTACTACTCTTGTTGATAGGGAAATGCACATCCTAGTCAATATGTGAGATAATAGAAATGATCAGTTATAAATTTGCTATCCAATACCCTTGTGGAAAAATTGATCTATCAAGAACTTATTATAGATATGGACCTAAATAAAGTGTTCATTATCTTCCTTAGTCATTTATTCTATTTCCTTCAAACTTTGAGATAAAATAACTTGGTAGCCTCTATAAAGGAAAGTGTTGCCAGTGATAGATGATATAAGTGGGTAATGAATGGGTGGGTGATAATGTAATGTATAATGAGTGGGAAATAAATGAAGATCAAGACTTGAAGTCACACATAATGTTTTGATACTAGATTCAACATAGTTCTAGTCATGGCAAGGTTGAAGACCTCTAAATATTCTCTTGATAAGACCACTAGAATGTTCTATTTCTTGATATTGAGAGTAGCTACCATATGATTATGCTATAGATTGGAAGTTATTTTGATTTTATATTGAATATTATCTTTGGTAAATAGTGAATAAATTTTATGCTCAGCTTTTGGTTCCTCGATGAGGTTTTCACTAATTAATTTATTTTGATGATCCCATAACACCTTTGAAAAGGTTCTACGAAGAGATGCCAACATTTGAATCTGATTATCTTCTAGCACCTTTGAAAAGGTTTCACTAAAAGATACTAATTTTGATCTTTGCTTATCCCCTAGTGCCTTTGAAAAGGTTTCACTAAGAGATTATGATTATTTTGAATGAATGTGGTCTTGGTCCCTTGAGATTATATAAATGGTATGTTGTCATCGATACAGTTCAACAAAGTGTGATTATGTTAGTCCCAATCAACATTTGTGGGAGGTAGAATGTCAATATAATGGCTATGTTGAGTGGGAAGAATGGGATGGTGAAAGGTAAGACAATCCTCATACAAAATACTAGGAGAAATTGTATCGATGTTGAAGTAATAATCCTCAAAAACCATATAAGGATCAAAAATATATTCAAATTGATATACACGACAATTGTAACCAATGTTGTAACAACCATGATTATAATCTATTTCTAAATCTAATTCTGAAGTAAGGGACTATGAATCTGATGTCATAATTGATGTTGATTCTATTTTTAATGCTAAAAATAATATCAGTTTAGAAAGAGAACTTGACTCTAATTTTGATTCTTCATCTAATATGGTTGTTTTGATAATGTTTTGTTGAATTTTAAATGTTTGAAAAGTAATGGCTTGTGATGGCATAATGGTCTCAATTAAAACTGATTCATCTTAGAAGGGTTCAACATCGACTAGCTTGTCTAATTGAATTCCCTCAAAGAGAGGGAACTGCTCAAGGGATTTCTTGACAAAATCATGTCTATCAAATTAAGACTCCTTAACAAGTGGAAAAATATCAAGAGACAACTCTATAGAGACTAGCTTGTCAAGGAGATGAGGCTCTTTAAAATAGGAAAAATATGAATAACTAACTTATCACAGGTTAACTTGTCACAAATGGGTGTTTCAATAATAACATTTTGGTTTTGGTTCACAATTGGTTTCAAAAAATCAATTTTGAACACATTTTGATCCTCATAAGATGGTTCTTGAAGAGGTAATGCTTCTTAATTTGGTTTGAGGATCGACACAAAATTTCTAAAGTGAGAAATATTTGGTTTAATAAGAATAATGATTTATGGTTCAATAATGGAATCTCCAAAAATTATACTATTAAAGAAGGGATCAAACACAACTGGTTCATCAAATGGAAGTTTTTCAATAATTAGTTCATCAAAAACTGGTGATGGACCAAGAATGGTAACGACTAGACGCTTATTAGTTTGGTTGACTGTATAAACCAAAGGAAGAGGTCCTCAAATGATAATGACTGGATGCTTCTTAGTTTGGTTTCTTGTGAAAACCAAAGGAGGAGGTCATAAAATGGTAACCTGCATGCATTGTAGAGCTTGCTTGCTCATACAAGTCAAAGGAGAAGAAAGATACCCCAAAATAGTAACCTTCAAGTGTGGAGTGAAAATCAGAGGGGAAGGATGAGGATGATGTACAATAACCAACATGTATGCAAATGGTTTTCAATAGATAGGCTGAAATAAGCAACCCATGCTTTGGAGAAGACATTTGATATGAGTTAAATGCCAAACTCAGGACTAGTAACCTACTCTAGCATGGCCCCTACACAGAACTTCCTCTTTCCAATGCATTCAATGCATCATGGGCCATTTTGTGAAAACAAGTGCCAAAGTCTTTCTTTGAATGATATATATTGTAATCTCTCATTCCAGATAAGAGATATCTTCTAGTTATTAGAAGTAAAACTCTACCCAAATTGAAAGGCATTTTTGAGACTTTGAGCTTAGATTATTAATCATATTTTATCAGGTGAATGAGATAGCAAGTGACCTTTCAAACTTTGTTTTGAAATAACTTGTGTTATGTAGGAAATTGTTCTTATGTCTCTTTCCTAAATATAGTCTTATCCATTTGATCAAATAAGTAAAGCAATTGAAAATAATCTGGAAGATGCCCTGAAGCTAATTGTGGAGACTTTATGGTACCATAATCATCTTTAGCTTGTGTGTTTTGCATTTCAGCATAAAGGATATTAGAAAGGCTTTGAACTAATTTTATCCTTTGTGATAATATACTCTGTTGTAGTTTTCAGTGGAGACTTTGGGCTGCACTTCATTCTACTATGATATTAGTTCTAAATCAGTAAGAGAAGCAACAAAAGACTTTGAGCTTTCATGGGTTTCTTGTGGGTCCAGTTACTACCTGAGAAGTTTTCATACTATTTACTGAACATCATTTTTGAAAGAAGAGAATTTATTTCAGTTATTACACAAGAATTTTCCTTTACCTTATGAACATCATCTCTAAAAAAAGAGAGATGAATGGTATGATCTCACCTCTGAGTCTATTTTTGGTTTATATTATATATTATAGTTTAGAGGGAGACTCCCCTTGCTGAGAGGAGAGATCTATCTCATTACATTGTGGTTCATATACCCTTTTTTCCTTCAGTTAGTTGATGACAAAATATTCACCCAATATTTTTTTGGTGACTCTATTGGGGACACGAACATGCACTTTGAAGCCTCAAGCTTCAAATTGAAGTATTTTTAGTCCTGTTTCATTTTACACTCTAGTAGATCCACCGTACATGTGAAGCTAGAGAGCTTAAGGTATTGTTGATCCTATATTTGAGTTGGTGCAAAAAAATAATTTTGAATTTTTTTCTCCACCATCTCACCTTCAACGTACCAGGAGTTTTCCTCCTACCAACATTAGATCTCCAATACTAGATGAAGCTTCTAGTTTTAGTGCTAGTAACTTTTTGTCCATACTTACCCCACAAAGATTTGTTATCCCTCCTTTTAATCATCATATCATAGTAGTCCAAGGCCCTTGGGGCAACAATTTTGGTCTTCTCAATCTAACCCCACCTTTACATGAACTTCCCTGTAGTTCAAGAAAAAAAAATCCAAATTCTATGATGATGGGAAGGTTCATCCAGATGAACATATTGCTACTTTCTACATAGCATGTGGTGTGATAGGCGTGGAATATGAAGATATAGCAATGAAAATTTTTGTATAAAATTTGCAAGGTGCTGCTGTGGATTGGTTTTATCACCTTTAAGCTCAAACCTGGAACACTCTCAAGGCCAAGTTTGAGGCTAGGTTCAAACCCACTGAAAATGCACATGCCTTGTTGGCTCAGCTTACGTAAATGAATAAGGAACCCCATGAGCCTATGTGAGAATTCATTTCTAAATTCAATAAGTTGAGGAACATAATTCTTATAATTGCTCAGCCAACATTGGAGAATCTTAAGTGCTTTTTCATCAATTCTCAACTTCTTGAAGTAAGTTTTCTATTGAGGCAGGCTGGCCCTATAGATCTTTCTGTAGCTTATATTTTGGCTACTGAGGTCAAAGATGATCTTATCCTGGTAGGTAAGATTAGAAAAGATTCTAATAAAAATAAATTTTCTTCATCTGTTGAAAGTTCTTCCACGACTACCACAGATCGTATAGTGCAAAAGTTAGCAAATGAGTTGTTAGCTCTGAAAAATAAAATGGCCCAAGGAATGTCTTCTCCTTCATATCAGGATATACCAAGGAAGACATTCCCTAACCATTCATATCAAAGCAATGCTACTAGGAACCAAGGGTAACCCAATCGCCTTCCTCCCACATAGGGGAAGCTTGCCATTGAAGTAACAATGGCTAACTCAACAGTTGGTTATCATGAAGTTGAATATGATTTCTCTTTCCAACCTAAGTTAGACCAAGAAGATGACGCCAATATCTTTATGGAAGGAGAAGAAGAATTAGCTAGTGACTCCAACATTGGTTTTCTAAATTACCAAGATGAAGCTAGAAGAAAGGGAGAAGTGTTTGATGGATCATACACTATTTTTACTAGGTCTTGGAACCAATCAACTCAACTAGCTGATAAGGGAAAAGTAGGAGAAGAACCTCAGCCAGTAATTTCAATTACTAAACAAGGGACTTCACTGCCTTTCCAATCAAAGGACCCAGTGATTAATAAAAAAGTAAGTACCTCGAACCATCTTGTACCTTTTGCTTCTATTCCTTAGACTAGTGCCACACCCAATAAAGATCAAGATGATATACTCTCTTCCTCTATTTCTAGTTCATTTTAATTATTTTATGTAATTGATCATGTTAAAAGACTAAAATTCAAATGACTGAAGTTGAGTACTTACAAGCCAATCTTGAATAGTTTGATAGGTTGGCTGAATACATAAAAAACAAAACCATCCCTATAGGACAAGACTTTCCAAAGGTGACTGATGATTCCTCAAAAAACAAATCCACTCAAAATAATCTTTTCACTACTCCTCTTGTTGCCCTTGGAAAAATAGAACCTTTCTATGTTTCTCTATTAGTAAATGGTCATAAGTTGAGCAACTATATAATAGACTCTAGAGCTTCTAATAATGTTATGCCTACCAAGGTAGCAGATTCTCTTGGTCTTACCTTAACTAAGAATTTTGGGAGATGCTTCTCCATGGAAAATAAGCAAGTACCACTCCTAAGTCAAATCAAAGATGCCCAATTTGCATTCACGGCTTTTCCAAATAAATGGATTAAAATGACAGTCTTGGTGGTTGATGTTCTAGCTTCTTACAACATTCTGCCCAGATGTAATTTTTGTAAGGATGTAGGTGGAGAGTTAAATATGGATCTATTTGAAGAAAGAATATCTATTAAAGGTGTCATGAAAAAATTACTTCCTGAGAAAGAGTCAAAATATATTGTCACCCAAACATCAGATCTCGAAGCTCAAATTTTATTTGAATCATCGAGAATGGGTGACTATTTCTTGACCACTGAAGATGTTTTTAGCTCATCAGATGAAGATTCGTTAGGTGACAAATCAAAAAAATTTAATAGAAAATTAGAAGAATTATTAAGGCAAAGTTTATGAAAAAAATAATCTTCCCTCACTAACGAAGAAAAATCTTTGAGAAGATCAAATTCTAATAATGTTTAGAATTTAGAATTTGATGGCAGTTGCTCTTCTACTAGTTCTGGAGTCAGAATTGTTTTGATATCCCCTCAAAGAGAAAATTTTCCTTATTCATATAAGTTATAGTTCAATAATACCAAAAACACCACCGAGTATGAATCTTTGTTACTTGGATTGAAAGCTACTCATGCTAAAGGTATTAGGATTCTTCATGCTCAAGGAGATGTTAAACTAGTGGTTTGTCAGGTAAAGAATCTATACTAAACCAAAAATGAAATATTGTGAAATTATCACAATATTGTATGGGATTATGTTGAAAGTTTTGATGCTTTCAATATTTTTTTTGTGCCTAGAGAATTCAATGATCGTGCAGATTCATTGGCTGTCTCTGCAACTGTCATGGTTCCCCATAAGGATTTCAAAGGGAACAAGTATGTTATTGAGCTAGTCTTCTGACCAAGTGAACCTAATAATGCCAATCATTGGTAGGTGTTTAATGATGACAATCAAATAATTTATTTTTTGGAAAAGGTGGATAATTTTGACGAGCTTTATTTTGAAGGTAGCGAATCTCCACCACAAGAATCAATTCCTGAAATAGATTCAAAAATTGGTGAAGAGTTTCTTCAACTCAAGGGGAATAAAATTATAAAAGGTTTGGTTTCTATTGAAAATTTATTTGATAAGCATGATAGGTATGTCAATAAGAAACAAATGGATTCAATTTCCTCTAAGGAGTTTGGTCAAATAAATTTGAGTACGGAAAAAATATCAAAATGGTCAACATTGAGAATTACTGCACTTCTAATGAAAATCTTAAATTCATTGTTCTTCTTCACCATTACATTGATTTTTTGGTGTATTCTTATGATGATTTTAAATCTCTTGGGCCTTAAGAAATTCAACATGAAATTCTTATTAAATTTGGGTCATTGCCTCACAAGCAGAAGTAAAGGCAATATAACCCCAAAATATCAGGTACTATCCTTTTTGAGATCCAAAAGATGCTAAATGCAAGAATTATTTTTTCAATTCATCATTCCACCTGGATTATGAAAACAATTCTAGTGAGAAAAAAAGAAACGATAAATTTGTATCTGTGTTGATTTTAGAAACTTAAATCAATCTTCTCTAAAGGATAACTACCCCTTACCCATCATGGATCAACTGTTGCAAATAGTGACTAGTTCAGAAATGTTATCAATGTTATATTTTTTTTGGGTATAATCAAGTGGACGTCAATGAATTAGACCAACATAAAACCACTTTCACTACACCATGGGGAACTTTTGCATATCGTAGAATGCCTTTTGGTCTGATCAATGTTTGTGCCACCTTCCAAAGAGCAATGGATCTTGTCTTCAGAGATGAAATATGAAAGTTTATTGTGGTATATCTTGATGACTTGACCATTTTTACAAACATCATCATGATCATGTGCATCATTTACAACAAGTGTTGGAATGTTATCGACAAAATGTTATTTCTCTTAATCCTAAGAGGTCAATTTTTGGGGTTACAAAAGGTAAACTTCTTGATCATACTGTATCCTGAGAAGGCATAAAAATTGACTCAAAAAGAGTCAAATCTATCTAAAATCTTACTCTTCTTACTTGTAAGACTGTGGTTCACTCTTTCTTTGGAAATGTAAATTTTCTATGAAGATTCATTCCAAAATTCATAGAGAAGACTCGACACATTATTGGCATGATGAAGGGTAAAGCTACTTTCCATTGGACTACAGAAGGCAAGTTAGCATTTGAAGATATCAAAAAAGTAATCACCCATGCCCCAATCCTATTTTGTCTAGATTATACCAAAGACTTCATAGTCTATAGCTATGCTTTTAAACATACACTTTCAGCCATTTTGGTCCAACAAAACATAGAAGGTGTGTACGTTTGGGTACATAGATGTGAGTTGTGTCAACAATTTGTTGGAAAACTTAAATTGACCGCATTACCTCTCAAATCTATGGTAATTTATGAACCTTTTCAACAATGGGGTATTGACTTCATTGGCATTGTGAACCCATCCACAAGTGTTGGACATGACTATGTTCTCACCATGATAAACTATTTTACCAAGTGGGTGGAAGCCATTCTAACTAAGCATGCTACTTCAGAAGTGGTATGAAATTTCCTTAAACATAATATTATTTCCTGATTTAGGGTCCCAACTAAGATTGTAATAGATAATGTTGCTTGTTTTTTTTCTCATGAGGTTACTAAGTTTTGCTACAATTACGGGATTATTCTTTCCTGCTCCTCTACCTATTATCTACAAGTAAATGGTCAAGCAAAATCAAGTAACAAGAATCTGGTTAATATTATCAAGAAACTAGTAGATGATAATCAGAGAAGTTGGCATAAAGCATTGTTTAATGTTTTGTGGGTAGACAAGATTACACCTAAGAGGGCAATATATATGTCACCATTTCATCTTTTATATGGTTTGAATGTGGAGATACCAATCACCCTAGAACTACCAGCATTGAAGTTGGCAAAGGCAGTTGAAGATCAAACTTTCAAAAATTCTATTGATAAAAAGATCATGTGCATAATCGAACTAGATGAGCAATGAACTATGGTAGTGGATTGTATCACTGTACATCAAAATCAAGTAAATAAACTCTTTGACAAGAGAGTAAGGATTCATGATTTTTAGATTGGAGTTCAATTCTTATTTTAGGACACGAGGAGAGAACCAAAAGGAATGTATGAAAAATTTGATTCTTTGCAGAGAGATCCATTTACCATTCATCAGATCTGTGGTGAAAGTAGTTTTTTACTAGAATATCAGGATGGAACACCATTTTCACTACCTCATAGTAGACAGCATCTAAATCACTTCAATCCTTGAAGTATCAGATAAGTCCAATTGTACATTTGCATAGCCTTTATTTGTTTTGTGTTATTTATTTGGTTTTTTGGCAACTTTCTCTTTTTGGGTGGCTTGAGTCTATGGCCCAATGGCATGGATGAAGGAACTTACAGTCTAGATTCTACTCCCTTCGATTGTTTCAAAATACAATCAATGGAAGTTCACCAACTGGAGCCAGTTGTTGTTCCCAAAACTAGTCACTTGTTTTTATGGACAACCTATTGACCATTTTAGTCCTACAGGCCAAAAATGGTCTCCTTCTTTCTCAAAAATTTTCTGAGCAGTCAAGTTATTCAATTAAACAAGCCTTTTCAACTAAGGAAATTACAAGTTCAAAAGGTGGATTTTCACAAGAAGAAATTACAAAACACTTGAAGGCATTTCCTAAAATTGATAATGATGGTTCAATGCTGAGGTTTAATGATATATGGTTCAAATGGAGGGGTTCAATTATTTGAAATAAATGCCACCAAACCATTGAACCATTAAACTATTGAACCATTGAACTCTGCTTCAAAATGGTTCAAAGGTTTGAGCAGAAGGTTTCAGTGAAAGGTTTAAATAGTTGGTTCAAATGATAAAAATTGAACTCATAAGAAAACTAAGTGAACATGACTCTTTGCAAAACATAAAATATTGAGCCACTGAACCATTGAACCAATAAACTCTAAAAAGATGGTTCAAGGTTCAAAATTGTTCAAGCGATCAGTCATGTCCCCATGAATGTCAAATTTAGGATAATAGAATAACCATTAATTTTTAAATAACTCAGAATCAAGGATAAACTCAACGATCCACTAAGAAAGAAGCTAGCAAAAAGTGAGAGGATAGCCTTGAGAGCTCAAATCACCAAGAAGAGACAAAATATAATAATGAAAGAGGGAATCAAATAGAGAATCCAAAAGCATTGGCAAAAGAGTTATTTTAGTAGGTGGAATAGTTTACCAAGTGGATATCATAGAACACAAGCATTCAATGATGCAGCCTATTTTTATTCATTTGAGTAAAGATGAGTGGACATTCATGTAAGTATTACAATGAGGAGTGGCCTTGCCTTTTAGAGGATCACGCAACCCATGTTTTGGAGAAGACATTTGATATGAGTTAAATGCCAAAGTTAGGACTGGTAACCTACTCCAACATGGCCCCTATAGAGAACTTCATCTTCCCAATGCATTTAATGCAGCATGGGCCATTTTTTGAAAACAAGAACCAAAGTCTTTCTTTGAATGTTATATATTGTAATCTCTCATTTCAGATAAGAGAGATCTCCTAGTTATTATGATAAAAACTCTATCCAAATTGAAAGGCATTTTTGAGACTTTGAGCTCAGATTGTTAATCATATTTTATCAAGTGAATGAGATAGCAAGTGACCTTTCAAACTTTGTGTTGAAATAACTTGTGTTATGTAAGAAATTTTTCTTACGTCTCTTTCCTAAATACAGTCTTATCCATTTGATCAAATAAGCAAAGCAAGTAAAAATAATCTAGAAGATGTCCTAAAGATGATTGTGGAGACTTTGTGCTACCATAATCATCTTTAGCTTGTGTGTTTTGTATTTTAGCAAAAAGGATATTGGAAAAGCTTTAACCTACTTTTATATTTTGTGATCATATACTCTGTTGTAGTTTTTGGTGGAGACTTTGGGCTACACTTCATTCTACTATGATATTAGTCCTAAATCAGTAAGAGAAGCAACAAAGGACTTTGTGCTTTCATGAGTTTCTTGTGGATTTAGTTATTACATAGGAATGTTCCTTTACCTTGTGAACATTATCTCTAAAAAAAGAGAGATGGATGGTATGATCTCACCTCTAAGTCTATTATTAGTTTATATTGTATATTATAGTTTATAGGGAGCCTCCCCTTACTGAGAGGAGAGATTTATCTCATTACGCTGTGGTTGATATACCCATTTTGCCTTTAGTTAGTTGACGACAAAATATTCACCCAACATAATAAATGGCCCTTAATCCAAATAGGAAATTGAACCCAAGTTAGAAAAAGTTTAGTGTGAAAATGGCAAACCTAATTTAACATACCAACACTTAAAACTTAGAAAGGTTTAATTTTGAATGTGAATTATAAATGAGGGAATTAAAGAAATTGGTTAAATTATCTAGACTCAATTGGGTAGCATGATTGCACCAAATTATATGGCATGACATAAACTTTTTGATAACAATTTTGAACAAAGAAAAATAAATTTTCCAATTGGATAGTGTAACACCTCCATTGCTCAAGAAATTTGAGGACAATGTGTTTTGGTTAAGTTCATTGAGTTAACAAACAATTTTAGACATAAATCAAGACTAAGTAAGCTAATGACAAAAATAATCATCTTAAGTCTAAACTGACAAGGTTGTATGATATTGTTAGAATATATCTATATATGTCATTTGAGAGGATTTTAAATGTTCATCTAAAAGTAGATGCACACTAAATAGTAAGTTTTCTACACTCCCCTTATCTCAAATGATAATATGGTGACATGGACCTTGAGGTGCACCTTTTAACAATAGTACTTCCATAGCAAGTAGGGATTTGTCTAAGATCTATAAGTTTTCAAACATCTATATAGATCAATTACCCAATGAATTTCATGTCACATTGCAAAAAAATGCACTTAAATTAGGTGTTTGCGACACTTGGTTTGTTACATATAGGTCTTATCTTTTTTATAACCACTATATTAGTTTCTTGCTCAGTATAGTGTGATGTCAAAACTATAGATATGTCCCATGTGCAATGCCAACACTAGAAGGTGGTTTAACCACTCAAACCTTTGATCTTAGTAGGAGTGGTTAAAGTTAGTGCTAGGAGATGAAACCCTAGTTCAAAATTACCCTAAAAAACTTGTAGGAGGTAATGAAGTCCCCCTCACAAGCCAAGATGAAATAAAATAAATGATTAATAGAAAGACTTTAAGTTCATTTTAAATATCACCCAAACTATGACGAGTTTTATAGTAGTGTTTTAGATGACATTCTTTCTATGCCTTGGACTAGGCATGTTTGCAATAAAGAGGATGCCTTTTGATTCCAAAAGTTTCCCAAAAGGGATGGATAGAAGAGCATACACACAACATCCATCTTTTTTCCAATAGAATTCTAAGTTTAAACAACTATTGAAGACAAAATTTGACATGAGTTCAATTTTAAGCACCAAATGAAGGATTAGGTGGTGTTATTTTGACTCCCTTGGTCTTAAGTTGTAACTTTGAAAACATAATTTGTCAAAACATTCACCTAAACATCTAAATTTTTCATTAAGCACCAAAACAAGGTTCCTAATCCATTTTAAACTTTCAAAAAAGGTCAAAAAATCATGTTTTAACAAATTCTAAGTTTGATCCTATAATGAAAAAGTTAGTATGTCCTTTAGTTTTGAAGCTAATTAGAAAAATGAGTGAATCAACTTCTTAAAATAAGCTCTCTATTTCAAAATTGTTGTTGCATAGTAAATATTATTGCTTCCCTACAAAATCATAATTTTAGACAATAATATCACTATTTTGGGTTAAATTAGATAGAAAACATAATATCGCTATTTACCTATGAAATCACTATCTAAATTCATAATATCACTACCTAGAATAATGATATCACTATTTTGTGAAATCACTATTTTGACAAATAATATCACTGTTCAAGTTAACAAAATCATTACTATGGGTTAGATCAATCAAAAACACAATATCACTATTCTCTGGATGAAAAAACTAGCTAACTCAATAATATCACTGCCCCAAGAATGATATCGCTATTCTATAATATCATTGCTTTAGCAAATGAAATCACTATTTTGGCTAACAATATCACTAGTCCAAACTACAAAATCACTCTTTAGAAAATAACGATTTTGTTTACAAAATTTCTACTATGATAGAAATGATATTGCAATAAAGAGAAAAATTGTGACACTAAAGAATGAAATGTAATCTATCAAAAAATAGATTTTTAATCTAAAATTTCAATCTTTTAGCTCCCTCATTCCAAGATTCTACATAACAAAAGTTAGTAGGTTGCTTAAAAGAGATTTGTGACCAAATTTATGGGGTGCAATCTTAGTGAGCATGCCAAAATGTAGAGAGGATTACATAAAATTATTAGCCAAACATTAGTCCAATAAATCAAAGGAAAAATACATAAGAGTAAATTGAATTAAGCTAATCTGTTCATACAAGAATTACAAAAGATAGCAAGAAAGAATTGAAAGAAAGAAACATCATATTACCTTCCCAAGTGGATCTACCATACAAATGCAACTCAAAAGTATGTTCTCCCTTGATCAAGAGCTCTTGTCTTCACCAACAATGGTGTCTAACTCCTCCAATGTCTTAAGAACTCCTTGTAAAACCTAGGCTCATGATTTAGAATCACTAAACTAGCCTATCAATGAAGCTTGAAAATAAAATCAATGGTCAAATTCAAAGGATTGTAGAGACAATTTAACATTATAACTTTGCACAAATCAAACTTTAAAATGATGTTCATGGCCTCTCTATTTATATATTTTTTATATTGACTAGGATCAACCATGACTATCCATCTCAGGATTGAAATGTGTGTCCATGAATTAATCTAATTATATAATAAAATCCATAAATATCCCTCATAAATATTTGGGATATAAGGGGCATTTAAGAGGCATGGAAGGTATTAATGAGACATGGGAGACCCATAATCTTGATATTTTATACATTTATGGCTTATGGATGCCACCCTATATGATGATGTCATTAGGTGATGCAATTAATAGAAATCAATTTCCAAAAATAAAAATTTAACAAATCCCATGGAAAATCCACTTAAGCTCTTGATTTGGATCAATTAGCCTTAAACAAAGTTAATCAATATTTATGCAATTATTTGGAAATTAGCCCTCAATTAATCAAAATGGTTAGAAAGTCATATTACTAAGTCATAATTTGACTCAAAAAAATGGAAGGTGATGTTAGATGCATTGGAACTATATCCCTATTTAGGATGCTACCAACACTAAATAACAAAAGTACATGATGTTTACTAATAAATTAGAATAAAAGAGTAACCTAGGGCACCTAGGTGCAAAATTAGCATTTTGACTCGAAATGATTTGATCAAAGTTAGTTGGCCCATAAATTGCATTGCCACATTTAGAGATACTTTGACCTAAATTTTCACTTATAAATGACAAGTTCAAACTATTTAGTGTATTTTAATGATTTTGACCTAAAATAGACATTTGAGTTTAATTCAAGTAAGATTGACAATTTCAACACAAATGGTGTTAGGAATTGGGTGTCTATAATACTTAGCTAGCATACCTTAAATTTTAAAACAAGTCCAACGACAACCTTACTATTTACTATCGGAAATATTATCATTAATGTCAAAGGTGTAGTATTGGTGATAAAGGTTCCATTACATTTAATGATGTTTTTAATATTAATATCTTGGATAGTGTGTGTTAATATTTATTTAATATTAGCTAATATATTTTTAGTTTCATATAAGTCAAACAGGGCCCATAGAGAAGTCAAAGAGTCATGGGGTAAAGACAAAAGAGGAATGGGACCCATTTTCTCATGAAGAGTCATCTTGAGGAATTTCAAGCGTCACCATGTGAAGATAAAAGAGGGTATGGTGCAATTTTCCATGAAGATACACTTTGAATAATACAAAAAACCACCAAGATAAAGACAAAAGATGAAAGAAAGCATTTGCTTATGAAGGGTCACCATATGACTTTTCAAATGCAAACATACAAAGGGTCATGCAAGTTTGGCACCATTTTTTATGAGGATTTAAGGGTCGTAAAGGGTGAATGCCAAAGGTCATTTGGAAATATATAAATAAAGGCTTGATAAGCCATTTGTAATATGCAAGAGAGTGCATGGTTTGTATTGATATTTGAAGAGAGAAAATTAGGAGATATTGTAGAGTTTTTTCATTTATTGAGTAAAAAATATTGAGAGATAGTTGTGTTTTATACACAAGATGGGTTGGTGCTCCTATGGGTTGGTACTCACAAATATTTATAAGGGGTTGGTATTCCTATGGGTTGGTGCTCACAAATAGTTGTTGTGTTGGTGCTCAGAAAAGGGGTTGGTGCTCCTGCAAGTTGGTGCTTGTAAACTTTGTAATTTGAGTTGGTGCTCATTCATATACTTAAGATTATTCTCTATGATTTTTTCCACTTTGGGTTTCCATGTAAAAATTTAGTGTCTCTCTCTCTCTTGTGTGGTACATATTATTAATTTAATTTTATTGTATATCTTGAATGTGTGGTTAAGTGGTTAAAGAAAAAGAATTTGATTAAGTAAAAGGATATATAATATACTAATTCACCCCCCTCTCAGTATATTTTGTGCTTAAAAATTGGTATCAGAGCATGTTCCTTTCGAAAAAGAATTACAACTTCAAGGTAGATCAAAAAACCATAATGGCTGGATCACATGAAAGTTTTTCTACAAATAAGGCACCTTTTTTGATGGGATAAATTATGCTTTTTTAAAGCATAAGGATGAAGACTTATTTGATGGCCCTTGGACTTGACATTTGGTTAGTAGTTGTGGAATAATATGAAGAGCCACAGACACTTGTAACTACTCCAACATAAAAGAAGGCAAGTGAAAATAATGCTAAAGATTTAAATCTTATTTTATGTAGTTTATATGAATCAGAATTTGTTAAAGTTGTGCAATGTAAATCTGCTCATGAAACTTGGGTAAAACTTGATAATATTTACAAAGTTGATGGAAAGGTTCAACAAGGTAAGATTCAAACTTTTACAAGATAGTTTGAGAGTTTAAAGATGGAAGAGGAAGAAAATATAGTAAGTTATCTTTTTCATGTTGATCAAATAGTTAATTAGATTCAAGGTCTTAGAGAAAAATTAGAAGAATCAATTGTGGTTCAAATTTTTTTGAGATCTCTACCATTGAGATGTGATATTAAAAGTTTATGCAATTGAAGAGATGAAGAATTTAGCCAAGCTAAAAATGAATGAGCTACATGGTATTCTTAAAGCATATGAGATGTGGATCAAACAAGAGAAAACCTCAAGGAGAGAAGATACTTTTAAGACATCAAAGAAAGAGAAGGTTAATATTCAAGAATCATGTGACAATTCTAATGATGATGAAGATGATAATGGAGCTATATTCATTTGTAAGCCAAAAAAAGGCACAAGTAAATATCATAGAAAATTACCTTTTAAATATTTTAATTATGGAAAGATTGGACATTTTGTAGCTAAGTACCTAGATAAGGGTAATGGTGACAATGAGGAAGGAAAGCCTACATACAAGAATAATTTCAAAGGAAAATTCAAGGAGGGATTAGAGAAGAAGAGTTCATATTCTAAAGATCCTAGCTCAGTCGAAGATAGTGACATCAGTAATTTAGAAGAAAAAAAGATTCTATTTATGGCCATACATGAAGATGCCTTTACAAGTGAAAATTTAGATGATCAATAAAAAGAACATGATGAATCTGAAGTGAATCTGGAAGGAGAAATCATTTGTGCCTTAGAAGAGTTAAAAGATCTTGATAAGAAGAATCAAAGATTAAAGCTCCTGATTGATAAAAATAAAAAGGAATCAAAGGAAAACATTAAAGATCTACAATCACACTTTGAATAAGCTAAGAATAATGAAGAATATCTATTGGCATAGTTGAAAAAAGTAGGTAAATAATGCAAAAGGTATGTTATTAAATTTTTTTCTTTAAAAGTAGATCTTGAGAAAATAAATAAAACATTCAATAATAGAGCAATTAATGATTCAAAACTTGAAAATAGCATGAATATGTTGAATAAGATATTAGAAAGTCAAAGATCAATGTCAAATAAGATAGGTATTGCATTTAAAAAAGAGAAAGGGGAGGACACTATTTTCATAGACAAGGAAAAAGGAAAGAGGTATGTTGAAGCTCTTACAAAAGAGGAAATAAAAAGGGAAGAAGTTAAGAATATAGAGGACATCTTAAACAAAGAAAGCTGAAAGAAATAGAGCTATAAAAAGCAATCAGGTCAGAGATACACAAATAGGTCACATTTTTATGGTTTATGTTTTTATTGTAATGGATATGGTCCTAAGAAAATAGAGTATCGAAAAAGGGCTAACAATTTCAGAAATAAGGAGAAGGAAAGTCATGTAGAGTCAAGTAGAAGTCACAACTCTTTTTCTCCTCTATCAAGCTTTAATGAAGAGGCCATAATATGTTATAAGTATAAAAACTTCAAACACATAACTTGTTATTATATAAGTGTATTTGATTCAATTAAGAAGGACTAGAGTTTCAAAGCTCCATTCATCAAGAAGAAAGTCTAGATAGGTTCATGGCAAAAGAAATAACTTGAAAAATATACATTGGTATAGACAACTTTGCATGTAAGAAATGAATAAAATACATGGTTCATTGATAGTGTATGTTTGAGACACATGATAGGAGATAAAATCAAGTTCATAACCTTGAATAAGATCAATGGTGGTACAATGAAAATTAGAGATAATACTACTACCAAAATTGTCAAAAAAGGTACACTAAGTTTGGATAATGGTAGAAATAAAATTGAAAATATTTTGTATGTAGAAGGTCTTAACCATAATATTTTGAGTGTAAGTTAAATGTGTGATCATGGGAACACACTAAAGTTTTATGCATAAGTTTGTGAAATTAAGAGAAAAAATTTAGATGTGTTGGTTGTAGATGCTCAGAGAACATGTAATAATTTGTATATATTATCAGATATCAAAGGTCAAAGATGTTTGAGTTAAATTAAAGAAAGTTGACTATATCATAAGATAACGGGACACATAACTTTTGAAAAATTTATCAACATCAATAAGAAGCAAGCAGTCAAAAATCTTTGAAAGTTTACAAATCCATCTGCATGTTTTGTGAACCTTATCAGCATGGGAAGTAGGCTAGAAGGTGGTTCAAAACAAAAGAGTACTCAAACACTCAGATGTTAGAGCTTATTCACATTGATCAGTGTGGACCTATGAGAACTCCAAGTACTCAAGGTGAGAAATATTTTATGTTTCTTATTCATGATTTTTCAAGTATGACTTGGGTAATGTTTTTTAAAAAATTATAAGATTTCAAATATTTCAATGCATTCAAAGCATTAGTTGAGAGTGAAACCAATTTGAAGATTAAGTGTCTAAGATCATATCAAAGAAGATAATTCATGCCAAATCAATTTATTGAGTTTTGTGAAGACTATTGAATAAAAAGACATTATTTAGTAGCCAGTTGTCTACAACAAAATAGAGTAGTTGAACAAAGAAATAGAATAGTTTAGGAGATGGTGAGGATAATGTTAAATGAATCTAAAATACTAGATAAATATTAGAGAGATGCAGCTGTTACAGAAGTGCATATTCAAAATAGAGAATTATTGAGAGTCAATAGTGATAAGATTCCTTATGAGCTATAGAAAGACAAACCATCAATAATTAATTATTTTAGAGTTTTTGGTAGCAAATGCTTCATAAAGAAAACTGATAAAAAAATTGGCAAGTTTGAATCTAGAGTAGATGAAGGTATATTTATTGGTTATTATTGTAAAATTATAGATTATAAATGTTATAACAAAAGAACTAAGAAAATTGTTAAAAGTACAAGTGTCAGGATAGAAGAAGATGGAACACAAAGAATCAGTGATCCAATAGACATTTTTGAAATCATTGAAGAGGAAGATTTTCAAGAATCAGATGAAGATGAGAAAAAGGAGAAAAAAGACACTAAAACCCCTTCCAAATATGTTTAGAGAAATCATATTGAAAGTGACATCATAAGGGACATAAATGAAGGAATTCACACTAGAAGAATGATGATAAGTGAATTTAAGCAAGCTAATTTTTCTTCATTATCGATAATTCAGCCTAGAATGTTTTCAGAAGATAGACATGATAAGCATTGGGTTAAGGCAATGGACGAAGAATTAAATCAGATATAAAAGAATGATACTTGAGAATTAGTACCTAGATAAAAATTATCATAATGTGATAGGAATAAAATGGGTTTACAGAAATAAGTTGAATGCAAATGGAGAAGCTACTAGGAATAAAGCAAGATCAGTATGTAAAAGATATGCTCAAATTAAGGGAATAGATTTTGAAAAAACTTTTATACTAGTAGTAAGGATAAAGTATATTAGAATGCTTCTTGCATATGCAGTGTAGATGCCAAATCTACCTTCCTAAATAGGAATCTAGAAGAAGAGGTCTATATTGAGAAACCTGAGGGATTTATTCTTTCAAATATTTTTAGAATGAAAAAAGTATTGTATTGATTGAAACAAGCTTTCAGAGATTGGTATGTAAGACTTGATAAGTACCTACAAGATCAAGGTTTTAAGAGAGGTTTGCTAACATTAATCTCTACATCAAAATAAAAGGTGAGCATCAATTTATTGTTGTGGTATATGTTGATGACATCATTTTTGAAGGAAAAATTGAAAATATGACAAAAGATTTTTTTGATAATATACAAAAATAATTTGAGATGCATATGCTTGGAGAATTGTCATTTTTCTTAAGATTAAAAATATTTCAGTCAGATAAAGGAATTTGTATATCTCAAAGTAAATATGTCAAGGAAATATTGAAGAAATTTGGTTTTGAGGATTATGCACAAGTTGGAACACCAATATGTATAGGAAATAAGGTGAGCAAGGATGAATATTCACCTATTTTAGATCAATCTTTGTATAGATCTATGACTGGTAGTCTTTTATATTTGACAACATCGAGGCCAAACATCGTGCATATAGTAGGTATGGTTGAAAGATATCAATTACCTCCAAAAGATAGTCATGTTCAATTGATAAAGAGAATATTCAGATATATTAATGGGACATTGGATTATAGATTGTGTTATCCCACAGGCAAAGACTTCTCTTTGGTTACTTATACAGATTCATATTGGGTAGGTTACTTGGATGATAAAAAGAGTAAAATTAGAGGAGATTTTTTCCTTGGTGATAGCTTAGTATCATAACTAAGCAAAAAGTAGAATTTAGTATGACTTTGTACAGCTAAGAAAGAATATATTGCAGTGGTATTATGTTGTATTCAAGTGCTTTAGATGAAGCAAAATTTGAAAGATATCAAGGTAAAATATGATGAACCTATTTCTATATTTTTGTTACAACACAATTTCTATTAATATTTCAAAGAATCTAGTGATGCATTCAGAAACAAAATATATTCCCATCAAATATCATTTCTTGAGAGAACAGATTGTAGATCAATAGGTTAAGATGGAATATATTAGTAATACAAAGTAGATTGCAAATATTTTCATAAAATCACTACCAAAATATATATTTTAGTATCTACAAGAGAAGTTGGGAGTAATTTTTTTTACTTCCTACCATTGAGGATCAACATCAATTGAGGGGGAGCTAAGTGTTAGTTCTAAGTAGGCCCTTTACCATTGATGTCAAAGGGGGAGAAGAATATAAATAGGTACAAGTATAGGTACAAATTTAGAAACAAGTATAGGGAATAGGTACAGGGAATAAGTATAAGTTACTATAGTAAGGGGGAAATAATATTTGGTTTTTAGATGGTAGTATGTGTAGGTTGACATGTGTAGTACAAGTTTCAAGATGTGGTAGTTTCAGTTTGAGGTTATCATCAATGACAAAGGGGAAAATTTTTAGAAATATTATCATTGATGTCAAAGGTTTAGTATTGGTGATAAATGTCTCATTGCATTTAATGATGTTTTTAATATTCATATCTAAGCTAATGTGTGTTAATATTTATTTAATATTAATGAATATACATTTCACTACATATAAGTCAAAAGAGGGTCCATGGAGAAGTCAAAGAGTCACAAGATAAAGACAAAAGAGTAATGAGATGTATTTTCTCATGAAAAGTCATCTTGAGGAATTCCAAGAGTCACCATGTGAAGACAAAAGAGGGTATGGTGCATTTTTATATGAAGAGACACTTTGAGGAATGTGAAAAATCACCAAAATAAAGACAAAAGAGGAGTGGACACATTTGCTTATGAAGGGTCACCATATGACTTTTCAAATGCACAGATATGAAGGGTCATACAAGTTTGACACCATTTTACATGAAGATTGAAGGGTAACAAAAGGTGAGTGCCAAAGGTCATTTGGAAAGATATAAATAAAGGTTTGAGAAGCCATTTGTAATATGCAAGAGAGTGCATGGTTTGTATTTGTTTTAAAAGAGATAAAAGTAAGAGATATTGTAGAGTTATATCATTTATTGAGGAAACAATATTGAGAGATAGTTATGTTTTACACATAAGAGGGGTTACTGATCCTATGGGTTGGTGATCACAAATCTTTGCAAGGGTTTGGTACTCCTATGGGTTGGTGCTCACAAATAGTTATTGTGTCGGTGCTTGATAAAGGGGTTGGTTCTCTTAAAATTTGGTACTTACAAATTTTGTAATTTGAATTAGTGCTCATTCATATACTTGAGATTGGTCTCCCTAGTTTTTTCAGTTTGGGTTTCCACGTAAAAATTTGGTGTCTCTCTCTCTTGTGTGGTGCATATTATTGTTTCAATTTTATTGCATATCTTGAATGTATGTTTAAGTGGTTAAATAAAATTAATTTTATTAATTTAAAGGATATATAATATACTGATTCACCCCCTCCCCCCTCTCAGTATATTTTATGTTTAAAAATTGGTATTAGAGTAGGTTCTTTTTGAAAAAGTTTTATAGCTTGAAGGTAGATTAAGAAAGCATGATGGATAGATCACATGAAGTTTTTTATATAAATAAGACACCTTTGTTTGATGGGACAAATTATGATTTTTAGAGCATAAATATGAAGACTTATTTGATGGCTCTTAGATTTAACATTTGGCAAGCAGTGATGGAGTTATATGAAGAGCCACATACACTTGTAACTACTCTAATAGAAAAGAAGACAAGCAAAAATAATGCTAAAGATTTAAATGCTATTTCATGTGGTTTATGTGAATCAAAATTTGTTAAAGTTATGTAATGTAAATCTGCTCATAAAACTTGGGTAAAACTTGAGAATATTTATAAATGTGATGGAAAAGTTTAGAAAACTAAGCTTCAGACTTTCAGAAGATAATTTGAGAGTTTGAAGATGGAAGAGGAAGAAAATATAGAAAGTTATCTTTTGTGGGTTAATCAAATAGTTAATCATATTCAACGTCTTGGAGAAAATTTAGAAGAATAAATTATGATTCAAATCTTTTTAATATCTCTACCATTAAGATATGATGTAAAAGTTTTGATAATTGAAGAGATGAAGAATTTAGCCTAGCTAAAGATGGATGAGTTACATGGTATTCTTGCGGAATATGAGATGTGGACTAAACAAGAGAAACAGTCAAAGAGAGAAGATAATTTCAAGACATCAAAGACACAGAAGGCTAAGATTCAAGAATCAAGTGATAGTTCTAACAATGATGAAGATAACAATGGAGCTCTATTCATTCGCAAGATGAAAAAGGGCATAGGTAAATATCAAATAAAATTACCTTTTAAATGTGTTAATTGTGGAAAGATTTGAAATTTGGTAGCTAAGTTCCTAAATAAGGGTAATGGTGACAATGAGGAAGGAAAGTCTACATACAAGAAGAATTTCAAAAGAAAATTCAAGAAGGGATTCAAGAAGAAGAGTTTGTATTCTAAAGATCCTAGCTCAACCAAAGATAATGGAGTCATTGATTCAAAAGAAGAAGATGCTTCTATAAATAAATATCCATATGATCAAGAAGAAGAATAGGATGAAGCCAAAGTAAATCTAGAAAGAGAAATCATTTTTGCCTTATAAGATTTAAAAGCTCTTGAGAAGAAGAATCAAAGATTAAAGCTTTAGATCGAGGAAAATGAAAAGGAGTAAAAGGAAACAATTGAAGATCTACAAACACATGTTGGAAATATTCTCATTGATGTCAAAGGTCTAGTATTATTGGTGATAAAGGCCCCATTGCATTTAATGTTGTTTTTAATAAATATATCTTGGCTAATATGGGTTAATATTTATTTAATATTAACGAATATATTTTTGGTTCCATATGAGACAAAAGAAGGGCCTATGGAGAAGTCGAAGAGCCACAGGGTAAAGATAAAAGAAGGATGGGACGTATTTTCCCATGAAGAGTCATCTTGGGGAATACCAAGAGTCACCAAGTGAAGACAAAAGAGTAAGGGCGAATTTCTCATGAAGGGACACTTTAAAGGAATATGAAAAGTCACCAAAGATAAGGACAAAAGTGGGAAGGATGTTTTTGGTCATGAACGGTCACCACATGACTTTTCAAAGGCTTGAATATGAAGGGTCATCCAAGATTGGCACCATTTTCCATGAGGATTGAAGGGTCACAAAGGGGGAAGACCAAAGGTCATTTGGAAAGCTATACATAAAGGCTTGAGTAGACATTTGTAATATGAGAGACAGAGAGAGGTTGATTTGATATTGTAATATCTAGCTTAGAAGAGCAATTGTGAGAGATGAATATGATTTGTATTTGTTATATCTAGTTTAGAAGAGTAAAAGTGAGAGAGAGGAAAGAGATGTTGTATTGATCTATCATTTGTTGAGATAGCAACATTGAGAGATATGTGTGTGGTATACATAAAGGAGTTGGTGCTCATGAATTATTGTTGGGTTGGTGCTCGGCAAAGGGGTTGGTGCTCTTGTGGGTTGGTACTCACAAATAGTAGCTAGGTTGGTGCTCGGCAAAGGGGTTTAAAGCTCATGTGGGTTGGTGCTCACAAATTGTAGCTGAGGTTTATACTTAGAAAAGTGGTATGATTCTCCTATGGGTTTGTTCTCATGAATATATTTGAGATTGATTCTCTATGGTTTTTTCCACATTGGGTTTCCACATTATATCTGGTGTCTCTCTCTATCTTGTGTGATGTTTATTATTTGATTTTTATTACATATCTTGAATGTTTGATTAAGTGGAACTTGATAAAGGGAAAGTTTTATAACATATATAATATATTGATTCACCCCTCCCCTCTTAGTATATTCCATGCTTAACAATTGGTATTAGAGCAGGTTCCTTTTTGAAAAGTTTTACAACTTGAAGGTAGATCGGGAAAGCATGATGGCTGGGTCACAGGAAGGATTTTCTACAAATAAGGCACCTTTGTTTGATGGGATGAATTATACTTTTTGGAGCATGAGAATGAAGGTTTATTTGATGGCCCTTGGATTTGACATATGGAAATCAGTGGTGGAGGAATATGAAGAGCCACAGACATCTACAATTACTCCAACAAAAAAGAAGGAAAGTGAATGTAAAGCTAAAGCTTTAAATGCTATTTTATGTGGTTTATGTGAATCTAAATTTGTTAAATTTATGCAATGTAAATCTGCTCATGAAACTTGGGTAAAACTTGAGAATATTTACAAAGGTGATGGAAAGGTTTAGTAAGCTAAGCTGTAGAATTTTAGAAGGTAGTTTGAAAGTATGAAGATGGAAGAAGAAGAAGATATAACAAGTTATCTCTTGCGAGTTGATCAGATAGTAAATCAAATTCAAGGTCTTGGAGAAACATTGGAAGAGTCAAAGGTGGTGCAAAAGGTTTTGAGATCTTTACCAATGAGATATGATGCAAAGGTTTCGACAATTGAGGAGATGAAGAATTTAGCCAAGCTAAAGATGGATGAGCTTTATGGTATTCTCATGGCATATGAGATGTGGATAGAACAAGATAAACCCTCAAAGAGAGAAGTGGCTTTCAAAACATCAAAGAAGGAGAAAGCTAAGATTCAAGAATCAAGTGATAGTTCCAGTGATGATGAAGATGACAATGAAGCACTTTTCATTCACAGGCTGGAAAGAGGAATAGGTAAATATCAAGGAAAATTACCTTTTAAATGTTTTAATTGTGGAAATATTGGACATTTTTCAGCTAGATTTCTAGATAAGGTTAAAGATGATGATGAAGAAAAGCCTACATACAAGAAGAATTTCAAATGCAAATCCAAGAAGGGATTCGAGAAGAAGAGCCTATATTCTAAGGATCCTAGCTCAATTGAAGATAGTGGAGTCAATGATTCAGAAGAAGAGATTCTATTCATGGCCATACATGATGATCAAGAAGAAGAAGAGGAGGAGGAAGTTGAAGTAGATATGGAAGGAGAACTCAATTGTGCCCTAGAAGAGTTAGAAGCTCTTCAGAAGAAGAATCAAGGATTAAAGTGCCAGATCTAGAAAAATGAATAAGAGTCAAAGGAAATGATTGAAGATCTACAAGCACACTTTGAAGAAGCCAAGAAGAATGAGGAAGATCTCAAAGCACAGTTGGAAATAGCAAGAAAATATTATGAAAGGTATGTTATTGAAATTTCCTCTTTAAAAAAAGATATTCAGAAAGCAGTCAATGATAAAGTAGTTAGTAATTCAAAATTTGAGAATAGCACTAACATGCTGAATAAGATATTGGAAAGTCAAAAAGCATATTTAGGGGATCAATTTTGAAAATAAAAAGAGCTATGTTGAAGCTCTTACACAAGAGGAAACAAAAGGGGAGAAGTGAAGAATACAAAGGACATTCCAAATAGAGAAGGCTGGAAGGAACAAAGCTACAAAAAGAAATCAGGTCAAAGACATACAAACAGGTCTTATTTTTATGGCTATTGTTTTTATTGTAATGGATATGGTCACAATAAATTAGAATGTAGAATAAGAGCTAATAATTTCAAAAATAAGGAGAAGGAAAGTTAAGTAGAGTCAAGCAAAAGCCACAACTCTTTTGCTCCTCTATCAAGCTTTGATGAAGAGACCATAATATGTTACAAGTGCAACAACTTCAGACACATAGCTCAGTATTGCAGAAGCATGTTCAAGTTAGTCAAGAAAGATCAGAGGTTCAAAGCTCCATTCATCAAGAAGAAGGATCAGAGTTCCAAAGCTCCATTCATCAGGGAGAAGGTTCAGACATGTTCATGGTATAAGAAACAACCTAAAGATTCTATGACGGTGCAGACAGCTCTACATGTGAGAGGTAAAGATCAGCCATGGTTAATTGATAGCAGATGTTTAAGGCATATGATAGGAGATAAAAGTAAATTCATATCTCTAAAGAAGATCAATGGTGGTACAGTGAGGTTTAGAGATAAAACCACTACCAAGATAACCAGAAAAGGTACTTTGAGTTTGGATTATGGTAGAACTAAGACTAAAAATGTTTTGTATGTAAAAGGTCTTAAACATAATCTATTGAGTGTTATTCAAATTTTTGATCAAGGATACACATTAAGGTTTCATGCTGAAGGTTGTGAGATTAGAAGAAAAGATTCAAATGAGTTGATTGTAGATGCTCAAAGGACAGGGAACAATGTGTATGTATTGTTAGATATCTTCTCAAAGGCATGATCAAAGGACACATTCAAAGATTGGTGAGAGGAGTTGGGAGTAATTTCTATTACTTCCTACCATTAATGTTCAGCATCAAGTGAGGGGGAGCTAAGTGTTAGCTCCAAGTAGGCCCTTTGCCATTGATGTCAAAGGGGGGAATAACAAGTATAGGTATAGGTGTAGAAAATAGGTACAAGGAATAGGTACAAGTTACTACAGTAAGGGGGAGTTACTATATGTTTTTAGATGATGGTATGTGTAGGTGATAGGATGTGGCAATTTTTGGATTGAGGTTGCCATCAATGACAGAGGGGGAGATTGTTGGAAATATTTCCATTGATGTCAAAGGTCTAGTATTATTGGTGATAAAGGCCCCATTGCATTTAATGTTGTTTGTAATAAATATATCTTGGCTAATATGAGTTAATATTTATTTAATATTAATGAATATATTTTTGGTTGCATATGAGACAAAAGAAGGGCCCATAGAGAAGTCAAAGAGTCACGGGGTAAAGACAAAAGAAGGATGGGACATATTTTCCCATGAAGAGTCATCTTGGGGAATACCAAGAGTCACTAAGTGAAAAAAAAAGTGTAAGGGTGAATTTCTCATGAAGGGACACTTTAAGGAATATGAAAAGTCACCAAAGATAAGGACAAAAGTGGGAAGGACATTTTTGGTCATGAAGGGTCACCACATGACTTTTCAAAGGCTTGAATATGAAGGGTCATCCAAGATTGGTGGCATTTTCCATGAGGATTGAAGGGTCACAAAGGGGGAAGGCCAAAGGTCATTTGGAAAGTTATAAATAATGGCTTGAGTAGCCATTTGTAATATGAGAGAGAGAAGTTGATTTGATATTGTAATATCTAGCTTAGAAGAGCAATTGTGAGAGATGAATATGATTTGTATTTGCTATATCTAGTTTAGAAGAGCAAAAGTGAGAGAGAGGAAGGAGATGTTGTATTGATCTATCATTTGTTGAGATAAAAACATTGACGATAGGTGTGTGGTATACACAAAGGGGTTGGTGATCCTGTGGGTTGGTGCTCCTATGGGTTGGTGCTCGACAAAGGGGTTTGAAGCTCCTGTGGGTTGGTGCTCATAAATTGTAGCTGAGGTTTGTACTCGGCAAAGGGGTATGGTGCTCCTATGGGTTTTTTCTCATGAATATATTTGAGATTGATTCTCTATGGTTTTTCCCACATTGGGTTTTCATGTTATATCTTGTGTCTCTCTCTATCTTGTGTGATGCTTATTGTTTGAGTTTTATTGCATATCTTGAATGTTTGATTAAGTGAAATTTGATAAAGGGAAAGTTTTATAAGATATATAATATATTGATTCACCCCCCCTCTCAGTATATTTCATGCTTAACAACACACTTTGAAAAAGCTAAGAAGAATGAAGAAGATCTAATGGCACTATTGTAAAAAAGTAGGTAAATAATGTGAAAAGTATGTTATTGAAATTGTTTTTTTAAAAGTAGATCTTGAAAAAACAAATAAAGAAATCACTAATAGAGTAGAAAATAATTCTAAGTTTGGGAATAACACTAATATGTTGAATAAGATATTAGAAAGTCAAAGATCAATGTCAAATAAGATATGTATTGGATTTGAAAAAGAGAAAGGGGAGACCACTACTTTCAAAGATTAAAAAAAAAGGAAAGAGCTATGTTGAAGCTCTTACAAAAGAAGAAATAAAAAGGGAAGAAGTTAATAATACAAAGGACATCTCAAATAAAGAAGGCTTTAATGAAGAGGCCATAACTCTTTTGCTCCTCTATCAAGATTTAATGAAGAGTCCATAATGTGTTATAAGTGCAACAAATTTGAACACATAACTTGATATTGTAAAAGTATATTTGAGTCAGTCAAGAAGGACCAAAGTTTCAAGGCTCCATTCATCAAGAAGAAAGTTTAGATAGGTTCATGGTAGAAGAAACAACTCAAAAAATCTATGTTGGTACAGATAGCTTTACATGTAAGAAATGAAGAAAAGACATGGTTTATTGACAGTGGATGTTTGAGATACATGACAATAGACAAAAACAAGTTCATAACTTTGAAGAAGATCAATGGTGGTATAGTGAAATGTAGAGATAATACTACTACCAAAATTATCAAAAAAGGTACACTAATTTTGGCTAATGATAGAAATAAAACTAAACATTTTTTGTATATAGAAGGTCTTAAGCCTAATATTTTGAGTGTAAGTCAAATGTGTGATCAATGGCACACACTAAAGTTTTATGTAGAAGGTTATGAAATTAGGAGAAAAAATTTATGTGTTGGTTGTAAATGCTTAGAGAATATGTAATAATTTATATATGTTATCAGACATAAAAGATCAAATATGTTGTTTGAGTCAAATTGAAGAAAGTTGGCTATTACATAAGAGAATAGGACACATAAATTTTGACAATCTTGTCAACATCAATAAGAAGTAAATAGTTAGAAATATTTCAAAGATTACAAAGCCATCTGACATACTTTTTGAACCTTGTCACCATGGAAGTAGATCAGAAAGTGGTTCAAAATAATAGAGTACTCGACTACTCATATTTTAGAGCTTATTCACACTGATCTATACAGACCTATGAGAACTAAAAGTACTCAAGGTGAGAAATATTTCATGTTGCTTATTTATGATTTTTTACGTATAACTTTGATAATATTTTTAAATAAAAAATTAGAAGCTTTTAGATATTTTAAAGCATTCAAAGCATTAGTTGAGATTGAAACTAGTTTGAAGATTAAGTGTCTAAGATTAGATAGGGGAGGAGAATTCATGTCATATTAATTTATTGATTTTTTTGAAGACTATGGAATAAAAAAACACTATTTAATAGCCAAAACTCTACAATAAAATGGAGTAGTTGAACAAATAAACATAAAAGTTCAGGAGATGCTGAGGACAATGCTAAATAAATCCAAAATAATAGATAAATATTGGAGAGAGGTAGTTTCTATAGTAGTGTATATTAATAATAGAGCATTATTGAGAGTTAATAGTGACAAGACTCCTTATCAGCTATGGAAAGACAAACCAACAATAGTTGATTATTTTAGAGTTTTTGGCAATAGATGCTTCATAAAGAGAACTAATAAAAAACTTGGTAAGTTTGAATCTAGAGTAGATGAAGATATTTTTTTGGTTATTCTTGAAAAAGTAAATCTTATAAATTTTATAATAAAAAAACCAAGAAAATTGTTGAAAGTAAAAGTGTCAAGATAGAAGAAGATGGAATACAAATAATCAATGATCGAGTAGACATTCCTGAAATCATTAAAGAGGAAGATTTTCAAGAATAATATGAAGATGAGAAGAAGGAGAAAAATGACACTAAAATCCCATCTAAATATGTTTAGAGAATGCATGATGAAAGTGACATCATCAAGGATATAAATGAAGGAATTCACATCAGAAAAATGATGGTAAGTGAATCTAAGCAAGTTATTTTTTCTTTATTATCTTAAATTTAGCCTAAAACTTTTTTAGAAGCTAGACATGATAAGTATTAGGTTAAGGCAAAGGATGAAGAATTAAATTAGATATAAAAGATTGATACATGGGAATTAGTGCCTAGATCAAAAGATCATAATGTGATAGGAATAAAATGGGTTTATAGAAATAAATTGAATGAAAATAGAGAAGTGACTGGGAATAAAGAAAGATTAGTATGTAAAGGATATGCTTAGATTGAGGAAATAGATTTTGAAAAAAAAATTGCACCAATATCAAGGCTAGAGGCTATTATAATGTTTCTTGCATATGTAGTGTTTAAAATTTTTAAAGTGTTTCAGATGGATGTCAAATCTACCTTCCTAAAAAGGAATCTAGAAGAAGAGGTCTATATTGAATAGTCTGAGAGATTTATTTTTTCAAATATTTGTAGATTGAGCATCAATTGATTGTTGTGTCATATTTTGATGACATCATTTTTAGAGAAAACATTGAAAAGATGATAAAAGAATTTTTTGATAATATGCAAAAAGAATTTTAGATGTCTATACTTAGAGAATTGTCATTTTTCTTAATATTGTAAATATTTCAGTCAGATAAAAAAATTTCATATCTCAAAGTAGATATGCTAAGGAAATGTTGAAAAATTTTGATTTTGAGAATTGTACACTAGTGGGCACACCAATGTGTACAAAAAATAAGCTGAGAAAGGATGAAGATTCACCTATTTTAAATCAATATTTGTATATATATATATATATGATTGGTAGTCTTTTATATTTGAAAGCATCAAGTCTAGACATCATGCATGTAATAGGTATGGTTATAAGATATCAATCAGCTCTAAAAGATAGTCATGTTTAGTTAGTGAAGATACTATTTAAATATATTAAGGGGACATTGGATTATGGATTTTAGTATCCCACAGGCAAAAATTTCACTTTGGTTGCTTATATAGATTCAGATTGGGTAGGTTACTTGGATGATAGAAAGAGTACAAGTGAAGGAGCTTTCTTCTTTAGTGATAACGTAGTATAATGGCTAAGCAAAAATTAGAATTTAGTATCACTTTCTATAGCTAAATCAAAATATATTGTAGTGGTATTGTGTTGTATTCAAGTGCTTTAGATGAAGTAAACTATGGAAGATATCAAGGTAAAATTTTATAAACTTATTTCTATTTTTTGTGACAACACAAGTGATATTAATATTTTGAAGAATCCAGTGATGCATTCAAGAACAAAACATATTTCTATCAGATATCACTTCTTGAGAGATTACATTGTAGATCAATAAGTTAAGATAGAATATATCAATATTTTAAAGTAGATTACAGATATTTTCACAAAGGCACTACCAAAAGACACATTTAAGTATCTATAAGAGAAGTTGGAAGTAATTTCTTTTACTTCCTAACATCGAGGATCAACATTAATTGAGGGGGAGCTAAGTGTTGGTTCCAAGTAAGCTTTTTTCCATTGATGTCAAAGGGGGAGAAGAATTGGTATAGATGTAGAAATAGGTATAGAGAATAGGTAGAGAGAATAGGTACATGTTGCTATAATAAGAGGGAGTTACTATATATATTTTAGATGGTAGTATGCTTAGGTTGACATGTGCAGTATAGGTTTCAAGATGTGGCAACTTTAGTTTGAGGTTGTCATCAATGACAAAGGGGGAGATTGTTGAAAATATTATCATTGATGTCAAAGGTCTAGTATTGGTGATAAAGGCCCCATTACATTTAATGATATTTTTAATATTCATATCTTGGCTAATATATGTTAATATTTATTAAATATTAACAAATATATTTTCGGTTGTATATAAGTCAAAAGAGGGCCCATGAAGAAGTCAAAGAGTCATAGGGTAAAGATAATAGAGGAATGGGATGCATTTTTTCATGAAGAGTCATCTTGAAGAATTCAAAGAGTCACCATGTGAAGACAAAATAAGGTATGGCACATTTTTCCATGAAAAGACACTTTGAGAAATATGAAAAATCACTAAGATAAAGACAAAAAAGGAAAGGATGCATCTACTTATGAAGGTTCACCATATGAATTATTAAATGCAAGGATACGAAGGGTCATGGAAATTTGGCACCATTTTCTATGAGGATTGAAGGGTCACAAAAGGTGAATGTCAAAGGTCATTTGGAAAGATATAAATAAAGGCTTGAGAAGCCATTTGTAATATGCAAGAGAGTGCATGGTTTGTATTTATTTTCTAAGAGAGAAAAGTAAGAGATATTGTAGATTTCTATCATTTGTTGAGTAAGCAACATTGAGATATAGTTTTATTTTATACACGAGAGGGGTTGGTGCTCCTGTGGGTTGGTCTTAAAAAATAATTGTTATGTTGGTGCTCGGTAAAGGGTTTGGTACTTCTACAAGTTGGTGCTTGAAAAATTTGTAATTTGAGTTGGTGCTTATTCATATACTTGAGATTGTTCTTCATGGGTTTTTCCACTTTGAGTTTCCACATAAAAATTTGGTCTCTCTTTCTCTATCTCTCTCTTATGTGGTTCATATTATTATTTTAGTTTTATTGTATATCTTGAATGTGTGGTTAAGTGGTTAAATAAAAGGAATTAGATTAAGTAAAATGATATATAATATACAGATTCACCCCCGTCCTCTCAATATATTTTGTGTTTAACAATTGGTATGAGAGAAAGTTCCTTTTGAAAAAAAATTATAGCTTGAAGGTAGATCAGGAAAGCACTATGGATGTATCACATGAAAATTTTTATATAAATAAGGCACCTTTGTTTGATGGGATAAATTATGCTTTTTGGAACATAAAGATGAAGACTTATTTGATGGCCATTAGATTTGATATTTGGCAAGCAATGGTGGAAGAATATGAAGAGCCACAGACACTTGTAACTACTCTGGTAGAAAAGAAAGCAAATGAAAATAATACTAAAGTTTTAAATATATTTTATGTGGTTTATGTGAAACAAAATTTGTTAAAGTTATCCAATTTAAATCTGCTCATAAAACTTGGATAAAACTTGAGAATATTTTTAAAGGTAATGGAAAGGTTGAGCAAGCTAAGCTTTAGAATTTCAGAAGATAGTTTGAGACTTTGAAGATGGAAGAGGAAGAAAAATAGTGAGTTATCTTTTGCCAATTGATCAAATAGTTAATTACATTCAAAGTCTTGGAGAAAAGTTAGAAGAATCAATTATGATTCAAAAAGTTTTGAGATCTCTACCATTGAGATATGATACAAAAGTTTCAATAATTGAAGAGATGAAGAATTTATCCATGCTAAAGATGGATGAGCTACATGGTATTATTATGGCATATGAGATGTGGACTGAATAAGAGAAATCCTCAAAGAGAGAAGTTAATTTCAAGACATCAAAGAAAGAAAAGAATAAAATTCAAGAATCACGTGACAGTTCTAGTGATGATGAAGATGACAAAGAAGCTCTATTCATTCATAAGATGTAAATATCAAAGAAAATTATCTTTTAAATAATTTAATTGTGAAAAGATTTGACATTTTATAGCTAAGTGCCCAGATAAGGGTAATGGTGAGAATGAGGAAGGAAAGTCTACATACAATAAGAATTTCAAAGGAAAATTCATGAAAGTATTCGAGAAAAAGAGTTTGTATTCTAAAGATCCTAGCTCAGATGAAGATAGTGGAGTCAATGATACAGAAGAAGAGATTTTATTCATGGCCATACATGACAATTCCTCTACAAGCAAAAATACAAATGATCAAGAAGAGAAACAAAATGAAGCCAAAGTGAATCTAGAAGGATAATTCATTTGTGCCTTAGAAGAGTTAAAACCTCTTGAGAAGAAGAATCAAAGATTAAAGTTCCAGATTGAGAATAATAAAAAAGATTCAAAAGAAACAATTGAGCATCTGCAAGCAAACTTTGAAGAAGATAATAAGAATCAACAAGATCTAATGACACAATTTAAAAAAGTAAGTAAAGAATGGGAGAGGTATGTTATTGAAATTGCTTTTTTAAAAGCAGATCTTGAGAAATAAAATAGAGCAATGATTGATAGAGCAGTTAATGATTCAAAATTTGAGAATAACATTAATATGTTGAATAAAATATTATAAAGTCAAAGATCAATATCAAATAAGACAACTATTAGATTTGAAAAGATAAAGAGGAGGCCACTATTTTCATAGATAAGGAAAAAAGAAAGAGCTATGTTGAAGCTCTTACAAAAGAGAAAATAAAAAGGGAAGAATTTAAGAATATAGAGAACATCTCAAACAAAGAAGGTTGGATGAAATAGAGCTACAAAAAATAATCAGGTTAGAGATACACAAATAGGGCCAATTTTTATGATTACTATTTTAATTGTAATGGATATGGTCATAATAAAATAGAATGTTGAAAAAGGGCTAACAATTTTAGAAATAAGGTGAAAGAAAGTCATGCAAAGTCAAGCATAAGCCACAACTCTTTTGATCCTCTATCAAGATTTAATAAAGAGGCCATAATATGTTACAAGTGTAACAAATTTTGACACATAACCTGGTACTATATAAGTGTGTTTGAGTTAGTCAGGAAGGACCAGAGTTTTAAGGCTCCATTCATCAAGAAGAAAGTTTAGCCAGGTTCATGGTAGAAGAAACAACTTGAAAAATCTAAGTTGGTATATATAACTTTGCATGCAATAAATGAAGAAAAACCATGGTTCATTGATAGTGGATGTTAGAGACACATGATAGGAGAAAAAAATAAGTTAATGACCTTGAAAAAGATCAATGGTGGCACAGTAAAATTTAGAGATAATACTACTATGAAAATTAACAAAAAAGGTACACTAAGTTTGGATAATGATATAACCAAAACTAAAAATATTTTATATATAGAACATCTTAAGCATAATATTTTGAGTGTAAGTCAAACATGTGATCAGGTACACACACTAAATTTTTATGCATAATGTTGTGAAATTAGGAGAAAATATTCAGATGTGTTAGTTGCAGATGCTCAAAGAATAGGCAATAATTTGTATATGTTATCAGACATCAAAGGTCAAAGATGTTGTTTGAGTCAGATTAAAGAAGGTTATCTATGGTGTAAGAGAATGGGATACATAAATTTTGAAAATATTATCAATATCATTAAGAATCAAGTAGCCAAAAATCTTCCAAAGATTACAAAGCCATCCAACATGCTTTGTGAACCTTGTCAGCATGGGATGTAGGCTAGAAGGTGGTTTAAAATAAAAGAGTAATCAACCACTCAGATGTTAGAGCTTGTTCAAACTGATATATATGGATCTATGAGAACTCAAAGTACTCAAGGTGAGAACTATTTTGTGTTGCTTATTAATAATTTTTCATGATGACTTAGGTAATGTTTTTAAAGAAAAAATTAGCAGCTTTCAGACATTTCAAAGTATTCAAAGCATTAGTTGAGAATGAAATTAGTTTGAATATTAAGTGCCTAAGATTAGATCAAGGAGGAGAATTCATGTTAGATCAGTCTATCAAATTTTATGAAGACCATGGAATAAAAAGACATTATTCAATAGCTAGAACTCCACAACAAAATAGAGTAGTTGAATGGAGAAATAGAACAGTTCAGAAGATGGTGAGGAGAATACTAAATAAATCTAAAATACCAGATAAATATTGGAGAGAATTAGTTGTTACAATAGTGAATATTCAAAATAAATCATTATTGAGATTCAATAGTGACAAGACTCCTTATGAGCTATGGAAAGATAAATTAGCAACAATTGATTATTTCAAAGTTTTCAACTATAGATGCTTCATAAAGAGAATCGATAAAAAACTTGATAAGTTTGAATCTAGAGAAGATGAAGGTATATTTCTTGGTTATTTTTTGAAAAATAAAGCTTATAAATTTTATAACAAAAGAACCAAGAAAATTATTGAAAGCATAAGTGTCAGGATAGAAGAAGATGGAACACAAAGAATCAATGATCCAGTAGATATTCCTGAAATCATTGAAGAGGAAGATTTTCAAGAAGATGAAGATGAGAAGAAGGAGAAAAAGGACACCAAAACCTCATCTAAATATGTATATAAAAATTATATTAAAAGTGACATCATCAAGGACATAAATAAAGGAATTCATACCAAAAGAATGATGGTAAGTGAATCTGAGTAAGTTAATTTTTCTTTGTTATCTAAAATTTAGCCTAAAACATTTTTAGAAGCTAGACATGATAAGTATTGGGTTAAGGCAATGGATGAAGAATTAAATTAGATAGAAAATAATGATACTTGGGAATTAGTGCCTAGACTAAAAGATCACAATGTGATAGGAACAAAATGGGTTTACAAAAATAAGTTGAATGAAAATGGAGAAGTGACCAGGAATAAAGCAAGATTAGTATGTAAAGGATATGCTTAGATTGAGGGAATAAATTTTGAAGAAAATTTTACATTAGTAGTAAGGCTGGAGGCTATTAGAATGTTTTTTGCATATATAGTGTTTAAAACTTTCAAAATATTTTAGATGGATGTCAAATCTACCTTCTTAAATGGGAATCTAGAAGAAAATGTCTATATTGAGTAGCATGAGGGATTTATTCTTTCAAATATTAGTAGCCATGTATGCATATTGAAGAAAGTGCTATATGGATTGAAATAAGATCCTAGAGCTTGGTATACAAGACTTGATAAGTATGAGTAAGATCAAAGTTTCAAGAGAGGATTTGCTGACAATAATCTTTACATCAAAACAAAAGGTGAGAATTAATTAATTGTTGTGGTATATGTTGATGACATCATTTTTGGTGGAAACATTTAAAATATGACAAGAATTTTTTGATTATATGAAAACAAGTTTGAGATTTCTATGCTTGGAGAATTGTTATTTTTATTAGGATTACAAATATTTCAGTCAGATAAAATAATTTTCATATCTCAAAGTAAATATGCCAAGGAAATATTGAAGAAATTTTGTTTTGAGGATTGTGCAATAGTTGGCACACCAATATGTATAAAAAATAAAGTGAGAAAGGATGAAGATTCACCTATTGTAGTTCAATCTTTATATAGATCTATGATTGGTAATCTTTTATATTTGACAACATCAAGGCCAGACATCATGCATGTAGTAGGTATGGTTTCAAGATATCAATCAGCTTCAAAAGACAATCATGTTTAGTTGGTGAAGAGAATATTCAGATATATCAAGCGGACATTAGATTATGGATTGTGTTATCCCACATGTAGAGATTTTACTTTGGTTACTTATACATATTTATATTGAGTAGGTTGCTTGGATGACAAAAAGAGTACATGAGGAGGAGATTTCTTCCTTGGTGATAGCTTAGTATCATGGCTAAGCAAAAAGAAGAATTCAATATCACTTTCTACATCTAAAGTAGAATATATTGTAGTGGTATTGTGTTGTACTCAAGTGCTTTGGATGAAGCAAACATTGGAAGATATCAAGGTAAAATTTGATGAACCTATTTCTATCTTTTTTGACAAGACAAGTGCTATTAATATTTTGAATAATTTAGTGGTGCATTCAAGAACAAAACATATTCCCGTCAGATATCACTTCTTGAGAGAGTAAGTTGTAGATCAATAGGTTAAGATGGAATATATCAGTACTATAGAGCAGATTATAGATATTTTCACAAAGGCACTATCAAAAGACACATTTGAGTATCTACGAGAGAAGTTGGAAGTAATTTATTTTACTTCTTACCATTGAGGATCAACATCAGTCAAGGGGGAACTAGGTGTTAGATCTAGGTAGGCCCTTGGCCATTGATTTCAAAGGGGGAGAAGAACATAAATAGGTACAAGTATAGGTACAAATATATAAATATGTATAGGGAACAAGTACATGAAAAATGTATAGTTGTTATAATAAGAGGGAGTTACTATATGTTTATTAGATAGAAGTATGTGTAGGTTGACATATGTAGTACAGGTTTCAAGATGTGGTAGTTTTAGTTTAAGGTTGTCATCAATGACAAAGGAGGAGATTGTTGGAAATATTTTCATTAATGTTAAAGGTCTAGTATTTGTGATAAAGTCCCCATTGCATTTAATGATATTTTTAATACTCATATCTTGGCTAATATGTGTTAATATTTATTTAATATTAATGAATATATTTTTGGTTGCATATAAGTCAAAAGAGGGCCCATGGAGAAGTCAAAGAGTTATGGGGTAAAGATAAAAGAGGAATGGGATGCATTTTCTCATGAAGAGTCATCTTGAGTAATTTTAAGAGTCACCATGTGAAGACAAAAGAGGGTATGCTACATTTATCCATGAAGGGACAATTTGAGGAATATGAAAAATCACCAAGATAAAGACAAAAGAGGAAAAGATGCATTTGATTATGAAGTGTCACCATATGACTTTTCAAATGCAAGGATATGAAGGGTCATGCATGTTTGGCACCATTTTCCATGAATATTGAAGGGTCACAAAGGGTGAATTCCAAAGGTCATTTGGAAAGCTATAAATAAAGGCTTGAGAAGCCATTTGTAATATGCAAGAGAGTGCATAGTTTGTATCTATTTTTGAATAGAAAAAGTTAGGAGATATTGTAGAGTCCTATCATTTGTTTAGTAAAAAACATTGAAAGATATTTGTGTTTTATACACAAGAGGGGTTGGTGCTCACAAATATTTGCAAGGGGTTGGTGCTCCTATGGGTTGGTGCTCACAAATAGTTATGTTGGTTCTCAGCAAAAGGGTTGGTACTCTTACAAGTTGGTGTTTGAAAACATTGTAATTTGAGTTGGTGCTCATTCATATACTTGAGATGGTTCTCCATGGTTTTCCCTACTTTGGGTTTCCATGTAAAATTTCTCTCTCTCTCTCTCTCTCTCTCTCTCTCTCTCTCTCTCTCTCTCTCTCTCTCTCTCTCTCTCTCTCTCTCTCTCTCTCTCTCTCTCTCTCTCTCTCTCTCTCTCTCTCTCTCATGTGGTTCATATTATTGTTTCAATTATTATTTCATATCTTGAATGTGTGGTTAAGTGGTTAAAGAAAAGGAATTTTATTAAGTAAAAGGATATGTAATATACAGATTCACCCCCCTCTTAGTATATTTCATGTTTAATAGTTACAATATCATCTACCTATGACCCTTATTTGTTTGATCATCACTTTTTAGCAAACAAGGATGAAACCTTAATCATAGTCATAGAGGTAGGGGCTAAGTTTCTAGTAGAATTCCCCCATGAAAACTTGTCAAGTCTAGTAAGAGGGGCTTAAAACATGTCTTATAATCAAAAGATTGAATAAGATTCTTATAAAAACCATCAATCTATAGTGTTAATGCCATACCATAACCCTCACATGGTTTTCATAGGAAAGGGCCTCATGGAGGACCACTTCATATAGATGAAAATAACATACGAGACATATTTGAACTTATCATGTAACATCAATAATATGACCATGTTAAACACTCCTATTATTGAGTTGGCTCTTTCAACATGAGTATAATTTGAATTAATAGGATAATAAAATTAGGTTGTAGACCTATTCACACAAAACACTTCAATGGGAAACATGTTTAATACCCCAACCATTGAAGAACTATCTTCTACTTCTATGCATAATAGTGAGCTAAACATAATGGAAAACATGCAAATGATGTCTAATCTAGACCAAAGTAGTGTAAATGCAAAAATAACTAGTTACCAACAAAATATGCCTTTATTTAACACCATGAGTGATTTGAAAACATAAGGGGTAAGAACTTCTACCTCACAATTTTATCTAAATACCTCTAATACTCAACTAACTACTTCTTATAACACACAATAACAAGGATTAAGTAGTAAAATAATGACCAATGCCATTCCTTACCAAAATGTGATGAATGTTACTCCAACACAATAGGTGATGGCTAACATTTCAAAACAAACACAATCCAATGTACCCACACAGTAGAGATGAAACATATTTCCACCTCAATAGGGGAAACTAATGTCCTATCTCTCTAGGTAGTGATGAACATACTTCATCAGTCACCGACCAACATATTAATGCAATCATAAATGATGTATGATCAATAAGTTAAAAATATTTATCAGTGATAGATGTCAAACTTTCAACATGCATCTACTTCCTAATAAGGGTTTACACAACTAAGAGGTTCCAATGTTCCACAAGTATTGATTAGGTAATAATTGCCTTTATTTCCTAACATGCCTAAATCTCAATGATAGGGACTTATTCACAAGTTCACTTTAATCAACAAGGTTTGATTAATTGGTAGTAAGTCCCTAATCAACATCAATAGGCACAATACTTCACTTCTAGCCATATCCTTCCATCTTTACTATAATTTCCCCAAAACCAAGCCTAAATACCTAATCCTAACTAGAATATCACACCATAATGCATGTAATTTCAAAAATCACACCCTAATCTACATATACATATTCTTTATCAATTCATAAACCAAACTGACTTTCCCTAACAAATACCTCAATTATACCCTGGTCAAAGCAATCCACTTGTGACTGCCTAACCTCCACCTCAATCCAATGTTCCCTCCAATTTCCTAGCCCAATAACTATAACAAATGAAGGATGTAATTATTACCATCAAAGCTAGGAAATAGACAAAAAAAATTGAGTTGGATTAAGTGTGTTACTACCCTTTCAACATGGAGTACCTATAGATACCATCTCCTCTAGGGTACAAACCACCAAAATTTGACAAATATAGGGGGAAAGGAGACCCCAAAGCCATTTGACAAAATTATTTGTTGCTTGTCAGCTAGTGACCTATAATGACATATACCTCCTACTATTGTTTCCAAAGCATTTAGCATGACAAGCATTGTAATGGTTTCTAATATTTCCCAATAATCTAATTTTTTATTTTGATGATCTTTCATATAAGTTTGTGCAACGCTTGTCCTAAAATATTGAGTGTGATATTTCATTGGTATATTTAATACAAGCTAAATATAAGGCCATTGAAATCTTCATGTGTTATTTTTAGTGATGGAGATTAATTTCCAACAAGTTCACCCACAGTCTAAAAAATAATCAATTAGCCATTGTGTTTACCAAGAATTCACACAACAAGATTTCACACCATTTGGAGTTGTAATGTTCACACACATTAAATGATGTCATTGACAAAGGTTTTCTGATCAAAAGATCATAATCAACAAGGGGATAATTGAACTTACCTCATCAAATTAGACCCAAAATCAAAACTAGAGCAATGACCAAAATTAGAACCAAGTCCAAGTGCAAGAATCACAACCAACACAAGCCAATAATTATGATAAATCCAAGTTCAATTCCAAAAAGAATGTTTTTAGAAATGGAGTAATCAAGTCATGACATGCCCAAATGTTTTAAGCACTATCTTCTCAACCTACACTGCATATGCAAATTACTCCTAACCAATAACCTCTTTAGTAAATGCAACACGCATAATAACCTAGACTAGTGCAACAAATGTAATAACCTTTACCTTTGCAAACCCCTCCTTTAAGGATAAATGTGCCTAATTATCACATATTTAGTAACCTTGGAGAACCCATTCAATATGTGTTTTGTAAGCTTGTCATAGATAATTTGATTAATTGGCCTGTTTTAAAAAATTATCTTGAGGGCATTAACTATCCAAACTGGTACATTAAAAATGAATTTTATGAGTATCATCGGGTTAATAGACATAATTTGCATCATTATGTGTAAATTAACCATTTCATTGAGAATATGTTGGAAAACAAAGAAATCACATTAGATCATGGAGCTTCCACATCCAATCACAAACTCAATATTTATTAAAATCCCTTTTCATGACATAACAACCAATGACAACTACCAACACAATAACAACAATATATCAATAATTGAGAAAGAATAAATAAAATAAAAAATATAAATAACAATGTCAAACAAATAAATGAAACCAAGTCCATAATGATGCCAATAACCAATATACCTACCACATAGTTGCACATGACTACAAACAAGTTGTAGGACATATTTCAAGAGGTCACATTTTCACCATCTCCATCAATCTAAGACCAAGTACCAATAAAAAAATATCATTGATAATTACTTCCAATCACCCAACCCATGATGGTGATCCTTCTTTGCCCTAAGATTGAATGCATGCATACTATCAAGTAGGTATTCCCAATTTTAGACATTATATCGATAACTTGTTATTGGCCCATGAAGATGCACAAGTATATCAACAATCGAGACTTATCTTATCCACCACCACCATCATTTGTTAGCAACAATGGTCTTGTATCTAATCTTGATTGTGAAATAAAAACTTAGTGGTTAAATATTACCATACCAGGCTCACATCCATATATAACTTCACCCATATAACCCACCATTCTAGATAATAATAATCCATTTATTGTTGTAACAAAAAATCATTTGATATTGTGGAATAGTTTCTGAAGACATCGACACAAATCTCCATTTTGGGTTTTTTGCATATGTCTACAATCCATAAGATAATCTTAATAGAGTTACTTAGCCAATCCCAAGTTCCTAATGAAATATCTCCAAAAAAAATTTGAAGCTTTGATTGGACATATATCCCCAAGCCAACAATTAACCTTCAACCAAAGTGATATATCATCCCTTAAACCTCTACATAACAATCCATTATAGATTAAATTTGTTATAATGTAGCATAAAGTGAGGTATGTCCTCATAGATAATGGATCATGTCTAAATATTGTGTCTCTAAATCTCATCAAGCTTCTCAAGTACACCATGACTAATCTCTAACTATAAATCATCACCATCAAGGCCTATGATAATGAAAAATGGTAATCATAAGCTACAATCAAAATTATAGTTATAATTGAGCCCTTGACCCATAATATACTATGCCATATGTTAGACCTCGATTTGTCATATAATATGTTTATTGGGTAGACCATGGATACATGAAATTCATGTAATCTTGCCAACATTGCACCAGTGTATCAAGTTCTCCCATTTAGGTATGGAGGTTACTATCCATAGAGATTTGCATCCATATGAACATTTCAAACATTTAGAGGCTAAGTACCAAATATATAACTACCATTTTTGTTTGAATCCAATTAGTAAGAAGGATAAGCGGAACTAAATACTTATTGATTCACTAGAGGCTAATTACATTTACCCTAATACCCTTGATTCACTTTCCCACATACCACCTCTTGAAATATCTAATCATTATACTATCTTGGCTAATGGCCTAGGAGAATAATTGACCTATGATATGTTCGACATTGATAAGCTTCTATATAACCCCAAGTCATCTAGAATAGCTAAATATAAACCACCTTGCATGGAATGTCAAAGAAAATTCAAATGCTAATTACATAGTCTAGTGCCTATCATTTTCATACTGGCTACTAGCTAAGAATAATACCCACTTGCAGATGATGAATATTGGTTATATAATGATAATCTAGCTGATTGTTACCTAAATGATAAGTATCCCATATAAAAAAAAATCATGAAAATACATTCCTATTAAGGAAAAGGACTTGAGCTAAATCAACAAGTTCTACTTAAGCCAATTTCTACCACTCGATAGAAAGGGACATATGATCTTAGATTTAAACTACCTGGGAGTGACCCTATTTACCTTATTCATGTACTAACACCATTGAATAGTGATGATGATGTCAAAATTGAAGTAAAGTCTCATCATATCCCTTTCTATGATGTATCCAATACCAATTTATTTGACACTAATGTCATTTGTACCCTTATACCAATTATTCATTATAATTCACTTCCATTATATTATCCTTAACTGATAGATTGAGATCAATAAGAATCAATAGTGACAGTCGACAAGGTTTATAATGATGAGGTATTCTATTATTTTTAGGGCATTAAGTATAATGTTTTATTGGGAGACCACAAACAAGGGTTATCAATCAGATTGTATCCTACAACCTATTTTAGAGAGCAGGTGAATACCCTTAGCAAAAAATAAATAAATAAATCATTGAGATCCAAAAGTGAAAACCTATTTGAGGCACTTTTAAATGAGGGAAATAATAAAGATAAAGGCTATTCTACTGGTGAAACCCTATTTTAGGCACCATTATATGGGTGTGTTCAGCCTTCCTTAAACATAGCTCATGAGACCACCAATGATGAACTTGCCTATGGGTATGAGTTCAGTCTTGAAAACAAACAAGATTTTGATCAAATCATCCAAGAGTTTCTAATAGTGTTTGTCACATGGACATCCTTACCATTGGGAGATTCTAATTCATCATGCCTTAGAGAACTTGAAGAGATAGTCCTAACAAAGGACTCTACCATTACACGTTAGTTCAAATCTTTGCCAACCATTCTAGAAGATGGTTCAACCTTTTTTGTGGAGGATATTATAGAAGTTAAAATAAGGATTCTAGATGATCCAAAATGGATCAAATTAGGTACATCCCTCACTAAAGATAAATATTAAGTCTTTATAGCTTGGTTGAGGGATTTTATTGATATATTTACCTGGGCTTATTTTGGCATGCCTAGTTTGGACCCTACCTTAGCTATACACCACCTTGTGATACATCATGATTCTAAACTTTTGAAACAAAAATTATGCAAGATGCATCATTTCATTACTATATTAGTGAATAAAGAGTTGGAATAAATCTTGGAAGTAGGATGCATTTGACCAATTGAATACTCATAGTCGATCTCCAATGTTGTGTCAGTTATCAAGAAGCTAGAAGGAATCAAAATATGTACTAATTTTAGAGACATAAATAAGGCATTCCTAAAGGATGACTTTCCTCTACTAAAAATTGACATGATATTCAATTCCAAAAAAAATTATGAAATGATTTCACTAATGGACATATTTTTAGGGTACAACCAGATCTAAATTACACTAGAAAACCAACATAAAATAGCATTCACCACTCTGTGGGGAACATTCTATTATCAAGTTATTGAATTTGGTCTTTAAAATGTTGAGGCCACCTACCAAAGATACATGACCATCATATTTAATTATATTATGCATGACATTATCAAAAACTACCTTGATGATGTTTTAGGAAAATCAAAGACTAGGGTAGATTATCTAGCAGTACTAAGGAAGATATTTGAGATACTAAGTGAATATAAAGTTAGGCTCAATCCTAAGAAGTATGTTTTTTGAGTAAATTCAAGAAAATTACTTGGATTAATTATGTCTCATAGGGGTATTGAATTCATTCCATTTAAAGTTCAATCTATAACTCAAATTCTACCACTAACCAATCTAAAATAGCTTCACAATTTGTAGGGGAAAATATAATCTATTATATGCTTCATATCTCAATTGTCTACTAAGTGCCATCATTTTACACATTTATTGAAAAGAGGCGTAACATTTCATTAGGATGATGAATACTATAAATATTTTTAGCACTTAAATGACTACCTAGTAAATCCACCTATTTTATTGCCACCAATGCTAGGAAATCCATTCCTACTCTATCTATTAGTTATAGACAAAGCCCTAGGGGAACCTATAGCTCAACATGATGATAATGGAAAGGATCATCCCATGTACTATCTAAGACATAAACTAGTTTCATATGAGAACAATTATACACCCATTAAAAAAACATGTTTAACTATGGTCTTCACAACTCAAAAACCATAACATTACATATTAAACAACAAGACCATGATTATTTGAAAGGTATATATGCTCAAGTATCTACTATCCAAAATAGATTTATAAGGTTGCATGGCCAAATGGATCATGATTCTCAGTGAGTTTGAGATAGAATATGTCAACTAGAAATTCATCAAAGGCAAAGTTATTACAGATCAACTTGTTGAAGCACCCTTTGTAGATACAAAGTCATTAACATTCTAGTTCTCACATGAATACATTATGACCATAATTGAAACACCTTTGGATGAGCAAAACTAGAATTTTTAATTTGATGGGTCATTTACATCACATGGATCAAGGGTAGGCCTTTTGTTTATTACACCATAGGGGGATTTAATACCTATGTCTTTCAAGATCAGTTTCCTTATACAATAACATGGATGAATATGAAGTACTCATTACAAGACTTTAATAATAAATGCAATAGAACATACATCATCTCAAGGTTTATGGTGATTCTTAATTAATCATCAATCAAGTTACAAACCATTTTGAAACCAACGATGACAAATTGGTACCATACAAGGCCATGGTCGATACTCTCAAGAAACATATTACTGATGTACAGTTTGAACACATACCAAGGGAAAGTAATCAAACAAAATATACCATGGAAATAATTGGATCTCTAATTCTTCACATAGATATGATGAAATAATATTAGTTTTTCATTGAAAATATACTTGTGCTAGCTCATGAACCTTTAATTGTTGTAATTATCTATGATATTATTGGTCTAGGCACTAGGTGGTATTCTAACCTATATGGATATCTTCATGATCAAATATTTGCACCAAACCTATCCCATAAATAATTCAAATCCTTTATCTACCATGTCACATGTTATACCTTACTCATATCAACCGTATACCACCATAGTTTTAATATAACTCTGCTTCATTATTTACCAAATCTATATTAGAATTATGGGAAGTTCACAAATGAGTATATGGATCCCACACCAATGGGGTAGTCCTAGCCAAAAATATACTACATACTGAGTACTATTGGCAAATGATGCATGTAGATGTAATTGCATAATAAAAAGTGTGATAAATGTCAACGACATGCCAATTTGATTCATGTCCCAACCAAAACTATTAAACCAATGATTATACCATGGTCCTTTGCTACATGGGGAATCAATATCATTAGAATATAAACCCCACCTCATCTAATGGTTATAAAAATATCCATACCACCCCTGAATACTTCACTATGTTGGTTGAAGCTATACCCCTCACTTACATGACTGGAAAGCAAATTTCCAAATTAATCTTTAACCATCCCATTTATTACTATGATATCCCATCTGACATTATATTTGATAATCACAGATCATTCAAGAATAAATATATAAAAATTATGTGTCAAGTATAAGATTACTCAATATTTTCCCATGGTATATTACCCACATGGTAATGGCTAGGTAGAAGCATCTAACAAGATAATTGTCAATATCCTCACAAAGATTATCAATTATGTTGGCTATGATTGGCACCTTCAAATATTGTATGCCCTCTAGGCATATCATAATAAACACTATACTCCAATAGGGGCCACTCGATATTCACTTGTTTATGGCACTATAGCCATTTTTCCCATTAAGGTAGAGTTACCTTCTCTACACATCTCTTTGAAGTATGTCTTAGATGATGAGGACTATCGAGTAGATCACCTATGATAATTAAAGTTACTTGATGAGAAATGCCCTGCCATAGTAAATAATATTTAAACATACTAGAATCAACCCTATGGCCACTACAATCAGCATGTCAAACATAGAGAATTAAAGCTTGGTGATCATATACTTAAATAAAACCAAATTAATACAATGTTTAGGAAGAAACACAAAGGGAAGTTCAAACCCAACTAGATAGGCCCTTTCATCATTGTTTCAAACTATGGTGTTATAGAATACAAGATCACTACACCAGATGATGAAAAATTTGATAAGCCAATGAACATTATATACCGTACTTTGCTTGAGAGACTTGATGTATTGTCTATGAGGCCCATTTCAGTTGTATTATAATATTGACATTATTATTTATACCATACCATTATATTAGAATTATATTCTATCATACCTTTCCTATCAATCAATTTATTTTAACCCTCCTTACCCATCACTTTGACCTTGGTTCCAATCCATTGGTTTCATAATCACTTTCAACACAAATATTTAGATCAAATTTCAACAGTTCTTTCAGCATTCTAGATAAAGGCAATATTTTGGATTAGTATGATAGTGGTTTTTATTATCACTTAAATGTACACCCTTTGAGGAGATGACAAGTATCTCCTCATTCAAGTGTCACAATAGAACTACCTTAGGGTTGTGGGTGACCCAACTTTGAGTTGGATCTCTAGATTTGGGGCTAGTTCCCCTTAATATAGCACTTTGATCAAACTACTACTAACTCTTAGGGGGATGAAAAGGGATAAGGATAAATGAAATTAAATATACTATATGGCAAGTGATACACCAAACATTTTGTCTAATCACACAATTTAACATGCACTTGGAACCAAAAGAAGCCTATACATACACTTCATTCAATGATAATTTTCTCTTCCACGTTAATGTTTCAAGCATGGGGTCTTGAAGATATCCTAGGCTAGGAGGACTTATAAAATAGGCATTATAGAAACACTATTGAACATACTAATCACTACACATACAATCCACATGAGACACTTCTTACTTACCTTCAAAAGAGAGATCTCAAACTACATAAGGCACTAGGAAGGATAACATGTGAAGGTAAGGAAAACTACACTTATGAAATACCAAAAACCATTAAATACACTTAGTGAAATATTAAAGGACATAAAAAACTCTCTTTATTATCTCAAGGCAAAAATTTCAAAAATATTTGCCATACCAAGGTGGATATATCCGCACAATAGCCAAAAAGGCTAGAATTTATAAAAATTGTGAGAGGAGAGAGAGAAAGAGAAGATCAAGAGTCATAGAGACACTTTTCAAGAAATGGTAAGGAGTTAAAATAGTAATAGAATAATGTGTGAGATATTTTATGAAGGGAATCAAGGACAAATGACCCTAAAACTTGTTTAACTCCTCCACAAGTGGCATAGATTCCCTTGTGCTAGTATAAGAAATTGCCTTCATCATTTTCCTTCACAAAACCACCTCATCACTACATAGGGTTAGATTTAATGATGGATATGAGTGGGAGGGGTTAAAAATAATCCCTCACATGCATTGGATTAATTTCTAATCTTCCATCTTATTTTGCTCATGCACAATAATTTTTTACAGTTCTAAATGACTCATTTCCATGCACCTTTCATAATTGGCACTCAAAACCTTTCCAATTATATAATTTTAATCCATTCAAAATGAGGTATTACACTTTTCAATAGTGTCCAAGTCATTATGTTCATAAAATAAGCCTCAAAAGGCTTCCTAAATGGATTTTCATGCTTTTTCACTAAGTGATCACCATCTACCCACTAGACTGGCTAAAGTGAGAGACATATAATATAGACTTAATATTATATATACTTCATAAAATTTCCATTGAGACTTAGAACAAGTCTAAAACTATCTCCCAATAGTTATTTCACCTTTTTAAACCTTCTCACACCTAAAAAACACACATAAATGTTAAAAAAAATCCTATTCTAACCCCATCCATATAAGTCCATACAATAAATTATAATTGGAGGGATATTTAGAGATTCTTATACAATTTTCAAAATTTTCATGGCCTTTCCACCCCATTTTGATACTCCATCTACTTCCTCTCTCCAATCGGATCCTTATGGAGGGTTTTGTGCCATTTATGGTCTTAGCATTGTTTCATAAATTTGGAACATTAGAAATATCTCTCAATGCCACTAAATGATTCTTATTTATCTTACATAAAATCTCATATAACATCAACTTGCCATTCAAATCACCATGTGAGATAAAAGCATCTAAAGTTGACCATTCAAACTCTTTTCCTAAATTTTGTATAGTCTGAGAGATTTTAAGCCAAATATGGATTCCTAATGGATTTATTTATAATATAAAGGATTATATAAACCTTATTACTCCCAAATAACATATCCTAACTTGTTTTAATATTCATCTATCTCTAAAATGATGATGCATTGCTTCTAGGCACTAGGCCTAAACTAGGTCTAATAGGCCTTCCCTATAACTCTTGATCAATCTAACCCTCTAATGAATTACCTTACCTTTTTAAGGTTTAAAAACCTCATATACACTCCCATGTACATTATTCAAATAAATATAATGCTTCACTAAATCCAAAATAAAAGTAGTTCTACCTTCAAGGCTAGGTTTGCACATTGCTTAGCTAACCTGCATGTAAACCTTCTTGTCTAGGCCACCCTATCTAGATTACAACCCTATAAAATGTTTTCCCTTGTTTTTTTAGGTGTTATCCATTTTAAAAAATCATATGGGAAGGTATTTAATTGTTTTGGTCCACCATTTCATTCTTTTCCCTCAAAACTACCCTTTTATGCGAGGCAAAAGTGCCCTACCTCTGAGACAAAACAAAGGCATGTTCTCATATTTATTCCTAAAAAAAATCATTGGAGGAAATTCCACTAAGAACCAATGGATAATATAATAATAAATATATTAGTTAAGTATTCCATGTATTCTTATTAAATTTGTTTTCTTTTTCTACACAATTCTCAAAAGTTTCATGGATTATTTTGATCTTGAGTTTGTCCTAATGCAGTTGGAGAGACATATCCTTATTTTCCTATTCCCCCTCAATATGAAAAAGTACTTATTCAAACATGTAATGATACATATCAATCCTATGTTACCTATAATCATCCCTCTTAATCTTGTGCTTCACTTAGTCCACCTAGTTCCTCTCTGGGTCAATTTATTGCAAGTTTCAAAAAAACTCTCATTGGCTACAAAGATTATAGGTTAGACCTTGATACTAGAAATGGTTGTGGTGAATTCAATCCTAGTTTTTGTATCAATAGTGTGAAAGATTCTTTAGATAAATTAAATATATAATGTATTACCATTTAGAGATATAATTTTCAAAGCCTTACTAATGAGATGCTTGATGTTTAAGGTCTCATTTCCCACATTGAGGAGAGTTTAAAAGTTCATGAACCAACTCAATATTGTCAACCCCAATATACCCAGCATTAGTGTTAAAATGTGAAAAATATTCCTATTCAAAATATTTACCCCATGATGATTCAAAATGACCCAAGTCCTTTATGAATTCCCTAAAGTTTCCCTTCTTGGAGGTCCATCTAAGAGAGTAGCCAAAAGAAGAGGGAAACCACTGTTGGAGAAGATTTTGAGAGAAAAAGGTTGATATGGGAAGTCCAACTTGATAAGGAGATTGAGTTATAAAATTAAAATTTTAAGAAACCCATCATGATAGTATAAAATCAGATTCCTAAGTGTGGCATCCCTTCATTTTTATCTCAGCCTCATGAATAATCATCTAAGTCTAGCTTCCCAAGATGGAATGAGGTAGTGGTAGCTAGTATGAATAAAGAAAGAGGATGTCTATGTGGAGAAATTGGAATTGAAAAGAAGACTAAACCTACTCAAATCCTTCCCACCCATCTTGAAGAAACCTTTTATTCCCCATCTCAACTTATTTTCACTTCCTTCCCTAATGAATATCCTATTTCCCCTCAAGAAAATTTATTTCAAGAGAGCCTTGATAAACAAATTGAAGATTTAAAAGTCAAAAGAGATAATATATCATATATCCTAGAGATTTTCTAACCCCATGAAGTCATTTAACCCATAATATCACCCCATAAAATTGATCCTTTCTTCCCTCCTAATGGTGAAGAACACATTTCTCCTTGGAATCCCTCTTGGGCTAATGTTCCTAAATTTGAGATGCCTAGGATTATCACCACTAAGAGGAAGGATGAGATAGAAATTTTAGATTGGGTTGATGATGAAGAGGATATCACCTCTTATGAGGAAACAATATATTGTGATGATGAGTAATAATATATTTCTTATGAAAAGGAAGAATTATTTGAACAGGTTCTCTTGGAAGCCAAAGAAGGAGTTTATCTTTTTGTTCCACTTCATGATGCTAATAATAAAGAGGAGGTGTTATATTATTTTTAGTGTCCTATATATGATGACTATGGATATTTGGTAGATTAACAAGAGGAGGTTTATAATGATGCACTTGTGTCTCATAAGGTTGAAGGAACAAAACTTGAAGGGGTAAATCTGCCATTGCATTAAGAAGAAGACATGGGGCAGACCTATATGCAAATGTTAAAAGAGTATGAGGATTATGATAAGACAAAACTCCTATTAAAACAAGCTCAAGATGTTGGAGAGTAGGTGTGTGTTGAGGAGTATCATCATCAAGAGGCTTTATACTATGATGTGGAAATATATGATGATTATGAGGCTTTTGGAGATGAATTGGAGTTTGATCCTAGAACCACACATGAAGTTGATCCTATCAACATCAAGGAAGAGTTTGAATAAGAGATACTTCTAAAATTCCATGATACAACACTTCTTGAAGGATTTTAAGAGTTTGTGACAAATGAGAAGAATAATGAAGCCTTTTAAGAAGACATAAGTTTGTAACAAGCTATCCCATTCATAAATATAAAAATCTATCATGAGGAGACAAAAGGAAAGTAGTATGAGGCATGTTTCTAGGTTCAATAAAACTTCATATACTTTGGAAACTTTTAAAATATTATTCCACTAAAGGACACGCCAATCCAAAGATAAAAAAGGGAACATGAGTCATATAATGCTTCATTCAAAGATAGGCATGCTTGGTATCCTCATTCATCTAGTGAGGGAGGAGAATCAAGGTAATTTAATTATAATTTAGGAAGGGAGGTATGGTTGGTTAGGTGTATATAAATATTCTACTTTTAGTTGTGTCTTATTTTCCCCTAAGTGTTTAGTAGCACAAGTGTGTATTTGCTTTGTGTGTTTACCTTCGTCTTATTGTGTGTTGTTTTTTCCTTTGTGTTTTGAGATAAAATAGTTGTTTGTAAGTAAATTCAAGGTTTGGTCCATGTTATTTTTAAGTGCATTTTGACTTCCTATACCCAATGGATGGGATAAGGCTACTAATCCTTTACATAGGCAAGCATGTTACCCATAGGAATTGGCAAAAGTGTTGACCAAATTTGAATTTTAGTCAAATTAGGTCAACCCATACATATTTATACTTTTCCAATGTTTCTATATGTTTAATAGGGTCACATGTTAGTCTAAATACCTTACCTCACCTTCCCCTAGCCTTGGTGTAGGCTCATCTTCCTTGTACTAGTCTAGTCAACTAAAGTCAACCAGAGTCAACCCTAGTAAAACATGTTCAAAGGCTCAATTTATTTTTAAAATGCCCTAATGTGGTTATGTAGGTGTTTCAAATTATTACTAAGTCCTAAAATTGATCCTCTACCATGTCTCATATGTAAAAATGCCTTTTTGGTCATATTTTGGCTTATTTAATGACTTGTATAGACTTTCAAAGGGATATAAAATTTCACCAAGAGATATTTCAATGTGAAAGAGGTTAGAAGCTGTTAGGATCAATTAGATGTTAGGTTAAGAGGTAGTTTGATGTGAAAAAAGTTAGCTTTTCCTTGATTTTAGGCCCTTAATGGCACTTGTATGAACTTGGGAAGTCTCATTTTTGCAAAAAATGTGGGATGGTATGGTTTTTTCCATTCCTAGTGTGTATGTTTTTCATTATAAAGTTCAATTTTTGCTTCTTTTCATTCCTTCTTATCCTTGAAAGCTAAGGATGGTCAATTTAAAATGCTTAGTGGGGGTCGTACAATTAGAGTTGAGAGGAATGCTATTGGGGGTTGAAATTAATCTAAGTTACATTCATTTTCATGGAAATATTTCTCATATTAATGGATTCTCCTTTATGAACCATCACTTAGACTCTAGGCAACATTTTGTGCACTTTCATCTAAGAGGGGTCACTATTTGAGCTAGTTTCTAAATAATTTGCTTTGGTTTGATGAGTTTGATGGTTTCATATATTTTTTAGTTCCTCTTCATAGGATTTACCATCAGATTCTTGGTTTTGGAGTTCTATGAGCTTAATAAGCCTCTTTTAGGCTTGTGTATGCTTGTAGACTAGTCCATTTTTCACTTACAGTTGTCTTAGATGCCTTCAAAAGTGGAATTCACGTTGAAAAGGAAGTATTAGCACTTGTTTCATATCTTTGATGGTTTGAGGATGTTTTTGAAGTTTTTTGGATAGGTTTTAACTCATTTGGAACCTTGAAACCATGTTCTTGCTATAGACACCTAAATCTGGCCACCAGTAACCTCCAATTAAGATTTTGACTAATTTCTACCTAAAAAGCACAATTTGGACTAAAAAAACTAAAACATACTAAATGATGTGAAACCAATGTATTCAAGTGCTGATTTTGGCCAAGGTATCACTGAATGGGGCAATGTAATTTATGGGCCAACTAACTTTGATCAGATCATTCAGAGTCAAAATGCCAATTTTACACCTAGGTGCTCTGGATTTCTCTTTCCTATCAAACCTCTTACACGAGACATGTACCTTTATTATTTTCTATTGGTAAAATCCTAAATGGGAATATGGTTTTAATGCATCTAACGTCACCTTCCAATTCCAATCCAATCAAATTGTGGACCAATAACAAGGCATTCTGATCAATTTGAATAACTTGTGCACAAAGTGCTTAATCATGATTAAGAGATAACTAATCCAAATTAAGGCCTAATTAATAATTCCATGGAAACTTTTTGAATACTTGTTTTTAAAAATGGATATTGAATATTTGCATCATCAAGTGACCTCATTTTTTGGGAAGACATCCCTAGGCCATAAATGCCACAAATATGAGGATTCATACCCTCCATGCCTTATCAATGCCTTCCATGATGCCCTTCATTCCTCTTAATTACCCCTTATTCCAATGTCATGATGAGGATAACTATAAACTTAATTCCAAAAATTTATTTAATTTTCAACCACACATTTCAATCTCAAGATGGATGGTTCAGGTTGATTCTAGACATTCTAAAAAATCTGTAAATAGAGAGGCCATGAACATAATTTATAATACTTGAGAATAAAAAGTTAAAATGCAAAATTGATTACAAAAATTCAATAAAATAGTGTTACCATGCCAAATTTATTCCAAGCCAAGCCACAAGCCAAAGGTGTCAAGGAGAGATGGAGGTAACCAAGCTTCCATTGGCAAGGACTTCATAAGAATAAAACTGTGAAAGCCAATACTACAAAGGAATTTGGAGCATCCAAGGAAAGTGAAGGAATTGTTGTATTTTATTCCTTACTTTTTATTTGTGTTTGTCATTTGTTTTTATTAACTAATCTCTCCCTAGTATCTAAGCCTAAAGATATTATGCTATTAGTGTGTTTCTTTCATTTTGTTTTCATTTTGGAAGTAACACCATACTAACCATCCTCTCTTGAGTCAAATTCTTAGATCACACATATGGCACACCGGGTGGGACTAAATACATCTCACACTTGAATAAGATCATTTTACAATTTTAAAATATTCATTTGGACCCTTAAAACTCTTATAAAATGATTTTTTAACTTTATTTTGATGTTTTTATTTGCCATAGTTTTACACAGTAACAAACATCAGTAAGACCAACATCAGTTACATATTTAAACTGATGTCAATTAGCAAAACCAACATCAATTGTATACTATTTTTAGTCACATTGGTATAACTAATGTTGGTTAGATAACTGACATCGGTTAGAAAATGTAACCATAGTTGGTTATATAAACTGATGTTGGTCATTGTGTTTTTCTTAAAACATAGAACTAAGAGCTCTTTTTCTAAAGTTTATTGTTTCAAACCAAAAATATATTCAAAGCTAAAGGACATTCTGACATTTTTGCTATAGGACCAAGCTTGACATTTCACAAAAACATGTTTAGATCATCTTTTGCAAGATTAAAAATCAATTAGGAACTTTATTTTGGTGTTTAATAAAAAATTTAGATGCTTAAATGAATGTTTTTAAATTTCACAATCTTAATACCAAGGGGTAAAATGAACACCACCAAATATTTCATTTGGGCTTAAAATTGAACACACTTGTCAAATATTGCTTGTAATAGTTATTTAATTAGATTTTGTTTGGAAAAAAGAGAAATGTTGTGTGTATGCTCTTCCATTTGTCCCCTTTAGGGAACCCTTGGAATCAAAAGCACCATTCCTATTATAAGTATCCTAGTCCAATGATTATAAATAATGTCATCTAAAGCACTCCCTAAAAACTCGTTAAAGTTTGGGTGACTAGAAAATGACCCTAAAGTCTTTGTATTTTCATGATTTCCTTATTTTTATGCAAACTAGGTTTGTGAGGGGGACTTCATCACCTCCCACAAGTTCATTGGGGAAGCTTTGACCTAGGGTTTCACCTCCTAGCATTGAATTCATTTGGATCCTAATTAGAGTTGCACATGGGATGTAGTGGTACTTTGGGCATCGCACTACACTAAGTGAACAGAAGGATGTAGTGGTTGTAAAAGGACTAGACCTTTTTGCAATAAGCCAAGTGATATGGACCCAAAATCCATTATTTTTTTTTCATTGTTTGGTGTGAAAGTCATTATGCAATTGATTCCCATAGATCATTCAAAAACTTTTTATATCTTAGATAAATCTCCACTTGTCATGAAAGTATTATTGGTATATGGTGCACCTCAAGGTCCATGTCATAGTACTGTCATTTGAGAGGTGGGTGTAAAAACCCTACTTTATAATGTGCATTTACGTTTGGATAAACACTTAAAATCCTCTCAAATGATGTATATTGATGGATTCAAATAATACCAAGCAACCTTGTCAGTTTAAGATTTTAGAGTGATTAATTAGTTGGTCTTATCCTAGATTAAAGTCTTGTTTGAAGTCAAAACTTGGTGTAAACAAACAATTCAAACCAAACACATAGTCAAAATTTTCCTTTGAACAAAGAGGCATTATGCTTCCCATGTGAGATCATCAATTTGTCTTGTTCAAAGTTCATCAAAATATTGAGAGTCATATCATCCACTTTGGCATAGTTATGCTATCTAATTGAGTCTAGAACTTTACCAAAGTTGTTTAAGTCCTTCACTTATAATCTAAATTCAAAATCTTACCTTTATAATTTCATAGGGTTGATGTGTTAAGTGGGTTCACCATTTTTCACTAAACTTAAGGGAACTTAGGTTTAATTCTAATTTGGGTTGAAGGTTGTTTAAGACTCATAATCATTGTCATCACTTGATATACTTAAGCCATTTTATGCTAACCACTTGCACTTTGAGTCTATACACCACAACATTTTGAGTCAAGAAAAGTAGGGTTATGCTGTCAAAATTATGGGAAAATGTCTTTATATTAGAGAGTTTTTGAAACAAACCTTTTTATCAAACCTTTGAGGTAGTATAACATCGTTATGCTACCAAAAAAATTAAAATATTATTTCATAAACTCTCTTGCATAGAGTTTTAAATTTCTTCCTACATCTTCAACGAATCATAGTGTACTTTTGTGATCTTTTGTCTAAAATAGTTATACTATTCACTTTTGTCTAGCTTGTTTGTCAAAAGAACCAAGTTTTATACAATTTTTTATGAGAAAATAAATTATTTATAAAGTGCCTTTTATTTATTACCTTATACCTAGTTGATCAAGTTCATGTCCAAGAATCAAATGCATAGTATTTTTTATAAGTGTTTCAAATCCATTAGATTAAAAAAATGATCTATTTCAACATCTAGATTTTGATGCCATTTGGCCAAGAGTCCTAATGCATGCTTTGTTTGAGCCTAGATTTTGACACCATGTTTACCCAAAAGACCTAAAAACTTTTAAATTCTTAGATTATACCAATTTGAACCACTTTGACCTTAGAGTTTGGAATTTCAATTTCTAGTCCATTTAATTACTTACCTTTATTTGAATAGTGAAATACTAGGTACTTCATGCTAGCTTGTTTCCTCACAAAATCTTTACATAAACCTTTTGATCCTTTTGAAAAATCTAGACCAAGTTAGAACATCATTTATTTTAGACATTATCATTTTTAGATTTTGTAAAACTCTTTGACCTTTTATCACAAAGCATTGACTATGGATCCCAACATGTATTCCTACACTCATAGTGGACTCATGTACAATCCAGAGATTAGTAATGTAGTTTCATAGGAAGAAATGGTTAAATACCCCTATGTGAATAATATTAATTATGAGATGGCTTCTTATCCTTCATATAATACTCAATCAAGGGAACAAATTCAAGATCTATTGGCTAACTATCTGGTTAACATACCACCTTATTTAGAATAAGACCAAGAATAAACTACACAATACCTAGCTAAAATACCCATAGTGGATGAGTCAGTACTTCAACATCCATATTCTACTAATATGGCTTCCACGTATGATCCATTTTTATTTGATTGGTATTTTTTAGATAATAAAGATGAGATTTTGTTTAGATCCATAAAGGTAGGGGCCAAGTTTCCAGCAAAATTCCCCCATGAAAATTTACCAAGTCTAGTAAGAGTGTCCCACAATATCATTTATGATCAATAGTCTTCTTCTAGTAATCTTATGGATCTAGTCCAAACAACATACCAAGATCTTAATATATCTAATCATGGAAAAAAGATCATAAAAGATCACTTTAACCAAATGCAGATAGAATATCAAACCTACTTGAATGTAGCACATGATTTTAATTAGATGAACATGGTGAGGAATCCTCTCATTGACTTAGTTCCTTCAACAAGAGTGTTGATAGAGTTAACTAGGTAAGAGAATTTGAATTTTGACCCATTCGTAAAACCACTTTGATAGATAACTTGATGCATGTTCTCTTTATTGAATAAGTGTCTTCATCCTATACATAAAATAGTGAACTAAATATAGTAGATAATGTGTATACAACATCCAATCTTGATCAAAGTGGTACTAACACACAAATAATTAGCTAACAACATGTTCCTATAGTCAATCCTATGAATAGGTCATCATACTAAGGAATAGGAATTTCTACACCCCAACCTCAACTGACTTATTCAAGTGTACAACCTATGAGATTAGTTAATCAAACAACAATTAATGTCATACCTCAATGATAAAATGTGATGAATCCTACCCCTTCTCAATAAGTAATGAGTAGTATGCCACAAAAATAGACACAACCTAGTGTATCAATACACTAGAGGACTAATACATTACCACCTCAATCAGGGGAAACTAATGTTCTGCCTCACCAGGTAACAATGAACATACCTCTTTAGTCATAGACTAATATGCCAATTCAGAACCAAGTAATGACTAGTCAACAACATCCAAATATTGGTCAGTGATAGATGCCATATCTACAACTTGTTTTCACTTCCTCATAGGGATTCATGCAAAAAGTAGGTCCCCATATTTCTCAAGTACCTACTAAACAACCATTGGTTCAAAATGTGCCATAAATTTAGAGACAAAGTCTTGGTCCACAAGTTTTTTCTCAACAACAAGGTTTGATTAGTTGGTATCATGTCCCTTTTCAACCATAGTAGGCATAATATAGTTATATCCCTCTATCTCAACCATAAAATCCTCTAAATCAAACCTTTATTAGCAACTTAAACTAGAATATTTCACAACCAAGTGTGTAATTTTAATTACATCCCAATCCACATATGCATATTCTTGGTCCATTCCCTAACTAAACCAATATACTCCCATAGGTATCTCCATCACACTCTAGTCAAAGTGTCTCACTTGTGGCCTCCCAACCATCTATCTAAACCAATATTCTCCCTCAAACTAGTGTTCATTCCATTTTCCTATCCCAAGAATTGTAACAGATGAAAGATGTAATTGTTATTATTTAGGCTGGGAAATAAACTAAAAATTTCAAATTAGATGACATATGTTCCTATCCATTCAACATGGAGTATTTGTATATATTATTTCCTCTAGGATATGAACCATCAAAATTTGATAAATACAAAGAGAAAGTTGACCCGAAGGTTCATTTTACCAAATTCTTTGTCGCATGTCAACTAGTGGCATATAGTGACATATACCTTTTGTTGTTGTTCCGAAGGAGCTTGGCTAGAAAAGCCTTGGAGTGGTTTTAAAAGTTTCCCAAAAATTTAGTAATGGATTTTGATGATCTTTTTGATAAGTTTGTGCAACACTTTTCCTATAATATCAAGCATGAGATTTCATTAGTGGACTTAACACAAGTAAATAAAAAAGTTGGTGAGAGTTTTGCAAGATATTTAAATGATGGAGAGCCCTTGCAAGCCATTCACCCATAGTTTACTAGATAAACAATTAGCCATTGTGTTTAATAAAAATTTGCTTAGTGAGATAGCTTATCATTTGGAACTACAATGTGTGTATACTTTCAAGGAAATAATTGACAATGGCTTATTGATTGAGTGGGCACTCATCAATAAAGGAGTCAACAAAATTAATTAAACTAATTAAAATTAAGGTACCAATCAGGGAAATGACCAACACTAACATCCCATTTAAGTGTCAGCATTGCAACCAACATAGGCCAATAATCAAGAAAGACTAAAGCAATTCAAATGCAAATAGAATGTTGTGGGAAATAGAGTAATCAAATATTGTCATGTATAAATGGTACAAACATCATCTACACCACCTTTTCAGCTTACTCCTACCCAGAAACCTCTCTAACCAATACCACAAGCACACCAACCAAGACTTGTACAACAAATATAGTAGTCATCACCATTGTAAACCCCTCTTCCTAGGAGAACTATGCCTGCACATCATGTATTTAGTGACCTAAGAGAACCTATTGAGTCTATAATTTCAAGCTTGATGTCACTAATCTAATTATTTGGCCTATACCAAAGCATTAGCCATAAGGCATTCTTTATCTTGATTAGTACTATGAAAATGAATTCTATGACTATCATTGCGTCAATGGGCATAATCTATGAAGATGTGTCCCAATCAAGCATTTAATTAAGAATATGTTGGAGAATGGGGATATACCATTAGATAATGGTAATTCCACTTCCAATCAAACTCTTGGGATTTATCAAAACCCCTTTCCCTGACATAACAATCAATAACAACAAAATAATTAGTAATAGAAACAATAATGGCCAGTGTAGCAAAAAATCAATACCAAAGGCCAAACTAGTAGAATCAACAAAATCAATAGCAAAACCCACAATGATAGAATAATGGACAAAACCAAGGTCATAACAATAATAACCAACAAACCTACCATGTAATTGCACATGACTACAATATATTTGTAGGTCATATTGTAGAGGGTAGTGTTAATACCATCTCCATTAATCCTAGACCAAGCACTAATTAGCCTAGACCATTGCTAAACACCAACATTCAACCAAATTACATATATAATCTTTCTTTGACCTAGAAATGCATATAGACAAAGTAAAATACTAGGACTCATCCTTACCATGTGACTACATGCAAGTGCACTGATAATTAAGACTTGTCCCATCTGGTCCCACACCATTCCCAACATTGGTTAGCAATAATGGTCTAGTATTTAATCCTAATTATGAAACCAAAACTTGATAGTCAAAGATTACTATCCCAAGCCCAAAACCATCTACTACTTTTCTTGTCATCTAACCAATCATTCAACTTTAGAATAAACCATTCATTACTGACCAAGACAAGAAGTTTGATATTATGGAATAATTTTAGAAGACACCATCACAAATTTCTATTTTAGATTTTCTACAAACATCAATAATCCACAAGAACATCTTGAATGATTTTTTGACCCAAGCCATTAATGCTAGTGATATATCCCCTTATAAATTTTAAGCTTTGGCTGGACACCTAGCTCTAGCCCAACAAGTCACATTCAACCAGAGCAATATGTCTTCCCTTGGCCTACTCCATAATAATTTATTAGATATAGAAGTCTATGTCAGATGGAATAAAGTGAAGCATGTCCTTATAAACAATGGATCTAGCCTCAACATAATGTCTCTAAAGATCATCAAGCTTCTTTGGTACACAATGGTAGATCTCCAACTAGATATAATAACCATCAAATCCTATGATAATTAGGAAAGAGAACCACAAGGCACCATTATTTTTCTAGTTATCACTGGGACTTTGACCATGATACACTTTGTCATGTGCTTGATCTTGAGCTATCATACACTATTCTTCTAAGAAGGCCTTGGTTACATAAGATTCATGCAGTCCCATCAATGATGCACCAATGTATCAAGTTTTCCCACATAGGGATGGAAGTGAATATTCTAGGATATTTACACCCATATAAACACTAAAAACATCTCAAGGCCAAATTTAAAAGCTACAATTATCAATAGGGCATGAATCCAAATTCAAGCAAGATAAAGGCAAGGCTATACTTATTGATCCTTCACCAAATAATTTCATAGATCCTAATACCTTGGATTCCATTTCCCACATGTGACCTCCTAAATCTTCTAATCATTTCACCATTTTAGAGAATAGACCAAGAGAGTATGTGACTCATGATATATTTCATATTACCAATCTTCCTTATAATTTGAAAACCTTTGGGTGAACTAAAGTCACCCCACATATGCATTGGAAATAGAAGAACAAAGATAAGGACCTGTCACATTTGTACCAACATTTGGCCTAGAACCCAACCCTCTTAAAGGGGATGAATCATGGTTATATAATGAAAACCAAGCTAACTGATATAAAAATACAATGTATCCTATTCCCAATAGGATCATGGAGCATCACAATTATTAAGGAAGAAGCCTCAAACTGAATCAACAAGGAACCATTGAGCCAATTTCCATGACTAAGTATGAAAGACCTTATAGACTCACATTTAAACCACCTAGGGGTGAACCCACATATATTATTCAAACTCTATAACTAGTGACTAGTGATGATGATACTAATAGTGAAGTAGAGTCTAATCATTGCCTCACCTTTGATGACCTAGTTGAAACCAACTTGTTTGATAATAATGCCATTTGTACCCTTACCCTTACCATTCATCACAACCCATTGCCATTATATTATCCCTAGATGATAGATTAGGACCAACAAGAATTTAGTCTATTAATTGATGAGTTATAGAATGATAAGACATTCTATGACTTTTTAGGCCTTAGAGATAATGTTCCATTGGGAGATCACAAATTAGGATTCTCAATCACATTATATCTTCCAACCTATTTTGGAGAGCGAGTGAACACCCTTAGTGAAAAACAAATAAGTAAAACATTGAAGTCCCAAAGTGAAAATCTCTTTTAGGTGTTTTTTGCCAAGGGAAAAGGTAAATATAAAGGCTAGTCTAGTGGTGAAAACCTATTTTAGGTGTCATTATATGGGGATATTCATTATTCTTCAAATTTAGATTAAAATACAACCAATGATGAACTTGCCTATGGATCCAAGTTTAGCTTTGAGAAACAATAAGTATTTGATCAAATTATTCAAGAATTTTGAACTATTTTTTTTATATGGCTAGATCTCCCATTAGGGGACTCAGATTCATCATTCCTAAGAGAAGTTGAAGATCAATTCCTAATAGAGGACCCTGACATAATCCAATAGTTCAAGTCATTGCCTCATATCCTAGAAGATGATTCAACCCTTCTAGTCTAAGATATAATAGAGTTAAATATCAAGACTCCATCAAAATTAAAATGGATAAAATTAAGAGCATCCCTCACTGAGAAGGAACATGATGTTTTCACATCTCTGTTAAGATAATTTATAGATATCTTTGCTTGGGCCTATTATGACATGTCAGGTTTAGACCCCACTTTGGTTCTACACCACCTTATGGTTAATCTTGATGCCAAACTGGTAAAACAAAAGTTAAGTTAGATGCATCCTGACATTATTGTATTGGTAAAGAAAGAGTTAGAAAAATTCTTAAAATTAGGCTATATCCGATCCATTGACTACTCAAAATGGATCTCTAATATTGTACATGTTAATAAAAACCCTAAAGGAATCAAAATTTGTAATAATTTTTGAGACATCAACAAATATTGTCCTAAAGATGATTTACCCATGCCTAATATCGACATGATCATCAACTCCATGACAAGTTAAGAAAATCTTTCACTCATGGATGGATTTTCAAGATATAACTAGATCAAAATATCACCAAAAGACTAACATAAAATAGCATTCACCACTCCATGGGGAACATTTTGTTATCAAGTAATGTCATTTAGCCATAAAAATGATAGAGATACATATCAAAGGGCCATGACTATCATATTATATGATATGATACATGATATTCTTAAAGACTATGTCAATGATATATTAGGAAAATCCAACACCAAGGCTAACCATCCAGCAGCGCTACATAAGATATTTGAAAGATTATAGGAGTACAAAGTTAGACTCAATCTCAATAAATGTGTTTTTCATATAAATTTAGGCAAACTACTTAGCTTCATCATGTCTCATATAGGTATTGAAGTCAATCTGGCTAACATCTATGCTATAAATGAGATGTTGCCACCAACCAATTTAAAGTAACTCCATAGTTTGTAGGGAAAGATCCACTCAATCTAACACTTCATCTCTCAGTTAGCAGATAAGTGTCATCTATGTTCTAGGAATTTGACTCAAGAGAGGATGGTTAGTATGGTGTTAGTTTCAAAATGAAAACAAAATGAAAGAAACACACTAATAGCACAACATCTCTAAGCCTAGACACTAGGGAGATCTTAGTTAACAAAAAACAATTGACAAACATAACTAAAAAGTGAGGAATAAAACATAAGAATTCTTTCATCTTTCGTAGATGCTCCAAATGCCTTTATAGTAATGAATTGCTTGATTTTGTGCTCTTGAAGTCCTTGGCAATGAAAGCTTGGCTAACTCCATCTCTCTTTAGCACCTTTGGTTTGTGTTTTGGCTTGGCTTGGAATCAATTTGGCATGGTAACAATAGTTTCATGAAGATTTTTAAACTAATCTTTCATTATAACTTTGCATAAATTAAGCTTAGAAATGATGTTCTTAGTCTCTCTATTTATAATTTTTTTAGAATGTCTAGAATCAACCTGAACCATCCATCTTGAGATTGAGATGTGTAGTTGAGGATTAATTCAATTATGCAATTAAAGTTGATAAATAGGATCATCAATATTTGGGATAGAGGATAAATTAAGAGGCATGAAGGGCATCATGGAAGGCATTGATGAGGGATGGAGGGCATGAATATTGATATTTGTGGCATTTATGGCTTAGGGATGTCTTCCCAAGAAATGAGGTCACCTAATGATGTAGATATTCAATATTAATTTCCAAAAATAAGTATTCAACAAGTTTCAATGGAATTTTTAATTATTCCTTTATTTGGGTTAATTATCTCTTAAGCATGTTTAATAACTTTGTGCATACATTACTCAAATTGATCAAAGTGCCATGTTATTGGTTCAAAATTTGACTAGATTGGTATTGGAAGGTTATGTTAGATGCAATGGATTTGTTATTCCATTTAAGATGTTACCAATATAAAATAACAAAGGCACATGTCTTGTGTGAGAGATTTGATAGGAAAGAGTAATCTAGAGCACCTAGGTGCAAAATTGGCATTTTGACTCAGAATGATCTGATCAAAGTTAGTTGGCCCTTAAATTTTGTTACCCAATTTAGGGATACCTTGGCCAAAATAAATACTTGAATATGTTATTTTCACATCATTTAATGTGTTTTTGTGTTTTTAGGTCAAATGTGCATTTTGGATGGAAATTGGTCAAAAGCCTAATTGGGGGTTATCGGTGGCTAGTTTTAGGTGTCTATAGTTTGCCCCTATTTGGGAAAATATTTCAAACCATAGGAAAAATAATGCCTTCTCAAAAAATAAGGAAAGGATTATAAGCCAAAAAGAAGATGATGGTTGAAGAACAAATCTCCAAATGGTTTTTGGAAGCCTATGATGATGCCCCCTTGAGGGAGTGGTTGTCACATTTATTGATGCGCAGTCCCTTGAAAAGAAACAAAAAGAAAGGTGGAATTAACCCATGGTTGAGATTAATCCAAATGATAAAATGCTTGCATGCATTGATGTAAAAAGGATACTGATTTGCCCAAAGGTGGTTATAATAAAAGTTAAAAGTCAAAATAATTATTTGCCCATAAGTGGTTATAATCATTAAGAGGACCTAGATTAGCTAAAGATGATGGTACCCCAGTTAGGGATGATTAAAAATCATAACTCAAGGATATAACCTTGATTATAGATTAATTATGAGTAGGTGCAAAGTGATTAAAGAGATGGATAGAAGAATAAGATTGATCAATGTGAATGATTCAATTGTACTTGTCAATGAGGAGATGCTCATCTTAATTATCAATGATATAACTAGAATGGTCAAATGAGTTAATTTGATCAAGGGTGGGATGGGAGGATTTGCCAAGGTGTGAAGGTGAAACTTTTGTGGCTCCATTGATTATAGACCTTCGTGAAGCTAATTTTTGTTGTAGCATGTGATGGTAGGCTTCATGATAGAACACCATGAATAATTGGCCAAAATATCCATAAGGAATAACTCCTAATATCTAATAAACACTTTAAAATAATACACCAATGATAAAAACCATGATGATAATATTGACATATTAATATAGATAGACTCAATAATAATGTGCTCAAGGAATCACCTAATGAACACATATAGACTGAGTCAAGGCAACAGTGCTAAAGTCAAATAAACAAGCAAGTGAACAAATAAACAAACAAATAAAAAACAAACAAACAAACAAAATTCTTATAAACAAAAGCAAAAAAAAAATCCTAACAATGACCATGCCCTAGTAAGGCAGATCGAGGATAACTGACTAGGCTTAGACAGGACAAATATTTTTGGATTTTTGAGATATTTAAATGTTTTTGGAATTTTGAGGTATCTTAACTCATTAGAGAATGATAAGATACATGATCATGAAATGGTGAGAGCATTTGGCTTAGGCTACTCATAAAATGATGAGAGCGTATGGAAAGGGGAACTGAGGTGACCTCAACATGAATTAAGTATGACCTACATAGTCTTAAAATGAACTCAAGTCATAGTAATTCCATCCACACAAAAGGTAGGGAAAAACCAATTAGGTCCTAATAGGTTCTCAAATATAGCATATGGCTGGTCAAATGAAAATAGTGATTTCAAGGTGATGCGGCAATGCATGATAAACAAATATTGCCCCTAGTTTTCCCATAGGTGGATATAAGATGAAGGATATCTTACCGGATCAACTATCACACTAATTTCATATTAGTCATTATAAACATATATTGGATTGATTTTTTAAACTTGATTAAAATCCCATCATAAAAAGTTTAGGAAGAAGCAAAGTAGCTAAGATCAAAATAGGATTGGGTAGGATGACTAAAAATAGTCTTTGGTCTAAATAGAAATGAAATGGTTAGATGACATGATTTTTATTAGGATAATTATGGTTTGATAAATTGGATAAAATGGTTAGAGGGTTGCCTCCAAGTGATAGGGTGAATGGTAATATCTATGATAATGGTAAATAGGCATATGTAATAATGGCAATGGCATGGCAATGAAATGGTATGGTACATGTATTTGACTTGGGTGTGGTGAATGGTATATGATTCTATTTTTCCTATTGAGATGGAGATGCACGTCCTAATCAACATATGATACAAAAAAAATACTTGATCATGTTAATTACTATCCCACACCTTGTCTAAATAGCTACTACATCAAGAACTACCTATAGATTTGGTTATCAAGAATACTTTTGTGATATTAGTTGGTCATTGATTTTGATTCCTTCAAACATTGAGATAAGGTATCTTTGTAGCCTCTACAAAGGAAAGTGTGGCCATGGATGGTAAATAGGGACAAATAATGGATGGTAGGTTTGATTGTGAAGTGGAATGGTTGATGATAATGGAATGTGGAATGGTTGGGAAATAAATGAAGATCAAGACTTTCAGTCACACGTAATGTTGTTGATGCTTGATTTGACATAATTTTGGTTATGGTGGGGATGAATAATTTCTCTCAATAGGACCACTACATTTTTCTATTATTTGATCTTGAGAGTAGCTACCATCTGATTAGGCTCTAGATTGGAAGCTATTTTGATTTTATCTTTGATTTTGTCTTTATCATGTAGTGAAAAACTTTTGTGCTTAGCTATTGGTACCTTAATAAGTTTTTCACCAACAAAGTTTTCTTGATTTTCTTGTAGCACCTTCGATAAGTTTTCACTAAGGAATGTTAAATTTTGACTTTGATTATCTTCTAGCGCTTTCAAAAAAGTTTCACTATAAGATGTTGAGTTATGAATTTGATTGTCCCTTAGTTCCTTTGAAAAGGTTTCACTAAGAAGGTGTTCTTTTTCTATATGAATCTAGTTTTGGCCTCCTTTGCTCTTCTTCAATAGCTATGTCACCATGGATGTAGTTTAACAAAGTGTGATTTTATCAATCTCAATCAACACTTGTGGGAGATGGAATGTCAATGATATGGATATTTTGGTTGATGGTAATGGCATGTGAAATGTTAATGGATGGGTGTTGGCATCACAATATTTGTATAAAATACTTGGATAACTTGTGTCAAAGCTAAAGTACTCATCCTCAAAAACTATAGAAGGATCAAAAATGTATTCAAATTTATCTACAAGGCATGTGTAATCAATGTTGTAACAACCATGAACATATTCTTCTTCTGAATCTGATTATAACTCAAAAGACTATAAATCTCACGTTGAGACTAATGTTGATTATGATTTTGATGCTAAATTTGATGTCAATTTAAGAATATAACTTGAATCTAACTCTAATTATTCATCTGATGGGTACTCTATTACAATGATGTCTTTTTGAATATTTGGTTTTGGATAAGTAATAGCCTATGATGGCATAATGGGCTCCACAAAAACTAGTTTGTCAAAGTGAGACTCCTTGAGGATGGGAAAAAGGTCAAGAGATAGCTCTTCAGAGACTAGCTTGTAAATAAGAGGCTCTTTAAAAATAGGCACATGGTTAAGGTAATGATTTACCCAAAGGCAATTATAATCATTAATAAGTGGCTTGATAAAGACTGGCTCATTAGTGTGAGATTCCTTGACAATTGGTATAGGATCAATAGGTGATTCATCATAGGTTGACTTATCATAAGTGGTTGGTTCAAAAAAAACATCTCAAATTGGTTGGTTCTCTTGGCCTTAGTTTTTAATGAGTTAGACAATACTAGTTTTGAACACAGCTTGGTCTTCAAATGAATGGATCAATTGAGGTTTGGATGGGATTGGTACTAGATGAGGAATTATTTGTGGTTAGATAATGGTAGGGCATTGGGGAACATGATTACTCACATGAGCCAAAAGATAAAGTCCTAAGCTGATAATGATAGGGCATTGTGGGGATTGATTGCCTACACAAGCCAAAAGACTAGGTCCTAGAATGACGAAGGAGTGTTGTGGAGTTTGGTTGCTTGCACAAGCCAAAGTACTAGGTCTAGGAATGTTAATGGTATTCCTTATATATTATGGATCTTGATAGCTCATATAATCCAAAGGAGGGTTAGGGGTATATGATGATTAGGTAAAAAAAAGATGTCATGAAACTTGATTGCTTATATAAGCAAAAGCATCCAAGTCTTCCTCATAAACCATATCATCCTAGTCATGAGTTGGCTCATAAGCTAATTTTTGACTGTGTTTTGTGTACTAATTATTATAAAAAAGGTATCGATTAATATCCCAAACAACATTATCTACAGTTAGGTCTTTGAAGTCCTCTTCATAAGCTTCTTCATACTAATCAAGGTCTCAAGTTGGATCGTAAGTTATTTCATGACTTTGTTCCCATGAATGATTAATATGAGGTGGATAGAAATCCATCTCACAAACCATATTAAGATCATTGGGGTCTTGAATAAATCCATAAAAGTCATTTAATGTGGCCATTCTATCATAAGTTAGATTGTAAGTGACTCCACCATAAGTGTAGCTAGACATATCCATGTAAATGATGAAAGCTTTGAAACAAAAAGACTTAAATTTCCATGAACTCTGAAAAACTATATCTAAAGGATAAATGGTTCAATCTTGGTTTAATTTGGTCAAAGGGGTGGAGTTGTATCTCTAATGTGTTCTACAAGTAGAGTTGTATTTCCAAAATGGTTTGTGCTAAGGCTTGGTATAAAAAATCCTAATGTCAAATGTCATACGGACAAAAATTCAAGCATATAAATAAAATATGGCATGTTAAAGGTCTAGGTCAAAGTTTTCCAAACAAGGTCTAAACTAGGAAATGGAAAAGTTGAGTTACTAGGCCTTTTGTCCAAATGCAGATTCAAAAGCTAGGTTCAAACAAATGGACATTATGTGATTTGATTTAAACTAATAAGTTTGGAAACAACTTTGACATAAACCTGGCACATGGAATCAAACATAAACATGATCAGATGCCATAAGGCATAAGGCAAAAGGATTTTGAAGAAAGTCTATGTTCTCCTCAATAAAGATACAAATAATGATGAGGATATGCATTCAACAAATAAACCATCAATAATTTTCAAATTTGGGTAATTGATTAACTGAAGTTATGCAAACCAAAAGAGAAAGATCTATATATTAACACCATGAATTGAGGATTAAACAAAAATCAATCAATATTTGAATCCAAACTTGACAATGTTAATTGAAAACTCAATGTTGAAAACTAATATTTGACCAAACAAGCTAGATAAGATTGGACAACATGATGGAACAGGATAAAGTTCTAAATGGCATACACAAAATGGTTTTAAATAAATGGTTTTTGGCACAATGTGAAACAAGTCTTGAAACAAATTGAGAAAAAATTTCAAGGCACAAGTGTGGTGTAAAATGGCTAGCATAGTGCCTCTTTAGATAAAAGATTGATGCATAGACAAATTAGTTTTGACATGGATTTATGAACAAACAAACAAGTTTTAGTCTCAAAACATACCAAATGAGAAAAATGACCAAGATACACTAAATATAATTGTTTAAATCCTAACAAGGGTATGGCATGATGGGGTTGACTAAAAATAACAAGATTTTGAATGTTTCTATGGGAATCAATGGCACAATGACTTTCACATCAAACAATACAAAAGACAAGCATGAAAATTGGGTAACCACAACATTGGCTAGTTGTAAAAAGGTCTAGTCCTTTTTAAAACCACTACATCCTATTGTTCACTCAATGTAGTGTGATTTCCAAATGAAGATACATCTTGTGTGAAACTCCAAAGGAGTAAGTGAAGTCAATGTTGGGAGATGAAACTCATGGTCAAATATTTCTTAAAGAACTCATGAGAGGTGATGAAGTCCCCCTTGCAAGCCAAGTTTGCATAAAAATAAAGAAAGCATGAAAGTAGAAAGAATTTAGGGTCATTTTCAAGGTCACCCAAACTTTGATGAGTTTTTAGGGAGTGCTTTATATGATTTTATTTCTATGCCTTGGACTAGGCTACTTAAAATAAGAATGGTACTTTTGATTCCAAGCGTTCCTTATAGAGGATAACTATTACAAACAAAAATTTACAAGTGTGTTCAATTTTAAGCCCAAATGAAAGATTTGGTGGTGTTAATTTGACCCCATGGTATTAGTTACAAACTTTGAAAGCATTTATCATAAACATCTAAAACTTTTAAACACCAAAAAAAAGTTCCTAATTAATTTTTAAGCATGCAAAGGTGATTTAAACATGTTTTGAGCAAATATCAAGCTTGGTCCTGTAGCAAAAATGTTAGTATGTCCTTTAGCTTTGAAGCTCTATTTGGTTTTAAACAATGAAATTTAGAAAAATAGCTCTTGGGTCTATGTTTTTAAAAAAACACAATGACCAAAGTTGGTTAAATGCAACCTACGATGGTTATCTTGATTAACCAAAATCTAACTGATGTCAGTTAAGTATGTAAATGATGTCAGTCTTACTAACATCAGTTACTGTGTAAAATTGTGGCAAAAAAATGGAAAAATAAAGTTGAAAATTAATTTTCACAAGTTTTAAGGGTCTAAATAGATATTTTAGAGTTGCAAAATGATCTTATTCAAGTGTGTGATGCATCTAGTCCCACTGGGCATGCCATTATGTGATATAGGAATTTGACTCAAAAGAGGATGGTTAGTATGGTATTAATTGCAAAATAAAAACAAAATGAAAGAAACACACTAATAACATAACATCTCTAGGCCTAGACACTAGCGAGAGATTAGTTAACAAAAAATAAATGACAAACACAACTAAAAAGTAAGAAATAAAACACAATAATTCCTTCACCTTCCTTGGATGCTCCAAATGCCTTTGTAGTAGTGGCTTGCTTAGTTTTGTGTTCATAAAGTCCTTGGAAATATAAGCTTGGCTACCTTCATCTCTCCTTGGCACCTTTGGATTATGGATTAGATTGACTTGGAATCAATCTAACATGGTAACACTAGTTGCATGCAGCGTTTGGAACCAATCCTACATTATAACTTTGCACAAATTAAGCTTAGAAATGATGTTCATGGCCTCTCTATCTATAGATTTTTGAGAATGTCTAGAATCAACCTAAACCATCCATCCTAAGATTGAGATGTGTGGTTAAGGATTTATTCAATTATGTAATTAAAATTTATAAGTAGGCTCATAAATATTTGGGATAAATGAGCAATTAAGAGGCATGGAGGGCATTGATGAGACATGAAGGGCATGCATCTTGATATTTGTGGTAGTTATGGCTTAGGGATGTCTTCCCAAGAAATGATGTCACCTGATGATGCAGATATTCAATATTCATTTCCAAAAATAAGTATTCATAGAATTCTTAATTAGGCCTTGATTTGGGTTAATTAGCTCTTAAGTATGTTTAAGCACTTTATGCAAAAATTACTCAAATTAATCAAAATGCCTTGTTATTGATCCAAAATTTGACTGGATTAGAATTGGAAGGTGATATTATATGTGTTAGATCCATTATCCTAGTTAGGATGTTACCAATAGGAAATAACAAAGGCATGTATCTTGTGTAAGAGATTTGATAGGAAAGAGCAATCCAAAGCACCTAGGTGCAAAATTGGCATTTTGACTCAGAATGATTTGATCAAAGTTAGTTAGCCCATAAATTGAATTGCCCCATTTAGGGATATCCTAGCCAAAATCAACACTTGAATATGTTAGTTTCACATAATTTAGCATGTTTTAGTGTTTTTAGGCCAAATTATGCATTTTGGGTGGAAATTGGTCAAAACCCTGATTGGGGGTTATCAGTGGCCATTTCTAGGTTTCTGTTGACCATTTTTTGCCCAACAAGCCAAAAATCAGTCCCCTTCTATCCCTGCTATTCTAGGCCATTTTAATTTCTAATTTTTCCTAAATATATTCATTTTTATAGAATATACAAAATTTCTATAGACTCTGCAGGTCTAAATCTACAAACTCTGTAGGTCTAAATCTACGGACTCTACAAGTTTTGGATTTCTACAGACTCTGTAGGTTTTAGATTTCTATAAACTATGTAGGTTAAGTCATTTGGTACATGAAGGATTAGTTCAGAGAGTGCTAGGTTTTTATAAGGCTTCTTTAGGCTCTTGTCTGGGGAAAAATCATGAAGAAGGTTGCCATCATTGAACCATTGAACCCGATTCAATGCCTTGGTTCAATGCCTGGTTCAATCGGTAGTTCAATCGGCCTTGGTTCAAGCCTTGGTTCAATCTCTCCATTTCAAAGCCTAGTTCATCACTTCAAGTCCATCACTTCAGTTTCTAGGCTTGGTTCATTGCTTGCTCCATGGATTTTGGTTCAAACAAAAGAGTTCAATAGGATTGTTTCAACATTCGCTTAAAGCGTTGAACCGTTGAACCAGTTCAACGTGTTGGTTCAATGCCTTTGGTTCAAGCCTTGGTTTAACTCAATTGGTTCAGCACTTCGACACTTAGTTCATCAGTGGGTTTAGACACTTGGTTCATTGGATGGTTCATCAGCCTTTGGTTTAAAGGGCTCGATGCACAGTATTAAACCGTTGAACCGATTTAATGCCTTTGGTTCAAGCCTCGATTCAGCAGTCAAATCTCAACACACTAGTTCAACCATTAGTTCAATCATACAGTTCAATCTAGCTTAGTTCAATTTTTAAGATTAGCAGCATCAGTTCAAGTGGCTTCTATTTTAATCAGACAGTTCAATGCCAAAGTTTAATGGGCTCAGTGCGCTTCATTGAACTATTGAACCGATTCAACGAATTGGTTCAATCATTTGGTTCAATGCTTAAGTTTAATGCTTTTGTTCAATCACTTTAGTTTAATAGATTGTTCAACAAGGATATTTAATGAATCAGTTCAAAGGCTTGGTTCAACAGGCTCGGTGTGCAGTGGTTGAGCTGTTGAACCAATTGAACCATTGAACCAATTTTGGTTCAATGGGTTGGTTCAATGGATTGGTTCAAGGGTGTGCCTTATAGCTAAAGGGTAGTTCAAGATCCAAATGCCCTTGCAGAGGGCAAGGAATATTCCAAGGAAAGTCGAAGGGCACAACTGAAGGTCTGAAAGCCCTTGTGAAGGGCAGTTTAAGTCTAAAAGCCCTTGTAGAGGGTAGTTCAAAGTCCAGAAGCCCTTGCAGAGGGCAGAGAGAGTTTAAAAGAGCCCAAAGAAAAGGATAAAGAGCAGCCAATTCCTATGGACTTTTGTCCATAGGGAAAAAGCCTAAAACAAAATCTTGTGAAGTAGAAAAGTAGTAGAAAAGGACCTGATGACTTTTGTCAAGGACGGTGACATCCTAAAAGCCATCAAATTTAAGCAAGAGAACTAGTTGTTGGGTGATGGCCGTGCAAATGCCAAATTTAACACAGTGGAATATCTATTTGTTTTGAATTATCTGAGTGTCAAGCTTGAAAGGAGCCAAAGGAATGTAGCGACCTGCTAGAAGATCGCCCTTGAGGGCTGAAAGAGCAGGAAGAAGACAAAGAGCAAAAATGATAAAGCATTCAAGTGGTGAAGAGATGGAGAGTTATTGCAAATGAGCAGCGTGGCCTATTTTTCTCTAGTTGGGATTGATGAGGGGACAAACTATAGTCTATTTATAGGAAAGAGGCATGGCCATGTCTTACATTAATGTTTGAACACCAAAGTCAATTTTGGCAATTGTACAACATGGTTCCAGTAGGCCTTTTCTAAAGAATGACATCAGTAACAGTGGTTTCCTCTTCCCAAAATTTAGAATGCACATGGGACACTTGCTGAAAAGAACACCAAAATCATTCCCAGGAAGTGCCAAGTTCTCTTCCTCTTTCTATGTATTGTAAACTTCTCATTTGAGAAGAAAATCTGCTCTCAACCTTAAGGCAAAACTCTACCCAAAAATCTCTCAAGCTTGTAAGGCAGAACTCTGTCAAATTTTACCTTTAATTAGAACTTAGCATTTTTACCTCCATTCTGAGTTTTACATCTTTAGTACGTGCCTATGCCTTGATTCTATGTTAAGTCATTTTCTTAATGCTTTTACAGAATGATTTTAGCATGTCTAGTGTATTTTTGAGTTTCTATTTAACATGTTTGTCAGAAGTGTCCCTGGAGGAGTATAGGTGAAGTGGATAAGATGCTGTAGTGTGTCTCAGAATGCCTCTAGTAGTTATTTCCTCCCTGTATCTCCACAAACCCCTGACCCACTAATGCAGAAGGTTCTCTCATGTCAGATGAAGTGTATAGGTGCTTCTTTTGGTGAAAAGTGTAGGTTCGAGCTGGGCAGGTCACATTTTTTGGTGTATCACCTCTCTTCTTTTTTTAGTCTTAGGTTTTATTTTTAGCATCTCCCTCTCCCTTTTCATCCCCCCCTTTATTTACATTTGTTTGTTAGCAGTAGGAGAAACCAGGGCCTGAAAGATACATCAGAGGGAGCTAGCCCTCATCTAGAGACTCTCCCCTCTAGCTTCGTCGGTCCCATAAGTGAGAGGGGGGTTGTCATTGTTGCGTGAAGAAGGTAGGAACTCAGCTTCCTGCCAAGGGTGCAATCTTCTGCGTCAATAGTTTTTGGCACACTCGATGGGACCAACTAGGACAAGTTGTGTCCATAGTGTTGAAGAATTTTTGGTGTGTTCTTCAATAGACCAACCTTTGGAGGCTTTTGCATCAACACCAATGGTGACTCTGAGTTGAATCAGCTCGTTAAGTAGCTTGGTGCTCTCAAAAATCACTTTTTTATGTATAATTCCTTTACACAAAATCATGGGTCTTGTTTTCCTTCATATTACCATGATCAAGCTCAATATTTTTAGAGAATCACCTCAAGTAGCCCTCTTAGTTGCCCTTTAACCAAAAAGGCAATTTCCAGTTTTGAGATCTTTCACCATGATGGCAACCTCCTAACCTAGGGGGAAATAGTGAAATCATGGGGTAGGAAAGAGGAGAAGAAAGGTTTTGCTCAAAACCTTAGAAAAGATAAAGCTGATCCTACCCATGATTCCTATGATCTCCAAGAGGATCTAGCCAAGAGAATTACAGAGTTAGAATGTAGAGAGAGATTCCTCAGCCAGTGTGTGATAAATGGTTTAGACCCAACGACACATTCAATGTCTAAACACACCCCACCTATATTTCCAAGAGAGATATCAGGCCACACCTGATATTGATGAAGTGCTGGCCAAGTGGAAGGAGGAGAATCATTTGATTCTAGCTCAAGGACTGCCCCCTCTTCCACATGGTTTTCCCACTTCACCCCTTCTCAAGGAAGAACCTATTCTACAGGAGGTGAGTGAGGAGAAAAAGATCCAAGCTATAGTTTCCCAAGAGGATGTCATGAGTGACAACAAAGGTGGAATCATCATTGATGCTTCTTGTGAAGACCTCATCAATAATGGAGAAGATGCAGGTCTTGCATATATGCAGATGTTCTAGCAATATGAGGCAAAATATCAACATTGTGAGCTCTCTCCCCCTTTGTTTGATGAACTTCCCTATTGCTTCAATGAGGATGACTACATTGAGGAGCTAGAGTTGGAGGATGATTAGGAGGATATCTTTGAAAATCTAGAGATCTTGATCTTTGAGGAGGAAAAGGAGAGGTCTGTCTTCCTAGAGAAATGCCTTGAAGAAGAAAGCTTTAAACAAAGAGGTGATGTTCTATGGTATGAGCAATAATTTTGTGAGTCCCTTTCAGACATCACAACTATCACTTTTCTTCAAGAAGGCCAAGACGAAGTAGAGGATGAGTCTGATAGAGTCTTCAATGAGGTAGAAGGAAACAAGTTAGACCATGATGCACTGCAAGGGAGCTATACACATCAAAGGGCTTATGGTGATGAGCCAGCAACCATTGATTTCTTGGTGAAGAGCACTAGTATGAAGGACCAACATTCAACAAGATTCCAAGAACAAATAGAGTACACATATGTTAGGATCATGTTTAAATCTGATCCACTCAGATACCAGCCAATCTAGGCGAGGGGCAAGAGGAGTAGGTCACCAAATCTCCTTTTATTTTAGCCACTTGTCTACCACCATAAGTCTTCTTGCTAGGAAGGGGACTTAATAAATTTTCCCTTTGATCCAGGAGGGAGGCAAATATTCTTGGTTAGATGTATATAGTAGTTTACTTTTAGTTTTCTTTTCTTACTTTCCCTAAGTGCAGTTTGCACATGTAGTGTTTTTGGCCTTGTGTGTTTCCATTTACATGTGGGGTAAAAGCTCTGTGTTTGATTCTTGGATCTTTTGGGGTTGTTTCTAACTTTCTTCAAAGCTGCATCTAACTCCATGCCTAATGGACTGCAAGGCAACTAGTCTTTAAGAATAGCAGGCATGCTTCCCCTGGGAGTCACCAATTTGTTGACCATTTTTTGCCCAACAGGCCAAAAATTGGTCCCCTTATGTCCTTGATATTCTAGGCCATTTTATTTTCTAATTTTGCTTGAATCTATTCATTTCTATGGACTCTATAGGTCTAAATCTACGGACTCTACAGGTCTAAATCTATGGACTTTATAGGTTAAGTCCTTTGGAGCATGAAAGATCAGTTCAGAGAGTGTTAGGTTTTTACAAGGCTTCTTTAAGATCTTGTTTGGGAAAAAATCATGAAAAAGGTTGGCATCATTGAACCATTGAACCCAGTTCAATGCCTGGTTCAATCGATAGTTCAATCAACCTTGGTTCAAGCCTTGGTTCAATCAGCAATTTAATCACTCCATTTCAAAACCTAGTTCATCGCTTCAAGTCCATCACTTCAATTTATAGGCTTGGTTCATCACTTGCTTCATGGATTTTGGTTCAAACAAAAGAGTTCAATAGGCTTGTTTCAACATTTGCTTGAAGTGTTGAACCATTGAACCAGTTCAACACGTTGGTTCAATGCCTTTGGTTCAAGCCTTGGTTCAACACTTCGGCACTTAGTTCATTAGTGGGTTCAGACACTTGGTTCAATAGATGGTTCATCAGCCTTTGGGTCAAAGGGCTCGGTGCATAGTGTTGAACCATTGAACTAGTTCAACGCCTTTGGTTCAAGCCTCAATTCAACAGTCAAAGTTCAATGCATTGGTTTAACTATTGGTTCAATCATATAGTTTAATCTAGTTTAGTTCAACATTTAAGATTAATGGCATCAGTTCAAACAGCTTCTAGTTCAATTAGATAGATCAATGCCAAAGTTCAATGGGCTCAATACACTTCATTGAACCATTGAATCGGTTCAACGAATTGGTTCAGTCATTTGGTTTAATGCTTAAGTTCAATGCTTTGGTTCAATCGCTTCAATTTAATAGATGGTTTAACAAGGAGGTTCAAAGAATCAGTTCAAAGGCTTGGTTCAATGGGATCAACACACAGTGGTTGAACCATTGAACTAATTAAACCATTGAACCAATTTTGGTTCAATGGGTTGGTTCAATGGCTTGGTTTAAGGGTGTGTCCTATAGCTGAAGGGTAGTTCAAGATCCAAATGCCCTTGTGGAGGGCAAGAAACATTCTAAGGAAAGCCGAAGGTCTAAAATCCCTTGCAGAGGGCAGTTCAAGTCTAGAATCCCTTGAAGAGGGTAGTTCAAAGTATAAAATCCCTTGTAGAGGGCAGAGAGAGTTTCAAAGAGCCTTTAGAAAAGGACAAAGAGCAGCCAATTCTTGAAAACTTTTGTCTGTGGGAAGAAAGACCAAAACAAAAGCCTACAAAGTAGATAAGCCATAGAAAAAGACCTGATGACTTTTGCTAACGACAATGACGTCCTTAAAGCTGTCAAATTTAAGCAAGTGAACTAGCCATTAAGTGATGGCTGTGCAAATGTCAAATTTAACACAATGAAATATCTATTTGTTTTGAACTATTTGAGTGTCAAGCATGAAAGGAGCCCAAGGAATGTAGTGACCCACCAAAAGATCACCCCTGAGGGCTGCAAGAGTAGGAAGAAGACAAAGAGTAGAAATGACAAAGCATTTAAGTGGTGAAGAGATGGAGAGTTATTACAGATGAGTGGTGCAACCTATTTTTCTCCAGTTGGCATTGATGAGGGGACAAATTGTAATCTATTTACAAGAAAGAGGCGTGGCCATGTCTTACATTAATGTTTAAACACCAAAGTCAATTTTGGTGATTATATAGCATCGTTCTAGCAAGCCTTTTTTGAATAATGACATCAGTAATAGTGGTTTCCTCTTCCCAAAATTTAGAATGCACATGGGCCACTTATAGAAAAGAGCACCAAAATCTTTCCCAAGAAGCACCAAGTTCTCTTCCTCTTTCTATATATTGTTAACTTCTCATTCAAGAAGAGAATCTACTCTCAGCCTTAAGGCAAAACTCTACCCAAAAATTTCTTGGGCTTGTAAGGTAGAGCTCTACCAGATTTTACCTTCAATCAAAACTTTGCATTTTTACCTCCATTCTAAGTTTTGCATCTTTAGTACGTGTATATGCCTTGATTCTATGTTAAGTCATTTTCTTAATGCTTTTGTAGAATGATTTCAGCATGTATGGTGTATTTTTGAGTTTCCATTTAATAGTTTTGTCAAAAGTGTCCCTAGAGGAGTATAGGTGAAGTGGATAGGCTACTGTAGTGTGTCTCAGAACATGTCTAGTAGTTATTTCCTCCCTGTATCTCCACGAACCCCTGACCCACTGATGCAGAAGGTTCTCTAATGTTAGATGAAGTGTATAAGCACTTCTTTTGGTGAAAAGTGTATGTTTGGGCTAGGTGGGTCACATTTTCTGGTGTATCACCTCTTCTCTTTTTTAGGCTTAGGTTCTATTTTCAGCATCTCTCTCTCCCTTTTCATCCCCCCCCCTTTTTTTACATTTGTTTGTTAGATGTAGGAGAAACTAGGGCTTGAAATATACATCAGAGGGAGCTAGCCCTCATCTAAAGACTCTCCCCTCTAGTTTCACCGGTCTCAAAGGCAAGAGGGGAGTTTCCATTGTTGCATGAAGAAGGTAGGAGCTTAGCCTCCTGCCAAGGGTGCAATCTTCTGCGTCAATAGTTTTTACACCATCCATTTACACAAATTTTGAATAAGGGAGTCATATTTCACTAAGATGATCACTACCAAATATCTTTTGAACAACTCAAAGACTATCTTATTAATCCACCTATTTTATTACCTTTTATGCCAGGAAAGCTATTCTTGTTATACCTATCAGCTACCAACCATGCTCTAGGGACACTCTTGGCTCAACATGATGACAATGGAAAAGATCATGCTATATACTACCTAAGCCATACTTTGGTTGCATATGAACATAACTATGCACCTATTGAAAAAGTTTATCTAGACATGGTCTTCGTAGCTCAAAAATTATGCCATTACATGTTGAATAATAAGACCATTGTCATTTCAAAATTAGATCTGCTCAACTATCTACTATATAAAATATCTTTGCAAGGTAGAATGGCTAAATGGATCATGATTCTTAGTGATTTTGACATAGATTATGTCAATCAAAAGGCAATTAAGGGACAAGTATTTGTAGATCAACTTGTTAAAGTACCTCTCATAAACACACAACCACTCACATTTCAATTTCCTGATGAACCCATAATGATCATCATTGACACACCCCTTGAGGAACAACTTTAGAAGCTATATTTTGATGGTTTATTTACTACACATGGATTGGGGGGGTAAGCCTATTGTTAATTACGCCACAAGGGGATCTAATGCTTAATTCATTCAGAATCAACTTTCCTTGTACAAACAACATGGTTGACTATGAAGCACTTGTTTTAGGACTTCAAAAAGTAGTGCATTAGAATATATCTCATCTCCAATTTTATGGTGATTCTTAATTAATCATCAGTTAGGTCATAAGTCATTTTATAATAAAGATGACAAACTAGTTTCATATAAAGCCATGGTCGACACTCTTAAGCAACAAATTGCCAATATTCAGTTTGAGCACATACCAAGGGATAATAACAAAATTATAGATGCCATGGTTACTATTGTATCTCTAATTTGAAAAATAGATAAAAATACAGAGTGTCAGTTCCTCATCAAAAATTTATCACTCCCAATTCATGAACCTTCAACCATTACCATGATTTGTGATATTGTTAGTCCTAATTCTATCTAGTACTCAAACCTTTACAACTACCTTCATGACCAATTTCTACCACCTAAACTATCTCAAAAACAAACCAAAGCCTTCATTCATCATTCCACTTATTATAGTCTACTTGGATCCACCCTTTACCATCGTAGTTTTGATGGAACTCTACTTCATTATTTAACTTTGGTAGAGTCTACAATAGCATTAAGAGAAGTTCATGTAGAAATATGTGGTGCTCATTCTAACAAGGCATTCCTATCCAAAAATTTCTTACATACTAGTTATTATTGGTCCATAATAGACATAGATACCACTTCATATGTAAAAAAAGAGTGAGAAATGTTAATGACATGCTAATCTATTTCATGCCCCGACAAAAACCCTGAAACTGATGTTGACACCATGGCCATTTTCTATATGGGGACTTGACCTCATTAGAAAGATTAACCTCACTTCATCTGATAACCATAAAAATATTTGTACCACCAATGAGTATTTCACTAAGTGGGTTGAAGCTATACCCCTCACTTACGTGACTGGAAAGCAAATTTCCAATTTTTTTTTAACCATCTCATTTTTTGCTATGGTATCCCCTCTAACATTATATCTGATAATTAAGGATCATTCAAGAATAAGGATTTAGATAGTTATATACTAAATACAACATTTTTCTACAACATATTACCCTCAAGGTAATGTCCAAGCAGAGCCATCTAACAAAATTCTCAAAAATATTGTTAATGATGTTGGTCATGATTGGCACTTGTAGATATTCCCTACCCTTTTGGCATATTTTACCAATCATTATACCCCCAAAAGAGCCACTCCATACTCACTTATTTATGGTATTGAAGCCATCTTTTCCATTAAGTTTTAATTTCCTTCACTATCAATATCTTTCAAGTATGTCCTAGATGATCATGACTATTGAGTAGCTCACCTATAAGAGCTAGACCTACTTGATGAGAAATGCATAGTCATGCTCAATAATCTTTAAGCATATCAAAACCAACTCAAAATACACTATAATCAATGTGTTAAGTATAGAACATTTGAACTTGGTGATCTTTTTCATAAATAAAACCAAAAGAACACCATAGCTGAGAAGAAGCATAAAGGGAAATTCAAACCAAACTAGATAAGGCCTTTCATCATTACTATAGATTATTGATCAAGAGCATATAGGCTTGCCTCACTAGATGGAGATGAAATTCCTAAGTTGATGAATATTATTCATCTCAAGCAGTACTATGCTTGAGTGTTAAGGTGGATTATTTGTAACGACCATTTTAGTTATGCCATTTTATCACTATCCTTCTTTATACGAATACCATCCTTATCCATCCTCTAATCTGTATCCACTTTCTACTTCAATTCTATCAACACAGTGTGTTTGAAAGCCTATCCCATTTGACCTTGGTTTTTTCCATTCATTACATAGTTTTAACATGGAGGTATCTTATTAGTTTCATCAATTGGTTTAAGTACTTCAAATAGAGATCATATTTTGGAGCAGTGTGATAGAAGTTTTGGTAGCTGTATCCTTCATTTGTTACTTCTTTCTTATCCTTAGTCTTGATACTAATTATAACTACCTTTGGGAAAATTAGTACCATTGATCTATGTTTTTGTGTCTTAGTTATAACCACCTATGGGAAAACTAGGGGCAACATTAAGTCTTGATGTACCAACTTGCCACTTCCTATGTCATACTATACCTTTTTACTAATTGTGCCTATTTTTATTTAATTAAATACTACACTCATCAAATTTCTCCACTATAAGAGTATAACAATAGTGAATTGAGGTCCTACTCTGAGACTATGTAGGTAGAGCTCAATGCTTATTGAGGTCAGCTCAATCACCCTAAGCCATGCTCTCACTATTTTATGAGAAACCTAAGCCACACTCTAACAAATTTATGAGCAACCTAAGCCACTATTTCATCATTTTACAAGCAACCTAAGTTTGAACGCTCTCATCATTTTGTGATCTTGAACCATTTAGTGTCTCTTTATTCTTGATTGAGTTGAGATACTCCAAAACAATTCTAAAAACATTTAAAAAATCATTAGAAAAGAACAAAAACATTGACCACTTCTTTGCCTTAAGGATTCTGGGAACCCTTACTACATAACAAGTAAATCACTTGTCATTTAGTTTCCCCATCCTTTTTGGCCTTTTTATCTCAAGCACTTACCATTTTTCAAGACCATTCCTATTATTCTCCCACATCCATTATATTTGTTTTCATCAGTTATCACATTCTTCCCATTCCCTAGGAGAACTACATTTAGCTTAAAGTTTTTTGATTGGATATTACATACATAAAACTATGTAGGTAGCATCCACTTGCCTCGTGCATATAGAGATAGCTCATTCACCCCCTTCCTTTTATTCTATTCCCTCATTTTGTTCATTTGTTTAATTTTCACCTATTTTTTAGGGGCAATGTTTTTATGGTTTCTATTGCATTGTTTGTTTGTTTACTTTTGTTTGTTTGTCTACCTGTTTGTTTACTTTCAACACTATTACCTTGATTTAGTTTATGTGTGTTAATTGGGTGATTATTTGACCACACTTACACTTGAAACCATCCATATTCATATTTTTACATGGTCATTATGGTTTCTATCATTGGTGCATTGTTTTCTATTGAGTATTAGATTATGGGAGTCAATCCTCATGCATATTTCAGCCAATTCCTCATGATGTTATACCATGATGCCTACCAAAACTTGCTACAACAAACCTTAGCTACAAGAATTATATTTAGTAATGGTGGTATTTCTTTGACACTAACATCTTGATTCCACTCCTAATCACATCCCAAATAGAGTAATTAACCATGAAAGAATTTCAACCTTTATTCATTCAAATGAGCAGCTCCCTACTAGTAGGTTGTTTCAATTCATCATTACCCTCTATGTTAAGTTATCATCATCCTCAACCTAGTTTATCATGTTTTCCATAATCAAAGTACAAAGATTATACATGCCTATGGGAAAATCATTGCACACCATCCCACCTACATTTTTCAATGATTATAACCACCTTTGGGAAAATGACTGTGTTGTCACCACTTTAATTTTATGCCTATATGGGAGCATGTTATTTTATTATTTATCTATCCTAACTAGGGCAGCTCCATCTTCTTAATTATAACTACCTTTGGGCAAATCATTGTGTTATCATATCATGTTGCCACTATAGAGGTATAATGTTTATAACCACCTTTGGCCAAACTATTGTGTATCATCCCACTTACATTCTCAATGATTTTGAGTACTTTTTCAATATCATTATGTTGTCACCCTATCATATTTCATTTCTTTGGTTCCCTCATTTCACTTCTTTCTTTTCAAGATATTGTTTGTCAACTTACTTATGCCAACCTTTCCCTCAAAAGGGCATCATACAGTTAGTTTATCATCATTACAGTTGTAGGCATATAAGACCTTTTCATTCTTTGAGAAGATGTTACTATGCTTATATCTTACAATTCCTTCCCAAATAGGGGTAAATTATAGACACCTAAATATAGCCACCAATAACCTCCAATTAAAATTTTGACCAATTTCCACCTAAAACACACAATTTGGCCTAAAAACACTAAAACACACTAAATGATGTGAAATTGATGTATTCAAGTGCCAATTTTGGCTAGGGTATCACTAAATGGGGCAACAAAATTTATGGGCTAGCTAATTTGATCAGATCATTCTGAGTCAAAATGCTAATTTTGCACCTAGGTGCTCTAGATTGCTCTTTCCTATCAAACCTCTTGCATGAGACATGCCCCTTTTTTATTTTCTATTGGTAACATCCTAAATTAGAATATGGTTCCAATGCATCTGACATTACTTCCAATTCCAATCCAATCAAATTGTGGACTAATAACAAGGCATTCTATTCAATTTGAATAATTTGTGCACAAAGTGCTTGATCGTGTTTAAGAGCCAATTAATCCAAATCAAAGCCTAATTAATAATTCCATGGAAACTTGTTGAATACTTGTTTTTAGAAATGAATATTAAATATCTACATCATTAGGTGACCTCATTTCTTGGGAAGACATCCCTAGGTCATAAATGCGACAAATATCAAGATTCATGTCCTTTATACCTCATCAATGCCTTCCATGATGCCCTCCATGCCTCTTAATTTCCCCTTCTTCCAATGTTATGATGAGGATAATTATAAACTTAATTCCAAAAATTTAATTAATCCTCAACCATACATCTCAATCTCAAGATGGATGGTTCAAGTTGATTCTAGACATTCTAAAAAAACTATAAATAGAGAGGCCATGAACATCATTTCTAAGACTTGAGAATGAAAATTTATAATTAAAAATTTATTACAAAGCTTCAATAAAATAGTGTTACCATGTCAAATTGATTCCAAGCCAAGCCAAGACACAAGCCAAAAGTTCCAAGGAGAGATAGAGGTAGCCAAGCTTCTATTGCCAAGGACTTCATGAGCATAAAACTAAGAAAGCCACTACTAAAAAAACATTTGGAGCATCCAAGGAAGGTGAAGTAATTTTTTTAATTTTATTCCTTACATTTTAGTTGTGTTTGTCATTTGTTTTTGTTAACTAAGATCTCCCTAGTGTCTAGGCCTAGAGATGTTATGATATTAGTGTGTTTCTTTGATTTTGTTTTAATTTTAAAACTAACACCATACTAACCATCCTCTCTTGAGTCAAATTCCTAGATCACACACTTGCCAATTCCATTATCTACTTTCTAATTCCATTATCTACCTACAAGTTTTTCAAGATGTACTTTTAGGGGTTTCATGGTGAGATCATGGCATGTTGATAGTTTTAATAGTGGTTTTCATCCATTTGAAACATGAATAATTCATTTGAGAATCTTGGGATAAATCTTGGACCACTAAGGTCAAATGAGAGTTCACATTTTTCACTCCTTAATCACTATCTAGGTCTAATCTACCTATATACTAGGACATGTCCACCTATAGGAGAGGAAATAGGGGATTGATGCATCCATAGAGTTTAAGGCATGAATTAAATCCTTTATTATAACCCTAAGTATCAAGTGGATCTTTAAATATAGTTTGGAAACCTAAAACAATAAAAAAATGGCATAAACCTGCTAAAAGGGTCCTAAGAATGATACAGTGACTAAATCCCTATTTTAAGGAGACAAAGGCCCAATATCTTTTTAAGATAGGCATATAATATGATTGATAAGTTATTTAAGTCTATAGTTAATTTATTATTTTTTCCTCTATCATAAAGAGGGCATGTGAAAAGAAATGAATCAAAAAATTATTGGTGTAAGATAGTCATTAAAGGATCCAAAGATGCCTTTTGAACCACTGAAATTAAATAGTGAACTCTACATGTTTGAACCTTAATTGATCATTAGATTTAAGAAGAAAACAATGAATGGTATTATTATTGGATTACCACATGGTGAGTAGGAGACACTAGAAAAAATGAATTTCATCTAGTTTTAGGATGATATATAGTGTTTAGACCTTGTACTTACCCAGTCCATACATAGGGACACCTACAACAAGGTTTACAAGGACTTATATCAATCAAATATGAAGACAAATTACTGGTAGATTGGAAAATGATTGAGACTTATAAGAACGAGACTATTTAAATTATAAATTATGTGACCTTATAAGGTTTATCAAAGGGAAAATTTAAATCATGAGTAAGTAATAAGACACTTGTGATGACCTATAGGTAGAAGTAAAAGAGTTTTAGTTAGAAAAGTAGGAAATAAGATTGGTGTGTTTGGTGATGATTTAACATATCCAAGTTGAGTATAAAATGAAATAAAACACCTTAGGGATTTGAGAAGCCTTATGAAGGGTTAAAATTATCATTTTTTTACTTAAGGCAAGTGGAAATAATCTACAACAGGGTTATAAGCAAAACACTCAGCTTAGGGTAGTAGTCTTATTTATCAATGTTCAAATAGTGTCTTAAGAGCCAAAAAAAATAAAATTTTGCTAAAAAATGGTATTAACTTATAAAGGATTAAAAATATCCCATAAAAACCACATCAAGGTCTCATATATCTAGGCTAATCTACAAGTAGGGTACAAAGTTATCCTAGTTAACAGGATATAATTTAGAAGGTCAAGGTATGGTATGAAGATAGTTAAAAGAGTTATAACAAGAACCAAAGTGATCTATAGAGATATAGGAGGATTTTGAGATACCATTTATGAACCTCAATCAATTATGAGATCCTATAGACATATTTCCAAGTGTAAAACTTAGTCAACACTCATACCCCTGCACAAACTATCTTCTTGAAAGTTTGCTTTGGAAATGAAGAGACTTAGTGGTTTTATACTTGGATTAGGAAGATAAAATTTTGTAAAAATTACCCTAATAACCTATATAATATCCTATAATTATTTTTTTAAGGAATAAATAAGAGCATATGCCTCTATCCTATCTTAGAGGCAAGGCACTTTTGCCTTGCATAAAGGGGTAGTTTTGAGGAAAAAGGATGAAATGGTGGACTGGAATGATGGAAGACATTCCCATATGATTTTTTAAGCTATATCACACATGATAAAGCATTTTAAACCTTTATATATGGTTTGGAGCTAGATAAGGTGGCCTAGACAAAAAGGTTTACATGTAGGGTAGCTAGGTAAGGTACAAACCTAGCCTCAAAAGAGGAATTACTTTCAATTTTGGATTTATTAAAGCATTATAGTTATTTTATTCATGTCAATTGGAGTGTAAATTTTTTTTATAAACCTTAAAAAGGTATGTTAATTCATTATAGGGTAGTATTGAACAAGAGTTATAGATAAGGCCTTTTAGACCTAGTCTAGGCCTAGTACCTAGAAGTAATGCATCATCATTTTAGAGATAAATGACTATTGACACAAATTTAGATATGTTTTTTGGGAGGAATATGGTGTATATAATACTTAACATTGAAAATAAATCCATTAAGAAGACATCTTTGGATTGAAATCTCCCATACCATACAAAATGCAAGAAAAGAGTTTGAATGGTCAACTTTAGATACTTGTATCTTACATGGTGATTTGTATGGGAAGATAAGGTGATTAGAGATGTTAGGGAGGATACTAAGAATACATTAGTGGAAATTAGAGATATTTATAATATGATAACTCTATGAAATAATTCTAAGACCATGAATGACACAAAACCCTCTATAAGGACTTGATTAGAGAGATAAAGTAGATAGATTATCCAGATGGGGTGGAAAGTCCATGAAATTTTTGAAACTTGTATAATACTCTCTTAGGATCCCTCCAATGCTGATTTTTTATATGAAATTGTATGGATGTGGTCAAAATAGGTATTTATTTAACACTTTTACATGTTTTTCAAGTGTGAGAAGGTTTCAAAAGGTGAAATCACTTTTGAGAGATAGTTTAAGACTTTTTATAAGTCTCCATGGACATTTGATGAGGAATATAAACTCTTAAGTCTATCTTCTACCTCTCTTATTTTATATAGTCTAATGGGAAAATGTTGATCATTTAGTGAAAAAGGGTGAAACTCCATGTGGGAAGACTTTTGAGGCTTATTTGATGAACACTATGACTTGGACACTCTTATAAGTGTCATATCTCCTTGTGCATGGATAAAATTGCATAATTGGAAAGGTTTTGGGTGCCAAGTGTGAGAGGTGCATGGAAATGAATCATTTATAACTATCAAATATGATTATTCATGAAGAGAAGAAGATGGATTATTAGAAAATAATCCAATTCATGTGAGGGATTTTTTTATCCCCTCCCACTTAGATCCATCATTAGACTTGACCCTATGTAGTTATGAGGTAGTTTTGTGAAGGCAAATGATGAAGGTAGGTTATTATGCAAGCACAAGGGAATTGAACAAGTTTGAGGGACATTTTTCCTTGATTCCTTTTATAACCTATCTCAAAAATTATTTGATGACTATTTTAACTCCTCATTTCTTGACAAGTGTCTCTATGACTCTTGAGCTTCTCTTTCTCTCTATCCTCTCATAATTTCCATAAATTCTACCCTTTTTGGCTATTGTATAGATCTCTCCACCTTATTATAGTGAATCCATACCAATTTTTTACCTTTAGATAATAAATATAGTTCTTTTTACCTCATTAAATATTTCACTAAGTATAGGTAATGGTTTTTGGTCTTGTTTAAGTGTAGTTTTCCTTTCCTTCACATGTTATCCTTCCTAGTGCCTTGTGTAGTTTGAGATCTCTCTTTTGTAATTAAGAAATATGTGTCTAATATGGATTTTTGGTTTAGTGATTATTATATTCAATAGTGTTTATATAAGGCCTATTATATAATTCTTCCTATCCTAGGATCTCTTCAAGACCCCATGCTTGAAACATTGATGTGAAAGAGAAAATTGTCATTGAGTGAAGTGTATGCATAAGATTGTTTTGGCTCCAATTTCATGTTAATTTGTGTGATTAGAAAAATATTTGGCGTATAACCTCCCATATAGGATATTTAATTTCAGTTATCCTTCTCCTTTTTCATCCTTTGAAGAGTTAGTAGTAGTTTTATCAAAGTGGTATATCAAGGGGAACTAGCCCTAAATCTAGAGATATACCTCAAAGTTGGGTCACCCACAACCTTGAGGTGGTCCCATTGTGAAACTTGAATGAGGATAGACTTGTCATCTCATCAAAGGGTTCAAGTTCAAGTGACAATAGTTTGGTAGTTGCATCCTTCATTTATTGCTCTGTTCTATATCATGTGGGCTTGATACCATGTTCTTTGAAAATTCTCATTGAAATCATGCATAGTTTATTTAAGACCTATTTGAATCACATTAAAAGTGATGTATGAGTGGTGTGTGGTCACTTTTTATTTAAGTATTTCATTCAAAAAATCCCTACACTCATCCTAAGTAGTGATATATCCTCATGACAATGTTATTTTCCAATCAAGGGCTTTTCCCTAGGATACATGGAAAGCAATATGACTACAATGTTAGATTTAGTGACATTATGGAAATTTAAAAATTTATAAATGTCCCTAATGTTATAAATTTGGGTGATAGGACATTCCCCATTAAAATTGGTAACATTTTTGGTGGAATTGGGATGGATATCATCATAGGCATTGAGGTGTATAGTATTTTAGTAATAAAGGTTGGGAAATAATGTTGTCTAGCCATGTTATCCTCAAATTCCTCTTCACTATCTTTCTCTTCTTGACTTGAAAATTATTCTTTCTCTTCAAATTTTGGGATAGGCTGATGATGTTTAAATTCAATAAGAATTTCAGGTTGAGGGAGTGGATTTATAGGATAGTTACCTCTATTAGTAGTTGACCTAGTAAGGACAATGAGGCACAAACAAAAGCAATAAGAAAAATCGGTCTACAACCATATGTTACTTTTAGTGTAATTTAGAAATGTTGAGTATAAAACATTTATGTAGCTATGATGTTGTCAATATTATCATTAAAATTAACAAGATGTTCTTGAGACACTAGTCCCATTAGACATGCCATAAATTTTATCACTCAATTTTACACCCTTAGATAGGTTATTCAAGCATCCTCCAAATTGAGTGAAATATTGGATTACCTCAAGGCATAGAGCTATCCCTTAAATATATAGGTTTACCTCTACTATAGGTAACCCATAGGCCTAAAGGTGATATAATGTATCACTAAATTTGGAGGAGGCTTGAACAACCTCTCTAAGGGTGAAAAAATTAATGAAAACATTAACATCTAAAACTAACTCAAACCAAAGACTAAGGAAAAATCATAAGGTAGATCATGTTCAACCTTTGGTACATGTACCTATTATTCCCATTCATCCATCTTCACCAGCTTCTAATGTTCCTTTGTTGTTAGTCTTAGTGGGTCTTCACATTACACCCTAACCTCCTTTCTCTATAACCTTAGGTACCTAAGAATTTAACTTTAATCAATGAATCTCTTCCCTTATACTTAACACCCCTCTCATGGGAGTCATCACCCCTCAGTTTAGCATGACCCAAGGTTAATGGAAAGCATAGATGTTTCCTTTGGTCTCCTCTTTCATCTTACCTCCTTACACCATGATGTCTCTTCTTCCTCCATTGCTTCATTCACACCTTTCACTTCCTCCATCCCTATCCACATCATACTCTACCAAATACCATTTATACCACTATAAAAACACCTCCCCAATATCAAATAATGGTCCCAATATCATAGGTACTAGATATGATAATTTTGACCTAGACACAGTGTGATTTTAATTGCACCATGAGGAGTACATAGAGTATCCTCATGTAAAAATTTATGTAGGAAGGGATCCCCATGGTTTAGTAGACCCAATATAATCTATTCTCTCTCATTAAGGTGAGTAATTCCATAGGGGTGGATAAGGTGGTCAAGGACCCTATCTTAGTTCTCCAAGATACCCATGACATGTCAGAAAAGCTATTAGAATACATGTAGAAGAAGTTTTAAATGTAATAAGTGTAGGTGTAAATATCATTCCCTAATAATTTAATTATATTGTCAAGCATGCCTTTCTACAACTATTTATAACCTTGAAAGAGGTGGTGGAGACTCTGATAGAAGAGCAAGTTCTAATCCAATGGAACTAGTCCTATTTGGAGAGAAATACTCTCATTAAGAATAAATGTAAGAAGCTAGAAGTCATCTTGTACAAATTTATGTTCTTATAGTTAAATTTGATTCCCACTTTAGACTTGAGCTTATACTAGATATATGCTAGGAGTATGAGAGATACAATAAAGGAATGGTTAGGTTTGGCCTAAATTATGATAGAACACATGGAAGATGTCAAGAATAACATATTGACTTACTTTAAGGAAGTAAATATCACTATGTTATTCCACCTAGATGACACTCTTACAGATAGAGGTCAATTTGGATCCATCGTCACTTTGACTTGGTTATGAGGAGGAAAGTGGCCAAGGAAAATAAATATGGAGCTCAAGCAGTACTCGAGCTATTAGCCTAGACAATGATGAGAATCAACAAGTTGTCTAAAGTCAAGGTGGATATGGGGGCTCTCTTCTAGGTTTACCAAAGGCTTGTAACCTAGTTTGAGGTGATATTTAGGGACCATCACATAAATCTCACCAAATTATACTTGGAATATAACCTCATGGTAGCAACACTATAATATAAGGAATCAAAGTCTAAATAACTAGGAGTTGGCCCATATGTACCACCTCCATATATCAATTAAGTGGTTTTTGTATGGATATTTTAAATTATGTGGAGAGGATTTTATCCTTTTTTAAATTATGTAGTATTAAAAAAAAATAGTGATGATCATGGACTAGGATGGGTATCTCATGTTACTTGAAGGTGACCCCCATCCTTATCTATAAATATGTAACTATATTATTTTGTTAAGGTTAAGCAATTCTTAGGTCCAAAGTGTTGTCAAAATTATGCTAGGATTTCACCTACTTTCTCCTTAATTATTTTGGATTGTAAAAATTTGGCCATGATCAATATTGTTGTAAAAACACTTATTTTTGAATGAATTCAATTTATAGCTTTCTATAAAATTCATATTCTATGTATTAATGTGTCTATTGTATGCAATTGGAAATGAAACATATCTACAAATAATTCCTAGCTTAGAGGGTGGAGATTAATCCATTAATATGTTTTAAATGCCATAGAAATTCCCTCACCTTTCAATTTCATCCTCTAAAGAAAAATTACATGACTTTGCAACCATAACTATCATACAGTTAGTTTGAAGCCAAAATTGTCATATCAATTAACTATAGGAATTATGCAAAGCTCTAAGATAAATATATGGAGTTCTATTAGAGGTAATTAAATGTTGAACATGTTATAATGGTATGAGTAATCAAGGAATATTTTCACTTTTTAGAAGATGATCATGATAGTCTATACATTTACACATGTAGTCATATGATAGGAGAATACACCTTCAGGTGCTTTCATGGAGGGTTCTCAACATTGAAAAGGAAGTATAAGAGATTCTTTTGAGTTTGAAGAATCTTAGAGTCTCATTGCAACACGATTTATGGGAGATTAATTGATTATTTTAGGAAAATTCTTTCAATACATGGACTATCTCATGCTCACTTCCTGTATTCAATTCACCTTGCACCTAAAACCTCTCATGATGATGTGATTATAATCATGAGAGCCCTAGTGGTGATTTCAATACCTTTAAAGTGTGAGGAGTTCATTTTAAGGCATTGACATAGGCCTATGACCTATTAAGATCAAATGTGATGCTCATTATCTATAGATTTACATTATCTACGTATATTGACAATAACCACCTATAGGTGACACTAATAGAGGTATATACGTCCTTGTATTGGAGGTTAAAACATGAAAAAATATTTCTTTGAAATCTTGGTAGATGGAATTGACCATAAAAAAACTCCTTGAAGTGATAAATAGGTAGATGAAAGTGGAGACTACCTTCAAAAGCATAAGATTATTGATTCGGGGATCAAATTCCTAAAAGCATAAAACATAGTACTTTGGTGTTTTGTTGATAGATGGTAATATGGATGAAAAGGGATTTGAAGCATATAAATATGTGATCTTTGTATCATCTATCAAGGACAAGGACTATGTAAAAGATGGAAAGTAGGAAGTTAATGGAGGGTATAAGTATGAGAGCCCAAAGTTACACTTTTAAACACTAAACTTAGGAAGTGATATATAGGAAATAGCTATAAAAAAGCTATTCATCCAAAAGTTATAAAGATAATCATGTCAACATATGATAGTGGTTCTATTTATGATCTAAGACATCATCAAAAGGAGATGATATAGTGTGTCTTACCTCCCATATACACCTACAAGTGTCCACTTTTTGAATAATACACTTATGTCAGACCTTCACTTATATACGATACACAATAAGGATTTAAGCATGGAAACATATAAGTTGCTCTATTTAATGTGATTCCAAGTGTCTAAAGAGACTCAAGGGTGATGTGAAACCTTTTCTAAAAATAATCTTCATATACATACTTTCTCTCATTTTAAAATGTTCACCTATAGCCAACTATAGATGGTTAAGAGCAGGTAGTGGGATTAGGGATGAGAGGATCCTATTATAACAAGTTAATAAAAATGCATGAAATAATATCATTATAAAATGAGTAGAAGCACTGAATGGATTATATTGATCATAGACCACTTCGAGGGGGTAGCTTCATTTGAGCAGGCTCAATACAATAATTCATGGATGCTTTCATTAGACTCAACACTTATATATGAATTCTAATCTAAGCAACTACTACTTCCCATAAATGTGGGATAAAAAAAATGCTCATGGGAAGACATACAAAGAATATGCATCCATAGTAACTTCTAAACTAACAAAGTAAAGAGAAGAGATATCACAGGTTCATAACATTCCCTCCCTCTTAGAAAAAGATTTGTCTTCAAAGCTTCAAATGTGGGATTTGGTGTTAAATCTAAAATAATGGTTCCCATGTTGTATCCTTTGGTTACATTTTGTGCCTCTAAATTAAAACATCAGTGATGGAATAGGAGAAAAGATGGCATGTGTGTCTATCTAGGATTACCTCCAGCTCAAGAAGAATAGATCCTTCATTATCAAGTTTTGGTAAAATAGTCTACACTTTGATGCTGGTGCCAAGAAATTTCTTTAGACAAGAGACATGAAATACTAGGTGAATTCAAAAAGAAGGTGGGAGATATAACTTATAATAAACTGACCCAATTTTTTGAAGAACCTTATATGGCCCATAGAACTTGGGAGCTAGCTTATGAAGCCCTTTGAGTTTTAGGGAGGATTGCTTATAGGAATGTAAGCAAATAAAAATCATATCACCTACCTAAAAAGTGTGCTCATAATGGTGATGATATGCCTATTATTTCATTAAATTTTTTGCCATATAAATATTTTCCTACAAGGTACTAAGGATCTAATCCTAGGTTTAGAGAATCATGTCAATTACTTAAATTGATGAATTATTAGGGGTGTATGGAAGGAGCACTAGTGATTCTTGACCATAGACTGCTTCATAAGGAGTCATTTTCATTGAAGTGTGATAGGAGGTATTGTACCACCATTCGATGAGAGGAAGCCACTTTGCTTATTGATGTTTTTATTCTGAGGCAAAGAAATGAAGGAAAGTTTCCAAGAATTTGTTGACAATTTCAGTTTGGCCATCCATTTATGGATGATACTTGGAACTCATCTTTATTTAGGTGCTAGTACATCAAAATATTTATTTCAGAAAATGGTTAGTGAAGGTTGCATCATGATCTAAGACAATGGATGAAGGAATGCCTTGAAGATAGAAAATCTAGTGTAGGAAAATTTATGCAACTATGGAGGTGGTATAGGGATGGCTAAAGGCACAAAAATGACAATATTTGGAGAGGCAATCAAACACAACCAAGATCACCATTTTACATATAGATTTAGGGAGACCTTTAATGAAATCCATATAAATATCTATCCAAATCTAGGTAGGGATGGTCAAAGGTTTGAGAAACTTAGGGATGAGTGTTGTTTCACCCTTGTTACATTGGTAAGTATCACATTTAACTGTCATCTATTGAATTTCCTTTTTAATTCCCTTCTAAAAGAAGTTGTGTCATACCCACTCATAATTTTTGATAAGCCCTGGGTGCCCTATGGATGGAGAAGCATGGAGTGTATACAATACATCTTACTAAAGATTTGTGCTCTACGAAAGCACCAGATGAGCCTTGTATCATAAAGAAGTACCATCCTAGGAATAATGTGGTACAATTGAGGGGTTAGTGGCCAACTATTGAATGCTTTGAAATAATGAGGATTCATTGACATAATCCTATTATATAGTGTCCAACCAATTCAAAATAGGCATGGAAATAGATGAAAGGGAAGATTGATCCACAAATGTGTAAGATGGAGCATCAATCACAATATTATCATTACCCTTTTTTTAATTTATCTCATAGTCATAACCCATGAGTTTTTTGACCCATTTTTGTTTTTATGGGGTAAAAACCCATTGTTATATAAAATATTTTAGATTGTAGTAATTAGTTTTGATGCAAAAATGATTTCCCAGTAGGTATGGCCACCACTTTTGTACTACATGTAAAATGGTTATCAGTTCCTTCTCATAAGTAGAGAACACTAAATTCTTGCCAAATATGGATTTGCTAGTGAATGTAATAGGGCATCCTTATTGGAAGAGAACAAAACCAAGTCCATTTCTACAAACATCACTCTTGATAGTGGTATTGGAAAAAATTGACATAGCTAGAATAGGTGTAGTACACATAACTTATTTCAATTCTTCAAATACACACTCAGCAGCTTATGTCCAAGTAAAAGCATCCTTTTTTAACATAGTTGTCAATGTAGCTATAGTATTCTTGTAATCTTTTAAAAACTTATGATAGTATCCAATTAGCCCCAAAAAACCATAGAGGCTCTTGAGTGTCTGAGGCGATGGCCAATTTGTCATGGAAGCTATATTTTTAGGATCCACCCAAACCCTTTGGGCTGAAATAATATGCCTAAGATAATCCACTTCATCCTAGCCAAAAGTATATTTGGACTATTTTTCACAAAGATTATGGTTAGATAAAAATTTTAGTGTGATCTCCAAATGTTGGAGAAGCTTAGACCATGTTTTACTATAGATAAGGATATCATCGAAGAAGACCAAAATGAATTTTCATAGGTAGGTCTAGAATATTTTATTCATAAATGCTTGGAATGTTGAAGGAGCATTAGTGAGGCCAAAAGGCATGATTAATAACTGATAGTGGCCATCATGCATGTAAAAATTTATCTTAGGGATATCATCCTCATGAAGCTAGATCTGGTGATATCCATAACGGAGATCTAACTTGGAGAAAAATGAGCACCATGAAGCTCATCAATAATAAGGATTGGGAACTTATCCTTGATTGTTAGGTGATTAAGTGCATGTAAATCAATGTAGAGGCAACATGACCCATTTTTTTTAGACAAGGATAACTAGTGAAGAATATGGGTTGGTACTGGGGTGAATAATGCCTTTCTTTAGTAAATCTCAAATGAACATCTTGATGTTAATATTTTATTGAAATGGGTAGTGATAAGGCTTGATGTTGGGAGGAATGATTTTATGAAAGAGATGAATATAGTGGTCCTCTAGCCATGAAGGTGGTAATTCCACTAGTTTGGAAAAGACCACTGCATACTTTGACATAATGGTTTGTAGGTCAGAAGGAGTAGTGGAGACTGTTGAGGGTTGCATTTGAATGGAATGGAGTTTGGAAATGATACCATGTGAATTCTTATTAATAGTATTTTCTATGTGATGTGAAATTATGATGCTAAGAAATCTTGGTTATAAGCCTTTTAATGTGTGTTTTTACCTACTATCTAAAAATTGCATCCAAAGTTCAACAAAATCCCATAAGATGGGTCCAAGTGTGCATAACCATTGGGCTCCCAAAACAACATCACATCCACCTAAGGGCAAGGTAAACATGTTAGAGCATAAGTTATAAACTCAAATATAGATACACACACTATGAAACTTCTATTTGTAAGGTAATGTGCCCTCATTAGCAATCATGACTTCAAAGTTTGAGCAAGGATGGATAAAATAATCAACCTATTTGGTGATTTGAGGGTCAATGAAGTTATGAGTACTACCCAAATTAATGAGTATTGTGAGAGAGAGATTCTTGAAGTAACTCTTGACCCACATGGTTTATGGGGTAGTGACCCTTGATAAGGCATAGAGAGAGATCTCTAGATGATCTTCTTGAGAAGAAAATTCCATAATTGGCTAAACTTTTTTTGGATCATCTATTGTATCCTAAACATCTTCCCAATCTTTAGTTCTGGGTGGAGAGTTCACATCTAATAATTAGAGATTTTACTCAACACATCGATGTCCTCAAATGAATTTCTAATCATATTTATAACATAGTAATATTTCTCTATGGTCTTACATCTCTACTTTAGCTAAATGCTTGATAGAAGTGGTTCTGGGGGCTAGCATTGTTTGAGGTCATTATGGATCGATATTTTTGAATGGAACAAAATTAGATTTGAATCACTACTGAGATATGATCTTGTCCTCTACCAAATTACTCAACATTAAGGCTTCCATCATCATGTTGGACTGAAACATTTTAACCTTAGATCAAATTACATCCTTTAGTCCACTGACAAAGCAACTCTTAAAGAATTCATCAGACAATCCTTCTATGTAATTGGATAGTTTTTTAAATTATTTTTGATATTCTCTCACTATTATTATTTGGTGAAGTTTCGTGAGTGCTCTAATGAAGTCATCAAAAGTAATAGGGCCAAACTATTGTAAAATGAGGGTGCAAAAATCAGTCCATATGTGTTCATCATGAGCCTTGATATACCAATTATACCATTGAAGGGCTTCAAGTTCTAAGTGAAAGGATGTAAGTAGAACCTTGTTGGCATCAAAAGTATTATGTTGATTAAAAGATTATTCTACCTGATAGATCCATCTAATTAGATCTATACCATTAAATGAAGAAGAAATAAGCTTTGACCCATGATAATTGCTAAAAGAAGAAAACCTAGTGTTTGAAGACTCTAGATGTTGTTTGTTATTCATGGTGTTATGTTGAAGATTGATGTCGATAATTTTTTCATCAAGATCTTTGATATGGGTCTTAAGGGTGGTAATTTCATCCTCCATGTTTTTTTCTCCTATTAAGGTTACTACCATGACTCAAATAATAGTTTTTTTGTAATGGATAGGAAAACTAGAGTTAAGACATGTTTAGTAAGGAAATTTTTAGATTTGGGCAAAAATGGAAGGGGTAAAGGGGATTTTAATATTTTTTTACATAGTGGGAGTATGATTGATGAAGGTGAGGGAAATTTAAGGAGTGAAAATGAAAAAACTAGAAAAGTTTTCAAAGAGGGAAACATGAGTAGAAAGAGATGAGGAACATAGTGGAAACGTTTTGAGGCAAACAAATAAAAATAAAAGTTATGGTAAAACCCAACAAAATGAAAAATTAAGATTTGTGGGAATTAAGAGTGGAATTAGGATATGGGACCTCAAGAAAAAAAATGTAAGGAATAAAATTTTAGGTGTCTGGATAAAGTTTGAGGATCAAAGGGGCTATAAATGGAGAGATATTGCAAAAATGTTTTTTTTCTATTTCTAGTTACTATGCTCTATAAGACACATCTACTAGGAATATGATGAAATAAATCTATATAACTATTATGGTATTTTTATAATAATATATTGGTATGATAAGGTTGGTGATACTCTAAAAAATATATGATATGGTAGTTTTATGATACTCTATTGTAATATGTTGAAACTGGTATGACAAGTCTATAGATCTGAAATGGTAGGTTTTTTGGTACTCCATGGTAATATTCTAAAACTACTATAATTGGGCCCCATGTTTTAATTATTTATTAAGGGTTTAAATATATAAATATAGCCACAAATGTTATCTAAATGAGTACCTCTCTCCAAAAAAAATTGGCCATAGATTTATCTCTCAATGATAGCTCTTGGTTTTCCTCATGGATGGGAACTATTCAATTAGGAAGCGGTTATTGCCCATTTTGCTGGCAAGTCCTCTAAATGGGATAGCTAATTTGGGGTTCCTATGGTACTCCTCATAATTATTTCTATGGATTTCACCCAAGCACTTCCCATAATTATGTGATCAAGTTTTACCCTAATCCAAAAAATAATATTGTGATGTAGAATAGAGTTAGTAATTTTTGAGAAAAATATTGTAAAGAAATTATGCAGTAAAATAGAGTTTAAACTTTCTATAAATAAAATTGGCACTGGAAAGTGATTTGATATAATATGAGAGGATCCTCCTAAAATAATTTAATAAAATGCATGAAATAATAGAATTATAAAATGAGTTTAAGTACTAAATGGATTATATTGATCGTAGACCACTTCAAAGGGGGAACCTCCTTTGAGCAATCTCAATACAATAATTCATGGATACCTTCATTAGCCTCAACACTTAATTATATATGAATTATAATCTAATAAAATAATAATTTTCATTAATTAGGGATAAAAAAAATGCTCATGCGATGATTTAAAAAGCATATACATCCATGTAACTACTTAACTAACAAAGTAAAGAAAAGAGATATCATAGGTTCATAACAAAGAGTGAAGTGAGAGAGTTACAAATGAATATAAGTGATTCAAATCAAAAATAAATGAACAAAATGGAATAATATAATGTTTTAAACATTGTCTTCAAGGTCAAGTTATTTAGGGTAACATATAGGTACAACATCCTAAGGCAGAACATAGTCAGGAAATTATACCCAATCTTGACTGAGTCAAGGTATGTGAGGGGTATATGATAAGTTTGGGGGATAAGTGAATATCATAATCCATTAATTATGTTAATTATGGTCTCATGGATATTTCATTATGTATATAAAATAGATAATTAACCCTAAACAAGAAAAATATAGTCAAAGGTGTACACAATCTACCTTTTAAAGAGTCTGTCTTGGGTCTTAAAGAGTTTAGGGGGTCTAGAGACCTGACCAAGGAGTCAAAATTTTCATATATAATCCTTACCAATTTAATAATCCTTTATAATACCTATTTTTTATGGACAAATAGGTTAATTTACCTCTATTTTGTCATAGATAGAGGGCAATTCCCTAGGTGCACAAACTAGTAGTTTTGGAGAAGGGTGGTAAATAGATGGATAAGGAGATATTTTAACCTTAAAATTAATGTTTATGGAGTTGAAATACATATATAAAATCATTTATAATCAATAACATAAGGAATAACCTCATCTAAGTGTCTTAAAACCCAAGATTATAGTCAGCTTATTAGGCAAGGTTTTGGCTTAGTGCCCAAATGAAAGGTCATTTTCATTTCTAGATGTGGAAGGGTCTTATAAATTTTTGAATAATGTTTTTTGTATCATTATATATGTTTTTAAGTGTATTAAATACAAATAATTCCAATTATATAGCCTAGAACATAAGGGTTGTAGGTAGGCCTATTGAGCATGCTTAGGCCTAAAGCCAAATGGAGAACCATTTTTGCTTCCATCATGAGATAAGATTTCCAACCTATTAGATAATATTCATAATGTAATTAAAGGTGTATTTTATCTTACACCTTGTAGAAAAATCATCTATTTTTGGGCTCAGAGATAATATTAGGCCTATTGAAATGAGGAATTAAACTCAACAAGATAATATTGGATGCTCACATCTCCCTTGAGGCTATTCATGGGAATATAATAAGTTTAGGGATGTTAATTAAGGTATTTAAATATGAATTTGTGTAATTTTTTGGTAGTTTCAATTTACCATACTTATGAATGAACCTTAAGATGGTAAAATAGGCTTAAGCCCTTACCAGTGACTAGTTTGAAGAAATGGAGATGGAAATCTAATTTGATGGAATATTTTTTCCATAATGATTATTGGATTTTATATATGACTCTCTCAAGCTCCTCCCCACCCTTTTTAGTTGTATGAAATTTTATAGACAAGGTGCAAAATAGGGTACTTTTGAGTATTTTATGTGTTTTATAGGTTCTAGAATAATTTTTAAGATGAAATCATGTTTGGAAGGAAGATACAGACTTTTAATAACTCAATATAGTCATTTAATACCTTTTAAAAACTCCTAAGTTCTTTAATAGTAACACTCATCTCAACCAGTCAAAATTGGTATAGTAGACATGATGGTGAGAAGTGTGAAAAATTCAAGTGAGTTAATTTTGAGGTGTGAATAATGCCTATAAGGCCATGGAGAGTATTTAAAAATTTAATCCACTCCATCCCAAGTATTTTCATGGAAAATTTATTCCTTTTTGGAGACCAAGTGTGTAGGGTACATGAAAGAAGAGTCATTTTGATTGCATATGATGATAGATAATTTTGGGAAGGTTTCAAATGATCAAAATTGAAACCAATTCATGGAGAGGCATGTATAAAATCCTTACCCTTCATACCAATCATAATAATTTCCCCTAATTATTTTTGGGATGTTAAAACAAATGTGAATCATGAAGACAATTTTCTAAGCTAAGACAAAGAATTTCATTCCACTTTTCATGAGTTTTATACCTTGTATGGATACTTGTGTCTTATGACCATACATGGTTCATCCCACATCCTATTATCATTCATAATTAACTAATTTTATTTGATTAACAAGTGTCTTTATGACCCTTGGACTTCTATATTCTCCTCTCTCTCTCTCTCTCAAGTTCTATAAGAACTAACCATTTTGGCCTTTATAATTTATGCTCTAGCTAAGTATGGTGAAGCCCTACTCATTTGTATACCATATAATAAATAAGAATAATTATTTTTACCTATTCCATAAATATTAATAGTGTTTTTAATTATATGATTTATTTTTCTTAAGTTATAACTCTTGTTTCCTTAGCATGTTATTTCATTCTCTCACCTATTTTTAGTTGGAAAGCTTATTCTTGTATGGCACGTGAAGTGTTATACAAAGTTTCAAGGTTGAGTGAGTTAGAATATTCACTAGTGAAATTCAAGGCCTCTTGTCTAATCTTCCTAGAATAAGCATTCATCCATAACCTCATAATGTAATATTTATGTGAGAAGATGTAGATTGGAGAAGTGTATGTTTGGTTAGTCTCTTGTTTCATGCGTAATATGCATTTGGTTGGAAGTCATAAAATTATTTGGTGTATCACCTCCCTTAGTATAGTTTGATTTTAGTTTTATCTCTCCATTTTCCCCCTTAGCATATAGGCTTATTACTGATCCAAAGTGGTACATCAAGGGATCTAGCCCTATCTAGAGATTCACCTCATTCTTAGAATCACCCACAACCTATAAGTGTTTCAATTTTTCCACTTAGATGAGGAGAGCTAAAATATCTATTCAAAGGGTGTAAATCCAAGTTACAATAGTTTTTGGTATGCCCAGTGGGACTCTTAGTCTAAGAGGTTGATATATTTTTAGTGTTATATTTCAATAATTAGCATTTAGAGGCATCTATCAAGGCATCAATGGCAATTTTGAAGATACATCAGCTAGTCAAGCAACCAAAGTTATCCTTTTGAATATTGTTGGTAATATTTTTCTTTGTGTTCTTGCTTTCAATGAGGTTCTATGGCTAACCTTGGTGTTAATTATTCTTTTAGACAAGTTGGTGAGGTTTATAAAGCCTATGTAATTCCATATTAACCTTGTTATGACCCCTACCATTTCCAATGTGACTCTCAGTAGCTCTAAAATGTAGTGTATTAGCCCATTCATAAAGTGTATCAACCCTATAACTAGCCTCCTCAATATCTTGTTTCTCCTAGTTATCATATTCACTTCTCAATTCAATCCATTTCAAGCTTTAAATAAATACTTTTGGGCTATGATAAGTACATGTTAGAGCTTGATACACTAAGGGTATGTGGTCAAGAAGTTCCTATCCATCTCATTCATAAGGTGATATATGCCTTAGGGTTGGTCATAATAGAGTGGGCACATATTGAAATAACCAATTGATAAAGGCTTACAAGTGAGATGATAGATGTGAGTGGCCTTGTTTCATCCTGAGAGGAAGGCTAAGAATTCATGAAAGATAACCTCACCAAACCTGTCAGCCTTCATATCCACTTTCCAAAGATTGATATTAATCCTACTTAAATCCTACTCATGAGCCCAATCAAGATTGTCAAAGTCATCCTTTTCCCATTTAGTTAGAGGAAAAAATTGAAAAGATAAGCCTTATTTTTTAACCAAATATTGATAAGAATATTGAGTTGGCTAATATGAATATAAAAATTCCATGTCTTTAGTAAAATAAGTGGAATCTAAGCCCTCATTACCCTCTCTAATTACATCCCCACCTCAAGAAGTGACCTCTAGATATGAGATTCCAAGTTGGAGACATGGTGGATGATCCAAGCCTAAAGAGATCCCAAGTGTCTTGAAAACTCCATCCAATCATCAAATTGAATCAATGCCTAGAGATTAGACTCCTAATCCTAACATCCTACGCTAGAATAAGATAGTGAAGTCATTGGGAAAGGAGGATAAAATCCTTGATAAGGAGTGTGAAGTTGAGAGAGAGCTTGATCCTACATAAGTCCATCCCACCCTTCCTCATGAAGATTATTATGTTCTATGTCAACCCTCTTGTAATCCTCATCCTCATGAAAATTCCTATGAGATTCAAGAAAAAATTTCCAAGAGAACCTAGCCAAGAAAATTGAAGATTTAGAGTCAAATATGTGATTGCTAAGTCAAGGTGTGATGGAAGGTTTAGACCTAAAGGAATATCCTATGACTGAACACACCCCATCAAACCTTATTGAATAAAATGATCATGCCCAATCATATTGCAATGAAGTGATTTTTAAATTGAAGGAAGAAAACCAAGCCATTTTATACCAAGGTCTGCATCCCCTTCCTTAAGATATTCCAAAAGAACCCCCTATATTTCACTCTCATTATGATTTTGAGTTCTATTTACCACCTCCACTATCAAGTTCATCTTTTCCTCACCCCATCACCCTTTTTCTTGATGTACCTATTGTCATGTCCCCTTTTTAGTTGACATGTTCTGAGTTCATGGTTAGCCTATTATGCGACCCTCATAGGCTGAGAGGATGGTTAGAGGGTCTTGATGGAGATTGGCTTGGCTTCATTTAATAGAATTTTTCCAATTGGATTTCGTTTGGGCTCAATCGGACATGTATTGAGGGAGATATTAATATTTGATTGATTTAATCAAATATTAATTATTTGGTCTAATTTTAATTTAGAAACCCTAAATCTAATTTAAGAAAAAACCCTAATTAGGGCAAGCATATCTTTTTAAGGGTATAAGGGTTTCTCATGGAGGCCATTATGGATTATGCATTGATTTTTTATTTTTGATATTGAAGAATTCTTCTATGAAGACTGAGCCAAGGGTTCCAGGATTCCATCTGCATTGGAAAACATCAACTCTTTAGTGTGTGCGATTCAGAAGCTATGAAATATCAGCTGATCTATTGCCAAATTGAGAGATAGCTTCATACATAAGTTATCACAGAGGTTTACAGATTTGAGAGATAACTTCACACAAAAGTTATCACAGTATTTTAGGTATTTCCTTATTTAGTTTTTGATTCAATAAGTTATACAGATATAGATCTTCTATATTGGAATCGTATATATTTAGATAAGGGGTCCAAAAGATAGGTTGTGCTTTATTGGCGGCCGTACGAAGTCCATACATGTCTGTACAGATCCACGTAGATACCAACCTCAAAAAATAGAGATCCCCAGTGACTGACATCAGCCAATTGAAGATTGACATTGATAGAGAAGGACTAATAGAGACTGACATCGGCAGTATATCGATCGATGCTGGCGACTGTGTGTTCAACACAGTAGGCCGAGACATCCAAATTTGAGCTCAATTTCTAGATTTACAAAATCCCAAGGTTTTAGGAAAGAATATTTCATATTATTTTATTTGTATGATAGAGGTTCAATTGTGCAATCGCCTAGAAGAACAAGTGATAAGATCTGTGATTTGCTATTGAGAGACTATATTATTGTTTATCTTCTGAATTTATTCTATAAAATTATATCTTGTTTAGAGATTTTGTGTTTTTATATTCCCTATTTGAAGGGGATATTACAATGGTATCAGAGCTTTTGCTTAGAAAAAGGAGCCCTAAGTAAGGGACATTACAGTGGTATCAGAGGTAAATCCTGCCATCCTGAGGGTTTGACAATCTTATGCAGCCACAAGAGTTGGGACCACACAAGTATAACACACATAGCCAAGCTTTGCTTAAAGGTACCCAGGTGTTAGATCAGCCACCAATCATCATGAGTGATACACATGAGGGTAGCCCACCTAGGGGCCATAGGTATGATGTTGATTAGGACACCAGAGAATTCCACCGTGCTATGATGATAGGCCAACAGTAGATGAATCAGACACTACATGCACTTACTATTATGATAAGGGGGATGAATGCCATTAATAGATAGAATGGGGAATAAGGATATAATAGGAGTGCTACTATTAATTAGAGACCCAGTAGGCCCACTCCAGAATAGTGGATAGACCTACATGTCTTATATTTGTTCAAGAGGAACTAGAAGTTCCAGCAGAGGAAGAGGCAGGAGATTCCCCATTTGCAAATGTTTACTTGGTTGTAAGTGATGAGTGGGACTTATTACGTCCTCATGTTCAAGAGAGGATGTCCTTTGATAATTTTTTTAATCTGAGGAGAGAGCACTACAAATTGGTTAGACAGGACAGGAGACCTAGACACTAGAACAATGATCTTAAGCATGCTACGAGCAGGCTCACACTCGCAATGTTCAATGGTAGTGGTAAGGTCATAGCGCAGGCCTAGATTAATAAGTTAGACACCTTTCTCACATTACATCTGATGGCTGAGGAAGACGTTATCAGATATGCGACACTACATCTTGAGGGAATAGCTCACGATTGGTGGCACCACGGGATGGTGACACTCCATCATGATCAGATCACATCTTATCAGGAGTTTGTGGATAGGCTGGTAGAGAATTTTGATAGGAGGGATCTAGAATCCTATTTCTGAGAGTTGGCATAGTTGTGCCAAAGTGGCAGTCTAGAGTCTTACATTGGTGACTTCCAGAAGTTATTAGTTATGGTTCCTGACATTTCAGAGAGGTGACTTGTAGTACTCTTCATGGAGGGATTGATAAAACCATTGAGAGGTTGGATCAAAGGCTTTGATCCTCCTTCATTACAAGTAGCTATGAAGAATGCGCATAGTATGGGGATGGCAGCCCCATCCAATAAATCTAACTCCAGAGGTACTTCTTCATCTAGAGACCATAAGTGCTCCAATGGAGATACAGAGAGACCGGATTTTAGCATAGATAAATCAGGTGTAAAGAATGATTCAAAGGCCAATCCAGTAGCACCACCTTTGGATCATGAGGCACTTAATGATCTACGTAGGAAGAAGCTTTGATTCTATTGAAAAGGTCCATATGATATCCATCATGATTGCCCTTTGAGGCCTAAGGGCAAGGTGAATCGTGTGATGTGGGCATATTATGAGGATTCAGATTTAGAGGATTCTAAACAGCAAAATACTTCTAAGGGGGTAGAGGTAGAGGCTTTAGAGCTTAAGGTAGAGGTAGAGTTAGAGCTTCACATATAGGAGGCATGCCTATCCAGCATTCAGTCGGATGGGTCATTCAGACTCCATTGAGTTTTGGCAGGGCAGAAGGTCATCACCCTTCTTGATATAGGGGCCACACATAATTTCATAGATGCTAGATTTGTGGAGAAGCGTGGACTCACTACTAAATATTTTGAGGGAATCAGAGTTAAGGTAGCTGATGGTCACGCTCTTAGGTGTGAGCGTATGATTAGAGACCTCCCATTGCGCTTGAACAACTATGAGTTCAAGGCTGATTATTATGTGGTGAACATGGAGGATATAGACTTAGTCTTGGGTATGAAGTGGCTTCATTCATTTGAGGAAGTTACTCTTTGTCTCAAGGACATGGAGGTTCACTTTGATGTTGATGGGAAGACACATATTCTTAAGGCAATACGGGGCAACAGCTTTAGATATATGTTTTTTCATCAGATGGAAATGCTCATACGACATGACATGATAGAGTGTGATGACAAGTGCACATTGGCACCAACACAGGAGAGATATGAGGATGAGCTTGGTCTTGAGGTGAGTGCAGTTTAATAATTATCACATGTGGTAGGGACTCAACTTTTTGTTACAGTCAGGTCAGAGGTTGATGATGATATGACTATTTCTAGCCTTCACAATCTAGATTTAGATATTATTCAGGTAAGGAGTTTGCTTGAGTTGCTTGCTGATTTTCATTTATGGATTGGATGTTGGGGTGCTTATCTTAGTACTAGGGATAGACATGGCATGGAGTTTGTATTGATTGACAGTAGGGTAGATCATGACTACATTTGGGATCTAGGTGGATTGATGGGTGTATCATTCAACGATAGCTTGAGGGCAAGCAATTTTAGGAGGGGTGGATTGTCATGTCCCCTTTTTAGTTGACATGTTTTGAGTTCATGGTTAGCCTATTATGCGACCCTCATAGGCTGAGAGGATGGTTAGAGGATCTTGATGGAGATTGGCTTGGCTTCGTTTAGCAAAATTTTTCCAGTTGGCTTTCGTTTGGGCTCGATCAGACATGTATTGAGGGAGATATTAATATTTGATTGATTTAATCAAATATTAATTATTTGGTCTAATTTAATTTAGAAACTCTAATTCTAATTTAATAAAAAACCCTAATTAGGGCAAGCATATCTTTTTGAGGGTATAAGGGTTTCTCGTGGAGGCCATTTTGGATTATGCATTGATTATTGATTTTTGATATTGAAGAATTCTTCTGTGAAGACTAAGCCAAGGGTTCTAGGATTCCATCTGCATTGGAGAACGTCAACTCTTCAGTGTGTGTGATTCAGAGGCTATGAAATATTAGCTGATCTATTGCCAAATTGAGAGATAGCTTCATACAAAAGTTATCACAGAGGTTTACAGATTTGAGAGATAACTTCACACAAAAGTTATCACAGTATTTTAGGTATTTCCTTATTTAGTTTTTGATTCAATAAGTTATACAGATATAGATATTTTGTATTGGAATTGTATATATTTAGATCAGGGGTCCAACAGATAGGTTGTGCTTTATTGGCAGCTGTATGAAGTCCATATAGGTTCATACAAATCCACGCAGATACTAACCTTGGCAGACAGAGATCCCTAGCGACCGACATCGGTCGACTGAAGACCGGCATCGGCAGAGAAGGACTGACAGAGACTGATGTTGGCAGTATATCGACTGACGCCGGTGACTGTGTGTTTGACACAATAGGCTGAGACGTCCAGATTTGAGCTCAATTTCCAGATTTGCAAAAGCTTAGGGTTTTAAGACAGAATATTTCATATTATTTTATTTGTATGATAGAGATTCAATTGTGTAATCACCTAGAAGAACAAGTGATAAGCTCTGTGATTTGCTATTGAGAGACTATATTATTATTTATCTTTTGAATTTATTCTGTGAAATTGTATCTTGTTTAGAGCTTTTGTGTTTCTATATTCCCTGTTTGAAGGGGATATTACAGTGGTATCAGAGCTTTTGCTTAGAAAAAGGAGCCCTAAGTAAGGGACATTACACCTATGGTATGGGAACCTAAAGAGGAGTAGTTGGTTGGAAAAAATTTAAAACTCTTGTTTGAAGAAAGCTTAACTCCTTGGTAGCCTCATTGGACTAAGTCACCTGATTTTAAGATGCTTAGTCTTGGCATAACCAAGAAGGAGAAAGATATTGAATATATTGTAGCCCTTGAGAACCAAATTAATATTTTATAATTTGAGATAAAACTTGAGATCCTTCAAGAGGTCCTAAATGCTGAATAAGAGGTGGTCTCTCATGTGGAAACTTCTAGTTAGGCTGATATGGAAGAATGTTTTCCTTTTGCCAAAGAGGAAAAAATAGTCATTGGTTCTTTCATCACTATGCAAAATATCATGGATGGGAAAGAGTAAGTTCTTAATCAGCATATAGATGACTTTGTTGGACTCATTAGATTAGGTTATACTAATTTTCAAGGAGGTTATGATTTATTAAATAATGGAGAAGGTAGTATTGACACTCAAGTGAATATGCAAAGAAAAGGTAACTTTTCAAATCTATACTTTCAAGAGGTAAATGCATTTCATGATGATATTTTTGAAGTCATAAAAATGGGATATCATCCTATTAATCAATTGGGAGAAATAGATCAGATTTTGTAAGGATGGAATAAGCTCCTATTGGCCTCAATCTTCTAAATAATAAAAAACAACTCCTTTTGAATCCATGCCTACAAAGATAATTCAAGTTGATAATGAGATGAAGAGTGGGTAGTAGTATGAGGTATGTGTAAAATTTTAATAGGAATAATTTTATATTAGATACCTATTTGAATATGGTCTACTTGAGAGCATATCAAGTGAAGTGTCAAGGAATAGGTCTGATCTACAAAACATCCAATCCAAGGAGAAATATGCTTGGCATTATGATTCATCTCATCAAGAAGATGATTCAAGAAACTTTCCTTTTGATATTGGAAAGGAGCTATGCTTACCTACTATTTGTGCATAATAGATGATTTTTTGATTCCCTTAAGTGCCTTGGGCACATGTGTGTGTGTGTGTGTGTGTGTGTGTGTGTGTGTCTTTGTCTTGTTAGTTAGTTTGTTTACTTTATTTTATGTCTGTCCTTTGTTTTGTGTGGTTGAGGTAGTCAAGTGGTCTTGTCTTGATCAAATCATGGTTATAAAGTGGTAAAAGATCCTATTTTTGTGCCTTAGACTTTAGATGAATCCCTCATCCCAATAAACTGATAAGGCTACCGATCTAGTTAATATAGAAAGCATACTACCCATATGAGTCACTAATTTATTAACTAAATTTGAGCTTATAGGTCAAATTAGAGCCCCTATAGGTAAAAACTTGAATTTTAGTTGTTTTATAAAGTCTAATATCTTTTCATAGGGTGTATTATAAGTTATTTGATGTCATCTTAGCCTTGGTCTTAGTCATATTAGTCAATGTATCATTTTGAGTCATTTTGGGGTCAAAATAGGGCAATAAATGAGTTGTATAGTCTCATAGGTAAATGTGAATGTGTCAAAAGTTTATTTCACATTACATGTGTTCTATTATGTCTTAGGTAACAATTTATAACTAAAATTGGTAGGTGCTTAAGAAGAAAGGGCAATTTTCTTGGGAAAAGAGAAGAGTTTAGCATTTGTACAACCCATGGGGAAGTGTGCTACATGGAGTAAGGTCATGAGATGAATATTCAGATTATTTAGATCCAATTACATTATTTAAGTACTCTATAAGTATTAAAATTTGGCTAAAACTGGTCTACTCCTTTTCCACCCTTTTAGACATGCAAAAGTGATCAATAGGTTCATGCTTGGTATGGTCAGTAGAAGAGATTCTAGGTAAAATTCCTTTGGGAGGTGAAAGTAAACTAAGATATATTAATTTAAATATAAATATTTTGAATAATGGTGGCCTGTGATTTATGAACCATCCTCATGAAGTTGACTATGTTTTTCTACTTGCTAATCTGTGCACCCTATAGGTTTTGTTTTGGTTTGGATATTTTTGTAAAATCTAGTTAGTCATGATGATTTTAGATGATTTTGAATCCCTCATATAATTATATACATTTTTTTATTATTTAAAATTGTTTTTATTGGCCAACTACATCAAAGTTGTAAGAGAAGCACCATTCTGTGTTATAGGTAGGTTTCTTCCATTTTTAGGATCTTCATGCTTGACCATGGTTATAGAGGGTGGATATTAGTCCATTGAAATGTTTTAAATGTCCTATAAATTACCTCACCTTTAAATTTCATCCTCTAATGAAAAATTCCATGAGTTTACAACCATAATTAGCATATAGTTAGTTTGCAGCCATAACTATCATATCAGTTAACCAAGGGAATTATGAAAAGCTCTGAGACAAATATATGGAGTTGTGTTAGAGGTAACTAAATGTTGAGTACATTATAATGGTATGATTAATCAAGGAATATTTTCACTTGTTATAAGATTATTGTGATAGTCTATACATTCACCCATGCAGTCATATGATAGGAAAATACACCTGTAGGTGCTTTCATGGAGGGTTCTCAACATTGAAAAGGAAGTATAAGACCTTTTTTTGAGTTTGAAGAATCCTAGAGTTTCATTGAAACACCATTTATGGGATATTGATTGATTGTTTTAGACAATTTATTTTAATCCATGGATTGTCTCATGCTCATTGAATATATGCAACTCACCATGCACCTACAACCTCTCATGATGATGTGATAATAATCATGAGAGCCCTAGTGGTGATTTCAATGCCTTTGAAGTGTGAGGAGTACATTTGAAGGAATTTAGATAGCCATAGTATTTATTAATATTAGATTTTATGGTCATTATCTATAGATTTACATTCTCTACCTATATTGACAATAACCACCTACAAGTGGCACTAATAAAGGTATATAAGTCCTTATATGGGAGGTTATAACATGAAAAAATCTTTCCTTGAAATATTATTAGATGGAATTGACCATAAAATACCTCCTTTAAGTGATAAATGGGTAGATTACATTGGATATTACCTTCAAAATCATAAGATGACAAATTCAGGGATCAAATCCCTAAAAGCATAAAACATAGTACTTTAGTGTTTTGTTGATAGCTGGTAATAGGGATGCAAAGGGATTTAAATCATATAGATAGGTGAAATTTATATAATATATAAAGGATAAGGATTATGTAAAATATGGAAGGTAGGAAGTTAATGGAGGGTATACACTTGAGAGCCCAAAGTTATACTTTTAAGCACTAAACTTAGGTAGTGAAATCTATAGGAAGGAGCTATAAGAAGAAACTTCTTAATCCAAAAGTTGAAAATATAATCATTCCAAAATATGATAATAGTTCCAAATGGTTCAACTAACACCTATGATCTAAGATATCATTATAAGGAGTTGATATAGTGTGTCTTACCTCCTATATATACCTACAAGTGTTCACTTTTTGAACAATACACCTACAACAGACCTTCACTTCTATACCATCCACAACAAGGACATAAGAAGGAAAATATATACATTAATATATATAATGTGATTCCAAGTGTCTCAAGAGCCTCAATGGTGATTTAAAACATTTTCCAAAAATTATCTTCATATACACACTTCCCCTCATTTGAAAATGTTCACCTATAACCAACTGTAGATGGCTGAGAGTAGGTAGTGGGCTGAGGAATGAAGTGAGAGGGTTAAAAATGCATATAATTGATTCCAAGTGATTAAAAAAATACCAAATTAACCTAATGGAATTAGAGGAGGTTTCAAACATTGTCTTCAAGGTTAAGTTATTTAAGGTAACCTATAGGTACAATATCCTAAGGCAAGATATAGTTAAGAAATTATACTCAATCTTGATTGAGTCAAGGTATGTGAGGGGTATATGATAGGTTAGAGATATAACTAAATATTTTAAAAAATTAATTATGTTAACTATATTTTTGTGGATATTTCATGATGGATATGGAACATAAAAGTAACCCTAAACAAGCAAAACATAGTCAAAGGTGTACATAATCTACCTTTTAAAGATTTTGTCTTAGATATTGAAGAGTTTAGGGGCTCTAGAGACCTGATCAAGGATTAAAAATTTGAATATATAATCCTTAAAATTTTTATAATCCTATATAATACCTATTTATTTTGGATAAATAGGGGAAGTGCCCTCTATTTTGTCTCAAATAGAGGGCACTTCCCTAGGTGAACAAACTGGTAGTTTTGAAGAAGGGTGGTAAATGGATGGATAAGGAGATGTTTTAACCTTTAAAGGAAGGTTTAGTGAGTTTAAAAACATATATAAAATCATGGGGAATAAAACATATAAGGAATAATCTCAGAAGAGTGTGCTAGAACACCAAGGTTACAATCAACCTGTTAGGTAAGGTTTTGGCCTAGTGCCCAAATCAAAGGTCATTTTCATTTATAGATGTGGAAAGGTATTAAAAAATTTTGAATCATGTTTTTTGGATAATTATATATGTTTTTAATCTTATGAAATCCAAATAATTCTAATTATATGGCCTATAACACAAGGGTTTCAGGCAAGCTGATTGATCATGCTTAGGCCTAAAGTGAAATGGAGAATCATTTTCACTTCTATCATGAGATAAAATTTAAAAACTATTATATAATATTAATAAGGTAATTATAGGTATGTTTCATCTGACACCTTTTAGATAAAGAATCAGGAATTGTTTTGGGCTTAGAGACAATATTAGGCCTATTGAAATGAGGAATCAAGCTTGACAAGATAATTTTGGATACTCACATCTCCCTTGAGGATATGCATGGGAATATAATAAGTTAAAGTATGTTGATTAATTTATTTAACCATGAATTTCTAGATTTTTTTTGTTTTTTCAAAATCCCATCCTTATGAATCAACCTTAAGAGGGTAAGACATGCCTAAACCCTCATAAACCCTTGCTAGTGGCTAGTTTGAGAAAATGGAGATGGAAAGATAATATTATGGAATATTTTGTATATAATGATGATTTTAGTTTTTATTATACTCTTTTATGATCATACCTACCCTTTTTAGTTGTACGAAATTTATGGATAGGTTATAAAATAGGGTACTTTTAACTATTTTGTGTGTTTTATAGGTTTTAGATGGAGTATAAAGATGAAATAAATTTTGGGAGGAAGATATAGAATTTTAATAACTCAATATATTAATTTAATACCTTGAAAAAATCCTAAGTAACTAAACAAGAGCTCTCATCTTAGCCAGTCAAAACTGGCATAGTGGAAATGATGGTGAGAAGTGTGAAAACATCAAGTGAGCTAATTTTGAGGTGTTCTTGATACCTCTAAGGCCATGGAGAGTCTTTAAACATGTCATATACTCCATAAAATATATTTTCATGGAAAAATAATAACTTTTTGGAGAATAAGTGTGTAGGGTACATGAAAGAAGAGTTATTTTAACTACAGATGATGATAACTCATTTTAGGAAGGTTCTAGATGACCAAGACTTTAAAAAATACATGAATAGGCATTTATAAAATACTTAAAATTAATCCAAATCATCATACCTTTCCCTAATCAATTTTTGGATTTTCAAATAGATGTGAATCATACAGGCAATTTTTTGAGATAAAACAAGGAGTTTCATGCCACTTTTCATGAGTTTTATGATTTGTATGAACACTTGTCTCTTATAAACTTTAATTATTCATCAAAAATAATATTATCATGCACAATTAACTCCTTTTATTATTTTTACATGTGTAATTATGACCGTGGACTTCTCTCTTTTCCTCTCTCTCTTGAGTTTTATAAGAACTAGCCATTTTAGCCTTTGTAATTTATGCTTCAGCTAAGTATGGTGAATCCTTACTCATTTTCATACCATTTTATCAATAATAATTAATTTTATCTTTCCTATAACTTTTCATAGTGTATTTACCTAGATTATAGATTTTGCTTAAGTGATAACTTTTGTTTCCTTAGCATGTCATTTCATTCTCTCACCTATTTATAATTAGAAAGATTCTTCTTATAAGACATGTGAAGTGTTCTAGGAAGTATCAAGGTTGAGTGAGTTAATATATATTCACTAGTGCCATTCAAGGCCTCTTGTCTAGTCCTCTTAGCCTAAACATTCATCCATAACCTCATAATGTAATATTGATATGAGAAGATGTAGATTAGAGAAGCTTATGTTTGGTCAGTTTCTTGGTTTCATGTGTAACATACAGTTGGTTGTAAATAATCAAATTATTTGGTGTATCACCTCCCTTATGATAGTTTTCTTTCAATTTTCTCTCTCCCTTTCCCTATAAAGTATAGGTTTAGTATTCATATAAAGTGGTACATCAAGGGAGATATCCCTATCTAGAGATTTACCTCATTCTTAGGCTCACCCATAGTGTAAAGGTGTTTAAATTATGCCACTTAGATGAAGAGAGCTAAGACATCTCCTCAAAGGGTGAAAATCCAAGTGACAACACCAACCATTGAAAATTAAGCCTAAGAATAACTGAACATCCCAAATTTACTTGTGCATCATTTTTAAAAGCTCATAATCATGTTAAGAAATCCCTAATTGGGGTGTCTTATCATAATCAATAAAAACCTCTCATAGATTCATCTCAAATCACCCTACAACATCGAAACATGTAGTTTGGCTGAGTGACCTATTAAGTGGGGCACATGGACATAAAATCAAATCTTAAAAATGCTTAAAGGATAATCACAATTAATTAAAAACCTAAGCCAAATTAAATGCCTATTTTAATCATCTATATGGAATTAATAAATTACTAAAAAAGTAAATTCAAAAATATGAAATATCCTAGTTTTTCATGATTACCTTTTGTGAGTTATCAAGTCTTTGGAAATATCTAAAAATATCTCACCCATGCCTTTTCATTGAAAATAATTAATTATTGACACCTTTTAACTCTATTGGGGTTAATTAACTCACTTAGGTTAGGTTTGAACCCATTAAATTTTTAAACTACACTTTAATTCACCTTGAGTTGGGGTTAGTTCTTAAGCCTATAAATACAAGTCATTACCTACTCAAAAGAGAGCTTGGAAATAGTAGAGTTATAATGTAAGTTTTGTATCTTGATTTATATAAAATAGTTTTATAATGCTAAAATATTGAGCCAAGCCATAAATAAATCATGATCCATATCAATCCACAAGCCACAATGGTTCCAAGGAAGGAGGTAGAAAAGAAAACTCCATAACCTAAGGCTGTTTGATAAAAAAACCAAGCAAGTCACACAACAAATAATTTGGATCATTCAAGGAAGGTAAGAGATTGTTATTATTTTGAATTCTTATTGGGTTTTTAATTTTATTTTATTCATTAATCTCCCCCTATGATCTAGGATTAGAGATGTTAGCATGTTAGTGTGTTGATTTCATTATTTTATGAACTAACACTTGATCTAACCTCCTCTCTATTTTAAAATTGATATGATTACAATGATGACAAGGACACATCAGCTCTATGATACACAACCTATCAACAAATCTAAAATACTCATTCAAAATACAAGATCTGTATCTCTAAATAAATTATGAAACCCTAAGATTACTCCTCAAGTAGAATGGTGGATAATCAGATGTGAAATATATCTTACTTATTATTATCTTCTCTTAGAAATGGTGAAATAAATGTGTTTATATAGATAGATCTAACCCTAAACTCTTCCAAAATTTTATGCCAATAGGTTGACCCATTCAACCTATTATTGTAATTGACAAAAATAAACTAGGTCATGGACTAGGTCAGCCATGGGCCAACCTAATCTTTGATAAGCTTTGTAATAACAATATAAGGTTGATGTGGCTGACTATGTCATATAACCTACTAAAAGGGGGATTAGGTTAGGGAAATGGATAATGAAGATGATAAAAGACTAGAGAAGTGTGAAAAATAGGAGGAAAATATTAGGGGAATGGTTATTAGGAGATAATTGTGTAGATAACAAGTGGTAAAAAGGGACAACAATCCTATGATGCACTAATGGTTTGTCTACCCATTTCTTAGTGCACCCCTTATAGTGTGTACTCAAAAATATTAAAGATCAATGGGTTATTAAAATATAAATAGCATCAAGAATTGATAATATTTTTAAAATAATATGTGTATACATATGTCCCACTATAAGTTCATCGTGTATCATGTAGGTGCAGCATAGGATGGTGCTTCAGGAAAAGAACATAGTGACACACAACACTAAATATGAATAAAGTGTAGTAAGGATAAAATAATATAAATGAAAGGACAAAATTACAAAACACATACCTTTACTTACCTTAGTGTTATATATAAAGAAGGAGATATGAGAAATGTGAAGGTGTCCAATGTGAGAAACATCAGGTGAACCTATAAAGATTAACATAAAAGAGAAAAAAATCAAAAAAATTGTAAAATGTTCATATTATAGTTGAAAATATTTTCTACAACATCAGGATTATAGAACATTTTAATATTTTAAAAAGAGTGAGTAGAGACAAAGATATGAGCAAAATAAAAAAAAATTGATGGTAAATATTTGAAATGTAAATAATTTTGAGCTAATAAATATAAATGGGGTGAAAAAGAATGCATTTGTCATTATTTACTATTCTAAGAATAATAGAGCTCTCAAAAACTACGTGAGAGACCTAGAGATCAAGGATGGTGGGGAAATGAAAACTAATATGGGGAGGATGCATAGTAGCCATAATAAGTGTAACACAGGTAAGCAACTAAAAATTTCAAAATTTTGTGTATTTTTTATTTAGAATTAAGTGATTGATATAAATTGAATGATTATGAAAAATTTATACATTGGAATGAACCATAGGAAATTTTTAGGGGTACTAAGGGTTAAACAAGGTATTGGATAGAAAGGAATTAAACTAATAAATACCTAAGGCATTTATGGTAATTAGGAAAAATGTCATTGTAATGAAAGAACAAGGTTGACTAGGTCAACCTAGTTAGTAAAAGATAAGAAAAATTAGTAGGCCAACTTAGTAGTAAGTGGATGACATAGTTGGTTAGGTTAATTTGGTTAAAATTGAATGAAATCAATTCATTTTTGTGAAATTTGTAAGACTGTATTTTTATTATGAATGAGATAGATGTCTAATACATACTTTGTTGTTTGATATTTTTTAGAGGTGATAAAGATTTTGGTGAATGATCGATGCCTCATGATTACTTGATTTGATAGAGCAATTGACATATGTAGATAGAGTGAGATTGGTTTCATTAGGCTTGAGAGGAATTATGGATATGAGATTCATCTCATTAAGTGTTGATCTTGTTGTCATGTTCCTTGGATCATGGGAATGATTGACCAACACTTTTTTATGGGTGGTGGATGGGGATAAAATATCGGTAGGTATCACACTAGAAGATGCCCATGCATTACTTGGACTAATTATAAGAGGGACACTAGTGATGATAGCGTTATTAGATGATTTATAAGAGAGATGAGTGTTATCTAATTGGGAAATGGAATCATATAGGATATACCCAAGGTTGAGGGTAAGATTATTTGATGTTTATATTGCACACATTCCATATATGTGGAAGGATGTGATTGGAATTATGATAATATGAGTATTATGTCACAAGCTAGATGGCAAGGTACTAATACATGTTATAGCCTTATGATAGTACATGTTGGATTAAGGGGTGATATATTATTTTGGGTCTACTATCTAGGTCCAACTGATGCCTGATATGTATGAGAAGTTGTCCAGAGGGTGAAAGACTATGGGACCAGTGGTGTTGTTAAATGCATGGATATATGAGAGGTTCCTAATGTATAAACCAATTGGTTTTCCCCATGTGGTTGATGATAGGTTACCTCAGGTTTATAGATGGATATGTTATAAAAACAACCACTAGGGGGAGTGAATTAGTGTACAATAATTTCTTTCAATTCCACTTATCAGTAATCAAATATTCAAACTAATTAAGAGATATAACAATGCATAATGAACCATTGATATGAAAATGAAGAAATAGCATAACGCATGAAAATAAGAGATATGTGGGAAACCCTCATCGGTAATAAAACCCACTAAAACACCACTTATACTATTTTACTATAAAAAATGGACCAACATTTAGTAAATCACCAAACCCATAGGGAGCACCAACCCCTCACTAGTCAACCACTAACTCAACTAGTCCTTTAGAAAAATCCAAATTAGAAGGAGAAACCCACCCCCTAAATGAATCAAAACCAAATTAAAAACTTTAAGGATAATTTTTAAAGATCCAACTTGTAAGGAAACTCTTACTCCCTCTTGACTAAGCACTAACTTAGCCAAGAGGAACTTGATCATCTTCACAACACCTTATTTCTCAAGTAATAGATGGTGACCTATTCTTAATATCTCTATATTTTTTATCATCCATTATACATTAGGAACACATATTTGATGCATATTTTATGGTATATTAATTTAAAATAAACTAATTTATCTCTCTTCAGCCTTTTACCCCTCTCAAAATAGCCTTTAGGCTTCTTCGCTTAAACACGCTTCTTACTAAGCTTATTAGATCAACTAGTCTTGTCATCTACATGGAAAAAATATGATGGATGTTCATGAATTATCATATTATTCCATTTTATGGTTTAATTAACCTAATTATACTCCTCAAATATCTCTTTTATTCACTTATACTCTCATTCCTCTTACTTGCACAAAAATAGTCCTATTATGCCTTGTATAAACACAAGACTCTTGCTTGCACCCTTCTTGGTCAGCCAAAAAACTCTCCATACTTATATCATACTTTAAATATATCAATACACATGTTTCACACATTAATAGGATCACCATTAGGTTGGCCAAACTCATTTAGACATTAATCTTCTTCTAGGCCTACTTAGAGACCTAATGCATTAGGTCTATCTTAAGTAACACATTAAGACTTGAACCACTATGGCCCAGATGGCCCTAAAAAAATAACTCCAAAAATATAAAAACTTAATTTTAACCTCAAATTACCTCATCCATTCTTAAAAATTCACACGTCCTTTATTTTCCTCATGAGATCTCTATTAGGCCGTAAAGACCTATAAGGTTTGATTACTATAAAAACATTATCTACAATGATACAGATCAAACGCCCTATATAAACACTTTTAAGGAAAAATTAACATCTATATGGAAACATTATGACCTAAATTTCATCATAAAATCAATTAGACATCTTCTACCAAGATCAAAACACTCAAAAACACTACTTCAAAAAACTCACTCTGATCTATGAAAAAGCTCCAAAACATAGTCAAGAAACTTTTACCATCAACATGTGTACATGTTCCTTACAAAACTCCAAGTAAATTTATTATATCCTATGAAACCTATAATACATAGCCACATTCTTTGTGTACTTCCAAAATGGTCAAAATGACACAAGAACATTATTCTCACTTACACACAAAAACTTGCCTATAGCTCCAAAAACACAATCATGAAGAATGTTGTATTTATAATTTGTAGGGAAAATTAAATGACTTATAATTCAATTTAATAGTTTTTATTTTACCTCTAGATAATCCTAAAATTGATATATCATTGGTTCTAGTGTCAACCATTGGTTTTACAAACCAATTATTTAAGTTTCTCTTTTATAGTTCTAACATAGCCATATAAGCCATTTTAGATTCCATATTACAACATATTATATTGAATAAAAAACTTAAATAAATAATGTATAGGTAAAATAGTTATTATAAAACAACATCATATTCATTAGATTCTTTAGCTAAGTGCAAATATCCTTCAAGTCATCATTATCACTTACTCAAAATTGGTATTTTGTCTTAAGAACCAGTCATGGTGAACATGACTTAGAACACCTATATAATCACTTACATGCTATTATAATGCATTTATATGATATTTAAACATCCTTATAACATATATATATATATATATATATATATATATATATATATATATATATATATATATATATATATATATATATATATATATATATATATATATATATGATGGAAAATGAGGAATATATATACCAATATCTGAACCCTACTCCTTCACTATCACATCTTCTCTAGATAGGCCATCTTGTGAACACCATTTACAAAATTTTAAATGAATAAAATAAAATGTAACAAAAAGGGACAAGAGGTATAGGTATTGAAAAAAAACCTCAAATAATTGGATCCATTCTAGTCTATTGAAACATATACCTAAACTCATTCTCATTTTGACTATATTTTCTCATTGGTTTCACCAATAGCCCAATTTAGAGATAGGTTAACTTATTCACTAAAATAGTTGAAAAAAATTATATATATATTGTATAAATAACACCATGAAAAATAAAAACAAGTATCAAGCTTTTACCTCTACTAATTTTCATTCTTTGACCTAGTCAACCCTTCTTGATATACTAAAATTTTGAGAACCAAAGGTTTTTTTATAGGTTATACTCATTATCCTAAACACTCAAAGCCTCTTGGAGGTACCTATAGGATCCCTTTACATTATAAAATCATCATACTATCCTTTAAAATGGACTCTAGGACATTTCCAACAATATATTCATCATTGGGTCATTATGAGGGTTTTTAGACGGTTTTAGATTGCTTTCTATTCTTAGCATTTGTTCATTAAACTCTATCCTTGAAACCAAATCCTAATGATTTAAAATAATTTATAGGACATTTTCCATCTCTACCCAAGAGATCATCTTGCTATGCAATAGTCACACATGTCAACAAACATCAAAAGTTCCTTCTTAGGTCTTCATCTCTTCATTCTGCACTCACAAGAGACCTTCAAACTCATTTTCATGCTTTATCCTTCATGTCAAGACCTAAAAATTCATGAAAATTCTTTAATAAACCTATTAAACCTAAATAAAAACTCAAATGAGGTCTATAATCTTAATAAATAACTTTGACCCTTCATTAGGCCATACTAGGTCTCTTTACATGTTAGGTATTGAAGTATCAATCACACTTTAGAGATTGAATATACCTTAAACCCTATTTAAATACTCTCAACACCTAATAAAAATTCCTTACATCCTCATACCATGATTACACAAACTCATAAGCCTCCAAACCTAATCATGATGCCTCAACATGCCATATCTAGGCTTAAGAACAAGTCTAATCACACAGTCCTATAGGAACCATTCCATTTGAGACCTTGTTACCATTTTATATGCATTATAAGACTCATTATCATTACAATATCAACTATTTCCATTCATACTCTTACAATCCTCAACTCACTTACTCTACTAAGCTTCACTATGCATTCCTTTCCCAAGACAAAACTAGGTTTCATAAAACACCATGTATCTTCAGAAGATCACTTTGGGGACATCAATGGCACTAAATTTACCTTTGAAATAAATGATAACATAAATTATAAAAACACACCAATATGAACATACCTCAATAATCTCCTCCTTTGTCATTGATGGAAAACAATCTATAAAAGTAGATCAATATCATCTCTCCAAGCTAGAATTTATCCCAATCAAGTATTTCTCCTCCTTTGAAATTAATGATAAAGGATCATATATAAACTCTCAAAAGGTCATCCAAACATAGTCATCTAATACTTAGACCTGATCATTCATAGAAAAATCAAGATTCCCCTATATCCATACATACTTCTCTTCAAGTTTATTAAGAGACTTGAGTTACCTCACCCTAACTACATGCTCCACCTAGATCATGTCATTTGAAACCATAAACCAACTATTTACAAAACATACATACAATAATACCATATAACTTCACCCATACATGGGATTATAATGATGACCAACACATTTTATGTAAAAATTGTCCTTCTAGAGCCCACATGACCTTCTCCAAAAGTCATTAACCCTTCTCACATGAAGCATACAACCATTAATAACTTATAAAGAAAAAAAAAGATCTTATGAGGTCTCTAATCCATCTCTAACCATGATCATAAGGGTTCATAGGTATTGACACCACTCTTAACATTTCTTTGGAGAAATTTAGGACAAACATCCAAACAAACATAAAGAACTACCTTTCAATGATCTAAACAATAAGAACACACTTAATACAACTTGTCTCACTCTTATAACCAAATTAAAACCATGGAACACATAAATATATAATCTCTACCTTTAATATCATTGGCCTTGTATAATAATCCTCCACTCTCACACACTTGTTCTGATTTTGCCTTCTTACACATCACCTTGACCTTACACATGCATTACAATCATGATATCTTCTGAAGTAACATTGAGCTCATTCCATCTAGTGCTCACTGAGCTTCATAGGCCATAATATATTTATTTACCTTGTAAACATAAACATTAGGGTTTATAGGTCTTCTAGAAACCCTCATACCTCTATATTTTTAGTCCTAAGCATGTTCTTCATTACTAAGATCAATCTAACCATACACAAATCATCCTCAAGAGAAATATGACTTCAATAACATCTTCATTCACTTTTAGCAACCAACCTTGGTGACCAAAAGCATGAAATAACTAAACAAGTTGCTCTTGTTAATCAAAATCAAAGTCCTTCAAACATAGTCAACTTATATGATGATTTTCTTGTACAAAATCATGTTTAAAAATCAAATGTAATGCATGGGACAAGTCTTTAAGGAGTTAACAACACCATACAACACTTAGAACACCATTTCAAGTGCATTAAAAAGGATCTAAACCCTTTTAGATCAATATGTGTTCACAAGACAAAACACAATCAACAAAAACCAACTTTGACTTATAATAGATGCACTTATATGGGGTCTCATAGCATACTACCACCTATAAGATGATCATGATGGAATCTACTACAACTTTGCCTTTTACACCATCTTGATATGACCTCTTCCATGGCTTATAAAAGTACTTTTTTCTCTCATGTTCATTATTCTCATATGCAGTTATTTTGAATTTGAACTCTAATGATTATGATTTTGAATCTATTGATGGTTTAAAATTGTGCTTGATCTTAATCAATCAACAATGGGAAGCTTTAAGCTGTGGGACAATATGGCTTGAAACAACCTCCAAATTTTAGAGAAGATGGTCTCTTCTTTTGTGTCAAATGTTTAGGAAAAGGGATAGGAGATAAAACAAAAACACAAATGCAAGAACTAAAACCTAACTATGGTGATACACCTGAGTGTAATCCTAATCCTAACCTAAGCATAGTGAAATTATTATAGGATTTAATTACATTTAAGAGTAGACAAGTGCATGATCAATGTAAAAGATTGAAATAACAGAAACAAAGGTTCACAATAGGGGATTCTTTTGCTGAGATACAGAGAATGCCAACAAAGGCATAGTGTTCAATCTTTTGAATAGAATCTTCCAATCACAGAAGAGGCATAGAAGTCATGTACAATTATGTAAACCTTTCAATTCAAGAAAATGAGACAAAAGCAAATGACAATCCTAATCACAACTCCAAAAAATCTATAGTACAGACTACTTTACAAATGACACAGATAACACCAACCAAGGCATGGAGTTCAAATCTTCTTAATTCATTTAGCCACATAAAAGGCATAGAAACATGCACAGTTATATAACTTTATAACTCAAGAAAATTAAGACAAGAACAAATGATATTACTGGTCAAAAACTATAGAAAGTCTAAACTATAGAATTCCCCCTCCCCCTTTTTTCACAATTTTCCTTCTTTTATAGCCTTAGATGTCTCCTTCCAACACTCCCCTTTCCCACACAATTATATTTCATCCTTCACTCACAGGGGACAAATAGATGGTGCTTTTAATGCCTTGGGGGCTCCAAAAAACTACCTGGTGAATTGTTCCATCTACTTGAATTAACTCCAGCTGATTTTCCCTCCATTTCACTTTTTAGCAATAGACACACGGAGCACTGTTATGTTGAAATGGGAGAGGACACTTAGTCAATTTTTTGAAAATCCTCTTATTACTTAGAAGGCAGCATAAAATGACACCTGGCACCTTCTGCCTAATTCATTGAAGACATGCAGCTCTCTCCACTTCTCTCTAGCTGTGTTGTAGTATCATTTGGGACACATCAGATTCTTATAGATGGTGACACTAGGTAGGTTTTATAGACTTTTGAAGTCACACCTGAGGCCCACCACAATCTTTATTTGGCAATGAGGTTTGAAGATGGTCTCTCAAAAGTTGACGTGTGGTGACCTTCACTACTTTTGGGAAGATACGTGACATCTTCCGCTTCTTCTTCTAGGTGTACATGGCGCCTTCTGATACATTCAAGAATGGAGTAGAAGGGGGCTCAGAGAGTGACACTTGGTAGCATCCACTGCTTTATGTCATTTTAAGCAAAATAAAATGATGCCTTTATGTATTAAATCAAAGCATGAACCCAGGTGTCGTCTAGATGTTGACACATGGAGGCTTCCACTTTCTTCTAAAAAGGTCATTCAGGGCCTTCTGTGACTACCACCTGGCACCTTCTGCTTTCTCTACTGCTTAGCTCATTGAAAGTCTTTGCTAAAAAATAGAATGAATTTTGGGTGCCTCTTTGAGACATGGATGCTAACACATGGTGCATTTTGCTTAGCTACTACTGGGAACATGGCACAATCTGTGGTTCTCTAGAAAGTTATAAAAGAGTCTCGAATGATGCCAGTTGGTTGGCCCCATGTTTCAGAGAGTGACACTTAGCAGCATCGCTTGAATTCAAACATTTAGGCAAAATGAAATGAAAGAAACAAAAGAGGAGAAAGAAGACTCATGCTCAGATAGTGACACTTGGCAGCCTCCATTGCACTCGATACTTAGACAAAAAATGAACTCGCACTCTGCCCCAATTCTGCCACTATGACCAAGGTATACAAGAACCAAAACTGCAGTGCTCGATTAAAAATTTGAATGCAACGTAGAGTAAAAAAATTTACTCTATAGTTACTGGTGACCCTCAAGACTTTTGAGCCTGCTCAAAAAGAAAACTCCACCTCCCACCAGATCAAAATTGTGAAAATTACAACTTGAAAAGAGCCATCAACACGTGTTTAAAACACTTATTTAAAAGCAAAGTAGGAAAACAATGGAAAAACAATATGAGAAAGGGAAACTATTTAACTATAATACATGAGAGACCTAAGTCAATTGAAATGTTTCAAATAGATTCTATTTATAAGAATCTCTTCAGGTTCTCCTTCCATCGACTCTAGCTCAAAATAATTCTTCTGCTTGCACGCATGGATTTTATACAGGCTAGTCCATAGTGTTTCAAATTTGGTATGCTGACCTAGCTTGGTGGCCCTTGCATCCCATTTTAACACAATCGAGCCTAATTCAAAATTAGGATCTGAAGTCCTTTTATCAAAATAGTTCTTAACCATTCCCTGATGCTTGATCAATGAATCATGGGCTATATTCCTCTTTTCTTGAACTTCCAAAAGTTCAGTGAGTCTGACCTGCATGGGGCCATTTTCTTCAATCTCAATTTGTTTGATCAGCTGAAGAGCAGGGATTTCCAAACTTAGGGGAATCATGGTATACTTTCCATATACCAATTCATATGGAGAAATTTTGATTACCTGTTTGGGCATGATTTTATCAGCCCATAGTGCTAGATTAAGCACTTTATGCCACTCTTTGTGATGATCAGCCCCTATTTTTTTTATGAGTCTTATCAAGTTCTTGTTGGTTGATTCTGCCAGACCATTACCTTGAGGGTATTAGTTAGATGAAGTTTTTAGATATATTCCATGTCTCAAGGTGAATTCAGATACCTTAGACCCCAAGAATGCTTTAGTATTATCTAAAATGATGGTGCGAGAAGCCCCAAAGCGAGTAGTGATACCCCCTAGAAAATCTAGGATCACATTCTCTATCACTTCTTTAAGTGGGACTGCTTCAGTCCATTTGGTGAAGTAGTCTATGGCAGTTAATATCCATTTATGACCCATGCTGGGCATTGGATTTATCATTTCAATGAAGTCAAGACCCCATTGAGTGAAAGGTTCATCCAAAACTATAGGACTAAGGGGCATGGCTACGTTTCTCCTCATCCCCATATAATACTGGCAGGATTGACATTTTCTAACTAGATGATAACAATTTGCAAATAAATTAGGCCAAAAATATCCCACTTCACTTATCTTTATGGCTATGGTCATTGCAAAAAAATGCCTCCTGACATTCCATGATGCATTTCATGTAGTATCTTTTTAGCTTCAACCTATTCTACACATCTTAACAATTTCCCATCAGAATTTCTTTTGAAAAGGACTTGTTCAATTAAAACAAAATGAACTCCCTATATCCTATAATATCTCCTCTTGTTTTGAGGGAGTTCTCTCAGATAAACCCCATTTTTCATAAATTGAATCCTGCTTGTGACCCAGGATTCCTGATCAACCTCTTGCAATTTTAACACCATCTCCATTTCTCCTTCTGGATCTGCCTCCTCAGGTAACATCTTTTCAAGCTCTTGGGTTATATATTGGCACAACCCCTTGCCTCTGACTAGTTTGGTGGGTCTAACTTCTATGTCATATTCAAGGATCTTAGTGATCCAATTGTCTCTTTTCTCAGTAATCTCACCCTCCATAATGTATTCCCTAACACTTGGGTGAGCTACAAGTATCAGAATTTGGTTCCCTGATACTAGATGCCTAAATTTCTTGAGGACTTTTACCATGGCATAGGCTTGTCTTTCCACAAAATTGTACCTGGTCTCATAATATCTAAGAGTTCTTGAGAAAAAGGCTATTGGGTGCTCCCCCTCTAGCCTGTCATTCTTTTGAGTCAGGACAGTAGCAATACTTGACTCCCCTCCACAGACATACATTATGAAGGGCATTGAAAAATCTAGGTTCTTGAGCATTAGGGCTGCTGAGATAGCCTTCTTGACCCCCTCAAAAGCTTGCCTTCCTTCTTTAGTCCACTTGAAGACTAGGTCCTTTTTTAGCAAGAGTGTCATTGTTCTAACCAAACCTACAAAATCAGATATGAATTTACTAACAAAATTGATCTTTCCTAAAAAGGACTGGACTGCCTTTTTATTTGTTGGAAGAGGTAGGTCCATTATAGTTACGATTCTCTCAGGATCTATAGAAAATCCTTCCTTAGATACTATGTGCCCTAATAGTTTACCCTAAAGTATAGCAAAAGTACATTTCTTGGGATTCAATGATATCCCAAAATCTTGACATTTCTTGAAGATAGATTCTAAATGATCAAAATGATCATCAACATTTTTTGAGAAAATAGTGAGGTCATCTAGATAAACGAGGATGACCTTGTTTATAATTTCACCCAAGGCTATATCCATAGCTCATTGAAAGGTGGCTCTTGCATTTGATAAGCTGAATGGCATCTTTGCATAGGAAAATGTCCCCCATTTAGTAGTGAAAGTAGTTTTGTACTGGTCTTCCTCAGCTAGCCAAATCTGATTATACCCAAAGAAACCATCAAGCAAAGAAAACCTCTCTGATCCAGCCACAATTTGCAGAATTTGTTCTATGGAGGGCAAGGGATAGTGGTCTTTTAGAGATGCTCTATTTAGATCTCTAAATCTACACACAGTCTTACATCTCCATTCTTTTTCCTAACTGGGACTAGATTTGATACCTAGGTTGAGTGTTTGATTGGAAATATTATCTTTGAACCTAAAAGCTTCTACAACTCATCTACCATTAGAGGCTCAATCCTTGGATTCATTGGCCTCTATTTATATCTGATGGGTTTGGACCCTTTAGTCAACTCTATTGTGTGTTGGATAATGTCTCTGTTGTATCCATGAAGGTCTTCATAGCTCCAAGCTATGACTCTATCATAATTTTGGCACAAATTGATTAATTTTTTCTTCTCTTCTTGAGTTGCAAAATTTCCAACTTTTATCCTTTTCCCATCACTCACCTCTACTCTGAATAGTATGCTTTATCTACCTAGAACCTTTTCTTTTCAAGGCTTACATCCTCTTGGTCAAACAAGTTTTCCAAGGTGATCAATCCCTTGGAGAGCTTATTAGTTCTCAATTATATAATCTGATCACCATATGCCTCTTCAATTTTAGTTTGTAATTGATTAGCAAACTCATCTGATTGTTGTAAGAAAGAGACTACTTGGGCATCATTTTCAAACACTTTCTAGTTTTTATCATTGTCTGGGATGGTCAGTCTCACTATAACTTTTGCTGACTCATTGTTAACCAAGAGGCTAGTTGTTGGGTTAAACTGTGAGCCAATTTGAGCCATCCTGTTAGCCTCAGAGTTTTGACTTCTAGGGATTATCTCAATATTAAAAGCTTTAAAATCTTTTATTAAATCCCAAATCCTATGCCTGTAAGATCTCATTCTCACATTTTTGGCTACTACCTTTTCCTAAATTTGCTTTACTACTAATTCTAAATCTCCTTTTACTTTTAGGTTCTTTATTCCCTTTTTCTTGGCCAACAAAAGCCCATGTACTTAAGATTCATATTCTGCATCATTATTAGTGAAAGCAAATTGGAATCGGATAACCCTTAAAATCTTATCACCATTTGGAGCAGTAAGACAAATTCCTGCTTGAGCGCCATGTTTATTTCTAGCCCCATCAAAATTCAAAGTCTAAACCTCTAAATCTTGAGCAGTAGGTGCCTCTTTCCTTGTAACATTTGGGATTTCTTGATCCTCATCAAAAATGACATACATTCCCAAACTAGTAGAGTCATAGTTCCCATACGGGTCACTATGCATCATAGCCAACAACTGGCTATTTTCTTCTTCTTGATCATGCTCAGTCTAGTCTCCTAGTTCTTCAACAAAATTTATTTCTTCTTTATTAATCATGGCATGAGCTACTTATAATCTTGTTATTGATTTGTTGGTGATATGGTCTTTGGATAGTGGTTTAGATAGAATTTTCATCTTTGAATCGTATCTGGTTCTTAGGATGAGATGAGACTAGTCAAGAGACATATATCCTCCTATTTTTGATGTAAAGTCTTTGGATAAACATAAAGCAAAGATGAGAGGTATATCTATGACAACTATATCTTGGTTGACAATTATGTTGGGACATGTGTATAATTGCAAGGGGAGTTGTTTAATTCTCCCTATGGTTTGCACTGTTTTGCCATCTAGCTACATAACTCTTTTTGCAAGGGGTTCATAATTTATTTTCAAAGCATCAGCTATTTGCTTGGGCATCACAGTTGTGCTAGCTCCTAAATCTATCAATGCATTATGCAGGAGTTTATTTCCAACTATCAGAGTTAAATAGAAGGGCTCTAGCTTGGATTTACTTACTTGTGTGGCATTGTTCATGAAGCTTGTTGTCGTTGGAGGAATCGTATCTTTGAGTTTTTCCTTTCTAGCAGGTCCTTCCTTGGTAACAACACTTTTGAGCATTGCTTGCCCTTGCAGAGCTTCTTGTAGTAGTGTCTTTTATTTAGGAATAGCCAAGAATCCCATATAGATACTTGTGCTAGAGTCTTATTTAATTGGTCTGCTATATTGATTGGTCTCAAGGACTGAGTTTTTTGGTAATAAGGATACCTTGTTTTTTCTTGAATCTGGATAGGTATCCCTTGATCTTGTACCAGCTGAGGCATTTCTTATCTAACAATAGCATTCCTTTGCCCTTGAGATGGAGGATTACTCTTGACTTGACTACTAACAATCTTAGGCTATTCCACCATCCTCCTCTTTGATTTGGTGTAATAATCAGATTACACTACTAGCCTCTGGGAGGTAGATGCTTCATTCAAGAAAACTACTTCTTCATCCTCAACCCATGAGAACAAAGCATGTTTAGGGGATATTTATTCTTCTTGCTATAAGGACATTCCTTGCATCTAAGACACTAGGATTGAATTTTGCATGCTAGGAGACTGGTAGGTTTGATTATTATTGGTACTAGAAAATTGACCATCCATTCTTCTCTGTTCAGCCACTCTTTGTTGTAGATTGCCTCTAGGACAATCTATGGTGGCGTGAGCATTAGTGCAAGGGAAAAACCAAGCATTAGTATCATCCACATAATTATTTTGACCTGGAACCATCTCCCTATTTGAGTTGGGAGGAAGGGTCTATGAGGGTGTGGGAACTGCAACTAATTGATTTGTTGGATGATGGTTTGTTTGTCTTAGAGGACCTTGATATTGGTTTGGTTGGGATGAAAACCTATTTCCAAAATAGCCTTGATAAGGATGCTTAAGGAAATTATTATGTTGCCTCTTTATCTTAATCAGCTCATTAGAGAATGTCCTTAGTATATTCTTGATATCATCCATCTCAGATGACTGAGCAGGGACTGGTTACTTCGTAGATGATGGAGGGTAAGTATAATAGACACAGGTGGACTTACAGCTTTAGGAAGCTCTTGAGGTAGGGGCAAGGTAATTTTTGAGAATACAAGCATGGGAGGCCTTGGAGGTAACTTCCTAGCATCAATCAAATGATTTTTAGCTCTGACCGCAAGGTCATAAGCCACTAACAAAGTGTGTCCTCCTAGTGACTGAATCATAACAGATATATCTGAATTCAAAGCTTTGAGATAAAATACTATGGCCATATCAGGAGGTGGTTTAGCTATAATAGGGATTATGTCCCAAGTTTTTTGGAAACTGGTGTTGAAGTCAGTCATGTCCTCTTGTGGTCCCCTCTGAATGGTGATTAACTACTATAATAAAGAAGACTTATCACCCTTCTCTACAAATCTTTCAAAGAACTAATCTCTGAGATGTTCCCATGTGGATATGGTATTTGGGATCAAAGACCGATACCATTCTAAGGCCTTCCCTTTGAATGAGGCTGCTAACAACCTCAGGGCCACATTTTTCTTTGTGACACCATGTATGGCATAGACATTTGATACATCTTGAAAATGGTCCATGAGTGTTTTTGAGTCTTGCCCAATGAATTTGGGTAGAGATTTTATAGCATTTATTGGGATGGGATCCCAAATGGCTGGTGGTGTTGGGAGGATTAAGGGACTACCAGTGTTCCAGCTTGTGTAATTCCTTAGGGATATAGGGGCTCCCATGTTTGGTATTGGTACAAATTGGTTAGCTCTTCTTCTTGGACTAATTACTAAAGGTGGTAAAAGAATACCTAGATTTGTAGCAGATTGTAATCTGGTGACTAGTCCATAGCTATGACTCCTCATAGCTCTCTGGTTCATGTGATCTTGAAAGAACTTCAAGACTGGTCCCACCGAGCATGTCAAAAATTGTTGATGGTTTAAAATTGTGCTTGATCTTAATCAATTAACAATGGGAAGTTTCAAGCTTTGGGACAATATGGCTTGAAACAACCTCTAGATTTTAGAGAAGTTGGTCTCTTCTTTTGTGTCAAATGTTTGGGAAAAGGGATAGGAGATTAAACAACAATGCAAATGTAGGAATTGAAACCTAACTATGGTGATGTGCCTAAGTGTAATCCTAATCCTAACCTGAGCAAAGTGAAACTATTATAGGATTCAATTACATTTAAGAGCAGATAAGTGCATGATCAATGTAAAAGATTGAAATAACAAAAATAGAGGCTCACAATAGGGGATTCTTTTGTTGGGATATAGAAAATGTCAACAAAGGCATAGTGTTCAATCTTCTAAATAGAATCTTCCAATCACATAAGAGGCATAGAAGTCACGTACAATTATGTAAACCTTCTGATTCAAAAAAATGAGACAAAAGCAAATGACAATCCTAATCACAACTCCATAAAATCTATAGTACAGACTACTTTACAAATGACACAGATAACACCAACCAAGGCATGGAGTTTAAATCTTCTTAATTCATTCAGCCACATAAAAGGCACATAAACATGCATAGTTATATAACTTTATAACTCAAGAAAATTGAGACAAGACCAAATGATATTACTAGTCAAAAACTATAGAAAGTCTAAACTATAGAATTCCCCCTCCCCCTTTTTTCATAATTTTCCTTCTTTTATAGCCTCAGATGTCACCTTCTAATACTCCCCTTTCTTGCACAATTCTATTCCATTACTCACTCATAGGGGACAAACAGATGGTGCTTTTAATGCCTTGGGGACTCTAAAAAACTACTCGGTGAACTATTCCATCTACTTGAATTAACTCCAGCTGATTTTCCCTCCATTTCACTTTTTGACAACAGATACATGAAACACTCTATTATGTTGAAATGGGAGAGGACACTTAGTCAATTTTCTAAAAATCCTCTTATTACTTAGAAGGCACCAAAAAATGACACCTGGCACCTTCCACCTGATTCATTGAAGACACACAGCTCTCTCCACTTCTCTCTAGCTATGTTGTAGTATCATTTGGGACACATATCAGATTCTTACGGATGGTGACACTAGGAAACTTTTGCAAACTTTTGAAGTCACACCCAAGGCCCACCACAATATTTATTTGGCAATGAGGTTCATAGATGGTCTCTTGAAAGTTGGCGTGTGGTGACCTTTGCTACTTTTGGGAAGATATGTGGCATCTTCCACTTCTTTTAGGTGTACGTGGTGCCTTCCGCTACATTCAAGAATGGAGTAGAAAGGGGCTCAAAGAGTGACACTTGGTAGCATCTACTACTTTATGTCACTTTAAGCAAAATAAAATGATGCATTTATGTGTTGAATCAAAGCATGAACCCAAGCATCCTCTGAATGTCAACACGTGGAGGCTTCTGCTTTCTTCTGAAAAGGTCATTTAGGGCCTTCTACAACTGCCACTTGGTGCCTTCTACTTTCTCTACTGCTTAGCTCATTAAAAGTCTTTGCTAAAAAATAGAATGAAATTTGCATGCCTCTATGAGACGTGGATGCTAACACGTGGTGCATTCTGCTTAGCTACTACTGGGAATGTGGTATGATCTACAGTTCTCTAGAAAGTTACAAAGAGTCTCAAATGATGCCAGTTGGCTGGCCCCATGTTTAAGAGAGTGACATTTGGTAGCATCACTTGAATTCAAACACTTAGGCAAAATGAAATGAAAGAAACAAAAGAGGAGAAAGAAGACTCCTGCTTAGATAGTGACACTTGGTAGCCTCCGCTGCACTCGATACTTAGACAGAAAATGAACTCACGCTCTGCCCCAATTCTGCCACTATGACCAAGGTATACAGGAACCAAAACTATAGTGCTCGACTAAAAATTTGAATGCAATGTAGAGTAAAAAAATTTACTCTATAGAATCTCAAAAAACTATTTCTTAAATAAAAAATTTGACAACTTATGGCATGTCACTACACATAAAACCAACTTTGGAAGCTCATAACTTGAGCTAAAGAATACATAAATCTAGGAACTTTTTTGGGAAGGATCTTAGCACTATGGAAAAAACATTCATGGAACCCTTTGATTAGATTTGAGTTTCCAGGTGCATGTAATAAATGCACAAACAAACTAGTCTCTTCATACCTATAAGACATTCAATAATTGTCTAGTTTCTCGTTAAGCTAGAATGGTACCTTTTATCTCTCCAATGGATCATGAGAAACAATATATCCACATAAATGCATCTAGGTAACCCTAATAACATCCTTTATCACCTTAATGACCTATAAATACTCTTTGTACCTAATCCACAATAAAACAAGCTTCTTGAATATTTGAAGCATCTCACACATGCTCCCCCTATCACCATACACACCTTATATATATCTTATTGTAATTTATATGATATAACAAAATTGGTGAACACATTTAGAAAAAAATTGTCTAAGATCACCAAAACATCACACGAGCTTACATGCTTCTGCATTTCCCATCATGCTTCAATAGACCTGACAGAGTATATAACTAGGTCTAGGTGTAGACCTAAACCAAAAAACATCTTCTTTCTACCACGATAGCTAACCACGTAGACCAAATTCAACAATATATTTCTTATAACATGTATTCGAAGTCATTAGGTTTGATTTTTGACTTGGATTCAACATAATCCTTTTACTTCTTATTCAATCTTTCCAATAACATCAAGCGGTCTTCTATGCAAACCTCAACAATAACCTTCACAAGCTTAGCCACTTATGCTTCTAAGATCACCTTAAAACTATCAAAAATTCATAAAAATACCTGATTTGATACCAAATTCTAGAATCACAACCACTGATATAGAGGGTGAATTAGTGTACAATCTTTTCTTTCAATTCCACTTATCATTCATCAAACATTCAAACTAATCAAGAGATATAATAATGCATAATCAAACATTCATATGAGTATGAAGTAATAACATAACACATGAAAATAATATCTATGTGATAAATCATCATGGTTAATAAAACACATTGAAAAACCACTTAGACTATTGTCCTATAATCAATGGATCAACATGTGGTGAGGCACCAACCCCATAAGGAACACCAACTCTCACTAGTCACACACAAACTCAACTAGTCCTTTAGCAATATTAAAATTTAAAAGAGGCATCCACCCCATAATTTAATCAAAACAAACTCATCCACTTTAAGTAAAATTCTACAAGCTCCAACCTATAAGGTAGCTTCTACTCCCTCTTGACTAATCACAACTCAACCAAGACAAACTTGATCACCTTCACAACATTTGTTGCTCAATCAATAGATGGTGACCTATTATTCATCTATCTATCTTATATATCCTATATAATAAATTATTAACACATATATAATGCATATATGATGTTTTATTAACTGAAAATCAAATCATTTATCTCTCCTCAACCTTTTACCCCTCTTAAAACAGCCTCTAGGCTTCTTCGCTTAAACATGCCTCTTCCTATGATTATTAGATCAACTGATCTTATTATCTATATGAATAAATTATGATGGATTTTCATGAATTATCCTTATATTCCATTTTATTTTTTACATGACCTACTTATTCTCCTCAAATAACTCTTTTCTTTACTTATACTCTCATTACTCTTACTTGCACAAATAGGCCTATTATGCCTTGTATAAATACAAGACTCTTATTTTCACCCTTATTGGTCATAAAAAAATCTATCCATACTTATTTCACCCTTAAAATATATAAATACATAGGTTTAACACAATAATATGATCGCCATTATGTTGGCCAAACTCATTTAGACCTTAATTTTCTTCTAGGCCCACTTAGAGACCTAATACATTAGGTCTATTATGAGAAACACGTTATAACTTGAAAAAATATGGCCTAAATGGACCTTATAAAATAAATCAAAGCTTTAAAATAGTTAATTTTAAACCTAAAATATCCTCCTCCATTCACAATAAGTCACACGTCCTTTGCTTTTCTCATGGGAGCTCCATTAGGCTTTAAAGACCTATTAGGCCTAATTACCCCAAAAACACTATCTAGAAAGATACATATCAAACACCTTATAAAAAAATTTTCAAGGAATAATAAACATATTTACTTAAAATTTATGACCTCATGGCCATCATAAAATCCATTATACATCTTATATCAAGTTCTAAACACTCATAAACACTACTTCAAAAAGCTCATTTTGATTTGCCAAAAAGCTCCAAAACATAGTCAAGAAACTTTGACCATCAATATGTGTATAGGTGATTTACAACACTCTAAATTCATGTATTATATCATATGTAACATATAATACATAAAATCATGCTTGTTTTATTTATAAATTGGTCAAAATGACATAGGAACATTATTCTCACTTACACACAAAAACCTGCCTATAGCTCCAAAACCACAATTATGAAGATGTTGTCTTTAGAATTTGTAAGGGAACTTCCATGACTTCTCATTCACATTAATATTAAAAAATTTATCTATATATCATCCTAAAATTGATATATCATTATTTTAGGTGTCAACCATTGGTCATATAAACCAATTTTTTAAGCTTCTCTTTTATAATTCTAACACAACCATATAAGTCATTTTGGATTCTATATTACAACATCTTAGAGTGACTAAAAACCTTCCATAAATAATGTATAGATAAAATAGTTATTTAAAAACAAAATCATTTTCATGAGATGATTTGAATAAGTGCAAATATCCTTCAACTCATCATTCTCACTTACTCAGAACTATCATTCTGTCTTAAGAGCCAATCATGGTGAACATGACCTAGAACACCTATATAATCACTTACATGAAATTATATGATATTTAATCATCCTTATAACATATTCAAACACATATATATGGAATTATAATGGAAAATGAAAAATATATAGACCAATATTTGAACCCTACTTCTTCACTATCACATCTTCTCTATATAGGCCATCTTGTGAACACCATTTTCATGAATTACATAAAATATGAACAAAATGGAAATGAGGTATAGGTATTGATTAAAAACCTCAAGAAATTGGATCCATTCAAAATCCACTAAAACATATCCCTAAACTCATTCTCACTCCAACTAGATTTTCTCACTGGTTTCACCATTAGCCCAGTTTAGTGATAGGTTAACTTGAATGACCAAAATAGCTGACATAAAGTATAGAAACTATCAAACTAAAAATATGGAAAACAAACAAAATTATCAAGATTAAACCTACATTGATTTTCATTCTTTGACTTGGTCAACCCTTCTTATTATACCAATTTTTTGAGAAATAAATTAATTTGTAGGTTCCACTCACTATCCTAAACATTCAAAACCACTTAGAGGTACCTAAAATAGTAATATATATTATAAAATAATCAATCTATCCTTACCAATCCATTCTAGACCATTTCCAACAAGATCTTCATCATCGAGTCATTATGAGGGTTTTGAGAGGGTTTTAAACTGGTTTCCATTCTTAATGTCTATTCATACAACTTTATCCCTAAAACTAACACCTAATCATTATAAATAATTTATAGGACCCTTTTCCATATCTCCCCAAAATTTCAACTTTCCATGCAATAGTCACACGTGTCAACAAGCATCAAAAGTTCCTTTTCAGGTCTTCATCTCTTCATTCTACACACATAGGAGGCCTTCAAACTCATTTTCATGATTTTTCCTTCATCTCAAGACCTGAATATTCATGATCACTCTTTAAGACACCTCTTAGACCTATATAATAACTCAAATGATCCCTAGCATCTTGATAACTAACTTTGACCCTTCATTAGGCCATAATAGGTCTCTTTACACATTAGGTCTTAAACTTCAAGTTACACTTTAGACCTTGAATATACCTTAACCCTATTTAAATACTCTCAACACCTTATGTACATGTAATACATACTAATACCATGTTTAAAAAAAATCATAATCTTCAAAACTTGATCATTATGCCTCAACATGCCATATCCATGCTTAAGAACAAGTCCAATCACACAATCCTATAAGGCACCATACCATTTTGAGACCTTCCTACCCTTGTAGATGCATTATAAGACTAATTATCATGAAAAAATCCTCATACCAAGCTCAAATACTACCACACATCTTCTTGTAAGCCTCATCTCACTTACTCCACCATGCTTCATTATGTATTCTTTTACCAAGATAAGACTAAGTTTTACAAAATACCATGTATCTTCATAATATCACTTCTTGGACATCAATGACACTCAATTTACCTTTAACATCCATGATAAAATTAATTCCACAAGCACACCAATAGTAACATACCTTAATTGGAGATAAGACCAGCTAGTAAGGGTCACACCCCCCGTGGTAGTCATATAGATAGTCACATGAGGAGATATCTTGTGGCATACTTATGCACTTATTATTAGTGTTTGGACTATTTGGGTGAATGTGTCACCATGGATGGCTCAAGTTTATATCAAAATCCACTATACTTAGTGGGTCAAGCTAAAGCTAGTGGCATAGTTGCCACGATAGTTTGAAATCCTACACCCAATAGATCCTATAGTAGTGCATACATTTTAGGCATGAAATGTGAGAGAGATGAGGGGGATAGGAGGAAGATGAGTATTAATTAAGAAATTATATATTAGGCCATGACATGTGATAACATGGAATAGTAAAGCATGATAGTTGGTAGCTCGAGTAGGAGAGGGCATTGATGTCGATGCAAGGGTGCAAAAGATACCATAATAGGCATTATAGTAGGAGTAGAGACCACCTTAGGCACACCATTAATAAATATGATATAAGTGGGATTGAGCATAGATGAGAGTGGTCACATAGGATGACATAATAGTTATCCCAAGGTAGAGTTGGTCGATGAAGGCACCACTAAGGAGAGGCCTAAGATGTGCATAGGTGATAACTCTAGGTTTTTCTTTGAGAGGGAGATGACCCATGGATGAGGTTGTTAGGGGATGGGTCGATGGATATATCATGCTCAATGGATGAGAAGATGGGGAGATGGTGGTTGGTGACACTGAGATAGGTAAAAAAGGTTATAATTTTTAATTTTTGAGATAGATACTAGTTGTATATGAGTGTAGATAGATATATTTTAAGAATTATATGTGAACTAATATCTATCTAGGTTTTGATTTTTTATACCCTATGTTAGAGGATACTAGGTGGGAATCCTTAGTCATGGTAGTGGACCATGACAATTTGGATAGGGTGATGGCACCATACAACCCGACCATGTTGGATGCTCTTGTGGAACCATTTGTCCTAGCTCAAGCAAGCTAGTTTAGACTAGTGGGGGAGGCTAAGAGGTATCTATAGACACATAAGGATGGATTGTAGCCAATATAAGGTGTGGGATCATGAAAGATGCATTCTTGATAGGCCTTAACTTAGGAGAGAGTCATATACATGGATACCATTATCTATTTAGGATAGGTACAAGCCTAGGTGGTCAACCTATAGGGACAAGTAGTAGGGTTGGGATCTTGGATTGCCTCATAAAAACATATTGTATAGAGGGGATAGTCTGAGGCATCTATGGACATCATGGCTAGGACATAAGATATGTATGATGGAGCCCAACCATAGAGCTAGAGTAATATATTTACATATTTTGTATAAAAACACATGATATATTGAGATATATTATTTTCATAATTAGATTTTTATATTTATAGTTTGGTTGTGGCTTTTGATTCATGGATATATTTATTTATAGCACATGTATTTTTATTTTATTGTATATGCTATAGGAAATATATGTGGAGTGTTTTCTTTTCTTCTATTATGTAGTACACATGCATGGATAAAAAAATAGACAAAAAGGATTTGGAAAAGTATAATTAATCATAAAGAAATGCACTACACACTATTTCATGATGTTAAATGTGTAATAAATAAATATGAATAATAATAATAAACCAAAAAGTGGTAAATAAGAGAAAAAAATGTTTGTAAATCATGAAAAATATTGGCACCAAATTAAAACAAGTAAAATCACACTATATCATGTTGGGAAGTATGAAAATAATGTAATAAAATGGAAATCATGTGAAATATAAATGCTATAAAAACAAATAAATTAAGTTAGTCAATCATACTAAATCATGTTGAGAACTATAAAGGAGAAACAAAATTGGCAAAATGTTCTTAAATTAATCATACTAATTCATGTTGGTACATATGAAAACGTAAGAAAAATGGTTGAATTCTTACATGCAATCAAAAAATAAGAAGATAAAAGTGAAATATTAATGAATTAAGCATAAAACATAATAAATAAATATGGGAAACATGTCAATGACATGTAAATCATTATCAATCACATCTTATCTAAAATTTGACACATGTAATTTTGTTGTGGCTTGGGTATTAGAAAATTTTGTGAGGAAGTCTAGGTCCTATCTATGGTCTTACACTATAACTCAAAAATGAGACACCAATGAGGTAGAAATAATTTTAAATATGGTTAAAGGGTATTTTTCAAGTGGTAATGTCAAAATTTGGTAATTTTTTAGGAAGACCCGATCTTTTATAGGGTCTTACACTGCACCTCACAAATGAAATCCCTAGGGGAGTGATCAATGAACAAAAAAAGATTTCTCAAGGGGAAATATTAGGGTTTTAGGGAGTGAAATATAGAATGTATGAATCATAACATATGCATATTATGAGAATACCTTAGGAGACATGAAACACAATAAGGACATGACAATACACAAAATGACTAGTGACTATCAATATACAATGGTTACATATTCACTATAGGCATAAAACTATGTAAGAAAATTAGTGTGGTACTAAGATAAAATCATGTAGGTTTTTTTTAACAATAAAATTAAAATGGACCTACTTTCCCAAAATGTGTTCTCCTTTCCTCAGGACCTCTTATAGAGCTGTAGATCTACTACAAAGATTGGGTACTTATATGATAAATTAGGTAGCACTAAAATATTTTTTATTCTCCTTTTCCAATTTACTAGCATATTACATCCCAATAGACCTCAACTCTATCATGAGGCCAAATTTGGAGTTTGAGCTTCGATTAAAAAAGGGATATGTGCTTAGAATCATGTATTTTAGTATGATTTGACTTTTGAAAATTTTGAATATTACCTTTTAGATCATTACCTTTTGTTAAATGATTTGGATTTTGAATTTTTATGGATTTTAAGATTCATCCTCCATATGGACTTGAAATGACCAATCATGAGAGATAAATCAATACACATGAGTGAGATTTAGTCTTAGGCTAAAGGAAGCTAAGTATCCAGAGATATGATTGAGTACCACACTTAGGATTAACTATGAACCATCATATTATCTTAAGTCTCAACCATGTGTATGATTAATTTATGAAAAGTAATAAGGGGAATAAGGGGATATCCAAGGTGGAACGATAAAAGGAGACTATAATGAGATGAATTTTTTACTAACCGATCACATGGTAAATAAGGAATGATTAAAAGGAGTAAGGTTTGTTTAACCAAGTCACAATATAAATTATCTATGTATATAGAGATAAGATAACAAAAAATCATGAAAGAGAAAATTATAACCATATAAAAATGAACTCATGAATAAGAAGTATGTAATCATTAAAAAGAATCCATAATATAACATAAGGAAAATAATGACATCATAAGAAACATATAATGTGAGATAAAAGTCATCATGTAAAATAAATAAGAATTTGACACATTATCAAATGATATAAGATATATAAATTTAAAGTTGGAGCACAAATCTAATCCAAATGAATAAATAAATGAAAGAACACCATGCTTGTGTTCATAAATATTGATATATTTGTCCACACATTATCCGTAACATTTGATAAGTATCTATGAAGCTAAAATCAGACTGGAGTGAAAGTATTATCGACCTTCAAGGAAAGTTGAGAAAATACTTCACATCAAATATCATCAACGAAAAATGTAGGAAAACTTGAAGGATCATGATGATGAGGGTTATTATGTAATGGATGATCAAGAGAAGGAATGGGAATGAAATCTATGGGAGATAAATGGGTCACCAATGGATAATGGGCCATAGGTGAAGGAGTCACTAGTGGAGAAGGATCCATGGGTGAGTGAATCATGGGTGGATAAGGGACCATAGGTGGAAGAGCCATAGGGGAAGAAAGGGGCCCTAGACCTATGGGAGGAAGGCTAGTAGGCATATATATGGTCATGAGGTGATACTTGATATGTTATTGAAGGATACAATACTGATTAGTGTGATGAGTATGACATTTATGCTAGAGATAATAGACCTCTCAATATTTGGGAAGATATTCAAGTAATACTTTTAAGTGAGGTATAGCCTTATCTATGGGTTGAGGAGTGGTAGGATGCAAGGTATCTATATATTGGCACAAATTATGACAATATGTGGATGAATGATTATTTTTTATGTGAAAGCAATATATATGCTTTTTATTAGAATTTTTAGGTGTACTAATAGAAGGAATAAAATTGGAATCCAAGGAAATATTGTATAATGAATAGTCTCTAGTCTAATGACTAGAAGATTTGTTAATCTCACAATATGGATGATCAACCCATTTGGCAGGCAAAAGAGCAAGCTATGGTAAAAGGAGGAAAACATCACCAAGGGAAGGTGGTGATGATAGAGAGACTAGGCAAGGATCAACTAAAGGAGAAATAGGATATGAAATAGGAAGAGACTTAGATAGAAATGGAGTGGTAATAGGATCCAAACTAAGATCAAATAAGGGAGGGGTAAGATGCATAGAAGGCTGAAGAATAATTATAAGCATTTTAGGGATAAGTCATCTAGAGGAGTCTTGGTATCTATAAAATTGGTAGGGAATAGTCATAGCATGATCCATAAGCATGCTCTTATGAGTATTTTCATAAATTTGAGGTGTGAATACCATATATACCCTATAATTAAGAGGAAAAATGATAAAATTAGGAATCATATATGATGGAATGCTAGATAAAATATAAAAAGATTGAATCAAAGAGGAATGATAATGATTAATTTCAACATCTTAGTCTTAAACAAGACCTCCTAAAAATGTATCATCTAAGGTATAGTCGTCTTCATATTCAAGTGTATGAAGATCAATGGTGTAGTTAGGGATAACCTTATCATCTATTGTGGTGTGATGAATGGAATGCTGAGTCTTAGTTAAAATGAGTATATCATCACTAGGTGGTTGATGGGAATGAAGATTTAGAGAAGGGGAAGATGAGAAATGAGATGAGGTGAGAGATTCAAGATTTTAATATTGAGATTTATCTCATCAGGCTCATCATCATCAGAATCTAGGAGGTTATAAGGTATAATCTCGATGATTTTGGGGTGACCATTATAACCTTGGGTGGAGTTGATAGGAAAGTTAAACCATTGAGATTCATGAAATAAAATGATTGGAAAAGGTTAAAGGGTGTGAATATAGAATACACCAAGGTCTTAGGATTTTTTGAAATTCCAAGGGTTGGTGTAACCTTGAATCCTATATATTGCTCCATTATGAGGAAATTTGACACATTGGCAAGTAAAAGAGGCAGTTGCTTTCATGCAATGAGTCCACGTCCTACCAATAAAAATGTTATAAGATAGAGGAAAGTTGAAGATCATCACCTTCACATGAATAGTAAAAGGTGGGAGGTAATAAGGATCTACACATAGCCTAAGGGAGGCATTTGCCTTCAATCATAGCCTTTGTTGTCCCCTAAAAAATATCACTCATTTTTGGGACAACATTTGAACTATTTTGGTCCTACAGACCAAAATCCTCTCTTCCCCTTTCAAAAATTGTTTTGAGCGTTCAGGTTCTTCATTTCTCAAGCTTTCCAGAAATCTACAAACTCTACAGGCTTGAATCTACAAACTCTATAGGCTTGAATCTATGGAATCTACCGGCTTAAATCTATGGACTCTACAGGCTTAAATCTATAGAATCTATAGGATTGAATCTATGAACTCTGTAGGTAGGCTCAAATCTACAGACTCTCAAGGTTGGTTTCTATGGACTCTGCAGGAAAGAAACGGGTTCAACACTTAGCCAAATAATGAAGAATGAATCGATTGGACCATTGAACCGTTGAACCAAAGTTGGTTCAATCAGTTGGTTCAATTGGTAGGTTCAAAGGTTCAACCAAAGCTTAGAAAGATAAAGGAAGCAGTGTTTGAGTGAGACACAAAATAAACCAATGACCTAATTAAACTTTAAACTGAAAGAGTTCAAAGTTCAATGGTTCAACATGGTTCAAAAGTACAAAGGCATCCTCAAGCAAAGAGAGAAGCAACATGGATGATTCTAAAGGCAAGTTCAAATGAAAGTGATGGTTCAACCAAGGAGCAAGAAAGCGATTGAACCAATAAAGTGATTGAAGCAAGTAGTTGAGAAGGCTGCCCAAACCGTTGAAATAGTCAACCAATGACATCCCCGCAGATGTCAAATTTAAGGTAAGGAGATATCTGTTGAAATTCAAATAAAGCACAGAACTGGAAGGAAGAACAAAGCGACTAGCTAAAAAGATAGCTTGAGAGCTTAAATTCCAAGAAGAGACAAAGCTAGAAAAGACAAAAGTAGAAAGAGGACAAAGAGGAAAATATCTATGCAGTAGATATTTGATAGTTAGAATAGTCTGAGAAGTAGATTTTATAGCTTGCAAAAATTAAAGACGTGGCCTATTTTTCCTCCCATGAAGTAAAGACAAAATGGACAGCTGCGCTGATATCAAAGGGGATAGACTAGATGATCTAGACTTAGGAGAAGACAGATGGGATGAAATGACATGCCATAGTTAAGATAGCTACCCTATTTTCAATTCAATCCTTTAACAAACCTAGAAATGCATTCAAGGCATTGAATGCACAACATGGGCTATTCTATGGAAAACAAGCACCCAAGTCTTTCTTGGAGTGCTATATATTGTAATCTCTCATTTGTTACAAAGGAGACTTTTCATTTTTACAAGAGCAAAACTCTTCCCATTTTGAAAGAAGACTGAGACTTTGAGCTCAGGTTGTAATTTCATTTCCCTTGTTATTTGAATGAGAAAATAGGTTTTTCCAGACTTTGTGTTGTTATGACTTGTGTCATCTAAAGGTGTCCTTATTCATTTAATTTGGTATGCAAAATTAGTGAAGGTAATAGGGAAGTGTCCTAAAACCAACTGTGGGAAGACTTTGTGCTTTCACAATTGATTTCAGTCTGTGTTTTCCTTTTCTTTTTGTGTTGAGGATTCTAGGGCAACTTTGTGCCCCCATTATCCTTTGTGATATAATCTTTGGGCAGTTGAGGTGGAGACTTTGCACTCTATTTCATCTTGTTATTACTATGCCCCTTTTTATCACTGGTTATTTCACTATCTAAAATAAACTCCTATTGTTTCCTATAGTGACACTTCTAAAAGAAGAGAAGTGCCTTCAGCGTTTATAACTAAGATTTTCTCCTTTGTCTGTGTGCATCATCTCTGAAAGAAGAGAGATGGATGGTTTGTCTCACCCCTGTGTCTTACTTTTTGCTTATTTATATTATATATAGCTCTACATATTTAATAGGGAACCTCCCCTTGATGAGAGGAGAGATTTGTCCCGTTGTGATGTAGTAAACCTGCACATCTGGATGACCAATCTCCCTATGCTATGGTGATAGGAACTATTTTGATTTCCAATTATCTGGTTGACAAAATATTCACCCAACAATTTTTGGCAACTCTGCTAGGGACACAATAATTTTGTGCAATTTGGAACCTCAAGTTTTAGATTGAAACATCACCTGTGTCTTACCCATAATCATTATAACCCTTATCTATTATAGAGTTTTGTGACTCTGTTCCATGTCCTACCCACTATCATTAGCCTTACCATCCTCCATCTCTATTTCCATTATTTTACCTGGTCTGCAAAACTAGAGTCACTGGAAAAGAGTGCATAGTCTGAAGCCTCAACCTGAAGTAGGGCCAGTTCTTTTCCATTTTTGTCCTACAATCTAGCCATTCCACCTAGATACATTATCCCCATTTTTCATAATCCCATCATGGTAGTTTGAGGCCCCTGGGGTAACTCTTTTGGCCCACTTAATCTAACTCCACCCCTACACGAGCTACCACTTAGTTCAAGAAAGAATCTCCCCAAATTTTTTGGTGATGGGAGAGTTCACCCTAATGAACACATTACAGCTTTTAGCATAGCCTGTGGTGTGATAGGGGTGGAATTTGAAGATGTGGTAGTCAAGTTTTTTGTGGAGACCCTATAAGGTGCTGCTACAAACTAGTTTTACCATCTATAAATTGGATCAATGATTGGCTAGGACACTATCAAAGCTAAATTTGAAGCCAGGTTTAAGCCAGCAGAGGATGCACATGCCTTACTATCCCAACTCACACAAATGAAGAATGACCCCCATGAGCCTATGAGGGACTTCATTGCTAGGTTCAACAAGCTAAGGCATAGGATTCCCATGATCACCCAGCTGACACCTCAGAATCTCATGTGTTTCTTCATCAACTCACAGCTGCCTGAAGTGAGTTTTTTGTTGAGACAGGCTAGACATATAGACCTTGAGGCTACTCAGGACTTGGCTACTGAGGTCGAAGATGACCTTATCCTGGCAAGAAAGATAAGGAGAGACCCTAATAAAGGTAAATCCTCTTCATCTTCTGAGTATTCACCTATAATCACCATTGACCTAATGGTATAAAAGCTAGAAAATGAGATGCTAGATCTCAAAAAGCAAATGGCACAAGGTATGTCATCTACTCCTACATATAGAGATATGCCTAGGAGGACATTTTAGAATCAGGCATACCAAGGTAATGCTACCAAGAATCAGGGATAGCAAAATAACCTTCCTCTTCCATAGAGGAACGTTGCCACTGAAGCACCTCTAGCCAACTCAATAGTTGGATTATTGGAAACAAAGCATGATTTCTCTTTCCAACCTGAGTTTAATCAAGAAAATAACATTGACCTTTTCATGAAGGATCAAGAAGATTCAACTAGTGACTCCATCATTGGTTTCCTAGATTACCAAGATGAACCCAGAAGTAAAGGTGATGCAGATGAGGGACCATATGCTATGTTCACCCGATCCCAGAACTAGTCAGCTCAGCAAGCTAATAAAGGAAAAATAGAGAAGTGACCTCAACTAGAAATTTCAATCGCTAAATGTGGAACCACTCTGTCTTTCTAGCCAAAGGACCCAGTCGTTGCTAAAGAAGTAAGTATCCCAAATAGTTCTACAACTTCTACTTCAATTTTACAGTCCAGTCCTCTTGCCCCTCCCAAAAACTAAAAGGATGAACTCCCATCCTCTGTGCCTAGTCTAATTCAGTCATTTGACATAACTGATCATGTCAAAAAGACCAAAAGTTAAATGACTAAATTTGAAGTCCTACAATCCAACCCTAATCAGTTGGACAAGTTGGTACAAGATGTCAAGACCCAAATGTTGGCCTCTGAAGCTCAAATTTTGTTTTAGTTTTCAAGTAGGGGTGATTACTTCTTGACCACAGAGGACGTCCATGTTCTTAGAGACAAAATTCTGGTAGGTGGTGATCCAAGAATTAATTCAAACCAAACATTAGAAGGATTGGTAGGGTACAATACAAATGAAAAAGGGTCTTCCATCTCTAATGAAGAGAAATCTGATAGAAGATCTATTTCTAGTGATGTTTGGATTTGAAAAATGGATGGCAACAATTCCTCTATAGGTGTTGGGGTGAAGTTGGTGTTGATATCTCCTAAGGGGGATATTCTTCCTTCTTTACATGAGTTGTAGTTCAGCAACACCAACAACACTACTAAGTATGAATCTTTGTTACTCGAATGGGGAGCTACTCGAGATAAAGGAGATGCCAAGCTAGTGGTCTACCAGGCATCTAAAGGAGACAATCAAGACATGTGCTGGACTGAACTATTAGAATAGAAAAGTATGGTAATAGACCAAGCTACTACCCATCAAAATCAGAAAAAGGGACTCTACAAGAAAACCAAGATTCATGGTTCTTAGACTAGAAAGCAAGTCTTGCCAAGGGACAGCAAGAGAAGAGAAACAAGAGGAAGACACATGAGATTGAATTCTTGGTGTAGTGTTCCATTCTCCCATCACTGATTCTGGGGGCAAAATGGCTTCTTGCTAGTTTATCAGGACAGAAGGCCATTTTCACTGCCTCTCAAGGGGCAACATCTAAGGTACTTCAATTCTTGAAGTACCAAATAAATTCACCTATATATTTGTATATTTGTAAAGTCTTTGTTCTATTTTATTCTTTTTGTTTTCATTTTTTTGAGCCTTTCTTTTTGGGTAGCTTGACTCTGTAGCCCAATGGCACACTTTAAAGCACTAGAGATTCTGGTTTCTACTCCCCTCAGCTATTCCAAGTTCTCATCTAAAGGAAGTTCCCCAACTAGAGGTAGTTGTTGTCCCCCAAAAAATATCACTCATTTTTGGGACAACATTTGAACTATTTTGGTCCTATAGACCAAAATCCTCTCTTCCCCTTGCAAAAATTGTTTTGAGCATTCAGGTTCTTCATTTCTCAAGCTTTCCAGAAATCTATGAACTCTTCAGGGTTGAATCTATGAACTCTATAGGCTTGAATCTATGAAATCTATAGGCTTAAATCTACGAACTCTGTGGGCTTGAATCTATGGACTCTGTAAGCTTGAATCTATGAACTCTACAGGCAAGCTCAAATCTAGGGACTCTCAAGGTTGGTTTCTACAAAATCTGTAGGAAAGAAATGGGTTCAACATTTAGCCAAATAATGAAGAATGAATCGATTAGACCATTGAACCATTGAACCAAAGTTGGTTCAATTGGTTGGTTCAATTGGTAGGTTCAAAGGTTCAACCAAAGCTTAGAAAGATGAAGGAAGTAGTGTTTGAGTGAGACACAAAATAAACCAATGAATTGATTGAACTTTGAACTGAAAGAGTTCAAAGTTCAATGGTTCAACATAGTTCAAAAGTTCAAAGGTAGCCTTAAGCAAAGAAAGAAGCAACATGGATGATTCCAAAGGCAAGTTCAAATGAAAGCGATGGTTCAACCAAGGTGCAAGAAAGCAATTGAACCAATAAAGCGATTGAAGCAAGGAACTGAGAAGGCCACTCGAACTGTTGAAACAATCAACCAATGACATCCCCATAGACATCAAATTTAAGTTAAGGGAATATCTGTTGAAATTCAAATAAAGTGTGGAACTTGAAGGAAGAACCAAGTGACTAGCTGAAAAGATAGCTCGAGAGCTTAAATTCCAAGAAGAGACAAAGCTAGAAAAGACAAAAGTGGAAAGAGGACAAAGAGAAAAATATCTATGCAGTAGTTATTCTGGTAGTTGGAATAGTCTGCAAAGTAGATTTTCTAGCTTGCAAAAATTAAAGATGTGACCTATTTTTCCTCCCATGAAGTAAAGACAAAATGGATAGCTGCACTGATATTAGAGGGGACAGACTAGATGATCTGGACTCTAGAGAAGATAGATGGGATGAAATGACATGCCATAGTTAAGACAACTACCCTATTTTCAATGTAGTCCTTTGACAAACATGGAAATACATTCAAGGCATTGAATGCATATCATGGGCCATTCTATGGAAAACAAGTGCCCAAGTCTTTCTTGGAGAGCTATATGTTGTAATCTCTCATTTGTTACAAAGGAGACTTTTCATTTTTACAAGAGTGAAACTCTGCCCATTTTGAAAGAAGAAGACCGAGACTTTTAGCTGAGGTTGTAATTTAATTTTCCTTGTTATTTGAATGAGAAAGTAGGTTTTTCTAGACTTTGTGCTGTTCTGACTTGTGTCATCTGATGGTGTCCTTATTCATTTAATTTGGTATGCAGGATTAGTGAAGGTAATAGGGAAGTGTCCTGAAACTAATTATGGGAAGACTTTGTGCTTTCACAATTGATTTCAGTCTGTGTTTTCCTTTTCTTTTTGTGTTAAGGATTCTAGGGTGACTTTGTGCCCCCATTATCCTTTATGATATACTCTTTGGGTAGTTGAAGTGGAGACTTTGTGCTTTGTTTCATCCTGTTGTTACTATGCCCCTTTTTATCACTGGTTATTTCACTATCTAAAAGAAACTCCTATTGTTTCATGTAGTGACACTTCTGAAAGAAGAGAAGTGCCTTCAATGTTTATAGCCAGGATTTTCTCCTTTATCTATGTGCATCATCTCTGAAAGAAGAGAGATGGATGGTTTGTCTCACCCCTATGTCTTACTTTTTGCTTATTTATATTATATATAGCTTTGCATATTTAATAGGGAACCTCCCCTTTATGAGAGGAGAGATTTGTCCCCTTGTGATGCAGTAAACCTACACATCTGGATGACCAATCCCCCTATGCTATGGTGATAGGAACTATTTTGAATGCCAGTCAGTTGGTTGACAAAATATTCACCCAATAGCCTTAAAATGTGTTGCATGTAGACCTAAGATAAAATTCAAAATATACAAGGGTTTTGATAGAATAGAGAGAGGTGACACAAGTTCCTAAATCCTCATGAGTCAAGGCATGATTGAATTGGATATCACCAATTTAAACTCTAGTCAAAAGAGGAGGATCATCCACATGAAGCAGAATCTCATTGAGGATCATAGAAGCAATGGGGAATTTGAGGGAAAGAAAAGTGTCCACTTTTTCATCAATGTGTATGGTCGTTTATTTTGACTATTGTAAAATGCTATCTTCTAATCTGAATAAGGTAGATTCACATCCTACTAGGGGAGGATGAGGGATATTTATTGTGAATAAGAACTACATAAGATGATTACAGTGATGTAAAGAAGTTTACATAAGTTCAAGAAATAAGATTTGATATAAGAGATTGGTAATATTTTTAATAATATCCCACTCAACATAACCCATAAGAGGACTATTGTAAAAATGTGCATAGTGTTAAAGGAGGTCATCAAAAGGAGGAGTTGAAGTGCATGTGAATTTATGTTTATAAGATGTGAAAGGTTTAATTAGAGGATAAATGTGTTGATTGTCTTAAGAAGATGGGGTAGTTTATGCAGGTTTGGATTGAGATATATTATAAAAAGTGTTAATAAATTTTTTTTGGCATATTTTTATCATTGATGTTAAAAGGGTAAATCTTATGAAGGTGCATCATAAGTGAGCATTGAAGCATAATTATGAGGCTCTAAGTCTGCATGAGGTCATGATAGAATGTTGATTAGAAAGAGATTATTATAGTGGTGTGAGAGTGTTATTTGAAGAGTGTTATTTTTAAATATCATTAAGGTAATCATGCTTGAATACTAGTTCTTGAGTACAAGATGTATTAATAAGCCTAGTCTTGACCCTATGAGAAGGTGTGCATAGTGAATTTTCATGAAGTGAGTAAAAGCTTGTGAAAGTTTTTTTGGATTTGTTTGACTATGTAAGTAAAGTGTATATACTTTCACAAGTGTTTTAAGGTCATTTGTCAAGTTTCAAGTGCTTGAGAAGCCTAGTCATAACTTGAAGAGACCTTGTGAGAAGATATGAGTATGATGGCTTGGTGATATGAGCTCAAACATGCATGATTGGTTGTATTATATTGTTTGATCATTTATGTGAGGAATTATAGAACTCATTAAAGTCTCAGGATGAGCATATAGAGTTAATACCTTCAGACCAAGTCTACACCTAGACCACTTCTACACCCTGCTTGGCCTAATGAAAGGTCATGCTCATATTTTATAGTGTTTGAGACTATGAAATAATTTTAAGTATGTTTTTTCAAGTGTGTTCATGTATTTATAGGTCATAGTTTGAAGGACAAGGAGTGAAAAATTGTTTTGAGGTATATCAAGTGCTTAGAATGAAGGGTCTTAAACCCAAGAAAGATTTTACTATGCACATTATCTCATCAACCCTTTACATGGGAACATAATATACTCATGGTATATGGATAATATTACTATATAAAAGTTTTGGGAATATATTTTTTGATTTAGGGGCTATTCTTTACAAATGATTGTTAATAATGAAAATAGGTGTAAACCCTCTTAAAACCTTAATAAGGATCCGATGTTGAAGATGTTGATCAAAAGTTCCTAGAATGTATTGGTATGATATGGTAATACATTAGAGGATATATTAAACTCTCCTAAGCACCTCTAAGTAAGATTGAGTTGTTAGGTGTGTGAGTAGACCTTACAAGAAAGTGTTAATTTCTTAGAGATTTATTGTAGCATTCAAAGTTGACCAAGTAAAAGTATGCAAATGGATGGAGGATGAAGCTTGAGACTAATGTTTAATTTCCATTAATATTTATATATAGTTTATATCCTTTAATTGTGTTAAATTTTTCATCCAAGTTAGCTTATCACGAATAGGCCAAATGGTACAAATAGTGAAAACCTAGGCAACAGTGAGAAGATGAATAAGAATGTGTTATCATGATAGAGTGATTAAACCAAGTGAATATGGATATGTTTTTTGGTAATGATATGTAATATTCATTCTTTTTATAAATATTATAATTCAAATATAGTGGTGAAAATGATGAAGCCAAAATGACATGTCTGACTCAGTGAGGTCAACAAATTGGTTTGTAAGACCAATAATTGCCACTAGATCATATGATTTTTATATTTTAATATGGTATAGAGAGGTCATAAATTCATATAAAATCATAATAATTAATTTAAAATGTATATAAAAGTGTTGGAGGTTTGAGTCACCATGATTAGTCTTTGAGGAAAACTAATAATTCTGAGTGAGCAAGTTGCAAGAGTGTTTTTGAGTCTTTTTGCCCTATGTGATGAAGTATAATGCACTTGGTGAAGTTTTTTGTCTTAGATATTATATGAATTTTATTTATTTTTATGGTTGTGTGTTTAAATAATGTGTTATCTCCAATTTTTGAAGACAAACATTTCTATGTGTGTGAAGGCCTAATGTAAATAATACTAATGGTGTGCTTCAAGTGGTGATTGGATCTAAAATGTGTCATGGACATAATATGAGTTTAATATGGGTATATTTGAGTGGTATATGAAGTTTTCATTCCATTTTTTAAGTGTTTAATGAGATCAAAGGGTAACATACACTAATTAAGGCCTAATTGAATTAGGTCTCCTTAAGGCCTAAAATAGGTTGTTGGTATTTCAAGTTGTGTATGACATATTATAATGATTTTTTCATATATAAAAATGTTATAAGACCTATTTAAATTTTAATAAATGTGTGCAAGTCTGTATGGCTAACCATGAGGTGTGTGAGCTAGAGGATTGTCTAATTAGTTAGATATATATGTTGAGAGTGCAAGCAAAGGAAATAACACTTTGAAGAGATAAAAGAGGTATTACATAACATAAAAGTGGTGTAATGTAGCTATCATGAAGATATAAAAAGGGTAATATATATGAATATCAAGGTCATATGACCTAATCTATCTTGAAGATACCTAGTTGAGAAAAGAAACCTTGAAGGTAGTTTGAGAGGGATAAAAGAGTGAGAATAGCTAAAGAAGGTGATCATAATATATTGTGAGAGAAAAAATGTTTTTTTAAGGTGATAAAAATTTTTAGGTGGTTGATTTGGTGTTGAGTCATCTAGGGGGTTGGTGCTTCCTTTAAAGTGGGTGCTTGGCTAGTTGGGGTTGGTACTCTATGTAGAGTTGGTGATTCACTAAAGTTGATTTTTTATTATATGTTTGTCATCCATCTATATAGATCAGTGGTTTTTCTTTCCCTTGAGGTTTTCCCACATATGTAATGTGTTATCTTATTCATGATCTTATATGGTTACATATGCTTTGCTAGATATTCATATTTGTATGGATGGTTCATGAACACTTAAGTGGAATTAAATGAATGTTTTTATGACATTGATTCACCCCCATATCATTAATTATGATTACAATAATTGGTATCAGATCATAGTCCTTTGAAGCAAGTTTAATATCTTGAAGGTGATTCCAAGAAGGACATGATGTCTAGTGATCAAAAAGAAGAAGACAACATGTACGATGAAGAAGTCTACTATGACATTGAATAATAAAAGTTGAAGTAGACCTTGAATCTAAGCTCATAAGTGCCCTTGATGATTTGAATCATTAAAAGAAGACTATAAAAGATCTTAATAATTAGTTAGAAGGTGCCAATACAAGGTTAAAATCAAAAGAAGTTGAGTATGATCAGTTAAAGATAGATCTATATTCTTTGAAGGCTGAACATGAGTAACTCATAGACAAGATGAACAAGTTTGAGAAGGATTGTGAGAAGTCAAAACAAGTCAAGAGTAACAACATGAAAATACCAATTAGGTAACCCAATGTAATAAGGGATAAGTTATCATGGGACCATGGGAAAAGGAGTGATCATTGAAGAGGTAAGCACATAAATGTTATTTGCTACAGTTGTCATAATATGGGACACATTGAAAGATTCTATTGTAATAGAGTTAGAAGGCCCTCAATATTCAAAAATATATATTAAGATCCTAAAATGCATGAGAAGGGTTAAATATTTGTATGGAAGCCAAATAAAGTTAGTATTGATCATATTGAGCCTAAGAATCAAGATGGACTATTTTCTTAGGAGGAGAAAAAGCCTAAATAAGATTCTATACTACCTCAAACTACATTTCACATTCAAGATAAAGGAATTAAATGGTATATATAGTGGTTTCTCAATCCACATGATAGGAGACAGAAATAAGTTCATCTCATTGAAGAATAATGATGAAAAAACAATGAGGTTTTGAGACAATATAACTACCAATATAGTTTTAAAGGGTATCTTGAGTTTGGATAATGGGGATTTAGAAGAGGAGGTGTACATAGAGAAATGTGAGGGGTTCTCATTGTAAAGTGATAAGGACCATGTTTGTAGATTGAAATAGGATCTTTATGATATAAATCAAGATATTAAAGCTTGGTATGCCAAGTTGGATAGGTATCTATTGGATTAATGATTCAAAAGAAGAGTTATATATAGTAATATATACATAAAGTTAGAAGATGACCATCAATTGATAATATTTGTTTATGTGGATGGCATCATATTTAGTGGAAACAATGATAACATAACCAAGGTATTTGTAGAAGTGATGGATAAAGAGTTTGAGATGTCCATGTTAAGATAGCTATCATTATTTATTAGGTTGTAAATCACTCAATCTGAAAAAGGTGTATTCATCTCATAAGCCAAGTACATAATAAATATGTTGAAGAATTTTGAGATGGAAGATTACAAGGCAATTAGTACACTTATGATCATAGGGTATAAGTTGAGTAAGGAAGATGAGTCTCCAAAGGTTAATAAGACATCATATAGGTTAGTGATTAGGATTTTTCTATACACCATTGCCTCTAGACATGACATCATGCAAGAAGTAGGCCTTGTGGGAAGTTTTAAAGTAGATCTTGGGAAGGTTTCAAGTAGATCAAAAGGAAAATCATCTATAATTAGTCAAAAGGATACTTAGGTATCTCATGAGGACTATGGAGTATGGGTTATGGTATCCAATGAGAAAGGAGTTCAATTTCATTGCCTATATAGATGCATATTGGGTAGGAAGTCTAGATGATAAGAAGAGTATCAGTGGAGGAGTTTTCTTCTTAAGTAGGTGTCTAATTTCAATGATAAGAAAAATTAAACCATCAATAACATATCCACTTGTGAAGTTGATTACATTGTATTATCTTCATGTTGCACTTAGGTCCTATGGATAAGATAGACCTTAAAATACTATAAAGTGGAGTATGATGGTCCTAGTGCTATCTATTATGATAATACAAGTGCTATAAGTGTCTCAAAGAACCTTACCATACACTCAAGGACTAAGCACATTCCTATCAAGTATAATTTCTTAAGAGATCAAGTAAATAAACAAAGTGTCAAACTTGAATATGTTTCTATACAAGATCAAATTATAGATATTTTTACTAATCCACTTACAAAATCAACATTTGAACTCCTTAAATAGGAATTGGGTGTAGTTCCTGCCCCTAACAATCCCTAAGGAAGTCAAATGCTTAGGGGGAGCTAATCAAGTGGTTAATTATCTAAAAGAATAGGAGAATAGTGATGATAAATTATGCATGGAGATAAGGGCATCATGCTTATATTATGAGTCATAAACTCATAATTATGTATGTTGAGTGTATTAGTTATAAGGAATGTGATCTAAGGAGTTACATCACTTTGTCATTTATTTCAAAGCGGTAAAAATTTAAGAATGATGGATAAGTTTTATAAAGAATTATTTTATATCAATGATAAAGGGGGTGTTTTTTAGCATTTTTTTTTAATTGATGTCAAAAGGATGCATCTTGTGAAGGTGAACGGTAAGTGAACATTGAAGCATGATTATGAGGATCTAGGTCTGCATGAGGTCATGAGAGAATGTTGATCAAAAATATATTTGTGTAGTGTTTTTAGAGTGATATTTAAAGAGTGTTATTTTTTAATATCATTTAGGTAATCATTTTTTAGTACTAGTTCTTAAGTACAAGATGTCTTGAGAAGCCTAGTCTAAACCCTATGAGAAGGTGTGCATAGGAATTTTGGTGAATTAAGTGATCACAAGCTTGTGAAAGGTTTTTTGGATTTGTGTTATAATTTAATTAAAGTTTATATACTTTCAAAAAAAAATCAAGGTGAGTTGTCTTGTTTTAAGTTCTTGAGAAGCCTAGTCATGGCACTAGTCATAGCATGAAGAGACCTCATGAGAAGATATGAGTATGATGGCTTAGTGAGATGAGTGAAAAAAAGAATGAGTGGTTTTATGAGGTTTATTTATCATGTATGTGAGGAAATGGATCACTCATGAGAGTCTCAGGGTGAGCATATGTAGGTAAGATCTCCAGAGCAAGTCTCCACCTATACCACTTCTAGACCTTGTCTGGCCTAATGAGAGGTCATGATAAAATTTTAGAGTGTTTAAGCCTATCAAATAATTTTAAAATTTTAAGTATGTTTTTTCAAGTGTTTTCATGTATTTTGAGGTCATATTTTAAAATATAAGGCATTAAAAGTTATTTTGAGGTCTCTCAATTCCTTAAAATGAAGGTTTCTCAACCTAAGAAGGATTTTCTTATGTTCATTAACTCATAAAAACTTTTCATGGGAACATAAGATATTCATAGTAGATGGGGAAGGGTGCTAGCTCAAAATTATAGGATTTTTTTTGGATTGAGGGGATATGATTTATGAATAATTGTTAAGAATGAAAATAGGTTTAAACCCTCTTATAACCCTAATAAGGACCTGATTTTAAATATGTTGATAAAAAGTACTTAGAATGGATTGTATGATTAGGTAATCTATATTAATATGTATTAAACTCTCCCAATCACCTCCAAGTGTGATTTAGTTCTCAAGTGTGTGAGTAGATGCTATAGGAAAGTGTTAATTTCTTTTAGATTTATTTTAGCAATCAAAGTTGACCAAGTCAAAGTATGAAAAGAGATGGAGGATGAAGCTTGAGACTCATTTTTCATGTCCAGGAATGTTTTTTGATAGGTTATATCCCTAAAATATGCTAAAAATTTTGTCAAAATTGGCCAGTTACTAATAGGCCAAATGGTGTAAATGGTGAAAAACCTAAGCAACAGTGAGAAGATGAATATGAATGTGTTATCATGATAGAGTGATGAAACTAAATTCATAGAGATGTTTTTTGGTAGTGTTATGTCCTATTAATTATTGGTATAAATCTTGGAATTTATATAGAGTGGTGAAAATGATGAAGCCAAAATGACTTATCTAACTTAATGAGGTCTGTGTATAGTGAGGTTAACAAATTGGTCTATAAGGCTAATAGTTGTAACTAAACATATGATTTTCATATTTGAATATGGTATAGATATGTCACAAGTTTATCTAAATGCATCAAAACTCATTTAATATGTCTATACAAGTGTTGGATGTCTAAGTCACCATGACTGGTCCTTGAGGAAGACTCACAGTTCTAAGTAAGTTGTAGGAGTGTTTTTGAGTCTTTTTTCCTATGTGATGAAGTCTAATAAAATTGGTGAAGTTGTTGAGTCTTGTATGTTTTTTATGTGATTTATTTTAAATTTTTTGAGGTTAAATAATGTGTTATATCTAGCTTTTCAAGATAGACCTTTGTGTGTGTGTGAATGCCTAATGTAAATAGTGTTAATGGTGTGCTTTAAGTGGTGATTAGAGCCAAAAAGTGTCATATACCTAATATAATATTAGTATGGGTCTATTTAATTTTTATATGAATTTTTTTTTGGAATATAAATGGCTAATAGGGGGATGAATCAGTTGTCAAATTTTTTTACAACTTTACTTTATCATTCATGAACTATCAAAGTAATATAGTGAATTAACAACACATCAAGAACCATTTATATGAGCATGAGACAAGAGCATAACACATATAACAATTATTTGAGTTGTAAAAACTTAATTATAATAAAACCCACTAATTTATTAAAATGGACTATAGTCCTATAAGGCAAACATCAAATTTAGTGAAGCACCCACTTTACATGGAGCACTAACCCCAACTATCTAAGCACTAACTTAGCTAGGATTTAGTAAGCACCAAATTACAAGGAGGCACCAAAAAATTACATGAATTGGAACCAAAACATACACCTAATTTATTTTATCACTTTTTTTTGAAACTGATGATGACCACCTCTTTAGCTCTTCACACTCTTATCCCTCTCAAATTGCCTTCTAGGTCTCTTCACTCAACTAGGTCTCTTAAAGAAGGATTAGGTCATTTGACCTTGATAGTCATATATATTACCCATTAGATATTAATTATATTTTATTTTCACCCTTATTATTTTCTAAAATACCTCTTTTATCTCTTAAAAGTGATATATCTTCTGTTTTAAGTCACTCTTTCTCTAACTAGTCAATTAGGTCTATTAGGCCTTGTTCTTGTACTAGGTTATTGATCACACAGTTCTTGGTCATAAATACACACTTTTAAATTTTTATTTTATATATAATAGTCCTTATTAAATTCCATAAACATGAATCAAACATTAAAATATGTTGTTCATAGCATATAGGACCAAAACCACCTTTAGGCCCTAAGGAGACCTAATTCAATTAGGCCTTTGTTAGCACACTTTACCCTTTGATATTCTTGGAGAACATAAAAACTTAATAAATATGAATAACCATTAATATTAAACTCAAATATACCCATAATAATTTCTTCTTTAGTATATGACTTATTTTATCTATAATCATCACTTGAATCATGCCATTACTACTATTCATAATTAGACCTGTGCATACCCAAAAAGTTTGTCTTGAACTATTTAAGATAAAAAACCAATTAGATAAATAACCATGTAAATAAAACACATAAATAAAAATTAAATACCTCAATAAATTCACAAAGTGAATAATACTTATTTACACAAGAAAATGGATTCAAACCTTTCTCTATAAGTAGCCCATTCAGATCTGCCAACTAGCCTCAAAACATAGTCATGAAAACAATGGTATTCAACAACTATAGGACTAATTTAATATAATTAAAATTAATTTATATAATCCTATGATTTCATTATACCGTTATCATATAGATATATAATATTTTCAAATGATAATATCGGTCTTATAGACCAATCTCTTAGTCTTGTACCTCACTATCTCATCTGAACTAGATAGGTCAACTTATGAGCAATATTTTCATCATATATGATGACCTAAAAAACATATATCAAACATGATCATGTCTTAAAAATATTAAAAAATGTCTCAATGTAATTATATTAATTCTTAATCCATGATAACAAATCCCTAATCACCTTCTGACTTATGCCTAGGTTTCTCACTATTTGCACCATTAGGCTTATTAGTGATAGGTTATTTTAGATTACTTGTTTATCACACCTAAGAGATATAACCTATCCAAAAAACACCAAATAAACAATATAAAAGTCTCAAAAATTTTCTTCCATCCATTTATAAACATTGACTTGGTCAACTCTAACTATTACATCAAATCTTTAAGAAACAAGGCCTTTCTTGTATGGTACACTCACTCACATAAAAAACCAATCACACCTAAAGCTACATGGGATAATTTAATACAACCTCCAATAGATTAACTATACATATCAATTTTTAATTAACCATTACACTATAATCCTAAACTATTAGTGAATCCACCCACTAGGATCTTAATGCCCCACCATGTTTTTGAAAATCCCAATCTTGGGATGGGTGTGTGCCTCCACACACACATGGGGCCCCTAGATGAACACTACCATGCTATAATTACCACTAAATACCTAAAACTCAAAAATGGGTGGGTTATTTTATACCAAATATAATGAACCATTACACTAGAAGCATGAACTATTAGTGAATCCACCCACCATGATCTTAACACAATCCATTCTAAGCACTTTAGAATAACTTCTTTCATATCGAGTCAGTTATTAAGCTTATTTAAGGGTTTAAACCATCTTCCAGTCTTAATGATCATTCATAAATCATATCCCTTTAATAAAAAAAACTAATTCCTATGATTTTGAGATAGGACCTTTCCTCATCTACCATGAATATCTTAGGTTTTGATGCAGATGTTACATGTGCCAATGAACACTTGAAACTCCTCAAGTCGAGAACCCTTTATCATGTGCACTCAAGATACCTTAAAACACTTTTTCAATCCTAAACCTTTAAAATTTTACCTAAAACATGGTTAACACACTTGGAATAATATATCACACTACTAATAATACTCATATTCTCATTCTTATCTTGAAATTTGAACCTCATACTTCATTTGGCCACCATTTCTCTCTTTAGTTTCTTAGATATTAACCTAAAAATCACATTAGGCCTTAAAATTGACCTTATAACCACTATCAAACCTCTCAAAACCTCATATAAATTCTTAAAAAGCATATCACATGCTCAAATAATGTTAAACATCCTTTATATGTCTTGTTATTAGCTCATGATGCCTTATTAGGCCAAGTAGGGTCTAGGAATGGTCTAGTTGCATACTAGTTTTGTCGGTCCCACCACTATAGGATTACCTTAATAATCACATGAGTGATCCAATGCCTCTCATACATGTTAAATCAACCTAATATATCTTATTATGCCTATGTGCTTCTATCTCATTAAGATACAATGCTCAAACCTTCCCACTACGACTCTTCATGCCATTATTAGTGTCATGACTAGGCTTCTCAAGCACTTGAAACTTGAAAAATGGAATTTAAACACTTCTTGTTGCTCTCATGCCTTAATCACATGACTTACATTCTCTTAAAATAATGTCATACCTCTTAGTGATGCTATCAAACAAGAACATTATTCAATGACCTCCTGAACACATTTCTTAAGAACCTTTGACATCAATGACAATATCAATGCCAAGGAAAAATGATCAAAAATATCCCACTTTGTCATTTATATAAAAAAATATTATATATTAATAATTATTATATCCCTATTTTGGTCTTTCTCTCCCTTTGTCATAAATGATAAAGTGATGTATGTAATTCCTTGGATCACACTCCTTGCAACCAAAATACTCAACACATAAGACTTATGATTTAATGAGATATAATACAAACATGTTCCCATATCTCCATGAATACATTATTGGAAAAATCACTTGTTCTTAGAGTTAATTATGATTATTATATCCCCCTAAGTACTTTAGCTTCTTCAATGATTGTTAGGGTAGGCATTACACCCAATTTTTGTCTTAGGTGTTCAAATGTTACCTTTGGAAGTGGTTTGGTCAAGATGTCTACAACTTGATCCTATGTAGAAACATAATCAAGTCTAACACTTTTTTCACTTACCTAATCTCTTATAAAATGATAACTGAAGGGAATGTGCTTGGTATTTAAGTGCATGATAGGGTTCTTCGAGATGTTTATATCACTTATATTATCATAATAGATAGGGTTTGGACCATCATACTCCACCTTATAGTATTTTAGGGTCTATCTCATCCATAGGAACTAAGTGAAACATGAATTTGTTTAAATATACTCAAACTCATAAATGGATAATCTTATTTATGGTTACTTCTTGATTATCTATGAAACTAGGCACCCACCTAAGAATAAATATCCTCCACTCATACTATTCCTATCATCTATACTTCCTTCCTAGTCTGCATCTATGTAGGATATTAAATTGAACTCCTTTCTTCTTAGATAGCATAATACATACTCCATAGTCCCCTTGATATACCTAATTATTTTTTTGATTACTTATAGATGATTCTACTTTGTATCTACTTGAAACCTTCCGACAAGACCTACTACTTTCATGACGTTAGGTCTAGAGGTTGTGGTGTATAGCAAACTTCCAATAATTAAACTATATGTTGTTTTATTTACTTTTTGAGATTCATATTCCTTGTTCAACTTACACCCTATGATCATGGGTGTATTAATTACCTTAAAATATTCTATCTCAAACTTCTTCAACATCTCTCATATGTACTTGGATCGTGAGGTAAATATGCCTTTTTCATATTGAGTGATTTACAACCCATGAAGGAATGATAGTTCTCCAGCATGGACATATAAAACTATTTATTCATCGCATCTATGAATTCCTTGGCTATGTTATCATTATTTCCACCAGATATTACGTCATACACATAGATAACTACTATCAATTCATGGTCATCTTCTATCTTGATTTATAAATTACTATCTACAACTCCTCATTTAAATCCTTGATCCAAAATATATCTATTATACCTAGCATACCAAGCTCTAAGATCTTGCTTTAGACCATAGAGATACTTTATTAGTCTACAAACATAGTCTTTGTCATCTGATAGTGATAACCCCTTAGGTTTCTTAATATACACTTTCTCCTCTAAATTCTCATTCAAAAAGGTAGATTTGACTTCTTTCTGGTATGCCTTGAATCCTTTGAATCTTTCATATGGTATAAATAATTTGATGGCCTCAAATATTAATACTAGTTAAAAGGTATCTTCAAAGTCTACCCCTTTAAGTTGTGCATATCCCTTTCATACCAATATAGCCTTGTTCTTAGTGACTTCTCCATTTTCATTCAACTTGTTTCTAAACACCCATTTTATGCTAATGACATTCTTATCTTTAGGTCTAGGAAATAGTTCCCAAGTCTCATTCTTCTCTATTTGGTATAACTCCTCATTCATATCACCTATCTAAATTTTGTCTTTTCTTTCTTCTATAAGACTCTTAGGTTTAATCTTGGATAATATACCAACATTCTCTTGATTTAGATTACTTACCAGTATTCTCCATATTTATATACCTACATTCATGTTGCCAATGATTTGAGATTCAAGGTGATCTCTTTGAATCTATATTGATGGTCCTTTTGAGTCTTATCTCTCTTTAAATTTGTTTTCTTCTTCATTAACGTCTATATTCTCCTCTTCATTCTTGAACTCCAAATTCTCTGAAGTGTCCTTTGACTATGAGCGTGACTTCCTTGTCTCATCAATCTTCACATTGTTGCTTTTTACTATATTTTATAGCCTCTTGTTATAAAATATATAGAATATGCTCATTGATGAGTACCTTAATAATATGCCTTCATAAAATAAAAAATCAAACTTTTTAAAGTATTGATCATCTCTTTTCATGTAACATTTACTCCTAAACACTCTAAAGTGTTTCACATTGGTAGGTCTTCCCTTCCATAGTTCATAAGGAGTCTTGTTGCAATTAGTCCTAAGTTATATATCCTCTATTAAAAATGTAGACTAAATTTTTTATTTCCTCTCTCAAACATCCATCCAATAATATAGACTCATTTAGCATAGTTCTAGCCATCTCTTGATCTATCCTATTCTAACTTTCCATTACCCCATTTTATTAAGGTTTCTTAGCTACTGAGAATTGTCTTCTTATTTCATGAACCTCATACAATTCATAAAAATAGTTGGACCAAAACTCTCCTCCTATATTATATATTAGGCACTTTATCTTCCCATTCTTATCATTTTAAATAAGAGCCTTGAATGCTTTGAACTTGTCGAGAGCTTCTGACTTTTCTTTCAAGAATGCAACCCAAATCATTCTTGTGTAATCAATCATCTATGAGTAACATGAAGTTTTTATCTCCTTGGATGCTTTGAACTATTGTAGGCCCATAGAGTTTATTGTGTATCAATTCCAATGGTCTTGTAGTAGATTAATCCTTGGACTTGAACCTTCTTTTAGTATGTTTACCATGTTGACAAGCCTTATAAAGTATAGTTATGGGTTTGGTGATCATAGGTATGTTATTCATAGACTTCTTAGTTATAATATTGAGTAGATTGTCAAATTTTATGTGACCTAACTTTTTGTTCCATATCCAAATTTCATTTACGTTTATCATGAAACATCTCTCCTTCTTGATATCATTCAAGACATAGAGATTATTTTCATTCCTCTTAGTATTTGTAATTAGCCTTCCTAATTTAGATGTCCTTATCTCACACCCTATATCATGAAAGTTTAGTGTGTGTTATTTATTTCACATTTTACTTACACTAAATAAATTATGTTTTAAATATTCCACATATAGCACATTTTGTGTCTTAGTTTTTCCATTATCTAAACTAAAGATACCCTTCCCAATATATTGGCAGTTGTGTTATCTCCAAACCTCACTATTATTGTAGCTCTATTTTTCAATGAGATGAACTTATTTATGTATCTTGTCATGTGTCTTGATCAACCACTATATATATATATATATATATATATATATATATATATATATATATATATATATATATATATATATATATTTCATGCCTTCATCTTGAATGTGGAAGGCAGTCTAAGCTAGCATAAAATCCTCTTTGGTTTTTTATGACTCCTTGGAAAATAATCCATCTTGACTCTTGAGATGAATATGATAATTCCTAAATTGATTTGGCTTACATATACTAATAAAATTATGTTTCAAACCTTCCAAATATAACACATTTTGTATCTTAGTTTTCCCATTATCCAAGCTCAAGATACCCTTGCCAACTATATTGGCAGTTGTGTTGTCTCCAAACCTCACTATTCCTACAACATTCATTTTAAATGAGATGAACTTATTTATGTCTCTTGTAATGTGACCTGAACAACCACTACACACACACACACACATAGATATATACATACATATACATATATACATATATATATATGTATGTATGTATATATATATAGATATATATATATATATATATATATATATATATATATATATATATATATATATGTACATATGTATATATATGTACATACATATATATATATATATATGTACATATATATATATATGTACATATATATATATATATATATATATATATATATGTACATATATATATATATGTACATATATATATATATATATACATATATATATATATATATATATATATATATATATATATATGTATATATATGTACATATATATATATGTACATATATATACATATATATATATATATGTACATATATATATATATATGTACATATATATACATATATATATATATATGTACATATACATATATATATATATATATATATATATATATATACATACACCATTTCATGCCTTCATATTGAATGTGAAAGGTAGTCTAAGCTAGAATAAAATCCTCTTTGGTTTTATATCCTCTTTGGAAAATAGTCCATCTTGACTCTTGAGATTAATATGATCATTACTAACTAGCTTTTTCGTGGTTGGGAATAATAGATTGAATAATTTGAAAGGTATCATAATATTTGATGACAAAATCATTACCCATATAATTTTTAGATGGCTCAAATTGATGCATGAAGAAATATTGGCATTTTGCTTGGTTAATGGTCTCTTACAAAGTTCTTGGTGAGAGAGTCTGGACCTGATATTGCAACTTTGAATAAAGAGTGTTGGTAAATATATGAAAGAGGTTATCATCTACCATACTATGTTCACATTTATTATACAAGGTCTTCCATCATTTGATGAAAGCTTGTGTTGTTTTAGTCGTAAGTTACTTATAATTAATAAAATGGGCCAAGCTATTTTTATGGAGATCACTACTTTGAAACTCTTGAACTAGAGCATTGAATAAATCTTCCAAACTAGTGATGGAATGAGATTTGATTTATTTTTACCAATATAAATAATCACCCATGGGAGTTTTTTCTAATATCTTGGTAGTGTCAAAAGTATTTAACTTGACCTAGTCTTTATATAGATTTCCAAATGTTTTTAAGTGGAGAGTAGGATCGGTTGACCAATTATAATTAATAGTAAGGATGATGCCTAATATATGAATATTATAAATTTGAGGTGTAAGAGGCTCATTTTAAAGTTTATTTTTTTGTTAACAAGGGGAGGTTGAGGGATACGATGACCATGGGAATATTGAAGAGGAGGTGGGGGAGCATTTTGGTTATGCCTTCCCCATTGAATTTATTGAGGGTGATTTTGAAGATGGCTAGGATGATTTTGCATTTGCATTATTTGTTTAGAATTTTTATCTTGTAAATCATTCATTTGATTAAGAGTTTGTAATAAAAGTTGATGGGTATTATTGGTATCATGTGAAGCATTGGAATTGGTAGTAGTGGCTTGGGTACTACTATGGGTGTTAGTAGTATCTTGAGAATAATTATTGGTAAGTGAGACACTAGTAGAATGATTCTATTTTTTGTCAAAGGATGTACTAGTATAGGGATGAGAAGAAGTCTCACTAGAGGCATGATTACCATGGGTAGAAAATGATGTACCAATAGAAGAATTGAGAAGAGCAAGTCTTAGAAAAGGTGCACTAGATGTAAAAATAGCCTTGTTAGTAGATATAATAGGCATGGAGGTGGAGGAAATAAAATATTAATATGTCATAGTATGAGAAGGGGTCAAAATAGAGGGAAGAGGTTGAGAAGCAAAGAAACTAGTGTCCCCAAACCTATGTGAGAATGTGGAAAAAGGTGAATGGGGCTCCTCAACTTGTGTTATGTATCTAAGAATATGATATATTAATTTATATGGATTTATGGAGATGACAAAATATGGTAGACATCCCCCTTAGTTATTTATATGGATCTAATATATTAGGATAATGGAATAACTTGTGGAATTAGTGTATCACGTAATGGTCGACCTATATTGGGATTAAGAGGTTACTCATCCATTGTTAGTTAGATAGAGGTATATATAAATGAGATGATTATAATTTTAAGGAAGTAATTAAGCATTTAGTCTTCTATTATAATAGGATATTAGAGGTTGTCCCATCAAAGAGACATTGTGGAGTTATTCCTTCCTAAAGGAGTATTGTATGGTGTTGCCCTACCTTAAGGGTATTCTATCTCTACATATATTGCATATTTAGACATCTTCGTCCATATATATCTTTTTTTATGTGTTGATATATATTATATTCAACATATTTTAAAATTATTATAAGTGTTGATCATAACAAGTGGTATTAGATCTTTGATTTGGGCAATTTCTGTGGAGTGAAACCTTAGTTTTTTGGAATCATCAATATCTTTCAATTCATTGGTAATTTTTGTACAATTGTTTTAATGGATATGAATAATATTTCAAGGAAGTCTCAATAAAAAAATCAAGTCTTTTTTATTAATTTTTAGGGATTTATTCAAGGAAGTCTCAATAAAAAAATCAAGTCTTTTTTATTAGTTTTTAGGGATTTATTCATAGTTTTGGGTTTGTACTCATTTCATTTCATAATATCTTTTGAAATATAAGGAATTTTTAGGTGATTTTTTTACCGATGCTGAATTTTAAATTTTTTTGACATTTTTGGAGTGTGTTATTTCAATTTTATGTTTTTTAATATATTCACTATATAGACCAAAATTTGTGACATTTTTTCACAAATTTTTTACTAGAGTTCCAATATCATTAGATTAACCTAATTTCAAAATTTGGGACTAATTTGAGTAGTTCTGAATGAGTTATTGACATTTTAGGGTTTCATGAACCCTAGTTTTTTTTTTTGGATCATAAAGTTGTAAGTATTTTTAGGGGAGGATGATATTGATGCTAGAGAATGGTTGATACTTTTTAAGGAGAATAATAATAAAATAATTTTTTGGCAAACACAATTATCTCTTTCTTTTTCTAGTCTTGCAAAACGTTGGTTTAATTAGTTGAGCTTCATACAAAAGTTTTCTTCATGGGAAGACATGGAGAACATCTTCCTAGATCAATGGGATATAAAAGAAAAAGAGGATGAAGAAGAGGAAGAAAATAATGATGGTAATGAAGAAGAGAATGACTATGATGAAGAATTAAAATTAGTGGAAGTCATTATAAATAATAAAAATTAGTGGAAGACAATAATGATAATGAGAAAGAAGATGCAAGTGAAGAAGAAGAAGAAGAAGAAGAAGAAGAAGAGGGTTCAAATAATTTGGTTCTAAGAAAATCTAAGTCAATTCTTCAATTTCATGGATGCTTTTAAAATAAGGTTTTTGTATCCATAAACCCTATCAGAAAATATAATTTCATCAACATGAATGTGGCGAAGCATCTACATGTTCAAGCAAAGAATATCAAAGAGGTTAAAGCAGATAGTAAGAATATTTGAGTGTTTGAAGATTTTAAACTTATTATGGAAAAATCTTTTTTGTATTCAAATTTTTATGCTTTGGATATGAATGATGTGGATATGGTTCTTTGATATTCATGTTTAGAGAATTTGGGAATAATCAATATTAATTTTCAAAAAAAAATTATGAAGTTTTGGTATAGGAAAAAATGTCACTTTACTAGATATCATAGTGAGAAAATTTCATCAACATGAATGTGGCAAAGAATCTACATGTTCAAGTAAAGAATATCAAAGAGGTTAAAGTAGATAGTAAGAATATTTGAGTGTTTGAAGATTTGAAACTTATTATGGAAAAATATTTTTTGCATTCAAATTTTTATGCTGTGGATATGGATGATGTGGATATGGTTCTTTGATATTCATGTTTAGAGACTTTGGGAACAATAAATATTAATTTTCAAAAAAAAATTATGAAGTTTTGGTATAGGAAAAAAATGTCACTTTACTAGATATCATAGTGAGAAAGGCACCAATAATAGTCAAGGTAGATCATGAGGATGAGATTTAAATAGGTGATGAAGAGCATGTGAAAGATTCATATGAATACATAGATGAATAAATAATACAATCAAAGTAAAACACTTCATCTACTCAAGAGACAAATAAACCATCAAAGAAAAAGGTGGAATAGGTAGAAGAAAAGGTTGATAAGGTTAAAGTATCAAAAAAAGTTGAGGTATATAGACACCCACATCATCATGAGAGGAAAAAATCATGGATCCATGTGAGGGAGTATCATAATAACAATCACTTTGGCTATATAAAAAATTAAAGTTCTAATAACTATGGCTATGCATGGAAGCCAAAGAATACCTACTTTGGTCATGGATAAAATTAGAGTAGTGTAGAAAAATGTGGTACATGGAATCATAAGAGGAATAATTATTCATGGACAAAAAATAAGTAAAATTATTATCATGAATGGAATCCAAGGAGCACAATAGAGTTTGGAAACAAGCTTGGAGATCTATCACCTACTAGGATCACATATAGATGGATAGATGATCAAGATTGGAGACAAGTGTGCAATGATTTAAAGCACACTCATTATTTGATTTCTTCCTATGTTTTGGGGATGAAACATGTCAAGGAGGGAAGTAATTATATGTATCTAAGGACATGATATATTAATGTATATGGGTTGATGGAGATGTTGACATGTGGCACATATCCCTCTTAGTTATTTATATGGGTCCAATTTATTAAAATAATGAATTAGCTTATGGAATTAGTGTATTAGGTAATGGTAAACCTACATTAGGATTAAGAGGTTACCCATCCACCCATCCATTGTTAGTTATATAGAGCTATATATAAGGGAGATGATTATAATTGTAAGGAAGCATGTAAGTATTGAGTCTTCTATTGTAAGAGGATATTAGAGGTTGTCCCCTAAAATAGAAATTATGGAGTTATTCCTTCCTAAAAGAGTATTTTATGGTGTTGACCTACCTTAAGGGTATTATATTTTTGCATATATTACAAATTTGGACATCTTGGTCCACCTATATATTTTATGATGTGTTGATCTATATTATATTCAACATATTTTCCAATTATTATAAGTGTGGATCATAACAACTTGACCACTTATCATGAGATGGTAAATAGTATAAGGATCTTTTCCTTTATGTTGAGGAAACTCATTGATGAAGATAAATATTTCTTGGTTATTAAAAATGGCCCATTATAGGCAAGATCTTAAGGTTCAAATAAAATTTGTCAATCAACTTCATATTGCTATTAATCATGAACATTACAAATATATATTAAATGTCTTATAACTATTATTCTCAATAATAGGTTAGTTGTTTTAACAAATAATAAACAACAAACCTTAAAACTCTCTCTATCTTATATTAGTGTTTGGTTGTAACAATGCACTAATAATACAAGTTAATATAGGTGTATATTAACACCTTTACTTTTTCTCAACAATAATATGATCACACTAAATAATCCTAATATTATATTTATTCATACATGTTAGGATTAATTCCTAAAATCTTCCCCTTAGTTATAACATGGGGAGAGAAACTTGAATGTTAGTTTCAATTAATACTGCATTTGATTACAAACATATAATTTTGTTTTACATTGAAAACCCATTTTATTGAAAGATGCATTTCAAAACTTATTTGAGAACTTTGACTCAAAAACTATGACATGTACTTAAGCAAGATGACAATAGGATGTGAAAATTTTAAAGATAACTCACAACTATAAATATAAACACACAAAATAAAAAAAATATTAAAACTAAATTTATTAAAACAAAACAAACATAACTATTTAAATAAAATTATATAAAAACTTAAACAACTTAAGATCATAAATTAAAATAAATATATTTAAAAACAAATACACATGACTCATTTTTAATGATATAAAATCACTAAATAATAATAGTAAAAGGAAATCAAAATAATTAAAAATCATTAATATAAAACAAAAACCATGAATCAAAAAATTTAAAATACTATAACATGCCATGTAATATCTAAAACATGACTATAAAATAACTAAATATCAAATGACTCACCAACCATTGACTCACTAACCCTAATACTTAAAATAAACATAAATAGAAAACAAATACCATTATGATTTTAATTAAAACTATGGGTGATGACCAAGTTTAGGGTACATTAAACCAGGGATCCAATAGGTTCAAGAAAATTATAGTGTATGGTAAGCTTGGTGGATTTGGCTATGATGTGGAGAAATTGAAGAAATCATGCTTGGAAAGGGGCTAAGAAAAAATTGGCTAAGATGTATACTATTAATTCCAAGTCCAAGGTCTATGGGAAAACTAAGCTTGACAAAGTCTAAGGTGACATGTGTGGGTTTGAGTGTAGGACATGGAGAGGGTCATGGACTATGTGGTGTTTGGGTCTATAGCTAAATGAATGTATTCTTAGAGTTTGACATAGGAGTTCAAATTGATGCAAGATGGAGATATGATGGATAATACATGAATCTGATCTAATCAACAGAGGATGGTATGGCTTGCAAATGGATATCAATATCAAATTTTTCTATAAATAACCTAAAATATAGAGTACAACCTTGAACAACTAGATACAAACACTGTGAAGAGTCTGACCTATACACACACACACACACACACATAGATTTATATATGTGTGTGTGTGTGTGTGTGTGTATGTATATGTGTGTGTGTGTGTGTGTGTGTGTATGTATGCATATATGTATGTGTGTGTGTGTGTGTGTGTGTGTGTGTGTGTGTGTGTGTGTGTGTGTGTGTGTGTGTGTGTGTGTGTGTGTGTGTGTCTGTGTGTGTGTGTGTGTGTGTGTGTGTGTGTGTGTGTTTGTGTGTATATGTATGTATATATATGTGTCTGTATATATATATATATATATGTATATATGTATAGGGTATATATTAATTTTCCAAATATTTGGAAAATAAAAAATTAAATAAAATTACTAAAAACAAATATAATTTGCATAGACAAATCAATAATATACAAACAGATTAATAATATACCCTATATATATATATATATATATATATATATATATATATTATTTTCCATAATTCAAACAATGTACATAATGGGTGAGCATACAATGGAGAGAGTGGACAAAATGGAAGATTTGAAGAGAGATAGTGAATGTGGATGGTGGAGATAGAAAAGGTACACATGGTCTTCACTACAACTAGTTGGCAAAGTGCAAGTAGGGGTGAATAAACAAGCAAGAGTTTCTACATGTGATCTATACTACATCTCCTCTTAAAAATACATTTTGATGTGAAACCACAATGGATGGAAGGTATAGATAGGTCTAAGATGGTCCTAATATGATACCATATATTAGAAATGGACAAAATCCAAAGGATCAAATATAATTTATCAATTAAATTCACATTGCTATTAATCATGAACATTACAAATATATAACAAATCTCTTATATCTATTCTTCTCAATAATAGGTTAGTTGTTGTAACAACTAATAACCAACATACCTCAAAACTCTCTATATCTTATATTAATGTCTGGTTCTAATAATGCACTAATAATACAAGCTAATATAGGTGTATATTAACAACTTTATTTTCTTTCAATAATATGATCACACTAAATAATCCCAATATTATATTGATTCATGCATGTTAAGACTAATTCATAACATGGGGTATACTCTAATTTACGTTGATCTTCAAATGAAAAAAGAGGGTTACAAATTGAATAGGAATAAAGAGGGATAACATAGTTTGTAATGTGAGTGGCAACATGCACATTACTTTCATCCAGGGTAGAAACCACAAGCTACTTATGGGATAACCTATTAGAGTTGGTAATGATCATCATATATATTGAATTAAAATTAGTTTTATCTTCAAATAGGAAGTTCATGATGAGGGAGAAGGATTATGGAAGATGAATATGATGCAAAAGTAAAGAGATAAGAAGGATATAGAGTTGACCAAGTTGAATTAGTACTATAAATAGGGTATTAAATTAAGCTTGATAACGATACAAGGTTAACCAAGTTGAATTAGTAATGTAACCTAACTTAAAAAACATCACAGAGTCATATAGGCTGATTATGTACAGTAGATAGGGTAGGAAACTAATTTGATAAGGACATAGGGTTGACTAAGTCAACTTAGTACTATAGATTGACTACAAAAAGAGGATACAAAGTCATATAGGTTGAATCTATATTACAGACATGAGAAAACATAATTTGTAAGAGATTATACTAAATAAAACAATAATGTGATAAAATAGGAGAAAATTTTGTAATATAATTGAAGAAAAAATATAAATAAATATACAAACAAATGGATCAATGTGAGTGGTCCAATTGGGGCACACAACATAAACCCTTGCACCAATGCTACCTAATGAAAGTTTTTTCAATACAACACACAATGATCAGAGAGTAAGTAGTCAACTGAATAATAAATGTTAACTAAGTGGTCATCCTATGTGTTATTAGATTATTAGAAAGTGTTGTTAAGTGTGATAGGGACGTTGGTTAAAAATAAGGAATTAGGAAGAAATCTATGGATGGTTTTAAGAGGTTCATGTGGAAAGGGATCTATATTGACAATGGTAATAGCTTGGTATTTGGGCCTAACCCCTCACTTCACAATCCTTTAGTGATAAGGGTGCCATGTGCTTTACCAATATGTACCTTTAGCCACATGTTTATAATTGACCAAAAAACCAAGTTGGCTTCCCTCTTGGTGATGAAATCCAATTAGGTCGGTCTTGGGAGGATAAATGTTAAATGCATTTTGAATATTGCGTGATTTGGTAGCATGTGTAGAAAGAGAAAAATAGTATAACTAAATGATCATTTGAAAAACCACCTAATTAGACTATGTGAGCTACTCTAAGCATGCAAGCAGTTAAAAATGAAAGTTTGAATTAATTACTAGAATATAGTTATTAATTCCCAAATTTAGAATAGTATAGAGTTGGTTCAGATGACATTATATGTAAATAGTATAGAAAATAATCGACTAGACAACTATTCTATGAAAGTAAAAGTCTTTAAGAATAGAGTTGACTAGGTTGACATAGACTTTTAGATGGAAGACAAGATACAAAACTAAGTTAACTAGGTCAACTTAGTTTGTTATAGGGTTGCAACTTTGAAGCCTACTAACTTGTATAAAATATAACTAAAATGAAGTACTAACATGAGTAAGCGAGAAAGAGAGGAACCTTGGTGGGTTGGAAGATGACTAGGATTTCAAATTATGTAAACTAAATTGATTGGTTCAAATTAGATCTATAAAATCTTATGTGCTGAAGTAAGATAAAATAGCTAGGTCAACCTAGTCTACATATTTTATTGATCTAGATGTTGACTAAAGAGCTAAGTTGACATATTTGGCCTAGTTTGTTGATCTAGATGCTAACTAAAGGACATCAACCTATTTGACTAGTTTGTTGATCTGTATGTTGACTAAAAGACTAAGTTAACCTATTCAACGTAGCTTATTATCTATGACTGAAGAAGCATACTATGTTGACATGTTTGATTGATTAATTTGTATTTTATGAATAATTTCACATAAATAATAGAGTTATTTTGATACAACTATTTGTTAAACATGTGCATAAGAAGTTAGAACTATACCAATTGGCTTGACATAGTATCACAAATATGGAAAAATAATGAAATGGTAGAAATTAAAGAGTGAAATAAAACCTGCAAGGGTTAGATTCACATCGAGTTCACCAAAATGTATGTAATGGGAAATGAAATAGATCTAAAAATTAATCATATCTCAAGAAGATAAATTCTAATTACACTTCTAATTGGGGATAGATTAGATAATCAAAGTCATGACCAATATGGACCTACTAGACCTAGCTGAGGGATATCATACCATAAATAATATCACTAGGGAGGGTTCCAAAGCCTCTAGTAAATCAAAAATACATATTAACTCTATCCAAGTCATATTCTTTCATATTCACTAAACTAATAATAATTAAATAAAAATATCATATAGTGTTCACCAAAGATTGTGGCACAAAGTGTGGGTAATAAATAATAAAATTAAACATGCATATAATACATATACTCACATTAATGTATATGGGATCCTAATACATGGAAGAGAAGTAAAAAATGCATATCTATCTACTCTTATAAAGGAGAAACAAAGTTATGAATACTTACCTTCAAAGACAAACCCATCGAGCTTAAATCTCTCCCTTGGACAAGGTGATTTTAAAGAGGTTAAATTGTTATATAAGGATGATAAGGATAAATCATCTCTAGGATACACAACCTATCAATGCATCCAAAAGACATTTACACAAAACAAGATCTATATCTCCAAATAAAGTATGAAACACTAAGCTTGCTCCTCAAGTAGAATAGTGGACAAGTAGATATGTAATATATCAAAATTATTCTTCTCTTCTCTTAAAAATGACAAAATGAATGCATTTATATAGGTATATCTAACCCTAAACCATTTCAAAATTTTAAGCAGATAAGGTCTACCTAGTTGACTTAGTATTGTAATTGACAAAAATAAACTAGATCATGGACTAGGTCGGTCATAGGCTGACCTAGTAGCTAATAAACTTTTTCAATAACAATACAAGATCGATGTGGATGGCTATGTCATGTAAACTACTGAAAGGGGTTTAAGTTAGGGAAAGGGCTAATGAATATGGTAAAATACTAGAGGAGGGTGAAAAATAGGAGGGAAAGCTTAGGGGAATGGTTTTTAGGAGACAAGTATGTAGATAAAAAGTGGTAAAAAGGGAGAACAATCCTACAAAGTAGGAATGGTCTACGTAGCCCTTTCTCGATGCATCCCTTAAGGTGTGAGCTTAGATAAATTGAGACTTGATGGGTTCTTACAAGATAAAGAGTATCAATAACTGATAAATTTTTGAATGAATGTTAATATTAATAGAATTTTACTAATGTTCTCTCTATTAATGGATGTAATGGTGATAACATGGTCATCTCCTATAACCTCTTTTTGAAATATTCTTATTTTCATCACATTATTCATAATCTATGTGTTAGTCTACAAGTTGTATTAGAAGTTTGTGTTATTTTTAATGGAATTATGAATATTGATCCTTGGTGAAGGTTCCATAAATTAAGAATTCTTATTGGTTTCGCTAGACTCTTCTTGTTGTGTAGTTTTGAGTCCAAACCTTTGATTAAACTAAAAACATAGTGGTATAACCATGGTAGATGCATTAATTTTAGTTGTTGAAGCATTAATCTCACCTTAACCTAGAAACACTCTATCAGATTGGCCATGATATTAGATCCTTGCATGTAAGATTGAGAAAATATATGTATGTAGTTATGAAATCATAGATGAATTATAGAGGAAAAAGCTTTCCTTCACATGGAAATATTGTAAAAATGACCTACTTGCATAAAATTGCCTTAACCTATCTAACCTTCCAAAAAGGAAAAGTGGGGTACATATAGAGAAAATTAGGAAAACATGAAGAAGCCTCTAGTTTTCCTAATTAGATAATTACATTAAATACAATTAGCCTATGTGACTCTTTTATAACTAACCTAAGGAATATTTATTGACATATAATGAACATAAGGCCATATAGGCAAAACCCAATGATAAAAATAACTACACCAACACCCCCATTAAGCATAGCTTAGGTGAGATGAGAATTGGGTCTTAGCATTAAAACCCTTATGAGGTACCAAGTACATAATGAATAATATCCATAGGAGGAATAAGAAGGTGGAACATCCCTAATGCCAATGAGATCTTTTAGATGAATAAATTTACTCTCTGTGAAGGGTTTGGTTAGAATATATGCAATCTACTTTAATGTTGGACAGTACTGAAGATCAATGACTTACTCATTGTTAAGTTATCTAATGAAATGCATATGAATCTCTATGTACTTGGTCTTTTGATGGAGAATTGGATTCCTACAAATATGTATAGTGATTTAGTTGTCATAGTAGATGATTTTTGGCTTATGAAACTAGACGCCAAACTTAGTAATAATCCCCTAAATCTAGACTACCTTAGTGGTGGCATTAACAACCCCTTTGAATTATGCTTCTATAGATGATAATGCAATTAAATGCTACTTCTTGCTTGACCAACTTATTATACCCAAATTGAGTGAGAAATTTTAGCCTAAAGTGGAGTTTTGACTCTAAATATCTCTAGCCCATTCTAAATCTATGTATCTTATCAAATCAACCTTTATTCTTACTCTATAGTGTATCCCATAGTCACACAAAACCTAAATGTAGTTCAGAATGTACTTAGCTATTTTCCAATATAATTCATGTGGTTACTACATAAAATAGGAGACCATGCTAACTACATAGGATATGTCAGGTCTACTGTGTGTGAGATAGATAAAACTACCCACAAGTTTTTGCTATGGAGTTACATCAACCAATGGTGTAGGACAACCAACCTCAAGCTTCACACTAGATAAGAAGGGAGTAGGAGCGGGCTTACAATCAAACATGTTAAAAATTTCAATAAAATCAAGAGAATACTTGGATTTTGATAAATTTATCCCAGAATCTGACTGAATAATTTTAATCCTAAGAAAGTAATGCAAAAATCCCATGTCTATCATTGAAAATTTATCTCAAAGTGTAGTTTTCACTACTGAGATGGATGATCATGAGCTCCCTACAATAAAAAATTCATCCACATAGAGAACTAAGATCAATAGAGAATCATCCCACCAAAATATGTAGACATTCAAATCTAAGTGTCATCTGGTGAACCTGACTTTGAGGAGAAAGGAGTCCATCTTGGCATACCATGCTCAAGGAGCCTATTTGATTTTGTAGATAGATTTCCTAAGTCTATAGACCAAGGAAGAATCTTCCAAAAATCCTTATGGTTGGTTCATGTATATTTATTCTTTAAGGTCACCATATAGAAAAACACTCTTAACACCCATTTGGTAAACATCACACTAATGTGTGGGTATAATGTCTAGAGTGAGTTTGATAGATGTTATCTTGGCTATAGGAGCAAATTTATCAGTGTAGTCTATGTTAAGCACCTAAGAAAACCCATTTGCAAGCAGATGAGATTTATACTTATCAATAGACCCATTTGCACCATAATTAGTCTAATAAACCCATTTTCAATAGACCAATTTTCTTCCTTTAGGAAGAGGGACTAAGTCCCATGCTTTGTTCCTGATTAGGGAACTATACACCTCTTGCATAGCAAAATCCCATTATGGAATGCCAGATACCTCATGAAAGGTTTGAAGATCTAAGTAAATGGCCAAGTAGGCATGTGAAGTCCCCTAAAACTGTGAACATGTTCACTTTGTATCTGATGGATTTCCAACCTATTTCCTAGCACTTTGAAGTGTTTATCTACCCCAAGTGGGACTAGAATTATATGAGATTAGAGAATTAGGAGCTAAGTCATCATCATCTGAAGTGTGACTATGAGATGGAGGAGGAGATTCCTCATCATTTCTCTCATCACTTGAACTTGAAGAATAAAAAGAGTCATCCTGATCATCAAGAGGATTTTGAGGTGGATCCAATTCATTGTCTAAGGTGGAATCAATGTCCAGTGTGACTTTTCAAGAGTCTAGAGTACCAGTAGTGAGTTCAAGTGGACCCTCACAAAAATTGACACTTATTTATATGAAAAACTCATGAGTTTTAGGATGTAAGAGCCTGTATCTCTTAGTACCCTCTACATACCCCACAAACATACAAGACTGACTTTGAGGGTCCATTACCTTACATTTCTTCTTAGGAATACAGGCCATTTATAGTGATCCAAACACTCAAAAAAGATCCACTACAGGCTTGTGACCATCCTAAAATTTAAAAGGAGTGATTTATTTTAAGGATTTATGTGGAATATGGTTCTAAATATAGCACACATAGTTGATTTCTTCAACCCAAAACTGAAGAACAAGAGACTTTTATTGAAGCATGTAGTTGGCCATTTCCTACAAGGTATAGTTCTTACATTTAGCGCCACCATTATTTTAAGGAATATATGAAACTATGTGTTGCATCTAAATCCCCTCTAATGTGAAAAAATAATTAAACCTATTATTGACATACCTTGCACCATTATTAGTCCTTAAGATTTTGATGGAATAGTTTGACTATTTCCCCACAAGTACCTTGATGTCCTTGAAATGATAAAATACCTTAGGCTTATTTTTGAGAAAAAGCACCTAAGTTTACCTCAAAAATTCATTGATGAATGTGAGCACGTATCTAGTCCTATTGAATAAAGGTTTTGAAAATGGACCTGTTAAGTGACTGTGGATAATGTCTAGCTTTTGTTTGGCTCTCTATACTTTGAACTTATCATATTTCTCTTCTAGATGCTTTCCAAGAATGTAACCATTGCATAGGCTATCTGATAATTTGAATTTAGGCAACCCTAAAACCATGTCTTGAAAACTATGTTACTCCATGTTATGGTAGTTTAAATGGCCAAACCATTCATGCCATAGTTTGCTCACTCCATCTGCATGAGTAAGCAGTACAACTAAGGGTTGATTTGGGGAAACTCATGAGAAGGTATATAGCCTAGACTCATGATTGGCCTTCTTATAAGCCACTGTAGTATCATTGTGTAGCTCTTTGATATTCATTAAATTAGGTGTGAACTCAACTCACTTCCTTACACCTATGTGAGTGATTTGGTACACTGACAAAAGATTGGTGGATAGTGAAAGAATGCATAAAATATCATTGAAGTTCCCATCACTTACTTCAATTGATCCTTTACCACTAAATTTTGTCACAGTGTCATCACCCATGAGAATTGAAGGCATAGAACATGGTTCTATTTCTAAAAATAGATCCCTTAAGGAGGCCATGTGATAGAAATCATCTTAGTCAATAACCCAAGTTGAAGGTTAAGAAGCTACTACAATAAGTGCCTTACCTTTATTTTTACCCTTTTTATATCTTTAGCCTTTGAAAAATATTTTGCATACATGTTATAAGTTGAGGACTCAGGAACACTGATGTTATTCTTCTCAAGCATCTTAGTCAAGGTGTCACTCTTCTTTTTCATACACTAAGATTCATCATGCCCAAGTTTCTTTTAAAAGTTTCATTTGAGTTTCTCCTTATTAGGTTTCTCACTTGAGGAGGACTCATTTGATGATAAATTAATCTTGGTATCTAATTTTTTATTCTTTTTATGCTTATAATCTGGTTTATACTATTTCTTCTCCTATTTTCCACTATTAGAAGGCTTCTTCTTGTCCTGATTAACAATCAAGACATGTGATTTTGAAGAATTAAGTTCACCCATTTGAACCAAATTATCTTGATCTCGAGTTAGATCAACAACAAAATCATCAAATTTTGGCATTTTCCAAGTGGATCCAAGTACACATTTGATAGCATGAAATATAGAAATGAAAATTGAATAGTCATGACCTAGTTTTGGAAGTACAGATAGAATCATCTAGTCATCTATTTTATCAATGCTACATTATTTTAAATATAGTCTCAATGATTTAAAATTTGTAAATAAGTCTTATAAGGTGTCATAGTCACTTGCACTCAATGTGATGAGCTCATTATCTGGCTCATGACCCCACATGATGTCTTGCACTCCAAAAAGCTTGTTTAGGATGGTCTAGACTTTGTTGAGAGTTTTTATAGATTCAACATGGAATAAGAGGTCAAGAGACATTGAAAATCATAAGAACCCATAGGCCTTATCACATCTATTGTACCACTTAACCTTTTTTACATCTATACATGGCTTAGTTTCCTCACCCATAGTGATCTAATAGAGTCCTTTACCTCTCAATGCAAGATGTATTTTAGACTTTCATTTGGGATAGTTAAATGGTGTGAGTGGTTCAATGTTTAGATCCATTAGTGTAGATTACATTGAGACAATTTACAAAATTGAGATGAAATCAAAGAAAAAATTACACATAGTATAAGTACACCCTTGAACTATCAATAAGACTCCCCTTAAGTTATAAAGCAATAAATTCTCAATATTGGACATTGAGCACTATTGAGAATGCATCTATGAGCAATTAGTGTGAGAGAGTACAAGAGGGCCATCTAGCACAATTGATAATGCATCCAAGAAGAATGTTAAAAAAGATTTGAATTGAATTTTAATCCATTACATCATATAAAAAATGGATTTTACAAAGGTACTAGAAAATATCAACAATGTGTAGAGCTTGAAAAAATATGCACTTTAAAAAAAATAATACCCAAAATAGAGCTATAGATTAAAAGTTATGGCACTTACAAGTTCTCACTCCCACATATTCTTAGACCCTTTCCAAAAATGGAATTTTTTTCCCACACTTGTGATTTTTTGATTTTTTACTAAAAAAGATAAATGACAAAAATATCAAGTAATGCTACCCCACAAACCTAAGCAGTAAAAACCCTCCAAAAGTTTGAGTTGGTTCACAAAGAGTAATCTAGAGTTTTGAGACTACTTTGATGATATAAGTAATTAGGCTTTGAGAACCTGAGTAGATCAGTAAAGACAATTCAAAAACCTAAGATGGTCTCTGAAGAGTAATCGATATTTTTGAGACTACTCTACTGATTTAAATAATAAGTCTTCGAGAACTTGAGTAGAGCAGTAAAGATACTTCAAAAAATTGAGTTGGTCTACAATAGTGTAAACTAGGGTTTTGATCCTACTTTACTTAAATTCATGAATTTTCAAGTAAAACAACTTCACAACTCTGATTTGGTCTAGGAAGAGTAATCTAAGTTCTTAGACCTGCTTTACTTAACTTCATGATTTTATAAGAAAAGCAACTCCACAACCCTAATTTAGTCTGATGCCTAAGGAATAGCCCTTCAAAAGTATAGATTAGTAAGTGGACTCTCCAAAGCATGAAAATTTAAGTTGATCAACTATTGATCCAAATTAATGACCACCTATATATCTAATTAGTGTAGAGGTTTGATGGCACATCAATTGAGGCAAGCTAAAAATTTCCAAAATACTTCAAGTATGAAAATTTTGAAAGAGACCCATTTGAGATTTTGACCCAAGGAAGAAAACCTGAAGGTGTTTTTATATAGAAACATAGGAAATATGGTTTTTTGTATAAAATGAAAAATAGGGCCTTAGGATGCTAAAAAGTGAGAAAATTGACTATTCTAAAACTAGGTCATGTTTAAAGTTGATCCCAGGGTTTTGGCACCTTCTAAAACCAATGGTATAGTTAGTTTTGAGATCTAAAGCTCCAATATAAAGATTTTCATGAATTCTCCAAGGAATCCAACGAAACACTTATTTTTTTTGGATAATGAATGTAGTAAGATTTCACCACAAAGATTGTTGCAATACTGGCAAAAATGGATCTAATACCATGTTGGATTAGCCACAATCTTGGACCCTTACATAAAATATTGGGAAAATATATGTATGTAGAAATGAAATCATAGGTAAATTACAAAGGAGGAAGTTTGTTTTCACATGAAAATATTGCAAAAATGACCCACTTGCATAAAATTTCATTAACCTGTCTAACCTTCTAAAAAAAAGTGGGTTACATATAGAGAAAAGTAGGATAACATAAGGAAGCTTATAATTTTTTAATTAGATAATTAAATTAAATTATAATTAACCTATGTTACCCTTTGATAATTAATTTAAATAAACTTAAATGATATTGAATGGTCATAAGGCCATGTAGGCAAAACCCAATGAGAAAAAGCCCTACACCAACACAGTCTTCTCTACCTTACTCTCCCTTCTCTTATTGTGTTTATTTTGGAACTTAAACCACCCTTTTTATTTTAGAAAGTGGTAAATATAAATACATTATCATTGACATCAAAACCAAACAAGTAACTCATAGTTCAAATAATTAGTATTGAATCTTTGGTGGTGACACTATATCTCTTGGAGACTATTCCACATAGGCTTAATAGTGAATCTAAATAGATGCAATCATTCTTGGGGCTGATCTCACATCAATCTTAAAATTGAGGATGAAATTCCATCACTTTTCCCACTCTTCTCTTTGTAAACACCCAATTCCTTAAGTGTTTTTGGAATAGGATTTTGGCCTAAACAATAATATGCACCTTAGACATGTCTCATGAAGAAACTATGTGTAACAATGGTGAAAATTTATATAATTCTACCAAAAATGTGTATTTGAATCATATAAATATGTAATTTGGAGAATTTGAAAATGTGAAAGTGTGGATAACATGCTTCCAAAGCATGCACCAACTATAATATAAAACTAAAAAGTGATATAAGTGCCTATGTGGACATGTTTCAAAAACATTCCCACACTATAATTTGGATGTGTTGAATACTGAGTAAGTTGGAGAACATGTTTCTAAAACATGCCCCCACTAAATTTGATATTATGAACATGTGGAATCTATGCCTATATGACATACTCATACTGAATCTAAAATTATGAATGTGTGGAATCCATACCTCTATGACATGCCCCAATTGATATGCCCCCATTTCAGATGAGGGAGGAATATAAACTGGTAGTTACCTCACCTTAAAAGGCTAAGATAACCATATAATTATGAATGAACATTGTAGCATATAAGAAGATATGTCTATGTAAATGTATCATTGAAGTGCATATAATGTGATCATATTAAATACTAAGATGCATGATAAAGGTCATGGTAACATGTAGATATTAATAGTACAAGATCAACAATTTATTAATCACACATATAAGGGCAATAAAAATACAATTTTCCATGGATACCACAAACAAGGGCCATGTTAAAATAATACACAATCAAATAGACAAGACATATTCAAATGCTTATAAAAGCAAGAATGACATTCAAATGTCCATATACCAAATGATGACATATAAAATGTCAAAGAAGCAAATAAAGCATTGGGGGAAAAAATAATGGAGCATATTCAAATTCTTGACAAATAAGACAATAACAAGAAAATACAATCAAGTGCAAAAATGAAAACATAAAAAATTATCATAAACATATCATAGTTTCCTATGGATTAAATTTGTTAGTAAAAATATCAAGTACATATCATATTAATTACATTACAAAATATATAAGCATGGATAAAGGCATATGTAAGTACATATATAAAATATGATAATGTAAAGTGACCATATAATTATATAACCTGGATGTATCATAATTATAGAGGTCGAATCCCTAAACACCATGGTCACATGATTAGAGGGAAAGTGAAATATCCAAAAATGCATAAATCATCTATCTATTTATGCATGTATCACACTCAAATAGAAGTGTGAGACATATGTTTATGTAAAATAAACTGATATGATATCCATAAATATATAACCAATCCATATATGTCAATGAGCCAATAGAATATATTTTATCTTAAAATTTGAGATATCAAATTAAACTACATAATTTAATCACTCAAACTTCAAACCACTAAGTAAAGTCTAGATCCATTATAAATAAAATGTAATATATGAATTCATAATCCATACCATCACTATCCTCCTAAAGCTAAATACTTTAAACCATTATCAAATGGAATAAAAAGACAAAGAGATGAGATTGATTACCTTAGACTCAAATTGACATTATGATGCTTGATTATGGATGTTGGATGAAGGATAATTCAATAATTAATTGGACATAGATTGGTTATGAATTCATAAGATTTCTAGTTTGATATTTATGTGGATATGAAAGCTTCAGGGATTCTTGAGATGGTTTTAATGGAGGATGGGTTTTATTTAAATAGAATGTGGAGGGAAAAATCAAGGGTTTAAATTTTAATTTGGATGAAGGAGATCAATGGATGGGGATTATCCAAATAATTTAAAATTCCTTTGAATCCTCTACAATTAGAGGCTTCTAGAGAGGAGTGAGAATAGGGAGGATTCTAGAATTGGAGAATTTTAAAATCTTCTTATGGGTTAGTGATGATTAGATGGGGGATTAGATAGGGATTAAGTAGGTAATTAGGGACTAGGGGTGTAGGAAAGCCTAAAAGTAGGATTAGTAGGTGGGTAGGTGGGCCATGAGAATTTAAAATTCCCAAATAATGGATAAGATAGATTAGGATAAGACTAAGAAATGATTAGAATAATTAATGAAGAAGTGGGGAAGAATAAGGTTAGTAATTTAAGAGGCATGAAGGGGGATTTTAGATAAATGATTAGGAAGGGGTGATATTAGAATGAAATTAGTGAGATAAATTAGAATAAATGAAATAGATAGAATAAGTATTGACTAATAGTAATATTAGTGGTAATAATATAGGTGAGTGAATTTAGGTGCATACATATATAGATGCCAGAAATATTTTTTGATTTTTGAATGTTTTTTTATTTTTTGGTATTTTTGGAATATGTGAAGAGACTACCCTATTATTGCATGCAAATTATTCTCAAATACATCTCCCAACTATGAATATTATGTAATAAACTTGTGGTGCTATTTAAGAACATGTATAGGTACAATATTGATCATTATAATATATAAGATGCTTTGTGTATGTATAACCTATGGTTATGAAGAAATAGTAGGAGTAGGGGTTTATGGAAACCATCATTGAGTGTTATGTGGTTTGTTTGGAACAAAATTAATAGGAACATGTGCATGTGATCCAGATATCTGAATGTGATGTGTAGTACATGAGGATTTCATGTAACATATTATGGATCTATGATATAATGGTCTCCCAATTACTATCCACCTAGTGAAGGATATTAATTATTGCTAACCATTTTATAGTGATTTAACCTTAGTAGGAATGATAATTAATTATATAGGTATAACCTTATCTTATTCAAGAGGATTCTCATAACTCTAGAAACTATAATTTATCGATTAGCATGAATGTATTTGACACACCCATGCACTATAGAAGGTATTGCTCAAAGAGTATGTATCTAAGGGCATCCCCATAGTATGTCAAACACACCTATGAAAGGTATTAACCACATGTGCATGACCCACCTATAAAGGTAAGTAAATCTCACTAAGAACCTATTGTGAGGTCCTATTGAATGCTTTAAATAATTTGGTATAAAGGTTTAAATCATGATGAGTATAACTCAAGTGTATAAGTAATGTCATGTTAGAAAATTTTTCACTTACACCATTATCAATCATAACACTACATAGAGGTTGATGATCAAGGGATGTTTGAAATAAAAAATAATCAAGATCAGAGTCATCATCGTTAATCTTATGTCATCAAAAGTAATAGGTCTCTAAACCATACTATGTTTATATCATGTATAGGTACCAATAATCCCATCTAGCAGTTGCTCATACTGTTATGGATGAGGATGCTAGTTATATACCATTTACACTTATGCATCCTTATTAGAATGGTCTTTCAAAGGGGTTTTAAATATATTTTTTCTGGTGATCACTAGGTTATGATCCTAATTCATTTAGAGGACCATCAAATGTAATATTTTGGTCATCGATGAGGTCTTAGATATTATTCTTAAAGGTAAAACATTTATTTATATAATGACCTAATACCTTGTGATAATCACAATAAACATTTGCATCATATCTTTTGGGTAGAGGCTAACTCATATCAAACTTTATATGTTGAGGGAAAGATATAAGATGACACTTCCCGAACCATAGGAGTAATGAAGAGGGAGACTCATGTGTGTAAATTGTATCCTTGGTGCATTAGATAAGTTAAGTTTATTAGGCAATTGTGAAACTAAATTAACCATTGTGTTTTTTTCCTTTTTAGGCTCATGAGGTTTTACCTTATAACTTGGTTTGATTATAAACTTGGTACTAGATGTAGATGTATTTATTGTGTTTGGTAAATCCTTAATTTATTCAATGATATAAGTTTCCTTTCATGGTCTCAAAAAACATGGCACAATAAATTAAAGGATTTAAGTTTAAAAAAATGATAGACTCATGTAAAGGATCAAGTAAACTTTTTTTGAAAATGTCTTGAATATATTTATCTACCATAAGATTGGTCATTTTAGCCAACATTATCTTGTACCTCAAGACATATTCATTGATAGTTTCATTGGTTCCTTTTTTGATTTTTTAAACTCAAGCATAGGAATTTTGTTTGGTAATGTTAATAGAGAAGTGATGAAAAAATTGATCTATAATAGGTTTTAATGCTTTCACAGATTGGAGAGTTAAACCATAAAACCATATCAAAGCACAGTCATTGATGCTTCTTACAAATAATTTGGTCAAAATATTATCATTATAGGAATAATCAAGGATGCTACTTATAACCACTCTTTAAATCATAAAATGAGATTTTAGGTGCAACAAAACTAGTTGGAAAAGGATGAAAAGATATCTCAAGTGCAAGAGGTTATGTAACACATCTTGTGAATCAATAACATGAGGATACTGTAAATCATTTTGTTCAATGTTCGTAACTTTCTCCTCTAGGTTATTTATAAATTTAAGGAGTTTTTCAACCATATACCGATTGGTGGTTAGATTAGAAAGATGATTAGTAACCAAAGGGGAAGTGAACATGGTTTGAGTAGTGATAGGCATTGAAAATAGTATTTGATTTGAAAAAAATGGTAATTCTATGGTAGATATAGTAATATTGATTTTAGTAAAAAAAAAAGGCTGAAATACATATCGCATGCCCCCATTAGAAGTATTAAGTGGTAATGTGCTCAAGGGGAGGGTTTTTGGTATATGGGGATGACCTATATCTCTAATAACATGAGAAATAGATGGACTAGCTTGGTTATTTTCTTCTTTTTTATTTCTAATATGGTTTTTAATATTTCATTATTATATTTAAGGTTTTGATGAATACACCATGAAACAAATCAATATCTTACACTTTCTCATGATTTATTTATTTATGTTTATTAGTTTCATTAGATTCATGGTTTTCACTTTTAGAATATTTCTCTATGTTAACTTCATTAGCATGTTGCTCATTCTCAACATGGGTATCATCATGGACCTTGGGATTAGATTCCTCAATGATTTGAGACATATTAGGTGGAAAGAGGGGAAGCTTAATGTGTTCAATAGACACCCCTCATAATATAGGGCTATACCTAGGTTGCATGCAAAATAATATAAGTAGAAAATGAAAAATTAGAATAATTTGAAATCCTAACTGATTGAAAACCCTAAGAACTAGAAAAAATTACATTCATATGAATCAAGTTCATCAAGTGTTTAACCCTAATTTTTAGGTGCATAATAATATGGGAGATAATGTTAATAATATATAAATGAATAAACACAAGGGTGATAAATAGATGTATAATAGTCTAATTAATTGTAAAGCTTGGATAGAACATATACTAAATTTATTATGCTAAGATATGTTAAAAATGAAAATTAAAACTATGATATATATAAAATTATAATTAAAAAATCTACTTATATAGTTATAATGCTAATATATATATATATATATATATATATATATATATATATATATATGTATGTATGTATGTATGTATGTATGTATGTATGTATGTATGTATGTATGTATGTATGTATGTATGTATGTATGTATGTATGCATATATATATATATATAGAATGGGAAAAAATTAGACTAAAAAAATGTTCTATAAAAATTGCCAAATTTTAGATTAAGTCCATTATACTCACTAATACTTGCATCAGCTTAGGATGGTTGTGTTGATTATATTGATTGGATAAGATGTAGGTTTCTGTTAAAAAATAAATTCTAAAAAAGGATATGACCAACCAGATGATTTTGGGTTCATTGTTTCCTTCACTTTAGTGCATTCAGATCTAGGTCATGTATTTTCACTCCTTATCAAATGATCAAAGCCTAGTTCTTCATATTCATAGTGGATTTGGGAAAATGGGTTAGTGGGTTCATAGTTTAAAGCTTACCTAAAGGCCCCTATTTCAATGAGCACTACCTATATATCTAATACTTTGAAGAGGGCCTCAGACTTATTTAGTTTTCCCCTATATATTTACTTGTGTGCAAATCATGCAATGTATGATAATTAAGTGCAATAGTGACCTAGCTTATAACTTTTAAAATATATCACTTGGGATACTCCTTCAATAATTTAAAATTATAGATGTGTTTTCCCTATTACTGATATGTAAATAGGAGAAAATAAGTAATATTTACTCAATTGAATGCTCTATGGTATGAATCTAGGTATGTGCTAGGTGAGTTTAGAATGAGCGATCATGTATTTATACCACTCTTATTAGGATAATATATCACATAATAAAACCTAATTTTACTATTAAGATACATTTCACTTGTATATTATATGACTTTAGGTCACAAACACTTGCATCAGGTAAGGACACTTGCATCAATGTAGGCATCTAACTAGGACATAAGTGTTCGAGAAGCAAACAAAGTAGGTACAGGTATATAACTTTTAGAGGTGGAAGATAAGTAGGTTTTAATAATATTAGGAAAGATATAAGGAAAGGGTCTTTGACATAATACTATTTGGACTATGAGATAATACAAGGGGCACAAGAGAGAGTAGATGCGGGACTTGTAAAAGTGAGAAAAGTCTAGAACTAAGAAAATAAACCAAGGTCTAAGTTTTCCAAGTGTACAAGACTAAGGTGTTATATATTTCATAAATACCATCTACACTTAGAAAAAAAATGGACATAGAAATATATTCATACCATAGATAGTAGACCTCATCACTCCATTTCTCCTAGACACACTTTTTGTTTCCATGGAATGACTATGGTTACTTTGATAAATTACTAATAAATTTGATAGTAATATTCATTATGAAATAACATATCCTTCTCCTAATAAGAGTTTATCACCACCTAATATATCTCAAGATAATATTTGAAAACATTGGGAAGTATATTACCTTTGTCATCAATCTACTACACACCATACAAATATAAGTAGACTACTCCAATAATATTACCATGATTTTACATGACCTACACCTTCACTTTTATAGCAACATCATAAATATTATTCTTATATGAAGGCTCAAACTTATCCTAGACCACACATTCTCACATATTAGAATATATTAGTCATATTCAAATATAAATTCCTCATATTAATTACCCCTCACAGGAACTACTATAGCTACCTCCTCATTCTTCCCATTATCCTACTTTCTCCATAGATCTCATGTGTGAGGAAGTCCTCACATGAATCTCTAAAAACATCAATGAGACCATGATAAGAGATTTCTGTTAGTTAAAATATGATTTATCATATGTTATTTATGATGTATGTCAGAATATCTATTAACATTTGTGAGCACATCTATGTATTACATATCATATTATTCTTCATATTATCATATGATTGGATTTTATTTTTACATTTTATTATGAGTGATGGTGATGATTTACTATTTATATATCATTTATATCATGTTTTTATTTCATTTTCAACATTTTACTTCACATCTATTTTTTTTTTACATTATGATATATTTCATGATACATACTATCTTTGTTTTTAAAAATTATAATTTGAATAAACACAATTGGGTCCTCTTTATCAAGCTTCATTTTAATTTCCTTATTTTCCCCTCTATTCAATATGATTATTAATTTCATAGGTAATTATGATATATCTTTTGTTAATATAGTATAGTCTCAGAGTGACTTGGATATATTTAATATCACCCATGAAATTTTCCATTACACTACCTTACATATTTTTTATCAACTAAAAATATACCCATCATTGTACCAAAGGTCACCTGAATGGATCAATTAAAACCATACATAGGGCAATTTTTAGATTTCACACTTAATTATGAGCAAATCTAATAACTTCTTGATAGCATGATATTCACTACTCTTCTCTAGTGACCAAGTGTAGGCTCTCCTATTTTTGTTCCTTATTTCACTCATGTTTGGTATTTTTAATTTATATAGAGGAGGAATAGAAAATTACATAAAGATTTAAAATACATGTCATAAAATAAAACAAAATAAAATGATCAAAAAGAAATTATTAAATTAAAAGTTAGATCACATTAAAATACATTATCTTTTGGCGCATATTCTATCCCAATCAAAGATAAAACTCCATAGTTGGACTCATAATAGATTCAATGTCCATTATGGTGTAGTAGGCTATTAGAATAGCATTCTAATGCCACCTAATTTCTCAAAAAAGTACCTAATATTTATATTAGACTAATGGTTTTGTAAAGGGCTCTTGAGGAATAGGGAACACATTATGGGAAGGTAGGTCCATTTTCCTTTTCCTAACTATAGACTTCATGGGATGATCTATGTACTTTATTTACTATCCAAATCTATATGTTCACTAGTTAGAGTGTCCTAAGTCTTTGATGTTAATAATTCATATAACTAATATGTTTATTTAGTGTGTATCATTTTTTCTAAGGATTTATATATTACTTATGTAGTGATTTAATCCCTCTTTCTCATTTTCCTATTTATCCCTAAAATTCCCCTTAATGGATATAAATTCTAGGTGATCACATTATTGATCACACTTTATACCTATACCTTTTGGTTTTACTTTTGTGAGTTATAGTGTAAGACCTAGGATAAGACTATGTTTTCCTCATAAATACCCACCTTTTCATGCCTCTTGGCTTAGTTTTTGAGTTATAGTGTAAGACCATGAATAGAACCAAGGTTCCTTCATAAACATCCTTTCATATCATATTATCACCATCATTCACATGTCATTTAATGGTCATACTCTCTTTCAAAAAACACTATAACATGTATTAAATTTGAATTATTTATTTCAAGTTTCTCCATGTTTCATTATTTATAGTTTGCATTTATGTCCTTGTTTCAAACTTATCATTTTTATTTCATTTTTTAACACTTTTTTTACATATCCCATTCTTTTTTATGTGTTTTCATTCATTTTTAACCATTCAATGATTAATTTTAAAACACTTTCTATTTAATTACCATTTTTTGTCATTTTACATTTTACATTATTTTTAACCATGCATTTAATAGAGAATAATAAAACATACATTATACATTTCCCCATATCATAGTAAATCATAATGAAATGTGCTAGAAATTAAATAAATTAATCGACAACATCTATGATTCATAATCACACACACACACACACACACACACACACACACACACACACACACACACACACACACACACACACACACACACACACACACACACACACACATGACTCAAAATATTTACATACATCATGATACATAATACATAAACAACTATAGGGTTTGTATCCATCATAAGGACATGATAAAATACCCATAGAGACATGAGACTAACCTCTATGTATAGTATGTTGTAGTGAATGTGTTTGTGATCACAATCCATCTACTTTTCCTTTTAGATTGGCTACCTAAGAATGTAACATAGATACCTACCTAGTTATAATCAAATGAGTGGCTATATCCTAAGGCGAAACATACCGCATTTTAATATCCCCTTGACAAACTCCTAGTGGAACTACAGTCTGAAGCCTAGTTGATAATATATGTATCTCTCAAGAAGCCTCCCCAACCAGTCTAAACCACTCAACATAATCCTAGGCTAAGGGAAAAAGTAAATCAATCCACTTTTCCATATCATGCTATTGTAATACATCATCCAAAATGTCATGGTGGGTTTTTTCCACCAAGGTCCTCCATCATGCCTCCTCTATTATAGAATTTGTAAAATGTAATCCAAAACCCCAATATATCTCATGTATATCTCTAAAATCATACACTTATCTATCATAAGTTTATCTATCTACATAATACAAAAATAATCACTATAGAACACATATTACTCACTAATAGTAACTTTATACACTCAACCACCAAGCACCTCCTTTATACCATGGATTCATGGTGGTACAAAACCTCTCTATTGGTCAAGTTAAATTAAATGAACATGTTTTGATTTGATACATATATGTTGTATAATATACCAACACAACACAAGATTCACTATTAGATCTCCTTATGGTTATGCCTTTGGATGTGCCTATGGTTGTATTGGTGATGGCATTAGAAATCATCTTTATCTCCATGGGCATGGGCATGGCTAAAGTATATGCTACCATAGAACAATATCTAATGCATCTTCTCCTTGATGTCATTGAAATAAATGTATAATATCCATTAATGGAAGATACCATATAATGGGAAGCTCCATTATTTTCCTTGCACATCCCACACCACATCTCTCCCTCATATTGCAAGCCCAAAAATTTAGGACCACTATAAGAGCTATTGGGTGTGGTAATACAAACTATCCTCACACATGATAAATTGGATGAGGATCCACAAATTGAGGATAATATCTCATAATATTCAGATGATGATATGCATATATCATGTTTATCCATGAGGTCCAAGCATATATATTACCCTAATATGGATGTCAAATAATCTAACCTTAAGTAATAGTCTGTGATGTTAGGACATGTGGCACAAAATATACCACATGGATATATGGTTACCTCCATATGAAAAAGAGAGCATCATACACATAATGATGTAACCCTTCTATCTAAGACATAGGAAATAACTCATAACTATAACTATAAAAAATTATAATAGGCCCCATTGTCTTTTGGCCCCTAAGTAAACTAATATAAAATTATGCACTACTTATACCCAAATAATAGAACCTAAATCATGTAATGTGTCATGAAAAAACATCAATAAAAATAAATATGTAAGATATAAAGTTACCTTACCATCAAACTCATGAAATATCACTCAAGTTATTATAAGTCTAATAATGACCTTTTAGATATCTGTAATGGTAGAAACACACACATCAAAAAATTGAACCACCAGCTCAAGTTGGTCATATCTCTTTGAGCCTATTTCACACAATGTGAAGGATCTCTTATCATCCCTTAAATCAAGAGTATTTTACACCACTTAAGATCCAATAATCAACAACCCTAATAATACATGAACATCATCTAGGGTGATAACCACCTCAATGGTATCCCCATCCACCACCTAGCATAATGTATTAGTTAATCTCTCCCATGCCCCTAGGAATATGGTTATTAACTCTATGCTCAATGGGATTCATCACATATCCATTATCCCACCAAGACTAACTATAGTAATTAGATCCTAATCCATGATAGACAATCTCGCTAGTAGATTTGGTAACAATAGTGCATCCATTAGTCTCTAAAGTATTTGTTGCCTCTAAAAAATGAAAAATGACATAAAATTAATCAAATATATACCCCAAAATCAACATAGATTATATTTTAAAAAATAAATATAATCAATAATCAAATTAACTACTTCATCATCCATGTACAGTACCACATTGGCCCTATTTTATATTTATAACTATATCGACCATTGTTTTAATCTTTTAGGGTTTTACAAGTGTAATTCCTAAGTTAGATTAAAGGGGTAAGATGTATAAATTAATTAAATAATATTCTATAATTAATAATTTATTTTTTATGGATTTTAACTTCTTTTAAAATTCTAAAAATAGTAATAAATATGCATAAATAGAGACTTATCTAGAAAGTGACTATTGTAGAAGATCTAGGTTTTAAAAATAAGGTTCTATATAGGTATAAGTGTCATCAATAGGATTTTAGGGTTTGATTCATCACTAGATAGTAGTGCCGCACCTAGCTAATAACACCATGTTTCTATAGTGTCCTCAAAATGGTGTTAGTGTCTTCTTTGTAAGACTATTTTTATTATATGGAAGTACCTATGCCTATGTTTTTGGGCTCTATTCCTATGCGTATGAAATATAGAAATCTATATTATGCCTAAAAAATATAATTTAGTGTGAAAACCCTAATCCTTCTTAAAAGTATGACATGAGCTAAAAATATGTGTTCATTAGTAAGATAGACTTGACATCCTTAACACCCCACTATCAAGAGAGTTGCCTACATACCAATACTCTGAAGAGGGATCAAACCCAATGTATTTATCCCACCCATTGCTTGGTGAAAGTGTAAGTGAATTCTATGATGAGAGTGGTCTTGAATTCCTTGATTGTGTTTGAGATTTATAATCTAGGCTTAGGGATACTATAGATGATAGTATGCATATATAAGGAATAATATGGATCAAATATCTTAATTTTGTTCAACTTAATTCTTATTTAGATAGGATTTTGTATCTGTTTTACATCTAGTGAATATACATCAAATACCCTTATATTTATAGATATCCATAGCTTGTACAAGTAATAAAATGTACTTAAGATTATCTTATGAGGGACACACATTTGAAAACATATCCATTTGGGAGAGTTAGGTCAATGGATACTGGTGTCAAGTTGGGGACACTAGTGCCATATGGCTCTAGTGTCCAACTTGTAGATTGTTGGGCATACTTGGTTGGGATCTATGAGGGATATCCTAAAACTATGTTTGACCTAATTATAGATGTTTGTGATTTGTACAATGCCTAGAAAAGTGTGATAAAGGATCTAGGATAGGTTTAGGGCTAAGCTAGGAATGTTATATCTTAAGAAACACTCTTAGCATCCAAATACCATTTTTATATTATTAAATTTTGCCCTCCTTTATGCTAGAAATTTATCAAAGTGAAATGAATAGTATAAAGGAAAAATAAGCATACTCAAACTTACCTAGGAAGTGAAGCATGTGTATCTGAGTCTAAGTATGGGAATCTAGATTTTTATATGTGAAACATGATCCAAAGAAATGACCTATAATGAAACATGTAAAAATAAATCCATACTTAAGAGATTATCAAAATAAAAAGACTATGTTGAATAAAGTAATTGAGTAAAGTTAAGTAAAGAGATAGGAAAAGAGGAAAGGAATGAATACACCATGTTTAGTACATAAACTAATTCATGAATCTGGTGATAACCTATTTTTGTGAGTGTACATAGTGATAAAATTATTAAATAACTTGGATTGAGATGATAGATTGCTCAATCCTCATATGTGGGTGGCTCAAGAACTCAATCTGATTTTGAATCTATCATTTACCACCCCTACTCATTGGATCATGATCTATGAATAGATTGGATAAGACTGTAAGTGTGTCTAACCCTCTCATATGGGTGGCTCAAGAACTCAAGTAGGCCATGACTCCATCATTTCCCACCTATGTATAATACAGGCATCTAAAAATGAACTACACAAAGTGCTAAAAATATCTAATTGGGTATATATAACTATGTATGCCAACTTTATTATCACTCAAGTATATTAGGTGGCTCTAAGACACTTGGGAATGATAAAATCTATAGATGTAGTAAGGAATTAAACTATTGATAACTTATAATATGATATAAAGTGTATATAATGTAGATAATGACATGGAGTTTTCCATTCCACTAAATCAACCTATATGTAACTCAGCATATGTAAACTATGTGCCACCCACATGCCCCCAATCTGATATCTTAGTATACTAATTCTAAACTTAGTATGTAATAATTATATCTATGTATCTAAAATAAATTTGGGAGTGATCATGCCATACATGATACCCCGAATCTAAGTAATTGGTATGAATTTGAGTTGAGATGAGTGTATCTGAGATAATTCTAAACATAATTGAGATGAGTGTATATGTAATGTACTTGGTGTACTATTATGGCTAATATAGACTAATTTTAAGCTATGGGTACTTAAAAATAACACCATGTAGTGGACAATAATACCCTGTGGCACTAGTATCACAATCTAGGTGTTAATGTTTATCTAGTCTAAAATTTGGGTAATCTAAACTAATTTTTAAGTCCCTATTTTCTCTTTTATTTGACCTATGTCTAATTTTAAAAATTGATCTTGTTTACTAAAAATGATATGTGAATAGAAAAATAGGATCCTAATATTTGTGATAAACCCCTGTGAATATCCCCTCTTTTTAGCGCATGGAACTTGTGTAATAACTATCCTCAAAATAAGTAACTCTAAAAAATCTATTAGTCAAAACATATATGATGAATAAATGATACTCTAATACAATGTACAAACATAAAATCAAAATGTAAAATTATCTAAGCATAAGTAGGTAATTTAAGATATATGTTATAATCTATCATTCCATAAAGGTTTCAAGATAGATGTAATCAATGTGTATAAAAATAAATCTGAGTAGCTACCTAGGGGTATGGGGCATGATGTCCATCATGGTACACAATTAAGTAGGGTAGATGTATGAGGTCCCTCATGGCATCAAAAATTGGAGTGTGTGTGTGTGTGTGTGTGTGTGTGTGTGTGTGTGTGTGTGTGTGTGTGTGTGTGTGTGTGTGTGTGTGTGTGTGTGTGTGTGTGTGTGTGTAATAATAAAACACAAGTATCATGGTGAATATGCATACATGGAAGCATGATAAAACAATAATATGGCCCATTACATCTATACAATAACATCCTTTTTCTTACATAAGAAGTGGATCTAAATGTAATCTCTAAATTTATCATTTATTTCAAATAAAATAGAAATTATATATCATGGTTATATCTTTAAAATTCATTGTTATCTATTTTTTAGCTATCACTAATGATTATTGGGAAAAAGATGTCAATGTGTGCATAAATGATTCATACTAAGCTAAGAATGATTCAAAGTATGAAAAGTAACCATGCAAGAATAATGTTGGAGTAGTGTTAGAGTCTTCTACAATGGATCCAACATTTTGGTCAATCTATGGACTCTCATAGGCTTGCTATAGACTCCCATAAGTTTTTATGGATTCCCACAACAAACTATGATTTTCCATAGAAACTACATATTACATTAGACTAGCTATATATTACATCATATTAGCTAGGGATTACATCAGACCAACTATGGATTACATCAAACTAGCTAAAAATTTTAGTAGGTTTGCTATAGACTTCATCAGAATACTACAGACTTCAATAGAATTGCTACAAACTTGTTTGGAAAGTATTTATAAAGGTATTCTAATGGTCGGTTATTCTATTCCAACTATCACAAAGAATACTTTCCATTTGGAGTGTGTGTGTGTGTGTGTGTGTGTGTGTGTGTGTGTGTGTGTGTGTGTGTGTGTGTGTGTGTGTGTGTGTGTGTGTGTGTGTGTGTGTATTTCTATGTATAGAATTTCCATTATATTTAAATATATATTTATGTAATTTCATTCCAGTAAATAACTACCTCCATATTTTGTGTAGATTGAGATAGGATAGAATATCTAATTTTTTACTCCTAAATAAGGGTTGGTTGAAAGCATGAGATTATATATTTACCTCCCACACCCCAAAAAAATGAATCAATATACTTTTTTTTCCATTATTCAAAGTAGTTTATTCTAAATCTTGTGTTCTGAATAAATCCTCTTTCGAGGAATGAGTTGGCCACTCATTCCAAGGAAGATGGATCAATGTATTCTAATTTATGTTTTTATTCTATAATTATCATTTTAATGTAAATTATTATTTTATTTTATTGTTTTAAACATTTATTTTTGTACATTTTGTGTGAACCTAAAGGTGTTTTGTTTATTTGTCTTTTATTTTCAATTCAACAATTTGCTTTCTATAAGTGTGTTTTAATTTCATGCATGTGTGATTTAATTTCTTCATGTGTGATTTTAAATTTCTATAAGTGTGGAGTGGGATAGAGGGATTTTTTTTTGAAAAATCTCTTTCTCCTATTACATACAACATTCAAACACAAGTACTGGATCGACCTTATTAAATTAAGGGGATTGATGACCCCCATCAAAGCATACACATAAAACACATGAGGCATGAAAAAGTAGGTTAAGGGGACACAATATAATGTACATGGGCACATGTCATTAAATCTATGAATGGAAGACATACAAGGACATGTTCAAATGTCCACATACCAATTAACAAGTAATTTGAATTAGAGACACATAGAAGGACATGTTAAAATGTCTGCATATATAACCAAGAAATCACACATAAGGGACATGAGCACATGTACAAGGCATAGAAACATAAAAGTGGCATAAATACAAAGAGGAATGTCATATTCAAATTCCCTAAAAATTAAATAAGCAGAGGAAACATAATCAAGTCTAGACTAGGAGAGCTAGAAATGAAATCATGCATAACTATGTAGTATAAATCTATGTAAATTCTAAGATGTACATATGTTGAGTCTAACTAGTGATAGTTAGAAAAAATATGAGTAAATAGTGCCAATGATCAATATAAATATATATAAATACATAAAATATAATGTATAAAATGTAAGGATATAACTTGGTAATACAAATTATGTAGGATATGCCCAGAGTGGGCAAATGTATGAAATGAATAAACTTGGATCAATGTATATGCCCCTAATGGGTAGATGATAGCAAGTCTAGATTAATGTAGTGGATATAAGTCCTATATATAATCTACAAGAACTCAATAAGAATAAGTGAAGCATCTATGCATGATAAAATTGGCTATACTAAGATAGCTAACATATCTACTAAGTAGTAGAAATGTAAACATAACAATGCATATAATCTATAAATTTTGTGTTTTCAAATTAATATTTGAACATTTTTGTATTTTGATATGTTATATTATTTTTTTATTTTATATAAATAATATATGTGAAAGTAAATGAAAATAAACTATGTACAAGGAGTGAGAGAGAGAATGAAGTATGTACAAGAGTAGGAACCATACTAACCAATGAGTCTCATCGAAGACTCACTATCATTGTGCCCTATGTTGATAAGGTAACTATGATCATGTGTGTAGTGTAAAAGGAAACTATGATCCCATAATCTACTATGTTGTAGAATTTGTGTCTAAATATTCTTATGTAGTGATTTTATGAAGTTGTAGTATTGATTATGATTCCTTGTGAATTGTAGGGGTCTTAAGAAAAAGCTATAGCTGATGTATGTTACTTATGTTGAGAACCCATAAAACCTAATAAAATTGATCTTGGCATAAAATGAGTAGAGTAAGGCCCCTCAGAATCTATGACATATCTATGATGTAGGGGTCTCTCCAATAATGGTCTTCATGGGAGAGTATGAGTACATGTCAATACCATAGGATTAGACCTCGCATGCACTAGTGGATATGCAAAACACTATGATGTATGCATAATATATGTACTCTTACTTTAAAACAATAGTTTTTTAATATCTGATAATGGTACTAGAATTGTACTTAGTATGTGTGCTATAATTATAGCTAGTAACTATCATGAAATTGCCTATGGGCTAGTTAGAGGAACTTATATAGGACACCCTCAACTTTAACCACCTTATTGGCATGTTTTTACTTTAGTCAATGGTGTACTATATGTGGGATGGCTTAGAGATACTATAACCATGGCTTGCCCAATAATATATCAAATACACGTATAATATGTATAAATAAGAACTAAGTGGTTATGTGTGCTAGTCCAACCTATAATAGAATTATAATATCCTCAATGGAGCTATAAACATGGCCATTTAAAACACTAATGATTGTATCTATGGATAATATATCCCACTCTATGTAACCCAAGTGGTGTAATAGTGTCATGGTGCACATGTTTATGCTTGACCCATTGTCAACTATAACACTATAAAGAAGATGGTGTTATATGTCTGATCATATGAAGAGTGCATTTAAATCTATGTCACCATCCACCATATTGTGATCTAAAAATGTAATAACTAGTCTAGGTGGCACTATAGTATGATACATTCTAATAATGTTATGTAATGGATATGTCCTCTCTATAATTGTGTGATATGAATTTGGTGGTGGATGTGTTTGGTATGTATAATGAACACATGATGTGCCCACTCCCTCATTCATTGTATGCTTTAGAAAAAGATATAAAAATATATTTATTTCCTTAGCCTTTTATTTATTGTGGATTTGTTCCCTCTTTGGGTGTACCCACATAAATAATATTATCCATAATTAGATCATGTATCTTTTTCTTTAGGATAATTCATTTATTTATAATGTGGCCTGGTGTCATGTGATACTAACAAAATAAATTTGAAGCATAGTTATTTAAAAGAGGCCATGTCATATCAACCTATTTAATGAGAGGGTTACATATGATATTGCATTCCAAGAGTTGTTATAGAACCCATGCTAGTGACTCTACACTGAGAAATGGATAAAACCAATCTAAGAGATGGTTCAGAAGCTACATTAACTATGGCCTTTTGATTGCTTTTATTATTTGTGTCACTTATCTTATATGGAGGTTTATTTTGAACTCTTAATATTTGATTTTGATCCATTTGTATACTTGACTTTTCCCATTGATAAGAGCTTAACCTCTCTTTCCTTGACTATGTAGCATAAATTGGTAAACATAAGAAACTTCTTGAATAAGATAGCTTCATTTAATGTTGGTAAAATACTTTGTTTAAATATGTCATGAATTTCTATGTCTACCATGGGTATAGTTAATTTGGATAATATTATCTTATATCATAAAATATAATCTGTGATACACTCATTTAATTTTTGCTTTAAATGTGCCACTTATGCATATGATATATTATAGATGATGTTGATAGATAAGTGTGCTAGAAACATGTCAGATAAAGGATTGAATGTCATGATATATTGATTTGGTAAATCATAGAGCCATTGTAGGGCATAATCCTTGAGACTATGTGGAAATAACTTTGTAAGAATACAATCATGGGACACATAGTCCAAGCATGATACATTAAAAGCTCTATGATGATGCTCTCAATCACCCTTGCCATCATAAAATGTAATCTTGGGTATAATGAAATCATATGGAAAGGGAGTTATCACTATGTGATGTGCCAAAGGTATATATAGTACAATGTTAAAATCCAAAGTATGTGATGGCCTAGTGTCTCCCTTCTCGAGATGTAACACCTTGGACTACAAAATATGAATATCATGCATATGGAATTATATATCTAGAGTGGAGGAACTAGCCACAATAGGTGTAGTTTTCGCTAATGGTTTTTGAATTACAATCTTAGGTTTTGCTAGTTGAGTTGGTTGAGTTGGCCCCATTGGAGGTGTAAAACCATTATTAATTGGGGAAGTTAAAGATTAACCATGATTTATTTTATTATTTATTTCAAATATGGCTTATAAGATATTTTCATGATCAAGGAGTTGTTCTTGAATTATATCTATAAATCCATATAATACCTAATATTTTTTCATAATTATGTCATTATTGCTAAGTGAAGGGATATTGTTCCAATTCTCAAAGTGTACCTCATCTTACTCTTAGTTTTATTGTTCATCTTTGGATGAATTATCATTGACATCCTACATAATCATAGTGTGAATGATGTATAACTAGAGTTATTATAGGTTCCTTGTCCATGTTATAGGCTTGAATAGCAAGAATTTTAATATGCTCTATAGGTTTACCACCTAGTCTAGCACTTCTTATTAATGGAAGAGATAGTTTTTCTAGATGGCATATAGTAAACAAATTGGAATATAGATATTAAAATAAAATATATGAAATTTTAAAAATTCATATCAGATAATTAAAATATCAAAAAGAGGATACAAACCTTATGATAATATAGGGTTAGGTTTTTTAGAATCTAGGGTTTATTTACAATAATTTAAATTATATGTAAATAAATTTAAACCCTAATATGAAATTGATATATTTAGCTAGTTTGTCTAAAAAAATTATAAAATAAAAAGTATGCAACCCTTATTTATTTCACAAAAATGTAAACTAATGCAAATTAGGGTTTGAAACAATATTTAAAGTAAGTCAGGTTCACCAAATGTTTTAACCTTTTAGGGTTTTACAAGTGTAATTCCTAATTTAAATTAAAGGGTTGAGATGTCTAAATCAATTAAATAATATGAAATAATTAATCACTAATCTAATATGGATTTTAACTTATTTTGACTTTCCAAAAATATTAATAAATATGTATAAATAGAGACTTATTTGAAATTTGACTATCATAGAAGATCTAGGTTTTGAATAGGTTTGAGTGTCATCAATAGGATCACAAGGTTTGATTAATCACTAGACAGTAGTGACATGATGCAACAGTGTCCTAAAAATAGCACCGATTTCCTCTTTTTAGGATTGTTCCTATTTTTTAGGAGCACCTATGCTTATGTTTTTGGGTTATGTTTAGATGCACATGAAATCTAGAACTTTGTATTATGCCTAGAAAATATGGCTTAGTGTGCAAGCCATAATCCTCCTTGAAATTATGGCATGATCTAAAAAATATGTGATTTTTAGTAGGATAAGATGGAAATCCTTAATACCCTTCTATGAAGAGATATGCCTACATAATAATACTCTGTGGAGGGATCAAGCCCGATGTATTTCTCCCACTTAGTTCTTGGTGCAAGTGCAAGTGAATGCTAGAATGAGAGTGGTATTAAATTCCTTGAGTGTGTTTGAGATTAATAATAATTTAAATATAAGATTAGGGATATTATAGATGGCAGTCTACATAATTAGGGAAGAATAGGGATCAAATACCTTAATTTTTTCTCAATTTTTTTCTTATTTGATAGGCTTTTGGCATTTATTTTCCATCTAGTGAATAAAGGTCAAATATTATTATATTTATAGAGATTTTTAGCTTGTGAAAATAATAAAATGTACTTATGCCAACCTTAGAAATGGCACACATTTTAAAATATATTCATTTAGGAGAGTTAGGGAAAAGGACACTAGCACCATGTGTCTCAAGTGTCCTTAATGTGGCACTAGTGCCCAGTTGGTAGAATGATGGGAACATTGGGTTGGGATATAGGAAAGTTATATTGAGATTATGTTTGAGATGACTATAGATGTTTTTGGTATGCACAATGTCTGTGAAAGTGTGATAAAGGCTCTAAGATAGGTCTAGGGCTAAGATATGAATATGATATCTTAAATAGCACTCTTATCAATTAAATACCACTTTTAGGTCATTATAACCATGTAAATAACTACATCAACCATATTATAAACTCAAATTTATTGGTTGTGTACTATAGTACATTAAGAAACTAATATTTTGTATGTTTTCAACCTTTATGTACTATATCAACCATCTAACTATACTCTATCATCCAACTTATAGGTTATAATCCATCTACCATGTTCTTAGCTAGGTTTAAACCTACATCGACCACATCAATTTTATACTATATTAGCCACTTTTTATAAGATAGTATAGACCATTGCATACACCATCATCTAGATTTAAGAAACCATCCTTTCCCACTACATAAACTTAGATGATAGCATCTTATTTAGGAAATGATTTTCACTAGGTTATATTAAATACCCTTTAATTAATTTTTTTCATTTTGTCTCATACCTTATTCTTATTTCAATTTTTACTCCATTACTACATTTTTTGGGGTAAATTCCATTACATGAATTTACCTTTTTTCCTATTATTTTAAATATATATAGTCCATTTTAATTCAAAAAAGCTAATTTTTTTACAAAAATACATCTTGTACCTAGACTACACTAGTTACCACTATAATCTATCATCCAACTCATCCACCTCCTCAAGCTCGGGACATTATCTCTCTCTCTCTCTCTCTCTCTCTCTCTCTCTCTCTCTCTCTCTCTCTCTCTCTCTCTCTCTCTCTCTTCTAAATTTAGACATATAGAGATTTGAATTACAAAAATAATAAATGTGCAAATAAATAATAGTTAACCCTTTTATAGTAAATTTTCTAAAATTTAAAAGTGTAGATAGTATTTTTGAATTATATAGTAGTTTAGTCTTGTACACTTGTCAAACTTAGACCTTAGCTACTCCTATTAGTTCTAGACCTTTCCTACTTTCACAAGTATCACATGTGCTCTCTCTTGTGCCCCTTGGTCTATCTCTTAGTTTGACCTATCATATATTGATGAATTAGGCCTTCTATCTTATTGAGAATTCTTATAACCCACTTATCTTATGCCTTTATAAGTTTTAATCCTATACATATTTTCTTGCTCCCTGGACACTTGTGTCTTGGATAGACACATACATCGACATAGGTGTCCTACTTTGATGTAAGTATCTAGTACCCTTAAATTCATCTAATTTTCAAATTAAAAATATCTCAATGATTATTTTAAGTGATTTAATATGAGTTATTATCCAAAGGTATTGGTATAAATACAAGATCAACCCTCATTCATTTCTCACCTAGCACAAACCAAGGAGACTTATCAAAATCATTTTATCAAGCACTCATATAAGAAAAGCTTCCTTATTTCTCCTATTTTCACATTAGTCATAGGGAAAAACACATACATAGGTCTAAAGTAATAAAAGATCATCCCAAGAGCCTAATTTTCTAAGTTACAAGCTAGGTCATTGTTGTAATTATTTTCTAAATATTGCATGATTCACACACAATCCAACATGTAGGGGATGAATTCATAAGTATGATGCCCTATTTAGAGTATTGACTATGTATTGATGCTCATTAATAGAGTTTTATTTTGGTTAGCTTGACACTATGTGCCCACTAACCCATTTTTATCACAACCGCTATGAGGAGGAAGAAATAAAGTTTTTTCTATTTGATAAGGAGTGACAGTCTATGACCTAAATATTAATGCACTAGAGTGAAGATGATGACAAAACTAGAAGAATTTAGGTGGTTATATACTATTTGAGTAGGTACTCCATACATGACACCTACATACAACCTAAACACTAGTAGAGCGAACCCAAAATAAGCATTGATGAAACAATGTGTTAAGACTACTCCATCAAGGGGTGGTGTTAATGCATTCAAGAGATTAATTATGAGAGTAAGACAAGAAATACGTCCTATGTAGTGGCCCTCCTTAAAAAATGGTTAATAATCATGCTTATGCCTAAATTAAGTGTTCTAACTATTTTTCAATGTGGTATAGCATGTGTCTCCATCATCTCATAGTTCACCAATGGCTTTGGTTCCTAGATTTATCAATTTAGGGAAATGATTAGAGATTTTATAATAGTATTTAAGCATAATAACTTTGAAAAATTGAATCTTATTTGAAGTTATTTTTTCATGATAACATTATACAATTCAATCTTAAAATTTATGTCCATGGTTCACTTATTTATAGATTTTCTAAAATGTTTAGAATCAACCATGACCACCCATCTTGAGATCAAGATGTGTGGCCATGAATTGATTCAATTTTGAAGGGACAAGTAATAAGTATGGTTATTAATATTTGGAAGAATAATGATAAGGTATGTGTAGACTTAATCTAGATATGTCCTTCCATTAATGCCTTATGGATGACACCTATGTGATGATGTCATGGGTGATGCCAATTTGAATAATGAACTTCCAATAAATAGATATTTAACAAATTTCATGGATTTTCAACTTAATCTCCTAATTTTGTTTTGATTTACTTAAATGATTTTAATTATTTTTCTATAATTATTTGGAAATTTGTCACATGTTTAATCAAACTGATCATAAATTCCATTTTACCAAGTTGTAATTTGACTAGAGTATAATTATAAGAGGATATAAGTTGTATACAACATAATAACCTAGTTAGGGTATTATATATGTGAATTAAAACATGAAAATGATGTGTGTGAATGAATTATAAAATTTCAATGGTCTAAGACATCATTTTTCTTGGTCATAATTTGACTCAAAGTGAATTAGGAGAATATGATGATTCCTTAAAATGCATTACCCCAATCAGGGATCAATGAATGAGAATCATCACCTATACATGACAAGTGTAAATGATTGAGAGTGTTTTGGTGATTTTGATCTAGATTATACATTGTATAATATCATTCAGATTTGAAATTTTAGCACAATAGTGATAATAATTAGATGTCTACATTTTTCCCTTATTTGAGAAGGCATGGTGAGACATTTGGTCAAAGCAATGTATTTTCAAAGAATAAAAAGGTCACTTAAAATGATTATAATTATAATAAATAAATTTGTTCTCACTTTTTGCTAAATTTTACATGAGTCATGGAGAAACAGGGTTACAAAAATGCCCCAAATAATGTTTAGGAAGCCCATGATGCCCTCTCGATGGGAGGATGGAAAAATTTATTTGATGGGTTATCCCTTGATCAAAATAAAAATAATCACATAATTCAACAAATGAGGCTGAAAATAGAGAAGTTAAAAAAAATAATTAAAAAAATGTATAAATGAGATGAAAATGAGTGCCTAAGGAAGAAAAATGGGGTAACTATAGGCTTGTGGGGTGAAAATTTTGAAATTTTTACAATATTTTGACCCTTTGGAGGTAAAAATTATTCAATTAAAATCCCTATTATTACAATTATGAGCTCTAAGATTTATGAGTGAGAGAATTAAACATAATGGCTAACATCCCACACAACTAACACCTTGCAGAGAAAGTATGAGAATCTTAGTGACCACCAAGGAGTAGAGCATCGAGAGGTACCTTTTTTGGTATTTAATTTATTCATTAATTATATTTAATGATAGGTATAAGTAGGAAATTTGGTGATCCCATCATTTGTAAAAATTTCAAATGGCAAGGTCACCCTTTATAATAGTGATATCACCACTGAGAATGGCAATATCATCAAGTCTTTAGCAAGAACATGAGTTAAAATGGTGAAATCACCAATTAATCAATGATCTTGCCAAATTGGGTGGAAATCACTAGTCAAATGGTGGGAATGTAAATTTAAATAGTGAATTCACAAAAATGATGATATTTCCCTACCAAACGATGATAACACCTTGCAAAATGGAAAATTTGTAAACAGGTGAAGGAAAATAGCAAGGGAAATCTATGGATTAGCAGGATAACCCTATTAAATGGTGAGGTCATTAATAAAATGGTGAGGGTGACATAAGGACTAGAATGAAGTAGAATAAGAGAAAATGAGTCTAATAGGGGAATAGTCTAGGCCCAAAATTAGAAGAGATTAGGTAGGTTTGAATAATAGAGGAAAATGATTGATTTGGTTCCTTGTATGTTGGCTTATAATAGTGAGTTAGGATGATTATGGCATGGAAATGATGATCTTAAGTCTTATTTCATTAAGGAATTTATACTAATGAGCTTGTGGGCATTCTGAAGGTAGTGGAGTTGTATTGCCTAAAATGGCTGCCAGTGATTCATGTAGATCAAGCCTATCTATTATCCCTTATAGAGAGGTGGCACTTCGAGACCTTTACATTTCATTTTCTAACTAGGAAGGCCATAGTTACCCTAGAGGATATTCATAAGATACTATAATTGTTGATGCAAGGTTGTAGGATTACTTAGATGTTGGTAGGATGATTGATTATACTTGTGGACCTGATTGGTGTGATAAATCTAGAGGTCTTTGAGGGGACCATAGACATAGATGTGTTACAGGACTTGACTTAGCCTCCATATGGTGGATTATGAGAAGTGGTAATAAGGTAAATAATATTGGTACCAACATAATGAATAGTTCCCCCATAGGTATTTATTTTGATGGACCTTATCAATGGCCTTTTACTACTAGATAAGAATGGATAGTTCTTTCCTCTTGGCCTGATTAGAGTGGTCTAGTAGATTTATGATCACTTGATGAAATTTGCATGGGGACCATCAATTTGGCCCAAAATTATAAAGAATTGAATATTATATCCTATCATAGGGGGTGGAGTATCATCCATAACACACTAATCCAGGTCTAGGCATGGGAGCATATATCTGTTAAGCAGCTAGTGGGGCTAAAATATCAATAAGGGACAAAGGATCTAGTAGCTTTTGGGTGGTATCTGATAGGTCCAATTTTATACAACCATCTTGGATACTTTCATTTTTATAGATGAGTTATAGATGAGATGATCAATGATAATTTTATCTAGCAATCATATTTGTTGACACAATGGCTCTAGATTGAGGACCTTTTTATGATTAGCTTCATGATTACTCCAAACTATATCACATGTCATCATGAATTCATGGTAGAGTGATATAGACTAAATCAAGTCAAGTGATAGTTTGGTTTTTAATAGGATATCCTAGAAGGTCTCCACTACTTTGTACATGTAACCAAAGATATTAGAGAGTGGGGTCTTCCAGTACCTCAAGACTAGGTAGTGATGGATTATGGTAGGGTACAACATACACTATGGTATTATGTAGGTAGGGTGGTGTATCCTGATATGATAGAGGCCTATGCAACATGGTGGGCTGATGTTTGACCTATTCACTTAAACAGACCATGGCCACAATAGTCTTTACAACATAAACTATGGGTGTGAAAGAGAAAGGATGGGGGTCAAGACCTAGAACAAAGATAGGTTCAAGTGTTGATGAAGCTAACCATACCACATGCTCTTTCATTACATATAGTTCATGCTTAGTTACAATAGGATATTCTAGGGGATATAGAGATGGATAAATTTTATGGGTAGATATAAAGATAGGCAAAGGACCATGTGGTGATGAGGGCCATAAGGTAGGTGTAGGGGAGACAAGGAGATCCAAGATAGGGATAGGTTCAGGTTAAGGAGAGGTAGGGCCCTTTGACATAGATAGGTTTATAGAGGACCAGACATTGGTAAAAAAAACTACATAGGGAGATCACTACTCGATTATCAAAGATTATAGGCCTGTAAAGTGACATAACTAAGTTATGTATATAGTTGGCCATGACATAGGGGGAGATGACCAAGCTATTATGGATTATTTCAGCCAAGGATGTGTTGTCATAGATTTTGAAAACAAAAAAAAAAACTAGTGGAATAATCAATTTTTAATAAATAACTATTTTTTTAAATTTTACCCAAAAATGTCAAAATATTGAAAAATTAAAATTTTTAATTAATTAATAAAAATTGGTTAATTAAAAATTCAAAGCTATTTTACTTTTATTCCCAAGCTATTTAAAAACATATTTGAACCTTATGTGAAAAAAGCCACTAAAATTCACTGTAATTTTCAAAAATCATTTCATTTTTTATGAGTTGTGCAAATACATATTAGTTTTTCATAAGTTATATAAATTGCAAAAACTTTTTCATTCTTTATGCAATTTGCAAAATATTTTTTAACTTTGGTGCAATTTGTAATTTTATTTTGGGTTTCCATGCAATTTATGATTTTGTTTTTGGTTTTTATGCAAATTTTAAAAAACAATTAGTTCTCATGAAAATTGTAAAAATGTTTTCAATTTCCATGGTAATTATGGAAAAAATTGGTTCTTGTGTAAATTACAAAAATGTTTTAAAAATTCATGTAAATTAAAAAAACATTTTAAATTTTCCTTTTTTCTCAACTCAAAATTCTATTTCCTTAAGTCATGTAAATATAAATCACACACCTTCTAATCATGCAAATTTATATTATATTTCTAAAATTCGTGTTAATGCAAACTTCCACTTTGTAAATTGAATTTTTTTCATGCAAATTTTTGTTAATAATTGAAGCTTTATTTTCAAACCTACATGCAAACTCATAGATGTTTTCCATCAATCATGCAAATATAGTTGATTCCTTGGGTAGTTTTAAAAATAAGTTCATCTTCCTTTCAAATTTATCTTTTCAATTTACATGTTCATTTTAGAAAATTTTAAATGTTTAAAAAATAGATTTTCCATTCTTTTTTTAGCCAATGATTACCAAAAAGAATTTCTTTTTCAAGTTCATGGAAGGAAAACAAATTGAAGAAAAATAAAATATTTTTAGTCATGCAATTTCATAGATATTTTCAAAATCTTTTCCAAGACTGAGCTCGGTGCTACATCAACTCAAACAAATTATAATCAAATAAAATTTTCATTTTAGTTTTTTTGAGTTTCCTCTTGAAGAACCGAAAGAAAACAAGAATAGATTTGAGGTAAAAGATAGTATATTTTGAGCAAAAGTTTGTTTTCCTTAGCCAATTGAGGCACTATACTGGCCATCATACCCCAAAGGAAGCATAATTAAAATTATTTTTTCTCTTTCAGCCATACAATCCATACAACTTCTAAAAAAATGAATAAAAATTATTTTTATTTTTCCTCCAACTACACTAGTTGTATGACCTGCACTATAGATTCAATCTGGCAATTTTTTTCTTGTTATTTATGTATAAAGGTGTGTATACATGATGTACATATTACAACCCTTTAAGTTTTACTTAGAATAATACAGTAAATAATTTTTTAAAACTAATTATTTAACATTCATTTTATAGACAAATACTTAACAACTTATCCAATCAATAACTTAGAACAATAATAGTTCCAATTCAAAACCTAAATGCAATATAACTATTTAAAATTGTAAGGAAAGTAAATACATTAGGACTCATCCATGGTTGGTCTAATAATACAACTTTTATTCAATTTTAATCATATATATATATATATATATATATATATATTACAATTATGTTTCCTTCATGCATTTAGCCTTAATACAATAAATAGATACCAAGTCCTCTGGGGCTCTATTTGAACCAACTCGTGTATCTATGATAATATCAAGTGTAGTCTCCAAGTAACTACTATAGTGGGGAAGGAAAGTATCATCTGAACAATTTTCCACTCCAATCATAGACTATTGATTCCCTGTACAAACCCCTATTAAGGAATGCCCCTCCCTTTATGGATAGGTAGATAGAATGGTCTAACAATCCAAAGAGATATGATAGTACCCTATGTGCTATAATATTTATACTACATAATTTGTATCATAAATAAATTATGCTTCTAACATGATATCACACAACATGAAAATCAAACATATGAAATGATAATGTCTATCTAACATTACTTTGTCTAAAGTTTTCAAATAACATAAAATAACCTGGATCAATCAATTTCATAACACATAACTTGATTAGATTATCTATATCTAACATTGATGCTATTATCTAGGCTAGTGAAGTCTGTGTCACTACCTACTTAGCATCATCAATGCAGAAACTATAATAAATATATATAACATAGTCTATAACTTTAAAGTTTTATTCATATTTTTCCAATGCTAGGAATGGAACAATAATATCCATACATTTTATCTATCAAATGCATATAATGAATCTAAAACCATGCTAATATTACATATATAACAATATATATAAAAACATAGTCCATTAAATATTCAGACCATCTAGGTATGATTTAAACAAGGATCATAATTCCTTTGTTAATATAGGTAACATACTTATTTTACATAAATTACAATTTTGGTTCTAATCATAATTAGGTTAATAATTTGTATTCCATTAACATGAAAACATAGTACTTTAAATAATAGACCTAAACATTTTATTTTGTAAATTTGTTTACATGTTTTTCATAAACATAAATAATCATTGTCTTAAAGTATTTCCCTACATACTTCATACATGTAAACTCAATACTTAGATATAATCATTAGTACTAGTTTTATTTAACTAAGTACAGGTTTATAAATTTATCTAACATATTAAGTCATCAACAAACCATAATTTCTCATACACACACACACACACACACACACACACACACACACACACACACACACACACACACACACACACACACACACACACACACACACACACACACACCATCTATTATATGTAAATAAGGATGTTTTCCATCTAATATATATAGAAAAAGGATGATACAATAAATGATCTATTTATTCACTACACTTATATATGGATCACTTATTTAAATGGTAGAATTTAATTCTAAAGTTAAGTTTTGTCTTAGACAATTTAGGCGTATACATAGGTACACCAACTTATAAGACTTAGTCAATTAAAAACACCATAATATATAATACCTAGTCAATTTTTTTAAACACATCCCATAATAAGTAATACATAGTCTAAATAAGTAAAATGTAGCTTGTATATTATATAACATAGCCAATATATATAAAGTGTTTCCCATAGATTACATAATACAGTTTGGTTATAAGCATTTCTCTTTATATAAATATATAGGATTCTATTAAAACATAAGATGTTTTCTTAGAAATATATAAGCATTTTTGACATAGACCCATTTTATATGGATGTTGTCATTGAATTATTATATAAATAGGGATGTTTCATGAATGTTTCACAATTTTCTAAAATTCTAAAAGGATCACATAATTTACAAGATAGTTTTAGCATAACTTGTTTAATAAAGTTAGGGTTTGGTTATTAGCTAAAACTTAGTCAACAATTAATATGCAGCTCATATATATATATATATATATATATATATATATATATATATATATATATATATATATATATGCTCAACTTTCTTTATAAACAATTAGAATTTGTTTCTCACGCTAATGCATTCCTTTATGGAAGTATGATGTAGTCCTAAATACTCTTTTTATTTAATTGAAAATGATGCTAGCCAAACCTCTATAGATATGATGCTATCAAAATATTTTTTTGATGTAAATTGGATAAGACAGTCAAGTATTATGATCTAGCAAATTCTATGTAAATCAACTCATCTATTGGGCTAGTTCGAGCTTATTTTCCTCATACATACATACATACATATGTGTATGTATGTATGTATGCATATATGTTTTGGAGGTTTCAAATGATTCTAATTATATAAACTAAGATTTCTAAACCCCAAACTATCAATTTAATCTTTTCACATATATTTCACACAAGAAAATAAATTACATAACCTACCTTTTAAAGATAATTACCTGTATGAGGAATACACCTTTCTTCTTATTTTTCCCAAAATCTCTCTAAGTTTGCCTCCTCTTCTTATGTATCCTCTTTCTTATATTTATAAATCTTTTCTCCTTCTATCTCTATGTCTCCTTATGTATTTTTAATTTTATTAGACTTAATTTAATAAACTAATTACCTCCCTTTCTATCGTGCTTTCTTCTTTACATGCTATATCTCTTAGTTTGCCCTCCATGTGTGGCATCTTTAATCTCCTATTAATTGCAGTTGTCTTATTATCCAAAGACTTATTCTATCTCACCTTCCACTTTATTAATTAATATAAAACAGTTAATTTATTTATTATGTCATAGTTCCCCTAACTAACTCAAGCACAAGTCTATGTTTGATAATTAAAGTATTATTATCCAATTTCTAGTTTATAATGTAGTTTCCTACATGTTTTACCTAGACTAAGTTTTAGATCAACTTAAATCTAGGTTAGAATTTTAGGATATTTTAAATTCCTTGAAAGCACTTAAAACAAAGATAACTATTTATTTATCTAATAGATATTAAGTCTATAATTGCTTTTAATTACAAGATATCTGTATCTTCAATAACTAGTATATATATATATATATAGACACACACACACACACACACACTTATGTATTACTTGTATGGATATCCTAAATATTAATAATTGGTGAAATAAATGTTCAAAGACATTTTAAAGACATTATACTAATTTATATTTATAATAAAAATTAAATATCTATTTTATTGATTTAATCTCAATAATCTAGATAATTATAAGTAAATAAATCTTATGTAATCTTATGAATACCAAGAACTAAATCTACATACAAAATACAATCACAAACAAGAATTCTATAACTACATCCTAACATTTAAAACATGTTATGCATATAAAATTTTAAATATACTATGTGTAGTTTCTTAGTAATTTCTCTGTCATCCCCTAATCATTACATCTATTTCATTATGTTCTCCCTCATCATGCTCTAAGAGTAGGATCAATCCTTCATCCATCTCACAACAAGTAGGTAGTTAATCTGAGTCATCATATATATCAACCAATGATCTAAAACTAATAAATATGCATCCATAATATATATAATAAGAAAATATAACTATCACATTATTTATATTAATCAATAATATTATTGTCTTATAATATTATATGTCATTAAGCTCAAATCAAAGCAATAATAATCAGATAAAAACCATGCTAATCCATGGATTTAAAGGCTATAAATCATAGGATGAAATTAGGATGTAACATTACAACCCTATAAAAAGGTTGATATTTGTTAATTTTTTAAATTTTCTCCAATTGCTACCAAGTTGTACAATCCACCTCTAAGCAGCTTTGAGTAAAAAAATTAAAAATCTTTGATTATCTTCTCCTATCCAAACTATATGACTGTCATATAATAGGTATACACCTATGTGAGGGTAATAAAATAATAAAAAATAATCAAGGGAAAAAGGTTGAGTGGAAAAAATAAATATAAAAATGTTGAATGAAAATTAAAAAAGGGAGGAAAAATTAATGAGTAGAATTTGGCATGAATATTTATTATTTTTCAAATTTTGAAAATCTTTAATTTACAATTTTTTGAATTAGTGTGGATTCAAATTTGAGGAGGAATTTGAAAAGGTTGATGGGGTTTTTTTGGTAAAATTTAGTTTTTTCCAAACTGGTAAAAACTAGAGATAGATTCGAAAGTGGCAAAAAATTTATCATTTTATTTCATTACACAATCACAAAATTCCTCTAAAAAATGCTGAGCATTGATTTAAAAAAGTATTTCTATTCAGATTTTTATTTAAATTACAAAAATTTAAAAACAATCATAGGGAATAGGGAAATAGTTTAAAATTTGAAAAAGAAATTATTTTTATTCATTTTTGTTGGCCAAAAAAGTTTATAATAAGCAATATAGAAGAATTTTCTATAGGTGCATTTTTAAAAAGAGAATTCAGTTAAAGGGAAATTGAAATTAATATAGGGAGCATCAAAAATATGTTGGATTAATTTGTATGATCAACTACTGAGTACATACTTCAACTTGCATTTCCGTCATTTTTCACAAATAAGGATTTTTTTTGTAAATTTTCAAATTTGTCAATTTTATTGTCAAATCGATATGTTCATCTCCTACTATGAAAAATAATATTCTAAGTAAATTCAAATAAATCATGAAGTATTAATTTAAGAGTGTGACACTTCTTTCACCACTACAGTCCAACATTGAAAATATTGCTAACACCGATCTAGGCCACATCAACTTCGATGCACTTTCAAAAAGAATGAATGTAGTACACAAGATGGATTTTGATCAAAGTATTTATGATAGTGAGTTGACACAAGTGGTAGCATTCTCAATGTCAATATAGTCTCCTGAGTTAGTTTTCATTGTGGAAAATAATTATAACTTAGAGACAAAGGAGGTAAGGGTCCTCAAGGGGAGTTGGTAGTGAGTTTTGTTCCTAAGAAAATTGACAACATTTTTTGCCTTCTAGATCATGAATCATTTGTGCATCTAACCCTTAAATCCTCCCAAATATTTTTGGATGATAATAGTATAGCATGTTCTTAATAATTCAATAAAGACTAGTTGAATAAGCCAAAATATTCCTCCACTCATCTTCCAAAAAATCTTGTAAGATCAGATTTCAAAAAAGAGATAAGTAACATGATCACATTATTGCATAGGATAGTGGGAAATCAAATGACAAAGAATATTTAGACATGGATGTATAGATTCATTTAGATCATCCTTAAAAATAAGTAATATATAGATTGGGGGTAGTTAATCAGTGATGTCATTCACAAGTAGCTCATAGAGGTAAAAGTAACATCAAAAATTTATATGACTTCATATCTTATTTATACTATAGCAAGTCAAAGGTATTTTGATAGATTGCATATAGTGGATGATTTTGGGAAAGTAATGGTGTATGAATTCTAATATATATAGAATTTAATGAAAATACTCAATTTTTGTAATAATAAATGATTACTTTATTCATTTTATCATCCAACTATTCTAAAAAAAGCTTTTCAATGTGAGAATATCAGTTACAACCACTATAGAAATAACAAGATGGGGAGCTTGGTTCATACAGATCTAAACCTTCATTTATTTGAGAATCAATGGTTATGAATTTTTTCCTTATATGATCCTAAAATATGTCAATGATAAATGGGCATTAATGTATTTGGTGATACAACTTGTTGAAACACATAAGTTACTAACAAGCTGATATAAAATAGGAATCAAATTTGCAATCTCAATTGGCATGTATACTTGCCCTTCACTAGTTAAGGCCAAGACATTTGAATAATACATGTCTCACTATAACTTTAGGATATTTGAAAGTAGGTTTTCATTTGATAATAAGGGCCTAATTAAACACAATCTTGGATCTTCATTTTAGCATGCTCCATATTTTGAAGACTATTAGATGGATTGTGCCAATGAGAAATCAGAATCAAAGACTATTCATAATTTATCATGAGATAAATAGTTAAATTTGGCATAATGAAAGTGAAAAAATAATTAGTGGATGATAATGTCACATTAGACCCCATCTTTGAAAAATAAGGCATCATGTCAAAGCCATTACATGTAGTACATTGGGACACAAGGGAATCTACTTCTATAGGAAGTAGGACAAGAGTTGTACTTGATAGAACTCTTATATGGTTGAAAGGTAAGGGTTTGATTTTATGAATGTTAATTTCACTACACGTATTGGGGAAGATGAATTGGTAGCTTCTATAAGCAACAGGATGAAGAAAAAAAGATAGATGAGGCAAGCCCTAGTGGAGAACCTCCCATGATAGAAGAGGTACATGAACCTGAAGCTACTCAAAAGATTTCCAAATATATAAAACTATCAAGATAAAAATACAAAGGTTAGTTGAAAATATTTCTTCTTCTAAAATTTTAATTCCTCAAAAGGTTTTAGTTAATGATTTTCCATTTTCTCAAGAATTTATAGAGAACACAACTCAATAATTTTTAGCTTGAGATGATACAGTGTTCCCTATGTTGTCTACTTTCTCATTGAAAAAGGTTACTCATATATATTCATTTTCTCCCGTGAATCCTAAGTTTCTCATTACTCCATCTCCAAGAATTCCTTTTAATACAATAAATACATAAGATCAAATTGAAACATCTTTTCAAGGTACCCCAATTGAGAAAACACCTTTTTCAAATTTAACTAGGTTTATTCCACCCATTTCAAATTTTTTCCCATCACCTTCTTCAAGCATGATAACTTTAGATTGGTTGTCTATAGTAGTGAAGAGAATGATAAAAATTATTGAACCTAAAGAGATAGATTTTGGAACCTTGACAACTCCTTTCTCAAAGAGGCTAAATAAAGGACAATTTCATTAATAGTTAAAGATGAAAAGGGATAAAAATATGTGGAAGTGGCTATTAAAATATTTGAAATAGATATGTCAAAAATTAGGGTTGAATAATACCAAGTATCTAGGATTTATTTGGTAAAATCAACTAGAAAAGGGATGAAATGAGATGTATAGTTGGTGATTGGCACCATATTTAAAATAATGTACAAAGACAAGGTGATGAAATATGAACTAAATTAGAAGGTGGAAAAATTTAACTCAATAATACAATATTGATTAGACCAATTCAACTAGCTATCACTTCATCGAGTCTTCATGCTGAGACATTAGAAAAAGTGAGAGAGGTAGGCCAAATGGGTAATACAGTGAAAGACAAGATTATTTACTAATCAAGGGGCCTCAATAATTATCACCACCATGATGATTTTTTTAAATTCAATTACTATATGAAAAACTAGTAACAAAGGATAATGGATATTCCCAAGAGAAACAAAATTGGGAGGAACACATCCCTAGGTTGGTCAAATTCTCAAAATTTCTTTTTATTGATCTTGTTGAAAAGGGAGTTATCAATAATGTTAAAATTGTCTATAAAATTGAATTTATTTGGGCCACTAAATTTATAATCCATTACCTTCAAGAGTGTTTTTATAAATTCAATGATACAAGGTCTCTTGAAATTGACACAATGATGGAGATTGACACTGAAGTCAAGAAGTTGGATTGTCATTTTGTCAATGGCAAGGATCAAGAGGGAAATATGGTTTCAATTGAGACCATAATTGGATAATTCAAAGAGAAAATTTAGGACATTACCCATCTTACATCTATATTTGGTTATGAATAACTTCATCATTTGTCCAAATGCCAAGTGAATGTGGATAATTTGGATGTGAAAATAAATAGTCTCTGAGGTAAGCTTCAAGAAATAAAAGAGTTAAAATACTCAATAGACATTGCCTATAGGTACATATATGGATTGATGAAGACTTGATCAGGGTATTTCTCTAGAGATTTTATGACTTTTTGAAAGGGAAAGAATTGTTAGTACAACAAGTAGAATGAATAATTTATTTCAATGTTTTACATTCTCTTCTTTTTTTATTTGTATATAACTTATGTTGTTACACTCTTTTTCCTCTTTAAAATGTGCATTACAATTATGTAAACTATATTTGTAATTTTTTCAAGTTGATGATGTGCTTTTGAAAGTAGTGCAAAAACCCCAATTATTTTCTCAAGTGGTGCTAAATGCTTAAAATGTTTTTTCACCATTTCAATTTATAATTTCTCATTAGTGTTTTAACAATTTTGTAAAAAGGAAAAATAAGTGGTTTTGAATCATAACCACTTATTTTAGCTTATAAATACAAGTTAGGGATTCATAATAAGGGTTATAAATAGGTATAATTTTGGCAAAGAATTTTAAAAGGAGATTAGTCTTTCTACTCTTTAGAATTAATACAAAGAGATGTTTCTAAACTTTATGTTATTAATATCTTTTAAATTATGTCTTTTTAATAATTTAGATTATCTAATTTTCATTATAATTGTTATAAATTTCAAGCTATTGAGAATAGGAAATTAGATTATAAATTTTCTATCTAGATTTACAATTTTCATTTCAAACACAAGTGGAAATTTTGGTGGGAATAGAGATAATTTCTTAGTTATTTTTATTAAAAAATACATAAGATTATTAGTTTCTTTTATAAGAGTCAAATATTTTTTTGGTGTATGTTTCATATCCCTAAGGATATGATTATGTATTTTTGAGCCATTGAATGAGGGAGATTTTCCTCTTATGAAAGTCAAAAATTTCTCTCAACACTTTTGTCTAGTCTCAGTTTCTAACTTGAAGAGTTTGTTTCTCAAACTTCTCCTTTCTCTCTCTCTCTCCTTCTCTACATACTCTTTAAAAACTTATTTTTGTAATTTTAAGTTAAATTTACTACCCCATGATTTACATTCCTTTGTTTATAATATTTATTAATTTTTTATTTTTTATTTAAATAAAGGTAGCTCTTCATACTAATAGGAGAGGGAATTTGTTCCCCATGTTGTTGACGTGAAGTCACCAATTTGTCCTCCTAAAAAAAATTTATGCCAACAATTTTTGGCGTCCACCATGGGCATGCATTTGTAACTTTCATGCCACCCAATTTATACTGGTCCATATGACTTTTCCATCATCTCAAACACCACTTCAATAGCCTGAGTTAGACTTGGAATAATCTAATCAAATAGATATTATGCTAAACCTCAAACAAATCTTTTGGGATTCTAAAAAATCTCTATAACTCAATTTAAAATAATCCTATCTATCTTAAATTAATAGTTAGAATGTGATTAAAGAGTAGAAAATTCCCATGCATGAAGAGAATCCCATAGACTTCATTTAGAAGCCCAAAGTCAATAAAATCACATATGACCATTTCATGCCTACAAAATCCAAATCATCAACCTGGTTTGAATTGGGATGAATCTTTAGAGGAATATCTAGTTTCAAGGTTTTGATTGTTTACTTTTTCAAAATAGAATAAGAAACAATCAATTTGATACTATTAGGGTAGAGCTAGATATAGAAGAAACACATGCTACCATTTCCCATAGAAATTTTGAGATTGCCTCAAGAAGACAAGTGAGGAGACAAAAACAAAGAGCAGTTCATATAGGTAATCAAAGACTTTATGTAACCATATTTTCTTCTCATGACAATTAAATCACCTCAAGCTATAATTAGTGAACCTAACCTTGATTGGATAAGAAAAAATAAAGAGTGTAGACACCGAAAACTTGTCACCAATGACCTCCAATCAAGCTTTAGAAAAATTTTAAAAAAAATCATAATTTGACCAAAAGACACTAAAACATGCTAAATGATTTGAATCAGTCATATACAAGTGTTGATTTTGGCCAATATATCCCTAAATGGTGAAATAGATTTTCTGAGATAGATAACTTTGATTAGATCATTTTGAGTCAAAATGACATCTTTGCACTTGGGTGCTCTAGATTGCTCATTTCTACCAAATTTTTTACATGAGGCATGTGCCCTTGTTATTTTGTGTTAGCAACATACTAAATGAGATAATGGATCCAATGCATCTAACATCCCCTTCCAATTCTAATCTAGTCAAGTTTCAAGCCAATAACATGACATTTTGACCAATTTGATTAATTTGAGCACCAAATTCTAGGATTTGTACCAAAATTAATAAATCATGTTTAAGACTAATTAATTTGAATCAATAGTTTAAGTTAATTTTCCATGGAACTTGTTATATATTACATTAATGGAAATTGGTTTCTAATATCTGCATCATTAGGTGAGGTCATTAATGTATGAGGTGGCATCCATAAGCCTTAATTATAGCAAATATCTGATTAAACCTTCCCATACCTTTTTAATGCCTCTCTATCCCAAATATTTATGAGAGAATTTATTGATTTTAGAATCTAAAATTGAATGTATTCTTAGCCACACATCTTCATATTGATATGGATGGTTCAGGTTCATTCTGATCAAATGGGAAAATTTATAAATAGAAGGTCTCACACTTATAATTTTAAGCTCTCTCAAGCCAAAGGTACCATTCCCAAATAGCTTCAAGCCACATCTTTATGTAGTGTTATTTTTCCCAAATGTTGATCCAAACCATCATAAGCCAATGATGCCAAGAGGAGGTGGAGAATAGCCAAAGATCCATTGACAAATACCTTTGATGCACAATCTGAGCAAGCCACTCTAAAAACCATTTGGAAGCTCCAATGAAGGTGAAGGAAGGTTTATTTCATATTTTAATTATTGATTTCATATGTATGTTTGTTACTAATATCCTCTAAAGATCTAGACATAAGGTGTTAGTTAATTAGTGTGTTTTGTTTTGGATTTTGATTCCATACACTAACACTATATTAATCTCTCCTTATTGAATTCTTATATTCACAAATGGAATGTCTGAAAGGACCACACCCAAAAAATTTAATCAAATAGCTCCTAAAATCAACTTACTAACCATTTTAATGTAGAATCTTGGAGTTTGAGGCCAAATAGAGTGAAAATTTTGATTAAAAAAATGTTTTCTAGAAGTCATAGTTTTGTCACTATCGACTTACGATTTTATCCTTTGGACCACAAACTCATAACTGACATAGTCATGGTTTTGTCTTATAGTAGAGATATTGTATTTAAATAGGTTTATGGAATAACTAGTTCTCTGTCTATAGGTCACGTTGTGATATTTCAATACTATGACTCAATAGTCACGTTATTGTAATATCATCATTTTGTAAGTGATATCATCTCTTATAGTCATGATATTGTAATACCACAACTACAATCCGAAATTATAAAACCACAACTTGAGAAATAATGTTTTTTCATTGAGTTGCATTATTTCACTATGGAGCTATGTTTTTTTAGTATGCAAACCCAGGAGCTAATAAGCCATCTTTTGGAACTTCATTTGGGGTCATCTAGACTCTATTTTTGATGATTTATTTTTTTAAACCATGTGTTGTTTCCTCAATTTTCATAATATGCAATTAGTTTACCTTCAAGATACATAAATATTTAAAAATTCTCAAAAATACTCTAACACTTATAGGACCCACATGGAAAAGTGATAAATTTATGCATGAATTAAGTTTCTAACATTATATTTGGTGATTAAATAAAAACTTGGATATTATGTTGAATGTTTTTGTAGTTGTTGTTTAAATGTTTTAAAACTTAAGGCCAAGGGTCAAAAAAACACCATCAAATCTTTCATTTTAATGCTTTAAAAATGAACTCACTTCCAAGTTTTTATTTTATGCAAGTTATTTATCATTTGATTAGTTATATTTGTTTTTGTAAAAAAGAAGTGCATGTATGCTCTCCCCCAATAACCTATAAGAAACTTCTGGGATAAAAAGCACCATATTCATTGCAAACTTGTGCCTTAGTCCAAAGGCATAAAAGAGATATTTTGAAGGCTCTCCCCAAGACTTGCATCGCTTGGGTGATCTAGAAACATCCATAAATCTTTTTAGCTTAATTTTTATTTTACACATTTTGGATTATGAGGGGGGATTAATTACCTCCCATAAGTTCTATAGGGAACCTTTAACCCAGGGATTCATCTCCCAACATCATCTTTTACCCCTCTCCACTCAGGGTAATATAAATTGGGATTCCCTTACTAGGATGATGGTTTGAGTGGTTAAACCATCTCCATTAGTAGAGGCTAAGCTTGGGACATTTAAGCATGTTGGACATCACACTACATGAGCAAGTAATGAATTTAGTGGTTGTAAAATGGCAAGAACTTTTTACAACAAGCCATATGATGCTGACCTAAATGATGTATTTCTTCTCTTGTTTGTTGATGTGAAAGTTGGTAAACATAAGATCTATATAAATGATTGAAAACTAATTAGTTTTAGTCAACCCCACTTTGCCACACCCTTGATAGGATTTAGGGCAATTTGATTAGTTGCATTTGGTTATTTATCATTTTCTTGCTTAGTGTTTTTAGACTAAAAATAATGTGTTTATTTATATCCATGTCCAAACCAATTTGTTTATATGTCACTCTTTTGTTTAAAGAGGTGTTATGTTGATCATTTTACACCACACTTATGCCTTGCATTTGTTTTTCTAAGCATGTTTGTGTGCATGTCAATTGACTAATATAGGCACTGTTATGCTTCCCAAATTAAATATCTAGTTTGTACCTTTGAGTCTTTGAAATATAACATTGATCACATCATTAGAGAGTGATAAATATCTTTATGTTGTTCAAATTATTTCAAGACTTGTTTACATTGATCCAATCATTTTGAATTTTTTTTTATGCCATTATGTAGTCCAATCTTGTCTAGCTTGTTTGGTCAATCAAATCCTAGTCTTCAAACATTAAGTTTTTAATTAACCTTGTCATAAGTTTGAATTCAAACATTGATTGATTTCTATTTAGGCCTCACTTTATATGGGTTGATACATATATCTTTCTCTTTTGGGTTGCATAACTTTGGTTAATTGATTCCCCAAATTTGAAAACTATTACTTGTTTGTTCAAAGAGTCTTGTTTCCATTGCTTGTTTATTCACAGAGCCTATCCTCATCATTATTTGTGACTTTATTTGGGAGAACACAAACTTTCTCAAAGGTGATTTTTGCTTTATGGCCTATACAAATTGATCATATTTATGTTTGATTTCATATGTCGAGTCTATGTCAAAGTTGTTTTAAACTAGTTAGATTAAATCACATCCCATCATCCTTGTTTCAAATCATATATTTGAAGTCATCTGGCTAAAAGTCCTAGAATATCCTATTTGAGACTAGTTTTTGACATTTTTTTTGGACAAAAGACCTAGTGACTCTCTTTCACTTTCCTAGTTTAGACCTTGTTTTTAGCACTTTGACCTAGACTTTGACATGCTATTTTTTATTTTTTGCTTGACCTTATGTGTGTATTGAATTTAATGTTAGACATTTGATGTTAGACTATTTTATGCTAGGTCTTAGTAAAAACCATTTAAAAGATACAACTCCATGATCAAATCATTGTTTAGAGATACAACTCCATCACTTTTGACCTAGTTAGACCATATTTGAATCCCTTTATCTTTTTAGACATCATTTTTTAGAGTTTGTAGAAATCTATGCCTTTTTTGTTTCAAAGATTTATTCATTGATGTAGATATGTATAGCTACACTTATGGTAGAGCCATGCATAATCTTGGATATGATGCAATGGTTGCATAAAATTTGATTAGAAACCCCTACATAGATAAATTTTGTAAGGAGTTTTATTATTCTCCCTAAAATAGTCTATATGGAAAATAAAGACAAGAATAAACTTAAAATCAAACTCAAGACCTCAACTGGGATGATATGGTTTATGAGCAAGACTTAGATGATTTGGCTTAGGTGATTAATCACCCTCTACTACACCCCAAACTTTTCCTTCTAAGACCTCATCCTTTAGATTATGTAAGATACCAAGCTCTATAACATCTAAAGAATACCATTTCTATTCTAGGACCTCATCCTTTATCTTATGCGGGTAATCAAGATATATGATGCCATGTTATTTATATTATAAGACCTTGTCCTTTGGCTTGTGTGAGCAATCAAGCTCTATGATTCCCTATCATTTTTATTCTAGGATCATGTCATTTGGCTTATGTGAGAAATCCATCTCCATAGTACCTACCCATTATCTAACCATCAGACATTAATTATCTATTTATGATCATTCCCCACTTTAGAAAACCTCAACCATTCTAATTCCAACCCCAACCAAGCCAATCAATACCTCAACCAAGACAATCATTCAAAAACTAATATGTGTTCAAAACCAGTGTTTCACAACTAATTATAAACCAAGACCAAGAAAACCATCTAGTCTAAGATGTTTTTGTTGAACCAACCATTTGATAAGTCAACTTGTGATGAATCACCTTTCAATCCTATACCTATTATCAATCAGTCTCACTTTGATGAGTCAATATTTGTTCAGTCACTTATTAATGATTATAATCACCTTTGGGAAAATCATTATCTCAACCATATGCTTATTTTTCAAGAGCCTCCCTCTGACAAGCCAATTTTTGAAGAGTTGTCTATTAACCTTTTTACTATCATTGAGGAGTCTCACTTTGACAAATCAATCTCTATAAAACCCACCATGCCATCATAGGTCTTTAATTGTCCAATAATAAACATTCAACAAGACATATTATTAAAGAATACCTTCTAAATAAAGAATAAACATTGGAGTCAGGTTTCAATCTTTAACTGATATCAAATTTAGCATCAATAATAGAATCAACATTAGTCTTACCATCAGATTTAGAGTCCCTTGAGTTAGAATTAGATTCAAAAATATAATATGTTCATGGCTATTACAATATTGGTTACATATACCTTGTAGATCAATTTAAATAAATTTGTGATCTTTCTATGATTTTTGAGGATATTTACTTCAATATTGACACAAGTTTTCTTGGTATATTCTATAAGGATTGTGCTACCAACTCCCCTTCCATTACCATTCCAAATATCATTACACCAACCAACCTAGCTATATCATTGACATTCCATCTCCCACAAGTGTTGATTGGGACTGATAGAATCACACCTTGTTGAACTATATCCATGATGACATAATATTTTAAGAATAACATCAAGGAGGCTAAGACCAAATTCATGTAAAAGAAGAACCATCTCTTAGTGAAACCTTTTCATAGGCACTATGGGACAATCAAAGTTCAAACTCAACATCTTCTAGTGAAACCTTTTTGGAGGTGCTAGAAGAAAATCAAAGTCTAAATTCAATGTTTATTAGTGAAACCTTCTTGGAGGTGCTAGTAGATAATTAAGGAAAATTCATTGGTAGAAACCTCTTTTAGGCACTAACATCTGAGCACATAAGCTATTTACTATTTAATGAAGACATTATCAAATAAAAAATCAAAATAGCTTCCAATCTATAGCCTAATCAGATGGTAACTAATTTTATGGCCAAATAATAAAAAAATATGGTGATCCTATTGAGAGAATATTTATAAGTCTTTGGCCCTACCACATCCAAAGCTATGTTGGATCCAGAATCAGTAACACTATGTGTGCCTAAAAAACCCCCATCTTCATTTTTTTCCCAACCATGACACATTCCATTGTCATCCACCATTACATCACCAAATAAAACCTATCATCCAAAATTTATCCTTATTTACCATCCATGGTTATAATTTCCTTTGTAGAGGATACAAAGATACCTTGTATTGATAGTTGAAGGAAATAGAATCAATGACTAATGAGGTTCAAAACAACTTCATAAGCATCCACATCTATAGCCACTTCTTGACAAAGTAACTATTTAGATAAGGTATGGGTTAGAAATTAACATGATAATATATTTTTTTTGTATCATTTATTGATTAGAATGTACGTATCCACTTTAATATGAATAATAACATCATATGCCATTTATTATACCTAGGCCAAACACATTAAAAATGAACAACCATCATTAGTGACAAATATGTACCATGTCATTTTCATTTATCATTTCAAATTTCCATATCCATTTGTTATTATTGCATATCCTACCATTCACCCCATCACTTGGGGGAAATCCTATTATGATTTTATCTATTCTCTCAAAACCCATAATTATCCTAAATAATACCATACCATCTTAACATACCATTCCTATATGGACCTAAGCCTATTTAATTCATCCTACCTAATCCTATTTTGATCTTGGTTCCTTTGGTTCTTCTCACACATTTTTATAAGGGGATTCTAATCTAGTTTGACCAATCTATCAAATCCATGTTTTAATAATAGTCTATGAAAGTAGTATGATAGTTGATTTGGCAAGATATATTTCATTTTTCGTCCTACATCAAGTTTTTTGTGACCCTGATTATATCACCTATTGGGGTAAATAAGTGTTCACCAATCTTACTAATAATTATAACTACCTATGAGAAAATTAGTATCATTTATATAATTAATTTTATCCTATTTATAACCACCTATGGGCAAACTAGTGGTAACATTTGTTTATCATGCATTGCCACATCACCTTGCCATTGTTGTTTCCATTTAACTAGCCATTTTCTATATTTGAGAACTTATTGGGACATAATCAAGTTTTTTCCTACCTTTTGTTTGTGTGGTTATAATTATTATGACTTGAGGCCATTTTGGGATGATGTGGGCCATGATCAATTCATGATGAGGTCACCTCAGTCCCTATATCCATGCTCTCTCATTATTTTGTGAGCAATCTAAGCCAAACACTTTCACCATTTACAAGTAGGTATCTTGTCATTATCTAACGAGTTAAGATACCTCAAAATTCTAAAAATATTCAAATATTTTAAAATCCAAAAACATTTGTCCTATCTAAGCCTATTTAGTTATCCTTGATCCGCCTTATTGGGGAATGGTAATTATTAAGATGATTTTTGTTTTTAGGCTTCTTATTTGTTTATTTCAAGTAGTTTATTTATTTGTTTGCTTTGTATTTATTTTTTCAGTTGTCTATTTGTTTGATTTTAGCATTATTACATTGACTTAGTCTATATGCATTCATTAGATGATTCCTCTAGCACATTATTCTTGAGTCTATCAATATTCATATGTCAACACTATCATCATATTTTTTATCATTGGTACATTATTTTTGAGTGTTTATTAGATCAAGAGTTAGTCCTTCAACATATTTCAAGATAATCTTCATATTTTTATATCATGATGCATACCATCATGTAATACAACAAAAATTAGCTTCAAAAGGTTTTACAAGTAATGGAACACCAAAAGTTTCTCCTTGGCACCTTGGCAAATCATCCCATCCCATGTTGATCAAATCAACCAATTAACCATTATATTTATATTAAATTTAATAATGATGAACATCTCTGCATTGCAAGGTACAACTAAATCATTTCCAATGATCAATCTTATTCTTCTATCCATCCATTTAATCATTTTTTGCATCCTTGTATGTTTGGTTGTTTGTGGCTTCTTCAATCATTAGACCATCACATCTCATTTGTGCCCACTCATATTTAATCTATATTATAGGTTATATCCTTGAGTTATGCTTACTAATCAGCCCTAACTGAGGCACAATCATCTTTATCAAACAATTTAGGTCATCTTAATGCTTATAACTACCTTTGGGAAAACCATTATTTTTTAATTTTTAATCTTGTTTATAACCACCCTTAGGAAAATTAGTATCCTTTTTAAAATCAATGCATGCAATAATTTATCATTTGGATTACTCTCAACCATAAGTTAATCCCACCTTTATTCTTGCTTCCTTTTGTGGGACCATCTATCCACATATGTAATGGCTACTCCTTCGAGGGGCATTCATCCTAAGCTTCCCAAAACATTATTGGGAGATTTTTTATTCAACCATCATCTTATTTTTGGCTTCCAAGCCTTTTCTCATTATTTTAGAAGACATCATTGTGCCTATAGCTTGCAATGCCTTCCCAAATAGGGGCAAATTGTAGACACCTAAAACTAGTCACCAATGACCTCCAATCAAGCTTCCGACTAATTTATAACAAATATCATAATTTGGCATAAAACATGACAAATAATTTAAATATATCATATACAAGTGCCAATTTTGGCCAATATATCCCTAAATGGGGTAATGCATTTTATGAGATAGCTAACTTTAATCAGATCATTTCGAGTCAAAATGACATTCCCACACCTGGGTTCTCTAGATTGCTCTTTTCTACCAAATTTATTATATGAGACACATTCCTTTGTTATTTTGAGATGGAAACATCCTAAATGGGATAATGGATCCAACACATCTAAATTTTCCTTCTAATTCTAATCCAGTCAAAATTTGAGCCAATAACATGACATTTTGACCAATTTGATTAATATGAGCACCAATTTCCAAGATTTTCACCAAAATTGATAAATCATGTTTAAGACTAATTAATTTAAATAAAGAGATTAGTTTAATTTTACATGGAACTTGTTGAACATTCTATTAATGTAAATTGGTTTCTAATATTTGCATCATCAAGTGAGGTCATTTATGGGGTGGCATCCACAAGCCTTAATTACAAAAAAATATTTGATTAAGCCTTCCCATTCCTCTTTAATGCCTCTATATCCCAAATACTTATAAGGGCATTTATTTATTTTAGCCTCCAAAATTGAATGTATTCTTAGCCACACATCTTCATTTTGACATGGATGGTTTAGGTTCATTATGATCAAATGGAAAAATCTATAAATAGAAGGCCTCACACTCATAATTTTAAGCTCTCTCAAGCCAAAATTACCATGACAAAATAAATTCAAGCCACATCTTAATGCATTACTATTATGCCCAAATATTGAGCTAAGCCATCACAAGCCAATGATTCTAAGAGGAGGTAGAGAATATCCAAATCTCTATTGAAAAAGACCTTTAATGCATGAGCTAAGAAAACCACTCTATGAATCATTTAGAATCTCTAAGGAAGGTGAAGGAAGGTTTATTTCATGTTTTAGTTTTTGCTTTCATATGTATGTTTGTTACTAATATCCCTCTAGTGTCTAGGACTATATATGTCATACTTTTTAGTGTGTTATTTTCATTTTGATTTCATTTTGAACTAACACCTGATCTAACCCCTTATCTTGAGTCAAACTCTTTGTTCACAAAGAAGATATTTCATCATATTTGAGAATTTTTGTTTGGCATAATAGGATGAGTTTTGTACATTTTAATATAGCAATGAGAATCTTATAAGAAGAAGATTGATTAGTTTTAGCACAAAGGATAAAATCATTAGTTGTACACAAAATATAATAAAGAAGGCTAGCTTAGAGATCTCTTCAACTCCAACTTGTGCTTCAATGCCAGTAACTTTTTTCCAAACTAGTAGAAAAGAGATTCACTAGAGCTAATACATAAAAAGGTGAAGTTGACCCTTTTTATTAGTTATAAGAACATTCTAGGTTCAAGTTGAATCCTAAGTATCAAATAAATAAAAAAATGATAACTAGTCTTCTAATTTAGCCTCTAAGAAAAATAATCAACCTCAAAGAGGAGCTTTGACAAGTCAAGCTCTTATCTTATCAAGAATTGATATTCCCTTATAAGTAGTTTTTCAAACTATGGCATTACCATGGGGAAATGTGATTGATCCATTATCTCTTGGACAATTACAATACCTTATAAAGGGTCAAGAAATAACTTTCCAAGATTTCATGGAGATGGAAAACAACATCCAGATGAACATATTGCATCTTTCAATGTTACACATAGAATTTTAGGCATCGAGCATGAAGATGTTACTATTAGGATATTCATCAAAATGCTAGATAATAGGGCTATGGATTGGTTTTACCATCTCACTTTAGGATCTATTGCTAACTATAATACCATAAAGACTAAATTTGAGAATAGATTTAAACTAGCTAAATATGCCCATGATTTTCTTACTTGGCTTAAACAAATGAAGAAATAAGTCTATGATTAAATGAGAGAGTTTGTTACCAAATTAAATAGGTTACTAAATAAGATACCAATTAATGGAGGACCTACAGATGAAAATAAAAAAATGATTCTTTATCAACTCTCAGCTATCTAAAGTAAGTTATCAATTAATAAAAGCTAGGGTAGAAGATTTTTAAGCATCCCAAGAATTTAATATTGGCATTGAAGATGAGATGATAATGCCTGGAAAAATCAAAAAATAACCTTCAAAGAATAAGTCTCAAATTTTAGGATAGCCTTAAATAGAACAAATATTGTAAAAAATGGCTAATGATATAATAGCTCTCAAAAATCAAATACATCAGAAGATCATTATAGATTCATACCAACATATTCAGAGACTAGAAGCTCCTCAACCAAAACTCACACTTGAGGCTCCTCCTCAGAAAAACACTAATGCACTAGTGAATGCAATCTTAGAAGCTAAGGAAATATTTGGATATGAATAATTTGAAAGATAAAATGAATCAAAGAATATAGAACTTCAAAAATTAAAATTGAAGAACTTTGTAGTGATTTCATAAACACATTACTAATATATAATTCAAATGAATATGACTATGAAGAGAGTGTTGGGTATATTAATAATCAATCCTTTGTAATTTTCATTAGAACTAAAAATTAGAATAAAAATTACAGTCATTCATAGGAGTATACTCCAAAGGTTATCCTTCCATGAGGAACTACCCCATTGGTGCAAACCAAATGAAAGTAACCACTAATTGGTAGTTTGTCTAATGTCAATGTTTCTCAACCTATCAAGATCCCTTCTAGTAATTTACCTTATTTTGACATAATTTATCATGTTAACAAAACTAAGATTTATATGTCACAAGATGTATACTTGAGAGCATATCCAAAGTAGTTAGATAGGTTAGTTGATTTCATCAAAGGCAAAAATACAAATGCTAAAAAGGCTAATTTCAAGGGAATCCTAACTAGCCTTGTTGCTTTCAATCAAGTCAATTCTATGGCCATAACCACTTCTAAATACAATAAATTTGATCCTTTCTAAATTTTTGTATTCCTTAATGGATGAAAAGTCAGTAATTGCATTATTGACAAAGAGCCTCAGATAATGTAATGCCTACCAAAGTTTCTCATGTTCTTAGCCTAACATGTATTAACACATTTGAGCGTTGTTATTCCATGGAGGTGAAACAAGTTCCTCTCATTGGATAGATTAAAAATGCATAATTGGATTTAGTATCATTTCCCCAAAAGTGAATCAAAATCAATATTTTGGTCACAGATATTCTAATGGCTTACAACATTTTTTTTGGTAGAATTTTTTGCAAAAGAATTGAGAAGTGACTCCAACTACATTTATCAAATTATATGATTATAGTCAAAGGATTCAAATAATTTCTATATATTGAATTAAAAACAAAGTACATAATCCAAAAGTTTGATGATCCCAAAGATGATATTTTGTATGAAGATACAAGAATTGGTAACTATCTTTTAATTACAAAGAAAGATGTAGAGTTACCAAAAATCATACAATCAGATTTGAATGATGTTTGGATGATGTATTTTGATATTAGTTATTCTTAAATAGGTTTAAGAATAGGATTAATCTTGATATTAACATCTAAGTAATTTTTCATTTTTCCTATAAGTTGTAGTTTGATTCTACTAATAATACAACTAAATATGAGGCACTTTTACAAGGTTTGCAGTTAGAAAAAGAGATGGGAAGCAAAAATTTGAAAGTTTTGGGTGATTTTGAGCTCATTTTGAAATAGGTAAAAGGTCAATACTAGGAGAAAAATGATCTTCTAAGACATTATAGGAATAAAGTCTAGGATAACATTGAAATCTTTGATTCTTTCTCTATTAATATAATTCCTATAGAACATAACTCTAAAGTTAACACTTTGGTAGTATCAGCTTCTTTGATGATTCCCCATGTATATATTAATATAAAAAATACATAATTGAAATAATATATAGACCAAGTGTCCCAGAAAATGAAAATAATTGGTAAGTTTTCAATGACAATCAATAGATCATCTCTTTCCTTGAGAAAGTAGACATTTTTATAAATTTTTACTTTGAAGGTAATGATTCCTTATATAGAGAATCTTCATTTCATACATCAAAAGATGGAATAAAAGATGAAAATGATGAATAAGGTGTTATCAACCTAAAAGGAAACAAAATTCATGAAGGCTTGGTCTCTTTAGAAAAATTGTTTGATAAATAAGATAGATTTTATAAAAATTAAAAGATAAAAAGGAAATCTTGTTTCTGTTGACTATGAAAAAGTAAACATTAGTTTAGAGGAGAATCCTAGGTTTATCAATATTAGAAAATGTTGTTCACTTGAAGAAGAATAAAAATTTGTTATCTTTCTCCATAAGTATATTGTCATACTCACATATTCATACACATAACTTAAGTATTTTTATCCCAAATAAATGAAACATACAGTTCCTCTAAAGCCTAATGTAAAAAATTTCACATAAAAAATGAGACAATAAAGTCTAAAATCATAGGAATGATTCTTTCTGAAGTGTAAAAAATGCTTGATGTTCACATTATTTTTCTTATTCACCATTCAACATGGGTATCTAACATAGTACCAGTTCATAATAAGAATGGTGATTTTAGAAACCACAACCAAGCATCCCTCAAAGATAATTATCCACGACTAGCCATGGATCAAGTTATCCAAGCAGTAATAGGTGCTAAAATTCTTTTGATGCTTGATGGTCTCTCAAGATATAAACAAATTAAGATTAATAGAGAATATCAACATAAAACAAATTTCAAAACACCTTGGGGCACTTTTAAATATATGAAAATGCCATTTGGATTGATTAATATAAGAGATACAATTTAGAGGGAAATAGATTTGGCATTCAAAGGAATTGAAAAATAAAATCATTATGGTGTATCTATATGACCTAATAGTTTTCTCAAAAAAGTGAGATGATCACTATGAAAATTTATAAAGAGTCTTTGAAAAGTTTCATTTATATGGAATTTATCTCAACCCTAAGAAATCTATCTTTAGAGTGACTGAAGGTAAACTCCTAAGTCATATTATTTCTAAATAAGGAATAAGGATTGATCCAAAAAGGGTTCACGCTATTCAAAAAAAAAAAATTCCTACCAATAAATTAGGATTACATTACTTCTTTGTGAAAGTGAACATTTGATAAGATTCATTCTTGATTTTGTTGAGCTCACCAGACATATTTTAGACATGATGAAAGGAAAACCTTATTTTGAGTGGAACAATGAAGGTAAAGAGGAATTTGAAAAGATAAAGATCGATATTACTCACTCACCAATATTGGTATGTCCTAATTTTAAGAAAGAATTTATTATTTATTATTGCTTTTCAGCACATAAACTCTCAACATTTTTTATTCAAAAACATTATTAGGGTATCAAATCCCTAATTTCCTTTATGAGTTATAATCTTAAAGATTAATAATTGAAATATTATCCTGAGGAAAAACATGCTTATGAAGTTATGAAAGTAGTCAAGTAATTTAGATATTACATATTTCATTTATATTCTATGATAATGGTACTGATTACAATGGTAAAATCTAATCTGACTCAACAAGAACCCAGTTCTAAATGAGGAATTGGATAAATAAAGTACAATAATATGATCTAAAAATAAAACCTACAAAACTAGTTCAAGTAAAAGGACTATGTCAACTCATGGTAGATCAAGAATATATTCAATCAAAATCTTTGATAGTTTCAGGTGAACAATATGATCAAGAGCTTCATTTTGTATTCTTTATTGATTCTACTGATGAATGGTTTTCTAACATTGCTTTCTACCTAATGTAATAAGAATGTCCTTCATACATAGATGCTAAACAATGTAGAACAATTAAACTATAGGCTAATAAATACGTCATATGTGATGACACTCTTTTCAAGAAAAACATTGATGGATTTTTCTTAAGGTACGTGGATAAGGAACAACAAAAGAAATTATTGTAAGCTTTTCATGATCAATCCTATGGAGGTAAATTTTTTGCCAGGTTAATAGCATATAAAATTCTCATAGCCCATTATTGTTGGCTAACTCTTTTCAAAGATTCATATGAATGGTTGAGAAAGTTTGAGACATGTCAACAATTTGTAGGTAAACTGAAGTTATCATTAATTCCTCTTCAACCCATAATAATTAAAGAACCTTTTCAGTAATGGGGACTAGATTTTGTTGGGAAATTGAACCCTCATTCGAGCATAGGTCATAATAAAGTTATCATAGTAATGGATTACTTCACTAAGTGGGTAGAAGTGATTCTTATAAAACAAATAAATTCTGAAATAATTTTTAATTCATCAAGGAAAATATCTTGGTATGATATGAAATTCATAGAAAATTATTATAGATAATGCCTCTAACTTTTATTCTTCAAATATAATTGAATTTTTGTATGGATATGGAATTTCTCTATTTCATTCATCAAAATATCATCCATAAGGTAATGTTCAAGCTGAAACAAGAAACAAAAATATGTTTATAATCATGCATAAGGTAGTAAATAAGAATAAGCAAAATTGACATAAAAAGGTTATGATGTTTTTTGGGAAGATCATATAACTCCAAAAAAGGATATTGGTATGTCCAATTTTTATATGGAATAGATGCTATAATTCCTATAACTCTTGAGTTTCCCACCCTATAATTGTCTAGAGCAGTTGAAAATCTGAATTTTAAAAGATTTTTAAATAAAAGAATCTTCTATCCATAACAAATACAAGAAAAAAGGATGCAGGTGGTTGACAAGATCATAGAACATCAATATCATGTCAAAGTTATCTTTTACAAAAATTCTAATAAAATATAATTCTAAGTAGGAAATATGGTTCTACTTTGGGATAGTTTTAAAAAGCCAAAAGGGAGTCAAAGGAAGTTTGATTCACTTTGGATGGGGCAATTCAAGATCAAGCACTTTTATGGTAACAACACTTTTTACCTGGTGTATTTTGATGGAACTCATTTTTCATTACCCTTCATCGAGAAATACTTGAAACACTATTGCTATTAAGAACTAGGTGGCCCTCTTCTATACATATGTGAATATAATTTTCTATGTGTTTCTTTCCTAGTTTTTGTTTTGATGTGCATGTTGTTTTTCAATAAAGTCAATAGTCTATTTGTTGCCTCTCTTTCTCCATGCTTTAGTCTTCCCTCCTGCACTTTTTTTTTGTCATGATCTCTATTTTGGAACATCATGGGAGATCACAAGGTTTTAAAGAGTGACAAATCGAATAGTTTTTTCATGGTTCTCTTCAAGTGAATAGATGATCTTACTTAGTAACATGTGCTCATTTCTCATATGATTGGGATGGGTGAACTAGCTATCATCTGGTTAGATCTAGATATACAAGTGTAATAAAAAAAAATCTCTATTTGAATTTTAGTTTGTGTAAAAACATATAACTAAAAATGATCTTACATACACTATCATTTTGGATATGTGAAAGCACCTATTAGGTTGAGTACCTAACCCTTTCATACAATGTGAAAGATTATCAATGTCTTAAGGACCCATCCCTTTCTCAAAAATCATAAATTTGAATATTTTTCAAAACCATCAAAATTGCTACTGAATACTATGTTGCTAAATGGATAAAGTGTTAGTCTATGAAACTAGAGAAATCAAGTTCTTTTCATTCTTTACATTTCAAAATCCTAGTTAGAGCCAACTATTTTTGCATATTTTAAAAATAATGAAAAACCAGTGGAAAAATAAACTTTTAATAAATGGCTCTTTTTTTTAAAATTTTGCTCAAAAATATCAAAATCTTAAAAAATATGTTTTTTAATTAATTAATAAGAAATTGATTAATTTTTTTTTTTTTTTGTATTTTTATTTTATTCTTGAGCTATTTAAAAACATATTTCAACCTTCTATGTAAAAAGCCACTAACATTCCCCGTAATTTATAGAAATCATTTCATTTTTATGAGTTGTGCAAACACACATTACATTTTCATAAGTTGTGCAAATTGGAAAAAAATTTAATCCTATGCAATTTGTAAAAGCTTTTTTGACTTTAGTGAAATTCACAGTTTTGTTTTGGGTTTTTGTGTAATTTACAATTTTGTTTTTCATTTTTGTGCAAATTGTGAAAATGTTTTTGATTTTTTTGCAAATTATGAAAAAAAAATTGGCTCTCATGCAAATTGAAAAAACATTTTAAAACTTCATGTAAATTACAAAAACATTTTGAATTTCCCTTTTTCATGTACCTCAAAATTCTATTTTTGAAAGTCATGTAAATGCAAATCAAATTTATAAAAGTCATGTTAATGCAAACTTCCACTTTGCATATTGCATTTTTTTAATGCAAATTGACATTACTAATTGAAGCTTCTTTTTCAAGCCTACATAAAAACTCATAAATGGTTTCCATCAATCATGAAAATATTGTTGCTTCTTCAAGTAGTTTTAAAAATAAGTTTATCTTCCTTTCAAATTTATCTTTTTAATTTGCATGTTTATTTTGGTAATTTTTGAATGTTTTTAAAATTAATTTCCATCCATGTTTTAGCCAATGACTGTTGGGAAGAAATGTTGTCCAAGTTCACAAAAGGGAAGCAAATTGAAGAAAAAAAATATTTTTAGTCATGCGAGTTCACATATATTTTCAAAATCTTTTCCAATATTGAGTTAGGCACTACATCAACTCAATCAAATTTTAGGAAAAATGCAATTTTCATTTTAAGTTTTTTGAGTTTCTTCTTGAAACACCCAAAGAAAACAAGAACAGATTTGAGGTAAAAGGCAGTGTATTTTGAGAAAAAAATTATTTTCCTTAGCCAACTGAGGTACCATACTAGATGTACTACCTTAAAAGAAGTAGAATTAAAATTATTATTATTTATCTCCTCAACCATACATATTTCACAACTTCCAACAAATAGAATAAAAATTATTTTTATTTTTCCTCCAGTTGTACTAGTCATTCAACCTACACTATAGGTTTAATATAGAAATTATTTTCTTGATTTTTCTATATAGAGGGGAACATACAAGCCATACGACCCTATCAAAGGTTTATTTTTGTTAATTGTTTTTAATTTTATCTAGCTACTACCAAGTTGTATGGTCCACCAATGAGTAACATTAAGTTAAACAATATAATTTTTTTTTCCCCTTCTCCTAGCCAAATTGTATGACTGGTGTACACCTATGTGAGGGAAAAAGGTTAAGTGTATAAAATAAATATAGCAAATTTGAGTTAAAAATTAAAAAAGGAAGGAGGAAAAATGAATGCCTAGAAGTTAGCATGAATATTTGTTATTTTGCCAATTTTGAAAATATTCAATTTGCATGTTTTTGAATTGGTGTGGCTTCAACTTTGAGGAAGACAATGAAAATGTTTATGGGGGTTTTTGGTAAAAACTAGAGATGGATTTGATGGTGGAAAAATTTTGTTCACTACATAATCATTAAATTCCTCTAAAAAATGCTTCGTGTTGATTTAAAAAAAGTTGTAGGATTATTTTTAAATCATAAAAATTTAAAAAAAATCATAGGGAATAGGGATATAGTTTAAAATTTGAAAAATAAATTATTTGTATAATTTATTCTATTCATTTATATTGCCTAAAAAAGTTTGTAATACGCAATACAAAGAAATTTTATACAAGTGCATATGTAAATAGAGAATTTGGTCAAATTAAAATAGAAATTCATATAGGGAGAATTTAAAATACACTAGAGTAATTTTCATTATCAAATTATGAGTACATACTTCAATTTACATTTTCATCATTTTTTGCAAATAAGGAGTTTCTCTGTAAATTTTCAAATTTGTCAATTTTATTATCAAATTGATGTCTTCATGTCCTAATCCATAAAATAATATTATGAGTAAAGGCAAATAAATAATGAAGTGTAAATTTCAAGGTATCACGGTTCCTTCGCCACTAGAGTCTAAAATTAGAAATATCATTGACACTAATCTGGGCCACATCAACTTAGACAAGTTTTGTGAAAGATTAAATATAGTACATAAAACAAATTTTAATCAAAGTATTTATGATAATGGATTAGCACTGGAAGTAGTGTTCCTAATTTCATTATAGTCTCTTGAGTTAGTTTTAATTATGGAAAATAATTATAACTCGGAGACAAGGGAGGTAAGGTATCCTCAAGGGGAGTTGGTAGTGAGTTTTGTTATTGAGAAAATTGACAACCTTTTCTACCTTCTAGATCATAATTCTTTGTGCATATAACTCCTTGGTCCTCCCAAATATTTTGGGATGATAATAGTAGAGCATGATCTAAATAAGTCAACAAAGCTTGGTTGACTGAGCCAAAACATTCCTCCACTCAGCTTCCAAAAAGTCTTACAAGATCAAATTTCAAAGATGAGATAAGTGACATGATCACATTGTTGTATAGGATAGTGAGAAATAAAATGGAAAAGGATTTTTATACATGGATATATAGATTCATTTGGATCATCCTTATAAATAAGCAATATATAAATTGGGGATAGTTGATCAGTGATGCCATTCATAAAAAACTCATGGAGGTAAAATTCACATCAAAATTTGATGACTTTGTATCTTGTTTACATTGTAGTAAGTAAAAGGTATTATTATTTATTGCATGTAGTGGGTGATTTTGAGAAAGCAATGGTGTATGAATTTTATCCTCATCTAAAATTAAATTAAAATTCTCATCTTTTAAAAAGAGGAAATGATTACTTTATTTATTTTGTCATCTAGTTTTTAAAAAAAGAACTCTTCAACATAAGAATATCAACTAGGGCCATTACAAAAATAACAAGATGGAGATATTGGTTCATATAGTTATTAACCTTTAATTATTTGAAAATCATTTTTTGTGAAGTTGTTCTTTACATGATCCCACATTATGTTAGTGACAAATAGAGGTTGATGGAATTGGTGAGATAACCTGTTTAAACACACAAGTTCCCAACAAGTTGATATGAAATAGGAATCAAATTTCTAATCTCAATTGTTAGGTATACTTACCCTTCACTAGTGAATGATAGGACAATTGAGTAATAAATGTCTCACTATAACCTTAGGACATTTGAAAACATGTTTTTATTTGAAAATAAGGGCCTAATTAAACATAATCTTGGATCTTCATAGTAACATGTTCTGCATTTTGAAGACTATTGGATGGATTGTGATGATGATAAAGCCATGAGAATTAAAGAATATTTATTATTTATCATGAGATAAATAGTCAAATTTGGCATAATGAAAGTTCCAAAATAGTTAGTGGATGATGAGGTCACATTGGACCTCATCCTTTAAAAAGAGGGCATCACAATAAAGTCATTGCCTATAGTATATTGGGATAAAAGATAATCTACTTCTCTTAAAAGTAGGACAATATATGTACTTGATAAAAATCCCAAATGGTTAAAATATAATGAATTTGATGTTATAAATGTTGATTTCCCTACACCTCTTAAGGAAGATAAATTTGGTAGCTTTTATAAGCAACAAGATGAGCCAAAAAAGATAGATGAGTTAGCCCTTAGTGGAGAATATCCTATGATAGAAGAGATGCATGAACCTAAAGCTAATAAATAAGATGTCCAACCATGGATAACTATCAAGTGAAAATAAAAATGTTAGGTGAAAATATTTTTTCTTCTCCTAAAATTTCAATTTCTTAAGAGGTTCTAGTTGATAGTTTTCCATTTTCTCAAGAACTTGTAGAAAACACAAATCAACAATTATTAGATTTAGATGATAGAATGTTCCTTATGTCATTTACTTTTCCATTGCAAGATGTTACTCATATCTCTTCATGTTATCCCTTGAATCCTAAGTTTTCCATTGTTCTTTCTCCAAGAATTCCTTTTGATACATTCAATACACAAGAGCAAATTAAAACATATTTTTAAGGTGCCCCAATTGAAAAAACACCTTTTTAAACATCTACCATGCTTGCTCCACCTATTTCCACCTATATACCATTTCCCTACTCAAGCATGATAACTTCAAATTGGTTGTCTATAGTAGTGAAGAGGATGAGAAAAAATGTTAAACTTGAAGATATATATTTTGGAACCTTGACAACTCCTTTCTCAAAGAGGATAAAGAAAGTAAGGATAGTTTCATAAATGGTGATAGATGAAAGGGGATAAAAATATGTGAAGGTGTATATTATTTTAGTTGAAATTGATAATTCATAAATCAAGGTTGAAGACTACTAGGTATCTAGGGTTTATTTGGGAAAATAAAGTAGAGAAGGGATGAAAGGAGATGTTCAATTAGTGATTGGCATCATCTTTGAAAAAATGGACAAAGATAAGGTGATGAAACATAAAATAAAAGAGATAGAACAATTGAACTCAATAATACATAGATTGATTGAGCTAATTCAACTAGCTATCACTTCAATGAGTTTTCTTGCTAAGACACTAGAAAAAGTGAGATAGGTAGGGTAAATGGGTAATATAGTAAAGGACTAGATTGAAAAAGTTACTAATAAAGGGGGCTCAATAATTATCACAACCACAATAATGTTTTTTTGAAATTTATACACAATATGAACTAACAACAAAGGAAAATGGATATGTTCTGGAGAAGCAAAATTGGCAAGAACTCATTCCTGGGTTGGTCAAAATCTCTAAATTTCCTTCTATTGATCTTATTGAAAAAAGAGTAATCAATAAGGATAAAATTATCTATCAGATTGAATTTACTTAGGACACTAGATTTATAATCCAATCCCTTTAAGAATGTTTTCATAAATTTAATGATGCAAAGTCACTTGGAAGTGACATAATGATGAAGATCGACACTAAAATTAAGAAGTTGGATTGTCATTTTGTCAATGACAAGGATCAAGAGGGAAATTTGATTTTAATTGAGACTATAATTGGAGAATTCAAAGAGTAAATATAGGACATTGGCAATCATACATCTACATATTGTTATGAATAACTTTGTTAGTTGTCCAAATGCCAAGTGAATGTGGATAATTTGGATATGGAAATAAATAGTCTCTGAAGCAAGCTTCAGGAAATGAAAGAGTTTGAGTACTTAGCAGACATTACCTATAGGTACATATATAGACTAGATGAAGAGTTGATCAAGTTATTTCTCCATAGATTTGAATTTTTGAAAGAGAAATAATTTTCAATACAATAATAATAAGAATGAAGAATTTATTTCATTGTTTTTGCATTCTCTTCTCTTATTTCTTTGCACCTAATTATGTTTTTGCACTCTTTTTCCCGTTGTAAATGTGCATTATAATTCTATAAATTATTTTTAGAATTTTTCCAACTTGATTTTTCAAGTTTTGTAAGTTGATGATGTGCTTTTTCAATTAGTGAAAAAAATTGAAATTTTTTGTCAAGTGGTGCTGAATGCTTAAAACATTTTTGCACCATTTCAAGTTATAATTTCTCATTGGTATTTTAGAACTTTTGTAAAAAGGTAAAATAGTTGGTTTTTCACCATAACCACCCATTTTATCCTATAAATGTTAAATACAAGTTAAGGATTCATAATAAGGGTTTTAAATAGATGGAATTTTGAAAAACCATTGTAAAAGGAGATCAGTCTTTCTACTCTTCAAAATCAATAGAAGAAGGTGTTTCTAAGCTTTGTGTTAATAATATATTTTGAATTATGTCTTTTGATTAATTCATTATATCTCATTTTCATTGTGATTATGATAAATTTAAAACTTTTGAGAATAGGAAATTAGATTACAAATTTTCTATCTAGAGTTATAATTTACATTTCTAACACATGTGAGAACATAGGTGAGAATAGAGATAATTTATTAGTTATTTATATTATAAATATAGAAGTTTATTAGTTTAATTATTAAATTCAAATGGTATTTTGATGTATGTTTCATATCCATAAGGATATGATTATGTATTTTCAACCCATTGAATGAGAGAGATTATCTTCTTTCAAAAGTCAAATTTTTCTCTCAAACAGTTTTGTCTAGTCTCAGTTTCTAAATTGGCAAGTTTATTTCTTGAACTTTATCCCTTCTCTCTCTCCTTCTCTACATATTCCTTTATAGAAACTATTTTTCATTATTTTAGGTTAAATTCACTACCCCAAGATTTAAATCCTTTTATTTATTAATATTTATTACTTTCCTATATTGGATTTCATTAAAGGTATATCTACCTACTAATAAGATAAGGACTTTGTTCCCCATGTTGTTGATGTGCAGTCACCAATTTTTGCTTCTAAATTTTTTTCATGCCAATAGGATACAAAGATTATTACTCTAAGGGGATAGGTACCTCAGCTCATAGTGGTATGGGATTAGTTATTTAATTATGATGTATAGATTTGGAGAGTGATTAAAGAGTGGGATAGAGTTCAAGTGGAAGGGGAGTGATTGATATTTTAGGTAGAGAGGCTCATGGAGGAGCAATATGAGGCTCAATGGACTAGGATAGATAATGGCTCACTAAAATCCTTAACCAACATGATCACATCCTAGAATGATGCATTACATGTGAAGGATGATATCCTACATGATAAATATGAACTCACATATTGGTATAGGTCATATGTCCCCATAGAGAGGAAAGTTCCATCCTATAGAGATTATTTGAGATATGAGTAGACTAGTAGGACCTTTAGGTCTGGACATGATATGAATTTAGAGAATTGAGTGGCACAAACATAATTATAATGATTAATCATGGGACCACCACCACTACATCCACCACCATCACCAGCATCAAGCATGGGTTAGATCTTTTAGTAGAGTCCCCCGAGGGATAACCATTATCATAGCTATTTTTGTAGCTCCATATTGTATTATGAGATGTATAGATATTCTATTGATGTATAAGACATTATATATATATATATATATATATATATATATATATATATATATATATCACTTATTCATGGACTCTTAATATTTTTTTATGTCTCATGATGTTTACATTCATTTTAATCTTGTTACGATATGATGCTCTATGCTAGTTTTAGGAGATGCACTTCCTTAGTTAGCATATAAAATTTGATGTATTTATTGCTTTGTTTGATGTATGACTATATACTAGAGGATAATTTATGAGATACACATATTAAATTAATCATAGAAATAGTCATCATGACTCAATGTATATGTTAGGAGATGCACGTCCTACATAGAGAGTCTTGTTTATTTCCAATATTTGGCTTAGGATATCTTTTTTAGGTAGTAAATATGTAATATAGTTCTTTCAAAGATGTTATTTGGTGCCACATTAAGTTTTGGAATTTAGAGCACTTGGTGTTTACTTTAGCAAAAATAAATTATGCATCATAAGTATGAATAACCTATAACAACATTGTATTTTATATACAATTTGACTAATTAAAATGTGAATATTTATAGCTAATTATAATGATAAAAAAATACCAAAACCAAAGTTAAAGTTATTTACGTTTGAAAAAAAACAAAGTAAAAAAAAAGATAAAAAAGATAGGATAAATACAAAAATGTAACCAACTTAAAAATCAAGATATGAATTATCAAGACTTAATTAGGAGCAAGAATGTACTAAAACACAAACAAATAAATAATAAAACAAAACAAGGAAACATATTTAAACAACCTGAAATCAAGATTTGGATAATAAAAAACCATGCTTTTAACAATGTGTACTTAAAAACAAACAAGTAATAAAATAATTGAAATATAAATGTAAACAATTCAGGCCCAAGGTAAGGCCAAACTCAAAAGTTTTATGAAATGTATTTAAGCACAACACTAAAAACAAAGAAAACAACATAATAAATAAATAAATAAAATACACCAAAAACACAAAACAATAATACAAAAGATAAGAAGAAAAATAAAACAAAACATTAATAAAATAAAGACACAATAAAAAAATTAATAAAAGCACAAAAAAACACCAATAAAAATAAATGAAAATAAATAAATTGAAAAAATAATAAAAAATAACTAAACAATCCAAAGGAAATAAAAATACACCAAGACAACTATTCTAAGCACACAAAAATGAACAAACACAAACAATGGATAATCATAATGTTAGTGGAAATAGAAAACAAATTGTTCATGTATGTGTAACACAAGCATGACGCTCTATGATAGGGTAACCCTAAGTTAGGTAATAATGACACCATAAAACAACATACAAATAATGAGCATAAAGTTTCCCCTAGGCTATAGGGAAACAAAAACACACAAACAAGACAATAAACATTGCCCCTAGGCTATAGGAGAAAATGAAACAAAACAAATAAAATGGGGGGAAAAGAAGAAAAGGAAGGGGTATCTGAGCTGACTCCAGATGCATGAGGTAAGTGGATGTTACCTACATAGTTTCATAGATGAAAGATCCAACATGAATTTTAGGCTAAATGTAGTTCTCCCAAGATATGAGATAGAAGAAAAATGATGATAAAGAAGCATAATTCACATGTAGATGAATATGGGAATGGTCTCCCAAAATGGTGAGGGTATGAGGAAGAAAGGACAAAATTCACAATCATGAAATCATCCACACAAACAAATCATACAATTACAAGAGTATGGTTTAGGTTAAAACCACACTAAAGGGTAAGAGATGAGTATCTACAAATAAAATTAATTAGGAATTTAGAGTGTATACTACATATAAGGTTGAGAAAGAGAAAATTCTCAAAAAATGGATGGATCATAAGAAAATACAAGGGTGAAATAAGTAATATTATTTAAATGAGTAATGCACACAAAGGTGACACACAAAATAGTTAGAACATGGTTTGAGTTTCTTGTTAAATGGTGAGTGTGTTTAGGATCAAAATAAATAAAGGTATAAGGCAATGTTTTGGTATTTTGTATATCAATTTTCTAATATTTTTGTGTTTTTGGGATAAACAATGGAAACACATGTTGGACATAGTCATTAAGGTCTGAATAATTGTCATTGATGTCAAAGGTAACATATGCTATCATGCATTAATTTTAAAGGTGTTGAGTTTAATAGACTCATGTGTGTACTTTGAATGCCTTTACTCACATGGTTATCTTGACAAGATATGGATAATCACATAAGATGATGTTATCAACATTTGCACATATGGCAGCACTTGAAGGAAATGATCACACTATGATAATCAAGTCTATGTCTATTTTTTGTGGTCTAAGTTCTATGTCATAAGGATGAATAGAGAAAATGTTACAAATGCATAAGGTTGTTTCCATACTTATTCGATTTTGAACCTTTGTATTTGTCGAGGGAATTCATTCAGAAATATTAGTAAAGACAATTCTCTTAGACAAAAATCCCACAACAAATAAAGGAATTCTTTCAAGAAAATGTTAAAGGCAAATTTTTTGGGAAAATTTGCTAAGTCTTTGTCAAACAAATTGTCCACAACAAATTTTTTTAAGGAAATGAGTGCCACATGGAATTATTTTAGAGAAAGTGTCTTGGAGAATTCTTTCACAAAAATTATCCCAAATAAAAATTCTAAAGGGAACTTTACAAAAAGTCCAAAGGGCAAGTGGATAGTTCAAAATTTCCAAAGGGATCTTTTTAGAAAGTCCAAAGGCCAAGTGGATTGTTCAAAAGTTTTGAAGGGATCTTTTCAAAAAGTCCAAAGGGCAAGTGGACCATTAAAAAGTTCTAAAGGGATGTTTTTAGAAAGTCTAAAGGGCAAGTTGACCATTCAAAGCTTCTGAAGGGATCTTTTTAAGATGCCAAAGGGTAAGTAGACTATTCAAAGCTTTTGAAAGATATTTTCAAAAAAATTGAAGGGTATGTGTCCTACACAAAAGTTCTAAAAGATATGAATGAAGAAATGAAGGGCAAATTGAAAGTCCTGAAAGCCATTTAGACATTTTTTCAAGGAAATTGTCCCAAATGGCACTTTGAGAAAAACCCCATGTAAATTGTCTCAAAGAGCACTTAGAAAAAAATCCTACAACAATTTGTCCAAAGGATAGTTCAAATGAAAAGAGGAAATTTGTAGAGTTTCTAAAGGACACTTGAAAAGTTCCAAAAGATAGTTTACAAAATCCTAAAGGGTAGTTTGATTAAAGAGAAAGGACACTTGAAAGTGTTGAAGGACAATTATAGAGGACACAAGGCTAGTTTGAAAATTTTGAAAGGCATACATGACAAACTCTTGAAAGGCATATAGGAAAAGATAAAGATCGAGCATGTCTAAGACAATCAAAGGAGTGAAAGTAAACTAATCATATAGGAGATTGTGAGATGCAAGAAAGAGCCTAAAAGTTAATGTAAGAACAAATACATGCTATTTTAAAAGATCTAATGACTTGAGGAACTTTGGCTAAAGATATCGATGGTTCTATTTAAAAATTTGAAATAGTGCATACAAAATATCTAATAGTTCAAGATAGACTATGAATGGTGCCAAAGATAAGATGAATAATCCTCATTTAAATACATGACCAGATAAATGGTTAGATCAAAAGGTCTATACAAATCTTGATATTGATTGATCCAATATATAAATCCTATATTAAGGAGGTGACATAGTTATGAACTAAATCTAGTAGTTACCAAATATAGTAATGATCTGGGTAGAAATTTAGGCAACAATTTGGGTGACAATTCCACCCTAATTGATGATAGAACTTCTAGGAGCCATAACTTTTGCATCATAGCTCCAATTGACTCGCTGTTTGAACCGTTGGAAATATAAGAATGAGGAGAAAATTGTGAGATGTCATGGATATTTTCTCAATGAAGTTTGACCCTAGAAAACCCAATGGAATTGCCTCAAATTTCAATTTTAGTATTGCAGTCTAAAAATAGTAAGTTTTTAAAAATAGTAATTCCTTGAATTTTGTATTGTTTTAAAGCATGGAAGTTGAACCACTTAATCTCCCTTGAGATTGGTGACCTTCCAAATCCTTTCCCTACTTTCAAAATAAGTATAAATTAAGATTTAACCCAAAATATAAAATCATACATCTCTTCCCACAGATAAGCATATAGTTGTATTGCAATTTTAAGTAATAATACATATCTTCTTAGACAATTCATTATTACTATGTTATTTATATGTTATTGAAATATTTATCAACTAGAACTTTTGAGTTTTGGATTAGTGGTATCAGAGTGGTTTGTCTTGAGAGTCTATGATCCCAAGGACGAGGTTAGGCTACAAGAAGCTTGGGTGGAAAATAATAGAGCTTCCAAACTATTCACCTATTCACTCCAAATGACTTCAAATGGTGGAAGAAACTGAGACATCTGATCCTTGAAAGGAAATGGTGAATGAAGCCCTCCAATGGCAATAAGCATAGTTGCTATAAAAATTTGCCCAAATTCTTTAATAACTCTTGATGGTAAATTCTAGCTCCTCAGCTACACTTCCTAGCTCCTCATCCATGGAACATCCTTTCAATGCCCCAACACACTTCAAGGCTCAGGTGAATTTTGATATTCCTAAATTTGAAGGCAAAATCTATGCTGATGTAGTAGAAAATTGGTTAGATAAATTGTCTTCTTACTTTTTTGTAAATAAATTCATCGATGGATAAAAGATCACTTTTGCTCTTTTAAAATAATCATTGCCCATGAAAAATTAGTGAGAAGTGTACAAAAAGAGGTTTAGTATAGATGACATTGGCCTTGAGGTGGAACCTACCTGGGATGATTTTGTGGAAGTGGTGAAAGAAAAATACTATCCCATTGTAACATTGATGATCTGTACATATAGTGGCAATAGCTTCACCAAAGTAAGGACCAATCTGTTCAAGATTACACAAATATTTTTCATTTTTTGTCTACAATATTGGGCATCCAAGAAAGTGAGAAACATAAGACTCTCAAATATCATGGTGGACTACAATGGTACATACGGGGGGAAATGGAACTTTTCAATTTGGAAACCCTCAGTGAGGCATACAAATTCATAGTGAATATTGAGTAGAAGAATGGCAAAAAGAATATGAAGATTCAATCCTCAAAATGGAAAAGTGACAAGGAAGGTCAAGCACGAGGCCAAAATTGGAAGCAAAAGGAGTTTCAAGATAAGAAACCCTAGAAGGGGAAAGCTACAAAATGGTTTGATTACCACAAAATTGGACCTCACTCCAAATAAAAATGTCAAGCCATCAAGTCATTACTTTTTGAGTCACAATACTCAACATCTACTACTTTGTGTCATACATAACCCACAGTTGAAGAGGATGAAGAAGAAATTGTAGACGCTGAGCCTGACACCATCATCGCTTCATCACAAACCCATGAGGAAAGGCTAGATGATAAGGAAAGATTATTTCACTATAAATTATGGGTAAAAGGCAAGCCTCTACATTTCATTCTTGATAATGGGAGTCAAAAGAATTTAATCTCTGCTAAAGTTGTGAAAATTCTAAATCTATCCATGAAGCCTCATCTAAAGCCATATATTATTGGATGGTTGAGCCTAGGGAGAGACCTCCATGTCACCCATTAGTGTCTTCTTTCATATACAATAAAACCTTTCCAAGATGAAGTCTTGTGTGATGTGGTCAATCTATATGTTTGTGATGTACTCCTTGGTCAGTCGTTCATGTATAAGTGACATGGCATATATGAATCATGAACCTAAAGAATCACCCTCACTCTTAGAACATGGTACTATAGGGTACCAGAGGTACCACCTCCCACATCTGTCTCCCTAATCAGTGATAAACAATGTAAGAGATTGGTGAAGACAAACCAATTTGTTCTCATGGTGGTCAAACCACATAAATCTAAGAAGGCTGATGTTATAGTCCTGACTACACAATGAACACAACAACAAAAGTAGATAAGATGACTTATTCAAGTCACCCATAGGAGTTCCACTACATTCCTAGGTAAAACATTCTATCGATTTGATCACAGGATCACCTTTGCCTAATAGTCTTGTGTATCATAGATCAATTTTGGAGAATGATGAGATAAAAATACATATTCAAGAATTGATCCAAAAGGGTCACATCAAGCCAAGCTCTTCACCCTGTGGTAGCCCAATTATCTTGGCACCAAAGAAAGATGGAACATGAAGGCTTTGTATTGACTACCAAGACCTGAATAAAATCACTATCAAGAATCACTACCCTCTCCCCAATATTGATGACCTAATACACCAACTCCGTGGTGCAAATTTCTTCACCAAAATTGATCTCAAATCTAACTATCACCAAATTCCCATCGATCCCACTGATGTCTGGATGACTGCATTCAAATCTAAGGAGGGAATCTTTTAATTGTTGGTTATGCCTTTTGGCTTAACTAACACACCTATAACCTTCATGAGGATGATGGATGACATCTTATGACACTTCACCAACTCATTTTTGGTTATCTACCTAGGTGACATACTCATCTATAGTAGAACATGGGAGGAACATTTGTAACATGTTATATAGGTTCTTCAAACTCTTTGGGAGCATAAGTTGTATGCAAATCTTGACAAATGCACATTTAGGATGACAACAATTTAATACCTTAGGTACATTTTGAATGAGGAAGGGGTCCATGTTGATCCAAAAAATATTCAAGTTATTTGAGAATGGCCCACACCAAGGACCCTCATAGAACTTCATAGCTTCTTAGGTCTTGCAAATTTCTATCACAGGTTTGTTCTTGGATTTTCACATGTTGCTTATTCACTAACCCAAGTGACTAAAGGAGGAGATAAAGATACATTTTAGTGGAGTGAAATATAATAAAGGGCATTTGAGAATTTGAATAATAGACTTTAATTAGCCCCTATTCTTGCCTTGCTAGATTTGCATCAACCTTTTGAGTTGATGACAGATGCATCTGAATATGCCATGGGAGCTATCATCATACAACATGGCCATCCTATTGCATATCATAGTAATACTTTAACTAATATAGTCAAGAAATATATAACATATGATAAGGATATCTATGCCATTATGCAAGCTTCAAAACAATGGAAACACTACATCTTGGGAAAAGAGATGGTCATCTACACTAACCACATACCATTAGAATTCATCTAGATATAGAGCAAACTATGAAATGAGAGGCACCAAAAGTGGGCCACATATCTTTAGAAATTCCATATAATAATCAAACACAAAAAGGTAAGGTTAAATACAGTTGTAGATTGTTTGAGCCATCCACTAATTATTGCACTCACAATAGTTCTTAACTTGTGCGGACATGAGACTACCACTTGGGGTGCTCTATATGAAGCATATCCTACCTTTGTTGATACATATCAAGTGCTCAAAAAAGGTAAACATGTTTCTAATTTATATTTATAATATAATTTCCTCTGTCATATGGGGCACATCTATGTTCCAACTGTAGAGCAACAAAAGATGATATGGGAAACACATTTCAATAGGATAGTTGGACACTTTGGTATAGAGAAGACATTGGCAATTCTTCAAAAACACTTCTACTAGCCCCATATGTGAAAGGATGTGGAAATATATCTCAAATATTATATCCCATGTGTGATAACCAAGCCAATAAATAAGAAGCAAGGATTGTACACGTCATTGCTAGAACCAACTAGGCCTTAGGAATCTATCTCAATAGATTTTCTCTTATGTTTTCCCACTTTAAAACATCATAAGGACTATATTTTTATGGTAGTTGATCATTTTTTGAAAATGGCTATCATGATTGCTTGTAATAAAAATATATCTACTAAATAAACTACTCAACTATATTTTATTCATGTATGGCTCCATTTTGGTCTCCCCAAGTCCATTGTCTTAGATCGAGATAACAGGTTCCTAAGCAACTTTTGGTCTATTCTATGGAAGATGATGGATACCAAGCTGATGAATTCCATAGCCTTCCATCCACATACTGATTGTTAGACAGAGGTGGTGAACCACTTGATTATTTAAATGATTTAGATGTATCACTCCAAACATCCATGTACATGGGATGAGGGGCTTCTTTTCATACAACATGGATGCAATCGGGCCCTACATAATTTGACCAAGCATAGTCCATTCCAAGTATGCTTCGAGTTCTAACCCATGGAACTAATTGATATAGCTATTCCATTATCCACCATGGAATACACACCTCATGGAAGATCTAAGGTAGCAAAAGCAAAAAACTTCATTGAACAAATGCAACACATCTAGCAACAAGTTCATGACACCTTGGAGAAGATGAATCAGAAGTATAAACAATGCCATGACAAACATAGGATTGTATACTATTTTTCTGTGGGTGATAAACTTTGGTTGTAGCTTTAGAAGGAATGACTTTTAGGCACACAAAAAAATTTGGCCTATGCAATATGGTCCCTACACCATCACTAGAAAAGTTGGAGAAAATGCTTTTGAGTTGAACCTACCAGCCTACCATGGTCTGCATCCAATATTCAATGTGGAACTCCTCAAACCATGTCATCCATCTCTATTGGACACTTTAGTCATATAAAAAAAACTTGACATTGACAATCGTGATCTGCTCTAGTGGAGGAGGATCAGATTATGGACACCTAGATGAGGACAATAAGAGGATGCTCTATTCTGCTTTATCGAGTGGTCAAAAGGGGCCAGCTTAGCCACCAAGGTGAGTGGCTCATAGAGAATCAAATCAAGACATAAATGACACACCTAATGAGGAACATTGACACAATGGGGACCATTTATTTTCAAGGAGGGAGGAATGATTTGGGCAATAATTTAGGTGACAATTCAGGGGATAGTTCCACCCCAATTGATGACAGAACTTCTAGGAGCCATAAATATTGTATCGTAGCTCCAATTGACTCATCGTTTGAAATATTGGAATGATAAGAATGAGAATAATTCTATGAGATGGCATTGATATTTTTTCAATGAAGTTATACCTTTGAAAACCCAATGGAAGTTCCCCAAATTTCAATTTTAGTAGTGTAGTCTAAAAATAGTAATTCTTCAAATTCTATATTATTTTAAAGCATGGAAGTCAAACCACTTAATCTACCTCAATATTGGTGACCTTCCACATCCTTCCCCTACTTTAAAAATAGGTATAAATGAAGATGTAACCTAAAATGGAAAATCAAACATCTCTTCCCAGATATAAGCATATAGTTGTATTGCGATCTTGAGTAATAATACATCTCTTCTTAGACAATTCATTATTACTATGTTATTTATATGTTCTTGAAATATTTATCAACCATATCTTCTAAGTTTTGTATTAGTGGTATCAGAGAGGTTTGTCTTGAGAGTGTATGATCCTGAGGATGAGGTCAAGCTATAAGAAGCTTGGGTGGAAAATAAAAGAGATTCCCAACTATCCACCTATTCACTCCAAATGACTTTAAATGGTAGATGACACTGTGACATCCAATCCTTTCAAGGAAATGGTGAATTAAGCCCTCCAATGGCAACAAGCATAGATGCTACAATAATTTGGCCAAATTCTTCAACAACTCCTGATGGGAAATTCTAGCTCCTCAGCTGTACTTCCTGGCTCCTCATCCATGGAACATCTTTTCAGTGCCCCAACACCCTTCAAGGTTCAAGTGAATTTTTATATTCCTAAATTTGAAGGAAAAATCAAAGTTGATGTAGTATAAAACTGGTTAGATCAATTTCCTTCCTACTTCTCTGTAAATAAATTCACTGATGGAGAAAAGATCACTTTTGCTCTTTTGAAAGCATCATTACTCTTGAAAAATTGGTGGGAAGTGTACAAAAAGAGGTTCAATAAAGATGAAATTGGCCTTGAGGTGGAACCTACCTAGGATGAGTTTTTGGAAGTGGTGAAAGAAGAATACTATCCCATTGGAGCATATGATGATATGTACATATAGTGGCAACAACTTTGCCAAGGTAAGGACCAATCTATTCTTTGTATATAAGATTGGGCATACAATAAAGTGAGAAACATAAGACTCTCAAATATCATGGTGGAATAAAATGGTACATATGGGGGAAATGGAACTCTTCAATTTAGAAACCCTTGATGAGACATACAAATTCATATTGAAGATTGAGCAGAAGCATGGTAGAAAGAATATGAAGAGTCAGCCCTCAAAATGGAAAAGTGACAAGGAAGGTCAAAAATGAGGCCAAAATTGGAAGCAAAAGGAGTTTTAAGATAAGAAACCCTAGAAGAGGAAGGTTGGAAAATGGTTTGATTACCACAAAATTGGAACTCACTCCAAAAAAGAATGTCAAGCCATCAAGTCACTACTTTTTGAGTCACAATACTCAACATCTAATACTCTGTCTCATACGTAACCCATAGTCGAAGAGGATGAAGAAGAAATTATAGATGTTGAGCCTAAAACCATCATTTCTTCATCACAAACCCATGAGGAAAGGCCAGATGACAAGGAAAGATCGTTTCACTCTAAATTATGGGTAAAAGGTAAGCCTCTACTTTTCATTCTTGATAGTGGGAGTTAAAAGAAAATAATCTCTACTAAATTTGTGAAAATTCTAAATCTATCCATGAAGCCTCATCTAAAGCCATACAATATTGGATGGTTGAGCCCAGGGAGAGACCTCCATGTCACCTATCAATGTCTTCTTTCATATGCAATAAAACCTTTCCAAGATGAAGTCTTATGTGATGTGGTCAATCTAGATGTTTGTTATGTACTCCTTGGTCAGCCATTCATGTATGAGTGACATGGCATCTATGAATCATGAACCTAAAAAATCACCCTCAATCTTGGAAAATGGTGCTATAGGGTACCAAAGGTACCACCTCCCACATCTATCTCCTTGATCAGTGCTAGGCAATGTAAGAGATTGGTGGAGAAGAAAAAGCATTTTTTTTTCATGGTGGTTAAACCACATAAATCCAAGAAGGTTGATGTTTTAGTCTTGAATACACAATAAACACAACAAAATAAGTAGATAAGATGAATCATAAGAGAATATGATGACTTATTCAAGTCACCCACATGAGTTCTACTACATTTCCAGGTGGAACATTCTATTAATTTGATCCCAGGATCACCTTTACCTAATAGTCCTATGTATCACAAATCAATTTTGGAGAATGATGAGATAAAAAGATAGATTCAAGAATTGATCCAAAAGGTCACATTAGGCCAAGCTCTTCACCCTATTGCAGCCCAATTATCTTGGCACCAAAGAAAGATGAAATATGGAGGCTTTGCATTGACTACTGAGCTGTGAATAAAATCACTATGAAGAATGGCTACCCTCTCCCTAGGATTGATGACCTACTGGACCAACTCTATGGTGTAAATTTCTTCACCAAAATTGATCTCAAATCTGGCTATCACCAAATTCCCATTAATCCCACTGATGTCTGGAAGATTGCATTCAAATCTAAGGAGGGGCTATTTGAATGGTTGGTTATGCATTTTGGCTTAACTAATGCACCTGCAACCTTCATGAGGATGATGGATGGCATCCTATGACTCTTCACCAACTCATTTTTTGTTGTCTACCTAGATGACATACTCATCTATAGTATAACATGGGAGGAACATTTACAACATGTTCATAAGGTGCTTTAAACTCTTTAGGTGCACAAGTTGTATGCACATCTTGAAAAATGTACATTTAGGATGAAAACAATTCAGTACCTTAGGTATGGTGTGAATGAGGAAGGGGTCCATGTTGATCTAGAAAAGATTTGAGTTATTCAAGAATGGCCCACACTAATGACCCTCACAGAACTTCACAGCTTCTTGGGTCTTGTAAATTTCTATCATAGGTTTATTCTTGCATTCTCACATGTTGTTTAGTCACTAAACCAAGTGACTAAAGGATGAGTTAAAGATACATTTCAGTAGGGTGAAATAAAACTATGGGAATTTGAGAATTTGAAGAATAGACTTTGCTCAACCCCTGTTCTTGCCTTGCCAAATTTGTATCTACCTTTTGAGTTGATGATAGATGCATCTGAATATGCCATGGGAGCTATCATCATGAAACATGACTATCCTATTGCATATCTCAATGAAACTTTCATTGATATAGTTAGGAAATATCTGATATATGATAAGGAGCTTTATGCCATTGTGTAAGCTTATGAATAATGGAAACACTTCATCTTTGGAAAAGAGACAGTCATCCACACTGACCACAGACCATTAGAATTCATCTAGACATAAAACAAACTACAAAATGAGAGGCACCAAAAGTGGGCCACATATCTTCAGCAATTCCATCTAATAATCAAACACAAAAAGGGGAGCTCAAATACAACTGTTGATTATCTGAGCCATCCACCAATTACTACACTCACAATAGTTCTTGACTTATGCGGACATGAGACTACCACTTGGGGTGCTCTATATGAAGTAGATCATACCTTTGCTGATACATATTAGGTGCTTCAAAAAGGTAAACATGTTACTAATTTCTATTTTTGAGATAATGTCCTCTATCATATGGGGCACATTTATGTTCCAATTGTAAAGCAACATAAGATGATATGTGAAGCACATTTTAGTAGGATAGCTGGACACTTTGGTATAGAGAAGACACTGGTAGTTATTTAAAAACACTTCTACTAGCCCCATATGTGAAAGGATGTGGAAAAATATCTCAAATATTGCACCCCATGTGCAATAACCAAGCCAACAAATAAGAAGTAAGGATTGTACATGCCATTTCCAGAACCAACCAAGCCTTGGGAATCTATCTCAATGGATTTTCTCTCATGTTTGCCCACTTCAAAACATGGTAAGGACTATATTTTTGTGGTAGTTGATCATTTTTCAAAAATAGCTATCACGATTGCTTGTAAGAAAAATATATCTACTGAAGAAACTACTCAACTATATTTTAGTCATGTATGGATCCATTTTGGTCTCCCCAAGTCCATTATCTTAGATCGAGATAATAAGTTCCTAAGCATCTTCTGGTCCACTATATGGAAGATGATGGATACCAAGTTGATGAAGTCTACAACCTTCCATCTATAGACTAATGGTCAGACAGAGGTGGTGAACTACTTGATTTATCACATGATTCAAATGTATCACTCCAAAGATTCATGTACATGGGATGAGGGGCTTTTTTCATACAACATAGATATAATTAGGCCCTGCACAGCTCAACCAAGCACAATCCATTTCATTTATGCTTCAGGTTCCAACCCATGGCACCAATTGATATAGTTATTCCATTCTCCACCATGGAATACACACCTCATGGAAGATCTAAGATAGTAAAAGCAACAAAGTTCATTAAACAAATGCAACACATCCAATAGCAAATTCATGACACCATGGAGAAGATGAATCAAAAGTATAAGCAATGCCATGATAAACATAGGATTGCACACCATTCTACTATGGGTGATAAGGTTTGGTTGTGGGTTCATAAGGCATAACTTGTAGGCCCACATAGAAATATTTGGCCTCTGTGGTATGGTCCCTACACCATCACCAAAAAAATTGGAGAAAATGCTTTTGAGTTGAACCTACTAGCCTACCTTGGTTTGCATCCAATATTCAATGTGGAGCTCCTCAAACCATATCATACACCTCTATTAGATACTTCAGTCATAGTAGAACAACTTGAAATTGATGAGATTGATCCATAGAGGTTTTATCCAATTGAGGAGGATTAGATTGTGGACACCTGGATGAAGATAATAAGAGGACGCTCTATTCTACTATATCGAATGGTCAAAAGGGGCCAGCTTAGCCACCAAGGTGACTGTCTCATAGAGAATCAAATAAAGACAAAACTACCACACCTAATGAGGAACATTGATGTAATGGGTACCATTTATTTTCATGGAGGGAGGAATGATCTGGGTAGTAATTTAGGTGATAATTTAGGTGATAGTGCCGCCCCAATTGATGATGGAGCTTCTGGGACCCATAATTTTTGCACTGTAGCTCCAATTGACTCACCATTTGAATCGTTGGAAAGATAAGAATGAGGAGAATGTTGGGATATGGCATTGAGATTTTCTCAATGAATTTTAACCCCCAAAAACCCAATGGAAGTGCCTTAAATTTTAATTTTAGTAGTGTAGTCTAAAAATAGTAAGTTTTTAAAAATAGTAATTCCTCAAATTCTGTATTGTTTTAAAGCATGGAAGTCGAACCACTTAATCTCCCTTGAGAGTGGTGACCTTCCACATCCTCCCCCTTACTTTAAAAATATGTATAAATGAAGATTTAACCCAAAATGGAAAATTAGATATCTCTTCCCAGAGATAAGCATATAGTTGTATTGCGATCTTGAGTAATAATACATCTCTTCTCAGAGAATTCATTATTACTATGTTATTTTTGTGTTCTTGAAATATTTATCAACTAAAAATTCTAATTTTTGGATCAAGTAAATAAATATGAACATTGCAGCATGATACATGAACTAAGACATGGGAAAGTGTATATGTCAAAGTCACATTGAATAAGAACTAGTTAAGGAGAGTTGAAGTGTCAACACATTGCAGATATGAAAAATTATACTCATTTGTCCATATATGAAACATCTAGAAAATTTCATGTAATACTACAACTATTATTGTTTTTGTAATTGAATAAAGGGTGTAATCAAAGCAAATTGAAGTGTGCTAATTTGATATATATATATATATATATATATATATATATAGAGAGAGAGAGAGGGATAGAGAGTGACGTATATAAGAAGAAAGGGTACATAGATAATGTGAAAAGATTGAGCAGAGGAAGAAAAAACATACAAAGAATGTGAAGAGAGTGAGTAGTTATAGACTAGAATTGTAACAATGAAACTAAACTGGATTCATTTATGAATCTATCTTGTATATTAGAGTTGTAGCTCCATAATTTTGATTGGTTGGTACCTTCATAAAAATTGAGTTGGTGCTCAGTTAAGGGATTGGTGTATCCTAAGGATAGGTGTCCCTAAATGTAACCAAGTGTGGTTTTACTAGTAAGGTGTTTTAACTATGAGGTTGGGTTAGAATAGTAGATTTTAGTAGTTATTCTCACTATGGTTTTTCCTTTTGGGTTTTCCATGTATAAATCTAGCATAATGTGTTTTTTTGTGTGTGTGTGTGTGTGATCTCTACATCTATTCTTTAATATGCATATGAATTTGTATCTCCTCTAAAAGTTTAAAATAATTAGTTTTAGCTAATCTAATGATTTACCCCCCCTCTTAGTAGATAGTTGTGTTCAATAATTGGTATCATATCCTAGGGTTCTTTAGGATAAGGTTAATTATCTCAAGTAGATCTTGGTTAGTGAACATGATGACTAGTCAAGAAGGATCTTCCTTAAACAAAGCACCTCTATTTGATAGATCTGACTATACTTTCTGGATCATAAGAATGAAAACCTATTTATCCTCATTAAGATTTGATATATGGATGTCTTTAGTAAATATATATATATATATATATATATATATATATATATATATATATATATATCTTGCTATAGCTCTTACTAATAAGGCTACTAAGAAGGCATATGAAAATAATGCCAAGGCAAAGAATGATATTCTTTGTGGACTATCTAATTTGGAGTTCTTCAAATTTATACATTGTCAAAGTGTAAAAGACATCTGGGATAAGTTAAAGATCATCTATGAAGGATATGACAAGGTGAAACAAGCCAAGATACAAACATACAAAGGGCAGTTTGAGAGTCTTAAGATGAATGACGATGAAATAGTGAATGCAATCAAAGGTCTTGGAGAATAAATGGAATATTTAACCATAATCAAGAAGGTATTAAGATCTTTTCCATCAAGATATGATTCAAAAATATATACAATAAAAGAAGCAAGAGATGTGGATAAACTCATTGTTGATGAGTTACATGGAACATTCATAGCCTATGAGATGAGAATGGGAGAGACTGAAACCTTCAAAAGAGGTTGCATTCAAAGTAGCAAATTAGGTAAAAAAATAAATATCCAAATCTAAATTTGAGGAGACTAATAGAGAAGAATCTAACTTTGTTAGAAAACTAAAGAGAGGATCAAAAAATACAAAGGCAAGCTATCGTTCAAATGTTTTAACTGTGGTAAGGTAGGACACTTTGCTACCAAATGTCCTTATAATAAAAATGATAATTTTGAGCAAGTAGAGAGCATCAAAAAGGTGAAAAATCACTGTTCAAAAAATAATAACTTCTTCAAGAGTAAGAAAGGTTTATATACAAAAGAAGATAGTGACTTAGTGATAGGTAGTGATAGTGATAGTTTGGTTGATGATCATAACTATGCTTTTATAGCAAAGGGAAAAGAATTCCTATTCATGGAAAAAGAATCCACTCCCATAAATCAAGAATAGGATAAAGATGAATATAGGGATGAAGAAGAGGAAGGCGAAATTGATCTAGAAGGTGAACTAGTTTGTGTTATAGAAGATATTGAGAAACTAAAAAAAGAGAACTTAAAATAGAAGAAGATTGGGCAGAAGGAACTTGACAAATCTAATCAAATGATAGTGACTCTAAAATCTCAACTTGAGGAGGCTAAAAGAATATAAGTAGTTAAGATGGAACTACAGACAAAATCCAAAGAATGCATGAAAATTGAGGCAAAAGTAGTAGCTTTGAGGAAAGAACTTGAGAAGGCAAAAAGTCAACTAGATAAAATTATAAAGTTTACAAAAGGATCATACATTATTAATGAATTAATCATTGGTTATAAGCCTTCAAATGAAAAATATGGTCTTAGATATGAGAAAGGAAACAATTCATTAGCTAGTATGTTGACCAACCTATATGATAATTTTAAGATAGGAGGAGGAGTAGAAGAAAAAAAAGATAAGGTTAGTAAGGACATTGTGAATAATCCAAACAAAGATAAAGCGAGGAGAATAAATTTTGGGAAAAAGTCTAAAGTCATAGATGCAGAAGGATATACGCAACTGATAGACTTGAAGAAACAAAGGTGTATGAAAGCTAATTATATTACACCAAAGAACATTATGACCATGTATTATTCATCCTTTTATAGTTATTATTACATATATAATCAGTTTGGTCATAGGGTTATTAAATGTAGAGTTGTTCCTACTAGAAGAATTAATTTTGTTAAATAGAAGCTCATTTTCTCCTTTGCTATATTCAAGTATAATGTGATACAATTAAAATAATTTGGGTCACATAGCTAAGTCTTGTAGGACCAACTTTGCAACATCAAAAGGATATAATGTAAATAAAGGCAAGTCCCTTAATAAGAACAAAGGTTCACAAGTGATTTATAAAGAAAAGAAAAGGACATATGGGAGACCTAAGAAAATGTGGAAAGTAAAAAATCAATCCTTGATTGCTCAAATGACATTCCATGCCAAAGAACAAAAATTATGGGTGATAGATAATGGGTGATCAAAGTACATGATTGGTGACAAGAGAAAGTTTACCAAGTTGAGCAAGTTCAAGGAAGGAACTATCAGCTTGGGAGATAACACAGTAGTAAAAATCAAAGGCAAAGAAACCTTGCACATTGATGGTAAGCTTACTACACATGGAATTATTTATGTCAAAGGACTGCAACATAATCTAATAACTATCATCCAATTGTGTGACAATGGATATAAGGTTATATTTGATGTAGAAGGCTAAAAGATAAAGATATCTCGAAAAATAGTTGTAGAAGGGAAAAAGACTGAGAATAATATCTACAATCTTATAGAGGTAAACAATAATAGTTACCTCATAGGAAAGGTTGATGAAAGTTGGTTATGGCATAGGAGAATGGGACATGTTAATTTTGATAATTTATTCAAAGTAATTTTGAATAAGTGTGTAATACATGTGCCCAAGATAACCAAACCCACATATAATACATGCAAAGAATGTCAATTAAGCAAGAAAATAGGGTCAAGTATTAAACAAAACAATATGTGACTACAAAGCCTTTGTAATTAGTCCATACTAATGTTTGTAGTCCTACCAAGACAAAGGGATCTAAATGAGTTCATTACTTCATATTATTTGTAGATGATTACTCAAGAATGACATGGGTAACATTTTAAAAGGACAAATCTCAAGCCTTTGAGAGATTTAAGATCTTTAGAGCCATGGTTGAAAATGAAATCAAATGTTTGAGATTTGATAAAGGTGGAGAATTCACCTCTAATGAGTTCATAGAATATTGTGAGAAGAATGGAATTAAAAGGCACTACTCTATTGCAAGAACTCCACAACAAAATGAAGTTGTTGAAAGAAAGAATAGGACTATTAAGGAGATGGCCATAACAATGTTGAAAGAGGCCAAACTATCTGATGGATATTGGAGAGAAGCAGTCTAAATAGAAGTATATATCCTAAACAGAGTTAAACTAAGGGTGAAAAGTGATAAAATTCCATATGAACTATGGTATGAAAATCCCACATCAGTTAAGTATTTTACAGTGTTTGGAAGTAAATGCTACATCAGAAGAGAAGAGGACAAACTACGTAGCTTTGAGTCAAGATGTGATGAGGGAATTTTTCTTGATTACTCTACTTAGAGTAAATCCTATGTATGTTATAATAAGACGATACATAAAATTGTTGAAATCATTAATTTCAAGGTAAAATAAGGATTTAAACATGTTGAACCTAATGAGGAGATTAGAATTGAATAATTAAAAGAAGCAAAAAATGAAGAAGATAGTGAAGAAGAGGAAGGAAAAACTAAAAAGTCACCCCCAAGGTTTTTTCAAAAAGATAATCCTGAGTAGATAATTAAGGATTTTAGACTAGGAGAAGAGTTGGAATGAACAAGAAGCAAAAAAAATTTTCTCTATTTTTATAAATTGAGCCTAAGACCTTTAGTGAAGCTAGAAAGGATGAGAAGTGGTCAAAATCCATGGAAGAAGAACTGAGTCAAATAAAAAAGAACAAAACCTAGGAATTAGTTCCTAGAACCTTAAACAAGAATGTTATAGGAACAAAAATGGTTTAAAAAAAAACTCAATGAATATGGAGTTGTCATAAAAAATAAAGCAAGATTGGTGTGCAAGGGATATGCACAAGTAGAAGGCATAGACTTTGAAGAGACATTTGCTCTAGTGGCAAGACTAGAAGCTATAAGAATGTTTTTGGAATTTTATATCCATAAGAAGTTTAAATTATATCAAATGGATGTAAACTCAACCTTCTTGAATGGAAACTTAGAAGAGGAAGTCTACATTGAACAACCAAAATATTTTTAGCTAGTGGATGAAGAAGATTGTGTAAGTAGACTGAATAGGGCACTATATGGTCTGAAATAGACACCTAGAGCATAGTATTCAAGGTTGGATCAATAATTGCAAAAATAAGGTTTCAGTAAAGGATGTGCATACAAAATATTTTAGTTTAGACCAGAAGGTAAGCATATGTTGATTATTGTTGTCTATATAAATGATATCATATTTGGAGGTGGCAATAATAATATGTGAAAAGAATTTACCACACATGCAAAGTGAATTTGAAATGTCTATATTAGGATAACTTTCTTTCTTTCTTGGTCTACAAATTTCACAAATCAATGAATGGATATTCATATCTCAAACCAAGTATGCAAAGGAGATGCTCAATAAACTTAGAATGGAAGTTAGCAAACCAATTCTTACTCCCATGATAATTGGATGAAAGTTGAGTAAAGAAGATGAGTCCCCTAATGTGAATAATACTATGTATAGATCAATGATAGGTATCTTATTGTACCTAACTACATCAAGACTATATATCATGAAATCCATATATGTGGTGGTAATATTTTAAGTATCTCTTAAGGAATCACATGTCAATGTTGTGAAAATAATCTTCAGATACATCAATAGCACAATTGACTATGGTCTATAGTACTCTACAAGTGCAAATCTCACTTTGATTACATATGCATATGGTGATTGGGTAAGAAGTGTGGATGATAGGAGAAGCATTAGTGGTGGTGCATTATTCCTTGGAAATAGACTTATGTCATGGCTGAGCAAAAAACAAGAGTTAGTTATGCTTTTTATAGTAGAATTAGAGTATGTAGTAGCAACAACATGTTACACCTAAGTCTTGTGGATGAAGTAAACCCTTAGAGACATCAAGGTAGAATACCAAGAACCTATTTCTATCTTTTGTGATAACTCAAGAGCCATAAACATATCTAAGAATCTAGTGATGCATTCCAAAACCAAGCATATATCCATCAAATATCCTTTTTTAAAATAAAAGTTGTAGGTCAAGAGGTCAAAATTGAGTATGTACAAACAAAATACCAAATTGTAGATATGTTTACCAAGGATCTTCCCAAGGAGAAATTTGAGTATCTAAGAGAGAAGCTAGGAGTAGTGGCTCGCACACCACATCACTAGATTCTAGTAATAGGGATTAAATCTAGGGGGAATATTGAAGGCACATTAGTAACTCTTGGAATAAGAGAAAAGGTAGTCTAGTGAGAAATCTATAGTCCATTTTATATGTGATAACAAAGGAGGTGACAAAGGTGTGTTGGCTCTAGATCATTATGCCTATCTATATAGAGATATGTTGATTATTGATTGGTATTTTAGACCAATGCTATATAAATGATCATTTAAAGAATCATTGAGATAGGGGAGCTAATGTACCATTACCCAAGGGGGATTTCCTCACAAAGTGCTCTAGCCTATCAAGTTTAAGGATTAGAACAACCAAGATGCTAGGAAAGGAGTAGATTTTAGACATATTATGGTAGAGGCTCTTTGTCATTAATGTTAAAGGGGGAGAAATCAAAATGAAGGTAAAGGAGTGAAGTCATTTTGATGATGAGTTGCCATCAATGACAAAGGGGGAGATTATTGGACATAGTCATTAAGGTCTGAAGAATTGTCATCGATGTCAAAGGCAACATGTGATATATCATGCATTAATGTCAAAGGTGTTGAGTTAAATAGACTTGTGTGTGTAGTTTGAATGCCTTTACTCACATGGTTATCTTGATAAGATATGGCCAAGCACATATGATGATGTTATCAACATTTTCACATATGTTAGTATCTGAAGGAAATGATTACACTATGATAATCAGGTTTGTGTCTATTATATGTAGTCTAAGTTCTATGTCATAAAGATAAATAGAGAAAATGTTACAAATGCATAAGGTTATTTTTGTACTTAGTTGATTTTACACATTTATACTTATTGAGGGAATTCTTTTTGAAATATTGATAAAGATAATTCTCTTAGACAAAAAGCCCATAGCAAATAAGGGAATTCTTTTAGGAAAATGTTAAAGGCAATTTTTTTTTGGAAAATTGGTTAAGTCTTTATCAAACAAATTGTCTGCAACAAAGTTTATAAAGGAAATGAGTGCCACTTGGAATTATTTCAAATAAAGTGTCTTAGAGAGTTCTTTTAGAAAAATTATCCCAAACAAAATTTTTGAAAAGCACTTTGAAAAAAGTTCAAAGGGCAAGTGGACCATTCAAAAGTTTTGAAGGGATCTTTTCAAAACATTTGAAGAGCAAGTGGACAGTTCAAAAGTTATGAAGGGAAAGTGGACCATTGAAAAGCTCTAAAGGGATATTTCTAGAAAGTCTAAAGGGCAAGTGGACTATTCAAAATTTTCAAAGGAATTTTTTAAAAATGTCAAAGGGCAAGTAGACTGTTCAAAGCTTCTAAAGGGATCTTTTCAAAAAAACATGAAGGGTATGTGTCTTACACATAAGTTCTAAAAGATATGAGTGAAGAAATGAAGGGCAATTCAAAAGTCACAAAAGGTACTTAGACATTTTGTCAAGGAAATTGTCTCGAAGGGCACTTTGACAAAAAGCCTATGGAAATTGTCCTAAATAGCACTTAGACAAAAATCTTGTAATAATTTTTCTAAAGGATAGGTTGAATGAAGAAAGGACATTTACAAGGTTTTTGAAGGACACTTGTAAAGTTCCAAAAGATAGTTTATAAAATCATTAAGCATAGTTCAATTAAAGATAATAGACACTTGAAATTACTGAAGGAAAATTATAGAGGATACAAGGCTAGTTAAAAAAAGCTGAAAGGCTTCCATGATAAACTCTTGAAAGGCATATAGGCAAAGATAAAGATCAAGCATGTCTAAGATAATTGAAAGGAGTGAAAATGAACCTATCATATAAGAGATAGCAAGATGCAAGAAAGAGCTCAATGGTTAATACAAGAATAAATACATGCTATTTTAAAAGATCCAATGACTTTAGTAACCTTGGATAAAGAGATTGATGGTTATGTTTTAAAATTTGAAATAGTGCATACAAAATATCTGACAGTTCAAGATAGACTGTGAATGGTGCCAAAGACAAGATGAATAATCCTCATTCAAAGACATGACTAGATAAATGGTTATCTTGAAAGGTCTACACAGAGCCTGAGATTAATCGATCTAACTGATCAATCCTTGATTAAGGAAGTGATGTAGTTATGACCTGAATCTAATAGTTGCCAATATAGTAAAGAAATCTAAATGTTGTAGTTTGATGCATGAACTGAGACACGAGAAAGCGTATATGTCAAAGTCTCATTAAATGAGAACTAGTTAAGGAGAGTTGAAGTTTGAACATATTGTAGATATGAAAACATAGACTCATTTATCCATATATGTGACAATTAGAACTTTATGTGTAATGCTGCCACTAATGTTGTTGTTGTAATTAAAGAAATGGTGCTATCAAAGCAACTCAAAGTGTGTCAATTTGACATAGATGCAGACATATAGTAAAAGTCATAGGGATAGAGAGTGAGGCATAGAAGAAGAAAGGGCACATAGAGAATGTGTAGAGATTGAGAAAAAAGGAAGAAAAAGCATACAAAAAATGTATAAAGAGTGAGCAGTTACAAACTAGACTTGTAACAAAGAAACTAAACTAGATTCATTTGTGAATCTATCTTGTACACTGGAGTTGTAGCTCCATAGTTTTGATTGGTTTGCTCCTTCATAAAAATTGAGTCAGTGCTCAGTCAAAGGATTGGTATCTCCTAAGGATAGGTGTCCTTAAATGTAACCAAGTATGGTTTTGCTAGTGAGGTATTTTAACTGTGAGGTTGGGTTAGAATAGTATATTCTAGTAGTTATTCTCACTATGGTTTTTCCTTTTGGGTTTTCCACATATAAATCTAGTGTAATGTATTTTGTGTGTGTGTGATATATATACATCTATTATTTAATATGCATATGAATTTGTATCTCCTCTAAAATTTTACAAGAACTAGTTTTAGCTAATCTACTAATTCACCCCCTTCTTAGTAGATAGTTATGTTCAACAACATAATATGAATAAAGGTACATGGAATTAGATATCTAAAGAAATACACATCCATAGGTAATAGTTCAAATGAAAGCTAAATTTATTATAATAGGGATGATCTATATGAAGTCAGTAGTAACTACCAAGAAATAACAAAATAAAAATAGAATAGTACATAGTGTAAAAAAATTCATAAGGAACATCTAGTAGGAAAAAACCATGTGATGACATACACTAGTACACTAGTCTAAAAAAGAATATATGGATATTGATCAGGCTCAAATATTTCATAAAATGATCTTTGAAAATGTGAAAAATGCTAATGAATCATAATCAAGATCATAATTGGTATTGGGTACAATGGTCCATATTACAATAGTCTAGGTGAAACTAGAATTGGTCTAGTGGAATAAAAATGGTCTACGTTAAAATGGTCCAGAGTTATAATGCTTTAGAGTTATAATGGTCTAGGGTTATAAGGGTATAGAAATATAATTATATAGGCTGAAATGGTATAGGGTATAATGGTCTATAATTAAATGTTACAATTTATAATTATAATGGAATAATAAGCAAATTTCGCAGAGATTTCCCCCAAGTAAAGGCTCTTATAGATAATGGTTCTAAAAAAGGTTGTCAAGTGTAGGAACACTTGAGATGTATAATGGTCATGGGTTCTAAGAGTTCTTTTCCTATTAGAGTAGACAATCTGTATGCCCCCAATCCATAGTTTTTAGTAATAATGTATGAGACTAGCCAATTGGGATGAAACTTACATGTCTTGTGTTTAGCATTATTTTTATTTTGATTATATTTTAATAAAAATTATCTAAATTTGAAATCTTGAGAGAGAATGCATTTTTTATATATATGATATAACTTATTCTAATATTATATCAAGTTTTTAAGGGTAGTGAAATGTTTTCCATCAAGAAGTTTTAACTCTTACAATCTAAAAAATCTATAATATTTGTCATCAATGATGTCCTCCAAAGATACTTTCAATCAAGGATGAAGCATCTGCTAGGGGAGGAGGTGGAGATGATGGTTTTTTGGAGACCATTATTGAGTTGACACTCTAAGAGATAAGGAGGATTTGATATAGTATGTGATAGCTACAACCAGTGTTTATGCTCATTTATTTGATAGCACTACTATAGCTACAACTACATATGTTATAGCAGTAGGAAAGAGAGATGAGTAGAGGGTTAAGCTAGATAAGCATAGGATGCCTCCACCTAATTAT